>CAWUFW010000839.1:0-1200000 GCA_963921515.1 Calotriton arnoldi
GACGAGGACGACGCGAAGCGACGAGGACGAAGCGAAGCGACGAGGACGAAGCCAAGCGACGAGGACGACGCGAAGCAACGAGAAGGACGAACGACACGAACCAACCATGAATCCCTTCGTCCCGATCATACCAATATTCTACATCTACTACCGGAACAGGCACGGACGCGTACGGCGCAGAAGGTAAGTCAGACACCAACCACAAAACACATACAACACGTACACGACACATCACACACATACACTGGGAATCTGAATATACTTACACCAGCAACAGCAGCACCATAGGGGCGGGATGCCCATCACCAATGCCACATATGCACACAGGGGCCTGAATGCGCGCCACCACCCCAACCCAGGGGGCTGGATGCCAACCACCCTCAACCAGGGGGGCAGGATGCCTACCACTACTACCACCCTCACCCAGGGGGGCAGGATGCCTACCACTACTACCACCCTTAGCCAGGGTGGCAGGATGCCTACCACTACTACCACCCTTAGCCAGGGGGCAGGATGCCTACCACTACTACCACCCTTAGCCAGGGGGCAGGATGCCCACCACTACTACCACCCTTAGCCAGGGGGGCTGGATGCCTACCACTACTACCACCCTTAGCCAGGGGGCAGGATGCCCACCACTACTACCACCCTCACCCAGGGGGCTGGATGCCTACCACTACTACCACCCTCACCCAGGGGTGGCAGGATGCCTACCACTACTACCACCCTTAGCCAGGGTGGCAGGATGCCTACCACTACTACCACCCTTAGCCAGGGGGCAGGATGCCTACCACTACTACCACCCTTAGCCAGGGGGGCTGGATGCCTACCACTACTACCACCCTTAGCCAGGGGGCAGGATGCCCACCACTACTACCACCCTCACCCAGGGGGGCTGGATGCCTACCACTACTACCACCCTTAGCCAGGGGGCAGGATGCCTACCACTACTACCACCTCACCCAGGGGTGGCAGGATGCCTACCACTACTACCACCCTTAGCCAGGGGGGCTGGATGCCTACCACTACTACCACCCTTAGCCAGGGGGGCAGGATGCCCACCACTACTACCACCCTCACCCAGGGGGGCTGGATGCCTACCACTACTACCACCCTTAGCCAGGGGGGCAGGATGCCTACCACTACTACCACCCTCACCCAGGGGGCAGGATGCCCACCACTACTACCACCCTTAGCCAGGGTGGCAGGATGCCTACCACTACTACCACCCTTAGCCAGGGGGCAGGATGCCTACCACTACTACCACCCTTAGCCAGGGGGCAGGATGCCTACCACTACTACCACCCCAACCCAGGGGGGCTGGATGCCTACCACTACTACCACCCTTAGCCAGGGGGCAGGATGCCCACCACTACTACCACCCTCACCCACGGGGGGCAGGATGCCTACCACTACTACCACCCTTAGCCAGGGTGGCAGGATGCCTACCACTACTACCACCCTTAGCCAGGGGGCAGGATGCCTACCACTACTACCACCCCAACCCAGGGGCGGCTGGATGCCTACCACTACTACCACCCTTAGCCAGGGGGGCTGGATGCCTACCACTACTACCACCCTTAGCCAGGGGGCAGGATGCCCACCACTACTACCACCCTCACCCAGGGGGCTGGATGCCTACCACTACTACCACCCTCACCCAGGGGTGGCAGGATGCCTACCACTACTACCACCCTTAGCCAGGGGGCTGGATGCCTACCACTACTACCACCCTTAGCCAGGGGGCAGGATGCCCACCACTACTACCACCCTCACCCAGGGGGCTGGATGCCTACCACTACTACCACCCTTAGCCAGGGGGCAGGATGCCTACCACTACTACCACCCTCACCCAGGGGGGCAGGATGCCCACCACTACTACCACCCTTAGCCAGGGTGGCAGGATGCCTACCACTACTACCACCCTTAGCCAGGGGGCAGGATGCCTACCACTACTACCACCCTTAGCCAGGGGGCAGGATGCCTACCACTACTACCACCCCAACCCAGGGGGCTGGATGCCTACCACTACTACCACCCTTAGCCAGGGGGCAGGATGCCCACCACTACTACCACCCTCACCCACGGGGGCAGGATGCCTACCACTACTACCACCCTTAGCCAGGGTGGCAGGATGCCTACCACTACTACCACCCTTAGCCAGGGGGCAGGATGCCTACCACTACTACCACCCCAACCCAGGGGCGGCTGGATGCCTACCACTACTACCACCCTTAGCCAGGGGGCTGGATGCCTACCACTACTACCACCCTTAGCCAGGGGGCAGGATGCCCACCACTACTACCACCCTCACCCAGGGGGGCTGGATGCCTACCACTACTACCACCCTCACCCAGGGGTGGCAGGATGCCTACCACTACTACCACCCTTAGCCAGGGTGGCAGGATGCCTACCACTACTACCACCCTTAGCCAGGGGGCAGGATGCCTACCACTACTACCACCCTTAGCCAGGGGGCAGGATGCCCACCACTACTACCACCCTTAGCCAGGGGGGCAGGATGCCCACCACTACTACCACCCTCACCCAGGGGGGCTGGATGCCTACCACTACTACCACCCTCACCCAGGGGTGGCAGGATGCCTACCACTACTACCACCCTTAGCCAGGGTGGCAGGATGCCTACCACTACTACCACCCTTAGCCAGGGGGCAGGATGCCTACCACTACTACCACCCTTAGCCAGGGGGCAGGATGCCCACCACTACTACCACCCTTAGCCAGGGGGCTGGATGCCTACCACTACTACCACCCTTAGCCAGGGGGCAGGATGCCCACCACTACTACCACCCTCACCCAGGGGGCTGGATGCCTACCACTACTACCACCCTCACCCAGGGGTGGCAGGATGCCTACCACTACTACCACCCTTAGCCAGGGTGGCAGGATGCCTACCACTACTACCACCCTTAGCCAGGGGGCAGGATGCCTACCACTACTACCACCCTTAGCCAGGGGGCAGGATGCCCACCACTACTACCACCCTTAGCCAGGGGGGCTGGATGCCTACCACTACTACCACCCTTAGCCAGGGGGCAGGATGCCCACCACTACTACCACCCTCACCCAGGGGGGCTGGATGCCTACCACTACTACCACCCTCACCCAGGGGGCAGGATGCCTACCACTACTACCACCCTCACCCAGGGGGGCAGGATGCCTACCACTACTACCACCCTTAGCCAGGGGGCTGGATGCCTACCACTACTACCACCCTCACCCAGGGGGCAGGATGCCTACCACTACTACCACCCTTAGCCAGGGGGGCTGGATGCCTACCACTACTACCACCCCAACCCAGGGGGCTGGATGCCTACCACTACTACCACCCTTAGCCAGGGGGCAGGATGCCCACCACTACTACCACCCTCACCCACGGGGGGCAGGATGCCTACCACTACTACCACCCTTAGCCAGGGTGGCAGGATGCCTACCACTACTACCACCCTTAGCCAGGGGGCAGGATGCCTACCACTACTACCACCCCAACCCAGGGGGGCTGGATGCCTACCACTACTACCACCCTTAGCCAGGGGGGCTGGATGCCTACCACTACTACCACCCTTAGCCAGGGGGCAGGATGCCTACCACTACTACCACCCCAACCCAGGGGGCTGGATGCCTACCACTACTACCACCCTTAGCCAGGGGGGCTGGATGCCTACCACTACTACCACCCTTAGCCAGGGGGCTGGATGCCTACCACTACTACCACCCCCACTCATAGGATGGACAATGCATGACACAACAAGCACACCACAACCTAGGGAATGCAAGATTAAGACATCCCCCCACCACCATGACAAGCGTGTGTAGGCTGTGTCAAATGCCTACAACACCGAACATGACTTTCAACATACAATGTGACCCCCTAGCACATGTGCCACACATATATGTGTGTGGCACCCACAATGCAAGCAGCCCATGACCATTGTGGCAATGGGGCCTAAACCCCCATCATCACAGTGACCAAAAGGCAAGTGTGGGGTCCATAGCTGAAGCACATTTTGACCATTGTGGCAATGGGGTCTACACCCTCATCATCACAGTGACCAAAAGGTAATTGTTGACAAAGAAAGAGCTGCAACTGCCAAACTGCATGGATCATTCCTGCTCACAGAACCAAAAACTCATCTGTGGCAAAGTAGTGTATGTGTCCCATTGCAACATAAATTGGGGGAGCCAAATACTGCAGTGCAAATGAAACATTCCTTTGGCCATGTGCAGACAAACAACACCCATGGGGGCTGAGACCGTCAACAGTCATCAATGACACAATGACAGAAGTGACCATCAGAATGCAGAACCACATATTTGCACCAATGGGCACACAAATGCAGATACCCTGTGGAGACAGCAGATGTGAGGTGAACAGATACCATACCATGGCAGCAATGGGACACACAAACCATGATCACTGTGCTGACCGATGACCTAGGAGTCCCAGGGACAGCAGGGGAAACACACCAAACAACATACAGCCAATGGCACACCCAAGATATGCCAATGCAGTGGTGCAGATGCACAAACACAAACAGGCAGACCAACACTGTCATCATACACAGCAGGTGAGGGGTGGGGGTGCCAGTGTCCCCAGGCAACCACACAACACATGAGGAGAGCTGAATACCAATCATACAGATGTGCATACACTGCCACACTAAGGTAACTCATGGATCCAAATCCCCTATGTGGGCAAGCAGGCATTGTCAGGTGAGAGGGAGCACAAAACACACATGTCACACAGGCACGTAGGAACAACAACTGACACAGCAAGTCACAGACACACCACAGCACCACCCCCAGGGCCCCCACAATGTGGTGACCCTGGGCTGAATAAAAATACCACTGTGATGACAAAGCTAAATGTCGTTCACACTATGAACCACAGTCAGGTGTCCTGAGCAACAAACTACCATCACACCTACACAAGCACAAATCAATCAGCATGGCCAGTAAGCCAAGGCCAACATGGAGGCAGGGGCCTAGCCGGGCAACAACTCTCATCTGCACACACTCAACACCACACCCTCGACCTCCAACAATGTGCAGCAGTGAAGTACACATGCACTGGTGACATTGCACATGCACCCATGACTATTCCAGGGTGGTGGGTGGGAACCAAGGTGTAGAAACACATCACACATGGACACTCAACAAGACTCCTGAATGTCTGACACACTGCACACTACGCTGTACATGGACATGACGGCAATACCACACCGACCAATGGGATCCCAGCCACAGTCACACACCAATGAAGAAGCCAAGGTCACCCACAAAGAACACACATAGACAACTTCCAACATTGCAGCTCTGACCCTGAGGAGTGGCAGCAGTCACACACACAACATGTCACAATCACTGAAAGATAACACAAACTGGAAATCACATGACAGGGGCAAACAACAAGTGCCAAGGGGAAACCTGACTGTGACCCATCTGCGTCTGCACACAAACTCAGCCCTGACAGCAAACACACCTATGGGTGACACCCTGATGACCAGTAATGTGCCATGCACCCACATCACAGAGAACACAGGGAGAAGACTTTGGGGGAACATAGCTCAAGTCAGCAAGCATCACAAACAGGTACAACACTAGGGATCACAGCATGCGCAGATGAATGGAAGTGAACACACAGACATGCACATACAACACACACCTTGGGTGCAGGCAATGTCACACGTGTACACACTGCCATGAGGGGACTCCACTCCTGTGTGAGGAAAGCTGTGCCATATGTTGCCTCAGTAGGGCCCCATCATGTCAGCTGAGCACTTGGTCACACAATCAACAATTAGCACCAAATGAGGGCTCCCATCACATCAGCCTGGTCATGGATGTGCCAACGGAATCATCAGCACAGATCCAACACACTTGTATAGCAATGTTGCACTGACTACACGGATGAGTCCCTCCCCATTGATGCCCAAACCTGCATGTCCACTGGAGATGGCAACACGGTCAGGGAAGTAGACAAATGCAACGATGGCAGGCACAACAGATGTGCAGGGGTGGAAGCCACAGATATGAAATTGCCAATGTAAGTAGGAAACCCATTGCCAAATACTGAACACATGACACCCTCAGATGCTGCTATTGATGACATGGATACACCACATGATAGGACACATTCCCCCTGGACCACATGGGTTCCTGCACAGTAACACTTCATAATCATGAGACCAGATATCACCATCACTGCAGCAAGGGCATGGTTAGCTGCACCAACAACATGTACATCTGAAGCATGAGCACTAGAGAAAAGAAAGTTGCTTTATTCAGCATATGTGTTGAGGCCAAACGAAGTCCTGAAAAAGAGCAAAGGCCAATGGCCAGTCCATTGTCAAAGTTCAAACAGGGTGACACTGGCAGATGTCACCCTACGCATGCCTGCACAATACCAGGGACAATCCACTAGGAGGGGCAACCGGGGGCAGGCCAGGCACCGCAGGGACAGGATCAGGGCTCACCAGGGGGAGTCAGGGAAGGGGTGGTGGGTGCAGGAGAGCCACTGACAACTGCAGTGGAGGTGTCTGACATGGTGTGTGCCGGCACAACTGGGGGCATGACACAGATGTCGTGGGTGCCGGCACAACTGCAGTGGACCCTGCAGATGGGGTGGACAGGTCCGCCACTGCAGTGCCCAAGTCAGACAGGGCGGTAGTGGACTCCACTGCAGTGCCTACCTCCAGGGGAGGAGAATGGGGAACAGGCAAGGTGGGTTGGACAGAGGGGGGACACCCTCACCACATCAGTGGCACAGACAAGCGCAGCGGGGGTGTGGTGCTGGGAGAGCAAGTGGCAGGGGGAGAAGGCCGGAGCATCTTGGGGATGGTATATCTGTGGGTGGGGGAACCTGGGGCAGGGTGTGGTGGGGGCACCTGTGCAGTGGGGGCCTGAGGGATGGAGGACGGAGACCTTGTGCCTGAGCTGCAGGGTGGTGGCGGGGTCTTGCTCTTAGCACTCCGGGGGACTTGCGGGTGGGGGCCTCAGTCCGTCTGCGCCTGGGGGAGGGTGTCCGGGGGCGAGGGGCACTCTGCTCCGTGTGGGTGGGCTTCCTCTTCCCCCGGGATGCTGGAGCAGCTTCATCGGTGGGGAAGAGGCCGAGGTCACAGAGGAAGAGCTGCTGTGACTTTGGGGTTGCAGGTGAGGCAAGGGAGGGTGCTTTGGAGGGAGAGGGAACTGAGGACTGCGCAGTGCATGTGGATGCGTGTGTGTGTTCCAGGGCCCCATCCCCTGTGAGTCTGGCTTCAGTCCCCTGAATGTGCGTGCGTGTGCGTTTTGTCATTGGCGTGTGTGTCAGTGTGCTGGATGTGTGTGTGCTGGTGTGTGCCTGTGCCAGTGTGTGTGTGCCTGGGATGGGTAAGGTGCTGGGGAGTGTGGATGGAGCAGAGGCAGGAGGGGTGAGGGACCGTTTGAGGAGGGACACTGCTGCCGTCAGGGAGGAGTCCATGGACCTATTGCCCCTCTGTAGGTCAGACATGCCCGATGAGATGCCCTCCATGAACGACACCAGCTGAGTCAACAGCGCGGTGTGCGCATGGAGGACACTCAGCATGGCTGTCTGCCCTACATGGAGCTGGCGAAGGAGGTACACAGACTCCTCACTCAGGGCAGCAGGGGACACAGGGGCAGGGGTGCGGTGCCTGGCCCAAAGGAGACACGCTCCCGGACATGGGAGCCTCCACGGACCTGGGGAATGGGAGCCGATGGGAGGGCGGTGGTGGTGCTGGTGGTGGCGGGGACAGCAACACTAGCTGGGGTGTGGTGGCTGCTGACACCCGCCTCCACAAGGGAGTCATCCTCCGAGTTGCTCTGGTCCTCAGCTGAGGTGGATGCTGCTGAGGACTCCTCGGTGTGGCTCCCCTCGCCCTCCGTGCCACTGGGTCCCTCCGACCACTCCTCGGCTGCTGACCCAGTCTGGCTCTCTGGCTCCTCCTGGTCCGTGGAGCTGTCCCCTTCCGTGGCCGTGGATGTATCTGCAAACAATGGGGAAACAGACAGACATCAGTCACCTGCACCAAACGCACACACCACTGTGAGCACAGCACATTACAGAGCAAGCCCTGGCATCATTAGTTGTACATTGCTAAAAGTGCCCTAATTGAACAGGAGAAGTCAATTGTCAGTCTGATGCCAAGCATGGCACTCACATCCCACATGGCCTTGCACCCATCTGTCTGGTGTCTGTTGGATTGCAACACCCCAGTGTTGACACATGCACCAAGTACACAGTAGTTGGACAGTGCAGAGGACACGGTGTGGACACATCACAGCTCTTGCCACTGAGTCAGTACAGGTTCACGGATGTAAGGGATGCCCAGAGTCAAATAGGAAATGCATGTGATGCATTCCAGCGACAGACACCATGATGCACCCATGTCCTGATAGCCAGCGCCACTATGGTGTGCATGTAGCACATGTCACTCCCCTGCAGGATCACCAATCAGTAGACACATGCCATGGCGGAGGCATGACTGCAAAGTCATACATCACTGTCTCAGTGATGTATGACTTTGCAGCCAGACAACAACACTCTGCACTGTGTCACAATAGTAGGTCATGGGGAATGCAAGTCCTGGAGCTGCACAAGTGCACATGTACATCCCCCCACAACACATCCTCTTAACCCTCATCTGTCCAGGTCATACCTATTGGACATATGGGAGACCTGTGACACTACCCTCTGAACCTGAGCCCCTCACACTCTGCTGTGCATGGGGAACAGCTGCCTGAACTTCACATTTACATGCCCCAGTCTGCATGGGCAGCTGATCAGACACCTATGTGTCACACAAGTATCGTCTCCTATGGTCACATCTCCAGTGGCATGCTGAGCCCCTACCAAGAAACTCCACAGCAGTCCTGGCGACTAATCCACAGCACACTGACACAGAGGCAGACACCTGAGGGGTCAAATCACTGTGCACAATGTGTCCTCTGATACACGGGAGTGGGAGTACAGAGTGTATTGTATGGCCTGGAGTAGGCATGACTGTCCAGCCCCACATGAATGAGGGATGAGCCCTGGACTGTAGGCAGCTGGCTAAGTATGTGTGACACACGTCATATACATACTCCTGGGGCCCAAACATTGTTCCCACCCGCAGCATGGGTGTGTGCCAGGTACCCCAGCCACATGTGGTGGATCAGCTCAGCAATTGGACCACAGATCAAAGTAACACGCTGAATACATGTCAGAATACAGGCATTGTGTAAGCAATGGACCCACCCATGATGCCCACCACAGAGTCAGGGAAACAGATGCTGTCTCCCACCTTGAGTCAAGCAAACTGCAAGGACACAGTCCTAAGTGACAGAATTCCCTGCATGTAAGGGCCACACCTGGGTATCAGATGAGGAGTGGGCAGTGCACAATAGAGGGACATGGCTCCTGGACAACATGACTGCTGTACTGTGGCAGTTCAACCTGGCCCGAGGAGGGCACATAACATGTTAGACAGAGTACACAGTGCAGTCTTTGACTCACCCCCTCCTTGCTGCTCTCTGGCCTTCAGCTGCCCATCCAGGTCTGGAAAGACCACCGCCAGGATCCTGAGCATGTGGGGGTCAGGGTCCGTGTTCCGCCCCTCCTGCGAGGAGGCGACAGCTTCAGCTGGACCCGTGCAATCCTCCGGGTCCAGCCCCGAAGGTCCTGCCACCTCTTTTGGCAGTTGCGGATCCGGCGCTTGTAGACCCCCACGGACCGGACAGCCCGGACGATGTCCTTCCATATCTCATGCTTCCGATGGGCAGAAGCCTGTCAGGATGACAAAGTGATAAGGCCATTATTACACATGCAACATATCCGTGCATGACACAGTTGCATATACATGTCGCAATCACAGGGGCACATGGTGTACCCAGGCAGTGCACGGCTGCCCATGGACAGTTTTCCAGAAGTCACTACATGGTATCATAGCATGGGGAGTAAAACCCTGTTCAGAAGCACTGTCACTGCACCATACCTGTCCAGTGCAAGTCACTACACACTATGGGGGGTGACAACTACTCAGTGAGCCTGCTAGCCAGTGGTGTGCTGACTCTCAGCCTTGCTAGTCAGACAAAATGCACATTCAGAAAGGCAGTGCACAGAACACTCACCTGCTCCCCTGGTGTCCCATACAGCTTGCTGTACTGTGGAAGTAGGCTGTCCAGCAGGGCCTGGTTCTCTTCAAGGCTGAAGGCTGGGGCTCTCTCCACAGTACGTGCCATTGCAGGGTCCAGAGGGGCAGAGACAGCAGCAGTGCAGTGGCAGATGTCGTCCTGGAGCATGTAGTGCAGGCAAGTGGGCTCTCAGGGGAACATGCAGCAATATATATGTGCTGGAGAGGCAGATACTGTCCCTTGTGTCCAAAGTGATAGGTCCAAGTCGTTTGCATCTTCTGAATCTGGCCAATCCATGGAATAGCAGCACCAAAACACGCCCACAGCATCCTTCAAAATTTCAACTTCATGACATACATGATTTTGCAACATTGTTGTGGGTGACCAACTGATTTTCCAGCAACCGACTCGTTCGAATATTCGAAAACGCGTCCGTTGCCAGGCAAGCCCATTGTCAATGGGTGCGCACCGATCGGTCCATTGAGGTACAACGCGCACAGGGGTACAACGCGTACCCGCACACATTGAATGCAATGGGCCGGCCGGAGGCACCGATCGGTCCATTGCAGTACAACGCGCACAGGGGTACAACGCGTACCACGCACACATTGAATGCAATGGGCCGGCCGGAGGCACCGATCGGTCCATTGCAGTACAACGCGCACAGGGGTACAACGCGTACCCGCACACATTGAATGCAATGGGCCGGCCGGAGGCACCGATCGGTCCATTGCAGTACAACGCGCACAGGGGTACAACGCGTACCCGCACACATTGAATGCAATGGGCCGGCCGGAGGCACCGATCGGTCCATTGCAGTACAACGCGCACAGGGGTACAACGCGTACCGCACACATTGAATGCAATGGGCCGGCCGGAGGCACCGATCGGTCCATTGCAGTACAACGCGCACAGGGGTACAACGCGTACCCGCACACATTGAATGCAATGGGCCGGCCGGAGGCACCGATCGGTCCATTGCAGTACAACGCGCACAGGGGTACAACGCGTACCCGCACACATTGAAAGCAATGGGCCGGCCGGAGGCACCGATCGGTCCATTGCTGTTCAACGCATCACTGTACATGTGACTGGCATATGTCAGCATGCCTGTCTCAGATGGACATATGCCAGCCACAGATAGCTCCCAGGGAGTGAGGGGCACACCTACATCACGACAGCCTGTCCAAACCTTATCATAAGGCATGTAAGGCTGCATTTCCTATTGTGTGTATGTTGGTGTACATGTTGTCCTGTGGGTGTCACCTGTGGGCAGCCACCCCCAGGCTGTGCACGTGTTAATGGGGACAGGATCCTGGGTGTTACGTGTACGTGACCACTGTGATGTGCAACTGTTCATATCTGTGCATGTGCCATGGTCACATTTCACAGTGGTGTTTGTGTATGTCATGTCACATACCCCGTGAGTCCCATGTGGGACGGTATGTTTGAGCCAGGGTGTCCCAGTGGCACAATAGTGATGGCCCTCCACAGTCTTTGTGCATGTAGTGTTTACAATGTCTCTGATTTCATGTGCACAATGGGAGACAGTCTCCACATCCACGTTGTGTGTGCATGGACTCTGATGTTGTGCGTGTGTGTCACAGACGTCCATGGCTCTCCTGCCATGGCAAGTGTGGCCACTACCTGTGGGGGTCATGTTTGTTTTGTTGTGGTGTACACATGATACTCCAGGTGATGCCAGTGTCCATGTGGCATTACAGGGTCCCTGGGAATGTGCCTGTCGTTGAGCTGTGGTGCCTGGGGCACATCTGTCCTCACATGTCACTGGGGGGTGACTGTGACACAGCATCATGATATCCAATGGGCCAACCTGGGACAAATTGATGCCACCTGTAGGACCGTGTTGACAGATGTTGGCCATGTATGTACCATACATGTCGTTCCGGTACTGCACACTTCATGTAGTTGTGCCTCATGATGATGTATGTTGGGATCTTGAGTGTGTTCAATGCCGCATATGTGGGGTGACTGACGATCTTGCTTACTTCTCCTCTGCACTGCAGGGCTCCTGCTGTCCATCGGCCATTCCCAGACCTGGCAACGATGGTGGAACGGGACAGCATCCGACGGTACCGCTTCACCAGGCAGCTGATTGAGGATTTGGCAGTGCAGTTGTCCCCACATTTGCAGCCTGGCCGGCCGTATCCTACAGCGCTGACCCCCAAGGTGAAGGTGATGGCAGCCCTACACTTCTTTGCCACCGGTACCTTCCAACATACTGTGGCGTCTGCTGGTGGGATGTCACAGACCATGTTCAGCCGTGTGCTCCGCGAATTCTTGGCGGCAATGTTGCTCTTCCTGAACCGGTACATCTATTTCCCTAGACTGCGACGACTCACTGACGTGAAGAGTGACTTTTATGCCCTGGGGAGGATGCCGCATGTCATTGGCTCCATTGATGGGACACATGTGGCTTTGGTACCACCACAGGCCCAGGAGCAGGCCTACAGGAACCGCAAGCACTACCACTCGGTCAATGCACTGGTGGTGTGTCTTGCAGACATGACCATCACACACGTGTGTGCCCGTTTCCCTGGTTCAGCACACGATGCCTTTGTGATGAGGAGTAGTCGCATCCCCAGGTTGATGGCACAGATGCAGAACCAGCGTGCCTGGCTTGTCGGTGTGTACTGACTTTGTGCCATTGTGTGTGATCTGATCTGTAGTATTCCGCCCACTTTTCCAAGTCAGCTGATGTGCACTTGTCTGTCCGTAGGTGACTCGGGATACCCCAACATGCCGTGGTTGCTGACACCCCTCAGGAACCCTGTGACACCTGCCCAGATGCGCTACAATGAGGCACATGGTCGGACCAGGAGAGTGATTGAGCGGACCTTTGGTCTCCTGAAGAGCCGCTTCCGCTGCCTGGACAAGACCGGAGGGTCCCTCCCATATGCCCCTGCGAAAGTGTGCAAGATTATCATCGTCTGCTGCATGCTCCACAACCTGGCAGTGCGGAAGGAGTTGCCTCTCATCCAGGATGACGATGACCAACATCCGCCACCTGTGGAGGATCCTGGCCTGGACCACGATGCCAGTGACGATGATGATGATGATGGTGATGGTGATGTCCGCACACAGCTCATCACCAACTTCTTTAGCTGAATGTGAGTATCCTGAGGTGTCATGTCAATGATGTGAGTTGGCATGATGTGTGGGTGGTGCTCTGGTGCTGTTGGAGTGTGTCCATGGGCTACTTGACTGGATGTGTGTTGCGATGTGTGGTGACAGGTGGGCTGTACTCCCCAACAGTGTTGACATGCTAACTTGGTTCTGGGTGGGTATCTTGTAACATGTATTGTGCATGAGTTTTGCTGTTCTGTCCTGTACTCCATTGCTTTTGACTGTGTGTCATTTCTGTCCTTCACAGGGTACTTTCAGATTCGTTTGGTCAACTGTGTCCACCGACAACGTGATTGCACATCCAGGCTGGTAGCTGTTGTGTCCCTACAGGTGATGTGCGCCACACCCATGGACTTCCTTCTGTCTACAGTTGTTGACTGTGTGCCCGCTACCAGGTGGGGTTACCTTGCATCTGTAGTGGTTACGGCATGTTGCTACTGTGTAATAAACCTGTGCTTCACTTAGTGATGTGCGTTGTCTGTGGTCACACATTTGACTGCCATTTGCTTACTGCACCTGTGGGCTACTTGACTACAACTGGGAATGGGTGTGGTGTCTGTGCATTGCACCGTCTTCCCTGGCAACATCAGTGTAGGCAATGAGTCAGATGGCCTAGGTGTGTATGTGTTGTGTAGCCCTGGTGGTGTGTCTCCCTCATATGTGTCACGTTGCCTGTACTCACATGCCTGTGTTGTCCTTGCTGTTGCAGTTCGCATACACAGTGTAATTTTGTTGTTCATCATCCCCATAACAGTACCCACGTTGGAATCACGACAGAGGCAAGTATGGTGTATTATTGTGTTTATTGTGATACATCTGTGATAATAGTGCATAGGATGGATTGTGCTGTACATGAATCTTGCAATCCCAAGTTCCTAGATGAATAGAAAGTCCAGGTAGACAGGATCCCCAGTATCGGGGCCACAGTTGTCTGACACATTGTTCCAACTTGTACTCCCCATGCAATGTGTGGGAGTAGTGTTGCCATCAACAGGGTGAACAGTCTGTGCACAAAGGCGAAAATCCAGAACAGGTTCAGGCTTCCTGGGAGTTGCGCTTGGCCATCAGCCTCTCACTTTCCCCTCCTCGGACGACCCCTCTTCTTGGGGGGGCCCTCAAGTGCAGGCTGCTGCGGTGCAGGGGACTCTCCGCCAGAGTCCTCCTCCCTCCCTGTGGCAGTTGCAGTTTGTTCGGTACCAGATGTTGTTGGCACACAGGGAGGTGTGGACTGGTTGCTGTTCATCTGGCGGAGGCATTGTAAAATGTCCCTGTGCACCGCCGTCATCTCATGTAGTACATCCCACTTGGACTCCACGCGGGTCATGTGGGAGTCCACACGTGACATGTGGGAGTCCACACGTGACATGTGTGACTCCACATGGGACATGTGGGAGTCCAAGCGGGCATGATGGGCAGCCTGCTGCTGTTTGATGTCTCTGAGGAGCCCCACTACCTGGCTGAGCTCTCCGGTGCTGGACTGGTACGCATCAGCTATGCGTACCAGTTGTGGGTCTTCATGCACACCAGCAACGTCTGCAAGCAGCGACCTCTGTCTCCCACCCCTCCCACCACCCCTGCTGACATGTGCAGTGTGTGCAGTTGCACGCACAGATAACCCTGGTCCACCTTGGGGGTTGGTGGTGGTGGTGGTGTCCATGGCCCCAGGTTGGTCCAGGGTCACTGCGCTGGTGTTGTTCCTTATTCTGTCCATGTCGGCAGGGATGGTATTCGTGGTGACAGTCGTTGGAGGGGTGGGTGCAGGGGGTGCAGCTGGTGGACCTGCTGGTGCTGCAGCTGGTGGTCCTGCTGGTGCAGCATGTTGACTTGCACCGGATGTGCCAGGTTGTTCTTCATCGTCCGAGGAGGACAGAGGCTGTACGACGCCAGTGAGCTCGGCATCCTCTTGAGCCTGGGACTGGGACTCCTCAGCGTCTGCTGCTGTGTCCCTATCATCACCTGTTTTTGGGAGACACAAACAATGTATGTCATGTTTCTGCAGGCATCAGTGGTTGACACACCTGACAGTTGTGACTGTGCCTCGGGGTGCGGGCCTGTACATTGTATTGTCCTAAGTCGTCACAGTCAGGGGTTGATATTGGTGTGGCACATTGTCCTGCATTATTTGGGCATTTCTATGTATTCTCTGGGGTGTGAACATGGTCTGCATTGATTGTGTTTGGTTGACAGCCAGACCTCCTTCCCACCCACCCACCCACCCAGTCAGTTATCCCACCATGGAACGTGCTTGCATTGCAGGGAGTGTAAGTTGTCTCTCAGGATGTCAGTCAGAGGTGTCCTGCTGTTTGTTGGTGCACAGTTGGCAGCAGGGCCTTGTGCTCCCCGCAGCAGTAGCCAGTGTCAGCCATCTTGTGAGTCCTTCTCCACTCCCTGTGATGTGAGCATGGTTCAGGGTGGTGTTGATGGGCCAGTTGTGAGGCTGAGCAATGTCTGTGACTACGACTCCCATCATGCTATTGCCTCCACCCCCTTCCCAGCATGCCCATGCTTCCTTCCTTTGACTCTGCTTCCCTGTGGGGTGGGCTGGCTGTGCTGACAGGATGGCTGGGAGTGTTGTCCTGGCAGTTGTTTGGCTAAGAGTCCCAAGAGTGTCCCTGTGCTTCACACAACATAACCCAGGGTGGTGGTGCTTTGTGGGATCTTGTGTTAGGATGGAGGGCATTGCATTCTACCAGGTGGGTACTGTGGAGTTTGTGTTGGGGGGGGGTGTGAGGGGAGGTGCTGGTGACTATAGTCAGTGCTGCAAGTCCCCCTTCCCACCCAGCCAGCCAGATATCCCACCATGGAACGTGCTTGCATTGCAGGGAGTGTAAGTTGTCTCTCAGGATGTCAGTCAGTGGTGTCCTGCTGTTTGTTGGTGCACAGTTGGCAGCAGGGCCTTGTGCTCCCCACAGCAGTAGCCAGTGTCAGCCATCTTGTGAGTCCTTCTCCACTCCCTGTGATGTGAGCATGGTTCAGGGTGGTGTTGATGGGACAGTTGTGAGGCTGAGCAATGTCTGTGACTACGACTCCCATCATGCTATTGCCTCCACCCCCTTCCCAGCATGCCCATGCTTCCTTCCTTTTGACTCTGCTTCCCTGTGGGGTGGGCTGGCTGTGCTGACAGGATGGCTGGGAGTGTTGTCCTGGCAGTTGTTTGGCTAAGAGTCCCAAGAGTGTCCCTGTGCTTCACACAACATAACCCAGGGTGGTGGTGCTTTGTGGGATCTTGTGTTAGGATGGAGGGCATTGCATTCTACCAGGTGGGTACTGTGGAGTTTGTGTTGGGGGGGGTGTGAGGGGAGGTGCTGGTGACTATGGTCAGTGCTGCAAGTCCCCCTTCCCACCCAGCCAGCCAGCCAGATATCCCACCATGGAACGTGCT
Source organism: Calotriton arnoldi (assembly GCA_963921515.1). NCBI lineage: Eukaryota > Metazoa > Chordata > Amphibia > Caudata > Salamandridae > Calotriton > Calotriton arnoldi. Next base: position 16,664 of record CAWUFW010000839.1, read on the forward strand.
TGCATTGCAGGGAGTGTAAGTTGTCTCTCAGGATGTCAGTCAGTGGTGTCCTGCTGTTTGTTGGTGCACAGTTGGCAGCAGAGCCTTGTGCTCCCCACAGCAGTAGCCAGTGTCAGCCATCTTGTGAGTCCTTCTCCACTCCCTGTGATGTGAGCATGGTTCAGGGTGGTGTTGATGGGACAGTTGTGGGGGGGCAATATGTGTGAGTGCGACTCCCATGATGCTATTGGCTACACTGACTTGGCCAGCATACACAGAATTCCTTCCTTTGAGTGGTCTTCACTGTGTGTTGGTGTTGTTGTGGTGGCTACATGTGTGGATGTGTGTGTTAGTTCTATTTGTGCCACTGCCTAGCTGTAGTTGTGGTTGTGTTTGTACATGTGTTGGCACAGTTGGATGTGACTTTTTTGATGGCATGTGTTGTGTTTATCTGACTGACATACACATTTTGGGATGATTCTGTTCTAGTTGCTGTGTAATTGCTATGAGTGCATGGTTTGACTCTCCCTTGACAGTGATGTGTGTGTTTTGTGGCAGTTTATTGTGTACATTTGTTGTGTACTCACCAGGCTCTGGGATGTCCTCTAGTCCATATACGCTCACTGGCGGAAGGATGGCCCGCACCTTCTCCTCCCAGGGCCTGAGGTATACTGGCTTGGCAGGAGGGCCACTGCCGGTGTATTGGCTCAGGTGGTAGTCTTTCTTGAGCAGCTCCCGGACCCTCCTGCGCACGTCATACCACCTGTTCTGGATGTCGGTCTTTGTGCGCCGACATGGTGATTGGGCGTTCACCCTGTTGATGATCCTCTCCCACATCTTGGTTTTCTGCGACATGGGGGTCTGTTGGACCAGAGTGCCAAACAGCTGTGGCTCCACCCTGAGGATCTCGTCTACCATGACTTCCAATTCACTATCTAGGAACTTGGGATTCTTCTTGGGGGGCATGGTGATGGGTGGTGATAGTGGGTGCTGTGTGTGTTGGTGTGCAGGTGAGGGTGTGTGGGTGTGTGTTGTGCTGGGTGTATGTGAGGTAGGTATTTGTTGGTGTGCTGCTGGTGTGTGGCTTGTGTGAGGGATGAGCTGTGGGTGTGTGGTTGCTTTCTCTTGGGTGCTGGCAGTGGAATGGCATTTGCAAAGGCTCATGGTAGTGATTTGTGTCCTTTATATAGGTGGAGTTGTTGGTGTGTCTTTGTTCTCTGTCCCCACCCCCCCAGTATTTATTGGCTTGGTAATTGCTTGTTTGGCCTTTTTTGGTTGATTTTTCCTTTGTGCTGTTTGTGTATGTTGGAAACGTTCTTGTGACCGAGTCGGACCCTGCATTGGTCTCGTACGGTGTTTTCCGTTTCGTTCACGCTGTGTTTGTGCAGTTTTGTATGCTGCGTACGCGTCGGTCGCGGTGTATTGTGTTGCTTCGGCTCGGTTTTGTATGCGTGTCGGTCGTACGGCTTGTCCTCCGTCCGACTCGGTCGTGTTTTTCGCGCCTTGCATCGTACTTTGCAGGTTGGAGTTGGCGGGTACGATTCGGTCGGATTTGTTCCGGGTGCGTGTCGGTCGGTTGGATTCGCGTGTTTTTCCGGCCGGATTGCTATTTTCCGAGCGGGTCGGTCGGTCGGCTTGGTTTCCTGACGTGTCGGTCGGATTTATCGCGGCTTGCATCGTACTTGGCGTGTCGGGCGCCACTGGTACGTGTCGGTCGGTATTTTTTCCGGATCCGAGTCGGTCGGTGCTTTTTCCGGCCCGAATCGGAATCGACCCCTCAATAGGTAAGAATGTAGGAGATGTAACGTAAGGAGACATCAGTTTCAAACTGTATTGAATTTTTACCTGGTTGTTATTAGTATGGCATCATAATACAAATGAATTATGTTACCGCTCGTTGTTGACTAATATAAATTGAAGTCATGTAAATGTATACAACTTATGTCATAAGATTTAAAAGCACTGAAAAGATAACAAGTAACGTGGGTGGTTTAAGCAGCAAGCAAATAACTTATATAGGTCCTTGTAACAGCTAGAACGAAGGTGGTGAGACAACCATGAGAAGTGAAAACAGAACACTTACAAATCCGCTCTAAGACACTACCACCAATAAATAAGAAAAACTAAGAAAAGGTGCATAGAAAAGAGCTCCAACAGCAGCAAGATAATCAAAGACTTCACAACAGCCACAGCCATCACCAACAAAATCACTCCTAATCAAGATCTATGCAACAACCCATCAATCATTAATTGTAACAAAACCCAAACATATACAACTTCGACCCACAACCTAACCCCAGCAGCCTCACTTCTAGCCTGCAGATAAAGAACACAGGAAACATGCTGACCACATGGGAAGCCATAACAATGGAGGAAACCACTGTCATCATGAGGACCATACACTCTGGGGCCCCAGCAGAACCCTGCCCACTCAACCCCTACAACAAGGGATCCTCCCTAACCAACAAAGCTTTCACCTGCGTCCTCAACACTTCCCTTGACTCAGCCATCTTCCCGGATGCCTGAAAACACACAGCAGTCAATGTGCTCCTAAAAACCCTCAACAATCCAGCCTAGGTCACAAACTACTGATCAATATTCCTCATACCGTACCCAGCCAAGGTGATGGAAAAAGCCATCAACAGACGCCTCATGGACCACCCCACGAACACCAGCTTCTAGGTGCCACACAATCAGGCTTCTCAACCACACTCCCACACCTAGACTGCCCTCATCATGACAACAAATAACATCCAGATGATCCTCGACTGGAAAAACCACCACCCCCATCCTGCTTGACCTCTTAACAACCTTCAACTCGGTCTTCAACCCCAACCTAATCAGAAGAATATACAAGACCGGCATCCAAGGACCCGAACTCAACTGGATATGCACAATCCTCACCTGAAGAAAACACTCGGTTCACATTCCCTCGTAATCGTTAAATGTCCGGAAACTCTTCTTGTGAGTTCCCAAGGATTATCACTCAGCTTGCCCTCATCAACATCTAGATAACCCTCACTGACTAGTGTTATCCGGACACACGACAACTTCAGCATACTCACCTATGCAGACAACACTCAAATGATACTGTCCCTCTCAGACAAGATGAGATGACACTACTTCACCAACTGCATGATCAAAGTGACAGCCAGGATGAAGTCCATGTGCCTTCAGCTCAACACAGACAAGACCGTAGTGGTGATCTTCGGAAAGGAGAATTCTCTGTGGGATTCTGCCTGGTGGGCAAAAGACCTCAGAACTTCACCTATCCCTTCCCTCAATCAAGAAACCTCGGAATCATTCTTGACAGCTAGTTTAACATGCTTTAACAAAAACTTTTCTTTGGCTGATAAAACATTTATTGTTGGAACAGGATGCCTACTATTGAGGCTGCCTTCACCCTAACTACAGGTGAGATTTTACGTAGGTTTCAAAAGAAGGGAAGAAACCCTGTCAAAGAAGAGAGGGGTTAATGGGGGGGGGGAAAGGAGCGCGTTCAAGAGGTCCAAGAGCCCCTGCTCCCAAGGATCAAAACAAAGAATAATCAAAGGGCTCATGTTCCTAAGTCACAGTATAGAGTATATAGGGCACCTAGTCTCACAGCTGTAGAGTGTGCCTATGTCAAGATAACGGGAGTGGACAGTCAGGAGAACTGTTCATGTTGCCCTCACACATCCCCTAGGGGTTGTCATGCTTCATCATCGGGCGTTGCTCCTCGTTGGGCCAGCGCTGCAATGCCCAACGGGTTCCCCGAAGGGTCGCTTTTACGAAGATCTTTTTTAGAATTGCTGTATAGATGAATGCAAGTGAGGGGGCTGATTCCTAGAGTGGGGTGTCATGTGTGAGGTTAAAACTGGTAAAGGGGGTTCCTGGTGCTACACTTTATTAGTAGGAATCCCTTCCAGAGATAAAAAGCCTTGTAAAGGCTATAGCTACTTTAGGTTGTAGTATGAAACCTGGTAGTCAGTCAAAAGTGAAGACAGGAAAGGAAAGTTGTGCTTCCTGTCTGAAGAGGTGGAACAAGTGGTGGTCTCTCCTCAGAAAAAAAAAGTGTTGTCAACATGTTTCACGCCTAATCTGGTCTTAAGGATCCGGGGCGCTTCATCAGGACAAACAACATATATAGTGTACTACCCCATATGGAGCGGTGCCAAATCGTGCTACCTGCTGGATGTGTATCTTGTTGATCCAAACAGGCCTAAAGTTCTGTACTAAGGCGTGTCATCGGATGGCGCGTAAGCGCCGCGTAGTGTGCGTGCTATGCTTTGCGTTGGCGGCCTGGTCGGCATCACCTTCCCCCCTCTGAGTCTCCAGCATCAACCGTTGATATTCATAATTTTTCTTCACCTTGTTAACCTTTTCCCGGTTTTGGTTCTCTTCACACCTGGGGTCTACATATTCTTCTCCATCTTTTGTTGAGAGAAACTTTTTATCACTCACAGACTGTTTGTTTTTCCTTGATGAAACTGTTGGAAATATATTTATATTTTGCTAATAAAGCTTGATTCGACTGAATCGTAGCAACTCATACAATACTGGCTGTTTTTCAATTTCTTTCCTTTTTTTCAACCATTTATCAAATGATAGTGAAGATGAAGATGACAGTAACAATATTGGCATATAAAGATTGATTCTACACAGCCAGACCTGTGCAACTATTATTTTTCTTTAGAAATGTGTTCCATGTGAACACTTGTTCGAAGGATAACCATTTAAACATAGTCACCTAGGTCAACTCCATCGCCACGTCCTGCTTCCACACCCTGAGGATTCTGTGTAAGATCTTTGAGTGGCTTTCGAAGAGCTTCAGAAAAGCCATCCCTCAGGACTTTATCACCAGCAGATTGGACCACTGCAAATCACTATACACAGGAATCACCAAACAGTTCCTGAACAGACTTTAAGCTGTCCAGTACGCAGCAGCCAAACTGGTCCCCAACCTCCATGTCGCACCAACATCACACCACACCTAAGGGAACTCCACTGGCTCCCGATACACAAATGTGTACAATTCAAACTACTAACACACATGTTTAAAGCACTTTGCAGCACAGGTCCTGCCTACATAAACAGCCACGTACATTTCCACCTACCCTTCTCCAGGCACCTCTGTTCAATGTTGACTAACTGGCATGCGTCACTCACATTAACAAACGCAAATCAAGAGGTTGTGCCTTGTCATACATCACTCCTAAAGATTGGAATGACCTTCCACAACACATAAGAGCCTCTTCATCTCTTTTTGAATTCTGCAAGAAGCTGAAGGCTAGACTCTTACAGTAAGGCACAAGGGTTTCCCCTACTCACTTGTGAAGCACCTGGATCCTGTCACGTGTGATAAGCACTCTATAAACGCACTAATAGCATAACCCGGTTTTTGGACCGTTAGTGTGTCTCACTCATGGTAATCGCATAGTAACAGGACTGCTCCTGTTTACCACCAGTCTCTGACTTTTAAGGTAAGGCCATTGCAGTGCTTTCATAGTAAGGGGTACTGGGCTGGTTACACGTGAACATGTGTTCAGTTGAATGTGTGCACGTGTGGAGGCTGCTCATAAGATGCTACCATCATACGCAGCTTGGTGGCTGCACAAAGGTAACCGCAAATTCGACCTGTCAAAGTAACCACTTTTGACAGGCCTGCATCATTCTTTTTAATATTGATAAGTCACTACTATGTAGACCTAATTTTCTTTAAAGGTAGTGTGCATGGTATTCAAAAGTAGGGTATGGATGTTGGACATGTCCTTACAGTGAAATATTTCCAAAAGCTATTTTCACTGCAGAAAGGCTGAGTACTGTCTTAGGGAAACATTGTGCTACATTGTTGCATATATTAAATGATAAATTCAGATTGGTAGCTGCTAGAGAAATATTTCAAAGACTCATTTTAATAGTTATTCAAAATGCAATTTAATGGTGAAATAGAATTTTGTCTAACTATCAAGCAACTGGTATTTTACATAGTTACCGGTTATGTGCCTAAAGCTTGTAAGCCTTCAACTTTCACATGGCAGCTAAATATCTCCCCTGTGGTGAGATGTGTATTGCTCCCAGACTGTTGGCCAAGGGCTTGTGTGTGGGGAGGATCTGGCCTTCCCTCTACAGGATGACCTGGGGTCTGTGCCCCCTGAATAGTCACACTTTAAAGAAACTTCCTCTGTCACAAGCAGATGAAACTGATACCAGGCCTGCCCTCTTTTTTTGTGGCTCTAGCTAACTTGTTTTTGTTTAGTTTTACGGAGTTTTATATAGCGCAAACTTGACCCGAAGGTATCGGGTGTCAGAGCGCTTTACATAGCATCAGTTGCGTTACATGAGGACACATTCATTTAAAAAAAAAAAAATTGTTGGGCACGGGGAGATTAAGTGATTTGCCCAGAATCACACGATGTTCAGTGTCATTGCCGAGACTTGAACCTGGTTCCCCAGATTTGAGGTCGACCGCCCTAGCCATTAGGCCAACTCCTCTCCCCAACCCAGTGGGTGCAGGGTGCCCCAGAACTGATTTGGATTGACAACAATGGAGGGTTTGCCTATTATCATAGCCACATCTCTGGGTGGGCACAGGAGCTCAGACTAAGGGAAGTAATGTTCTGCCATATTGGATTGTCCCTGAAGGCTTTGCAGGACAGTTGGGACAGGGGCAGATGGATGATGTGGCATCCTAGGGGAATCACTGACAAAATATCGACCTAAAAAATATCGAGGTACAAAAATATCGTGACAAAAATATCGAAGTCAAGAATATCGACATCCTGTCTACATCATGGTAAGTACAAAAATATCGGAAAAAAAATATCGATGTCAAAAATATCGTTGTCAAAAATATCGTTTTTTTAAATGTTAAAAAAATAATCTAAAATAAAGTAAATAATACATATAATTAAAAGAAACAGTTAAAATTATTTAAAAATGTTTAAAAATAAAAACTGATACATATAATGTTAAAATAAATTAAACATATACTTATAAAATAAAATATATATACTTACTTAATAATATTCATAAATAATTATTTTAATAACTTATAAATTGTTAAAAATATTTTATAAATTATAAATACAGACATACACATACAAAAATAATATTATTAAAAATTTTGAAAATATATGTAACAAATTAAAAAAATTGCAATATTTTTAATTTTTGTAAAATAAATTATACACTACATTAAGTAAAACAATACAGAAAAATATTGGATAGGGGAGGGAAAAAAATTACTATTCCCACTCCAAAGAGTGCAACAGTAGGGAAAGTGTTGGATAGCGTAGGGGTAGAAATTACTATTCCCACTCCAAAGAGTGCAACAGTAGGGAAAGTATTGGATAGCGTAGGGGTAAAAATTACTATTCCAACTCCAGAGAGTGCAACAGTAGGGAAAGTGTTGGATAGCGTAGGGGTAAAAATTGCTATTCCCACTCCAGAGAGTGCAACAATAGGGAAAGTGTTGGATAGCGTACGGCTAAAAATTACTATTCCCACTCCAGAGAGTGCAACAGTAGGGAAAGTGTTGGATAGCGAAAGGATTAAAATTACTATTCCCACTCCAGTGAGTGCAACAGTAGGGAAAGTGTTGGATAGCGTAAGGGTAAAAATTACTATTCCCACTCCAGTGAGTGCAACAGTAGGGAAAATGTTGGATAGCGTAGGGGTAAAAATTACTATTCCCACTCCAGAGAATGCAACAGTAGGGAAAGTGTTGGATAGCGAAAGGGTTAAAATTACTATTCCCACTCCAGTAAGTGCAACAGTAGGGAAAGTGTTGGATAGCGTAGGGGTAAAATTACTATTCCCACTCCAGTGAGTGCATCAGTAGGGAAAGTGTTGGATAGCGTAGAGGTAAAATTACTATTCCCACTCCAGAAAAATTTTGAAAATATATTTAACAAATTAAAAAAATTGCAATATTTTTAATTTTTGTAAAATAAATTATACACTCCATTAAGTAAAACAATACAGAAAAATATTGGATAGCGGAGGGAAAAAAATTACTATTCCCACTCCAAAGAGTGCAACAATAGGGAAAGTGTTGGATAGCGTAGGGGTAGAAATTACTATTCCCACTCCAAAGAGTGCAACAGTAGGGAAAGTATTGGATAGCGTAGGGGTAAAAATTACTATTCCAACTGCAGAGAGTGCAACAGTAGGGAAAGTGTTGGATAGCGTAGGGGTAAAAATTACTATTCCCACTCCAGAGAGTGCAATAGTAGGGAAAGTGTTGGATAGCGAAAGGGTTAAAATTACTATTTTCACTCCAGTAAGTGCAACAGTAGGGAAAGTGGTGGATAGCGTAGGGGTAAAAATTACTATTCCCACTCCAGTGAGTGCAACAGTAGGGAAAGTGTTGGATAGCGTAGAGGTAAAATTACTATTCCCACTCCAGAGAGTGGAACAGTAGGGAAAGTGTTGGATAGCGTAGGGGTTATAATTGCTATTCTAACTCCAGAAAGTGCAACAGTAGAGAAAGTGTTGGATAGAAAAGGGTAAAAATTACTATTCCAACTCCAGAGAGTGCAACAGTAGGGAAAGTGTTGGATAGCGTAGGGGTAAAAATTACTATTCCCACTCCAGAGAGTGCAACAGTAGGGAAAGTGTTGGATAGCGTAGGGGTAAAAATTACTATTCCAACTCCAGAGAGTGCAACAGTAGGGAAAGTGTTGGATAGCGTAGGGGTAAAATTTACTATTCCAACTCCAGCGAGTGCAACAGTAGGGAAAGTGTTGGATAGCGTAGGGGTAAAAATTACTATTCCCACTCCAGAGAGTGCAACAGTAGGGAAAGTGTTGGGTAGCGTAGAGGTTAAAAATAACATACTTATCAATTAAATAATTGTTTTAATTAAATAATGATTTATTAATAAATTAACAATAAATTAATTATAAATACCAATAAATGAAAATTAATAATTACTTTAATAACATTAAATTGCTTCCCACCCTATTCCCCAATAAACACAAAACCCACTCCACATAAAATTGAACACAATTAATATAATTAGCAATTAATCAATTAATAAACATTAATTAACAATTAATAATTAATTAGCAATAACATAATTATCAATACCAATAAATAATCATTAATAAAAATTAATTACCAATTAATAATTAATTAACAATAAATTAATTATCAATACAAATAAATATTAATAAATAATTACTTAATTATAATAAATTACTTCCCACCTTATTCCCCTATAAACACACAACCCGCTCCTAAACTAAATTAACACAATTAATATATTTATCAATTAATTAATTAATTAAAATTAATTACCAATTAATAATTAATAAACAATAAATTAATTATCAATACCAAAAAATAAAAATTATTAATTACTTTACTATAATTAATTTACTTCCAACCCTATTCCCCTATAAACCCACAACCCGCTCCAATAAAAAAATGATACAATTAATATAATTATCAATTAATCAATTAATAAAAATTAATTACCAATTAATAATTAATTAACTATAAATTACATATCAATAACAATAAATAAAAATTAATAATTACTTAATTACAATTAAATTGCTTCCCACCCAATTCCCCTATAAACCCACAAACCGCTACAGAACTAAAATGCAAAATTTAATTAAAAATAATTAATAATTTCTAAAAATTATGAATTAATTTACTATAATTAAATTACTTCCACCCTATTCCCCTCTAAACCCACAACCCACTACGGTACTAAAACGCAAAATTTACTGTAAAAAAAATTACTAACTTCTAAACAATTAATACATATATTTTAAAAAATAATACAAAACATAACAAAACATGTGGAACACATACATATAAAATACATACTAAAATACATAACACTAACATAAACATCGATATTATTAACATCGATATTTTTACTATCGATATTAATAACTTCGATATTAACAAAACCAATATTTCTTACCTTAAGGTCGATATTCTGTTCACCGATATTCTTGATGTCGATATTCTGTCCCTACGATATTTAAAACTCGATATTAATGTAGGTCGATATTTAAAAATCGATATTTTGTCTGTGCACCATCCTAGCGTTAGCCAGGAGTGCCTGACATGTATAACTTTCCAACCACACTTATACATCTCTGTACAAGGGACAAACAGACAGCAAGGCCCTGGACCTGGACAGTGACTACTCCAGACTCATGGTCAGCAAGAACGACAAGCCACCTGTTGGACTAAGGATTTTGCCTCCAGCTGACCTCCAGAACTAGATGGGTCTCTCCAGGTTCAGTGGCACAGGCCGTCTTATGCCCCATGAGGACCAGCTGGGGGACGATTTGGACTCCACTGCCCCCCAGATGCCCTTCGGACAGCCAGGAGGCCATGGGTTCTGTGGATCACAATGCAGAGAAGAAGGCTGGCTAAGAAATCAGTGAAACAAGCTCCCTGCAAGGTTCACCTCTTTTGAGGCTGGGAGGCCTGCAGAAGATGCTCCTGTGGGATAGAACTCACCACCACGAGTAAAATTATCCTAAGTCCGAGAAAATCACGCTGTTGGGGTCTCAATTATGCAGCTTTAAAAGATGTGACCTTTGATCCCTTGCTTGAAAGATGGAGCATGTGAGGTTCTACGGCATTTCTGAAATCATCTTTGGGGTGGGCCAATCCCGGGGGCGGGTCAACGCAAGGAACAATTTTCAGGGAGTGGGCCTGTGCAGGGCCCCTCCCAAGACTTACTTTTAGCCCAGAGATTCCTTCCCCTGGGCCCTGTGTGGTAATAATGGGCCCTAGGACTCCAGACACAAGGCTGAAGGGCAGAGGGGACTAGGAGGCACCCCGCTACATCGCTCCCCAGACACGCTGCTCACAGACTGTGGGCAGAAGGACCTTCATGCTCTTCCCGCCTGTAGGAGACCAGCGGGGGGGAGGAAGCAGTTTTCAGCTCCTGTACTGCACAGAGTAGCGCACACAGAGCTGGCTAGGGCACAGAGGCATTGGTGTTCCTCTTGCAGCCCTCCAAGGTGTCCCGGGAGGGACAAGGGTACCCCCCCTCAACAATAAAGTTACTAGGGAAACTGCATGGTGCAGAGCTATGCAACTGCCAAACTCGCTAATTAAGAATTCACTTCTCCATGGAGGTAGCTCCCCCAATACCATCTCTAGCCATCATTTGCCTATTTTCACTACTCTATTATGGGCAGGGGTACCACCAATGGACCAAAGCAGTATTAGAGGGGCTGCAGGAGTTGCAGCAGCCCCTCGCCCGAGTACTGATTTTCAAAGACGACCTAAGATTTTTTTCCCAATGAAATTATGACCCCCAGATAAAACAACTAAATTGTAAGCATTCTCAGAGCTAGGGCTTATTGCCCTACAGTTCCAGAATGCAGGGCCCTCTAGGAGTTGGTTTTATGGCTGCATTATGTGACCTCAAGTGGTAAAAGTAAGACTATTACACATGTTTAATGTTAGTTGTGTTGAACAAGGTAAGACTTATGGATAATGCATGCATTTAACAGCCGTATTGAATCCGGTGGGTTAAGGGTGAAGCCTAACATGTGATGATCATGTTTGAAATGTGGTGAACCCTTGACAAAGCCAACAGGTCTGCTTCCTTCAAAGCGACACACCCTTATATTGTGAAGCTTTATGTGGTATAGGTGTGAGGAGGTTGTGATTATGGGGGTCATGATCCACTGAGGGTCAAATGTGATTTCAGAATATCACCAAAGGTATTGTCGTCTGCCGGATGTATATATTTGTAAGTTAATGTGCATTATTTAGTAGTATGCATGTAATAAATGTACATTTCTTTTTTCAAAGACAAAGAACTGACTGGACAATCATTTATTGAGTGCTGTTATTACGTGCCAGCATATGGAGCTTACTAGCCCACACAGGTTCACCTGAGTTGGTCTTGGACTGCTCTGCTTTGCTACCTTGAGAGACTCAAGTGCTACAATGGGTTTCTTGGTTCCCAGTAAGGAGATAGTGGTGGACCTATAACTTGTGCTAGTCTCATATCCTGCACAACTAATAACGCAATTTCTTACACTAAAGTTTAAGGTTTGCAAGGAATTCTCCTTAGGGAAACGTAGTAAGACCCATGCAAGTCACACAACCCTGGTTTCTCCTGGGTCTCTAGGCTTTTGAAATGCCCATAGTTCCTCGTTGCCGGCTGATCCAGAGCCTGACTACTGCTGCTATTCACCAAGGCACATGTGAGGAAATGTGATTTTACTGTTTCTCTGCCAGCCCATGAGCCAAAATTGCACCAAAAAAAAAGAATTGTTGTCTTCATGCTTGTTATCGACATGGGGATCGTTTGGTGAATTGGCCCCACTAGGAGCAAAGATGTCGGACAATAGCAAAAGGAAAAAGGACAGGGAAACATACTGGCAGTGTAAGAAGAAAGGGGGGAAAGAAACAAGCATTACAGGTGCAGGGAAAAGGGTTAAAAAGTAGTTATTGAAAAAGCAATGGGTTAAAAGAAGATCATGGGGTAAATTATGAAAAATGGAGGTTGGTGTGTGGGCCTACACAGAGAGGTTTTTAGATGACCAACACGCCCCCACATTAAAAAAGTAGAAATGTCGAAAAAGAAGAAAGGCAAGTATGACGCAGAGCATAGGGCAGAGAGGAGGGGCAAAGTAATGGTAGGAGTTAAAAGTTAAAAGCAAAGAACAAAAAAACAGAAGGAAATGATGTTCCCTTTCCCCCCAGGCCCTCTCGCCACCTGTAAAACATGGGACAATAGTGTAGTGTGTGAGGTAGGGAAGTAGAAATACAGATTTATTCGAGCCTTGAAAAATAAAAGGTACTCGCTAAATTGTATTTCAGCATTGGATGGATGCGATTTATTTTGGTAGTTGGCCGACATACCAGTATTGGCAGATTTGGCAAGCCTTTATGATCCTTTATGGGTACCATTCTTTGAGAGAGAGGCAGTGGAGGCCACTCACACTGTATGGCAGGTACAAGCAAGGTCTCCGAGGAGATGTAAAGGAGTCAAAAATGCATTTAAAAAATCGTGTATGTCCTATGCAACTTATAAACGCATTTGTGTCAGTGATGTCATTCTCATTAAGAGAGGAAAAAGGATGTGTCCTCCCTGAAAATTAAATCAGCATTGTTCTTCGTAAAAAAAAAAAAGCGTCTTTTGGGGTTTATTGTTTGCCGCTGTGTTATAGTTTTATTGCACTTTCGTAAAACTATATTAAGTTGTTGCCTCGTTTGGACGTAGCGGAATAATTCATAAGATTTTGACAAATGTATGAGCATTTAAAAACAAATCTTTCTTTGTTAAAAACGCCTGATTGTACTTAGCGCGAATTCGAAGTAATTATTACTTACAGCTCCAGGGAGCTGATTATGAGATGACACTGCACACAATTAAACACCTGCATTATTGTTAATGTTTCTCTGCTTATCCGCTGCTTGCTGGCGTAGGTTGATGATTACTGATTTGATGATAGCTAACGTTTCCTGGAGCCTACAGAAAATCAAGTAAAAAAAAACAGAATATGCAGCCCTTTCCACACACCATATGTGGGCTGGATCACGTGCGTGTTTGTTCCCTAGACTGAAGCCGGTCGCTCAGATTGGGTTTTGGAAAATGTAATCCAAAGTCCACACATTTCTTAAAACTATTCGCTGGCAAAAACACGAAAGCGGCTTTATCAAGAAGGTGTATCTTCGCGTGTAGCACATCTGTGCGCCTATTTTATGTGAGTTCACTGCCTAAACTGGTTCTGATATTTGTATTTCTGTCATATGTTCTTTTTTCTCCCTAATTTTTGTTTGAATGTGAATATCCACTTCTAATCAGGTACACCTTTATTTCTAATACCGAGTGAAGGAAGTGGCTTACTGCATAAGAAACAGATTGGGACAATGATTGGTTGAATGGTGATTGGAGGTCATTTTCCTTAGGGACACGTGACAAACTCACACTGGGAGACACTGAGGCAGGGCTGTTAGTGCAGCCAGGGAAGAGTGTTATTGAGCTAACTCTGAATATGAATCATTTTGGGCGTTTGCTGCCTAGGGAATTGATACTGAGGAAGGATACATGCAGCTGCCCAGGCATTGCCACCCTAGGGTATCTTTCCCAGGTGAGGACGCTACTGCAGCCCGGGCACTAACAGCCCAGGGCATCTCTCCCGGGGACTACACTGCTGTGGTCAAGAGCCAGCGGCCTAGGATTTGGTATTTTGAGCAGTCGAGGAGTAAGTGTTGGATCAGGACTCCATCTCTCCAGTCCTACCTCCCTTTGCCCTTTGCCCTCTTTCACTGTTCAGTGCCTTTTCCTCAGCAGTTCCATGCCCCTCCCTCTGTCACTTCAGTGCTCTGCACAGTGGGTGGCCTACAGAAGCGCTGTTAGATGCTAGATATGGATTGTTGTGATAAATCTGGGCAGATTAGCCAATCTTTCTGCAAGCATTTACATTGTCAGTTGAGCAGTGCTTTATGAGGCAGGTGTCACCTGTGAGTATATGGCCATCTGACCTCACCTCAGTGCATGTTCCGAACTGACTTGCTGTGAGGATGTCCAGTTATGCCTCTCCTTGCCCTTTACTGTTAGTCCAGTGAACCAAGAGTAGACAATCTAACAAATCGGTACTATGCAGGCAAACTGTACACGCCTGTCCCAGTCAGCTCAGTCCTGAGCGATCTACTAAGATTCCAATATAACTGTAACTGAAAAGACCCATTTTCAAACATGCAGGAGTTCACCTTTAAATGTAGATGACACCTACAATTTGCCGGTGAGTTGACAGCTCTGTGTAAAAGTGCAGGCATAGTTTAGTTGGAACATTTCATGGGAGATCTGGATGGGTTTTTGAAAAAGGGATAAATGATGCCTTGTAGAGTGGTGACTGAATGTAAGTGTGGATGGTGTTCTGTAGAATGGGGCTAGTGTAGGACTTTGAGGTGGCATCTAGGAGGTGCTTTGGAGATAAAGTTGAGTTAGGGATTTGCCTAAGTTGTGGCTTTGGAGAGAGATTTGAGGATAGGACTTTATCAAGAAGGGTCAGGCTGGCACTTTCAGAGGAGGTCTAAATTTGCCTAAGATGAGGGGACATGGATGAGGCTTTTTCCCCAGTGGGCAGTGGAATTCCCAATGTGCCAATGATTTAGTAAGCCTCTTTTCCCTTGCCTCCTTCCCCTGCTTTTGGAATTTGAGGGAGGCCTGACTGCAAGACATTGAGCTCATGGGGTGCTTTGCGTAACAGTGTTTGATGTTCACTAGTCTAAAGCCTATACATTTAACTCAGACGTTTTCTGAGTTTAAGCATGAGCAGTAGACTGCACAGCTGGGAAACAGGTGCATTGTTCCCTGCAGCTCATTCCTATCTTGGAGAAGTTAAGTTAAATGTATGCACTTTAGAATGTGCAATCACGTAAATTCCAGGTGCATAGCTGTGCCCTGCATGAATGTGTGCTTTCATGATGTGGCCTTGGAATGCCTGATTCAAGTAACATGAGGTACTGTCATGGGTACTGTTGCTGTTGCGCTTTAGAAGCATGTTAACATCAAAACATTGAAAAAACATGATAGAAAGTCACTGCCTATTCAATTGCCTATTTCTGTGGAATGAATACGGACCTCTTCTTACTCATACTGAAACAATATTTACCTTTCTTACTTTTTTTTAGTATTCTGTGGTATTTGATTACTTTTTGTGTTTTGAGAAATGTGTTGCACAACAAGCCTGTGTTCCGTTTAATATAATAGAAACTTTGCCAGAGGACATCAGAGCACTTTGCAAGAGAACCAGAAGGTGCACATTTTTGACACTGGAGATTAATTGATTTGCCAAAATTACAGGATGTTGACCCACGGACAGGATGCAAGCTTGCCTCCTTAGTTCCAAGGTCAGCAGCTCTAGCGATTTAGCCACATCTCCTCCTCATTAGTGTAAAAGCAGGAGAACATACTTCACCTCAGCATTTTAAGCTACAGAACTGGAAACGTCAAATGAGTCATTAGCACAAAAGGTTGTATGACGGAACCTCGCATGCTTTTACCACACATGCCTTTACCACGCGGGCAATACAATGAATGAATCGTTACCACGCGTTTCTTTACCACACAAGACGTTACAACGACTTGCCTGAGGGAAGCACTGGACTTTGGACAGTAGCGGCCCGTGGTGTTAGTGCTGCTGGGCGGTGACGTGGGGCGGGGGAGGGGCAGGGTGGGGGTAGTAAAGTACGGAATACGGCCGTATAGAGGTAAGTAGACATATAAATAAATAAAACGAATTTCGTTGCGCACGCTGTATCGCATTTGGCGATGCAGCGCGCGCAACGAAATTCGTTTTATTTATTTATATGTCTACTTACCTTTATACGTCCGTATTCCATACTTTACTACCCCCACCCTGCCCTCCCCGCCCCACGTCACCACCCGGCATCACTCCCACCAGGGGCCGCTACTGACTTTGGAATAGTATCATTTACGATTCCAACTCCAGTCTTCTCAACAGTTGGGAAGGTGTTTGACTTAAAATCCAACACCAGTCCAACAATGCGTTTCTTAAAGCAAGTTATTGTTACGACTTGCATGGTAAGGGAGCACATGTTAATGATTCGTTCATAGTATTGCCCGAGTTTTAAAGGCACTGTATGGTTCTGGCTGTGTGGTAAAGGCTGTTTCCTGCACAAAAGAATACAAAGGGTATGTGGATGCAAACATTTACAATTGAATGTAAAACACTTAACCTGAAATAAGTATGGTACCTGCTCTTGAGAAAGTGCTGCACAGATCAATATTGACATCACACGGTGTAATATTTGTGGAACCCTTGTGAATTGGTACTCTACAAAATATTTGCATAAAGAGACTAAAATGGGAATAACCATATTTACATTCTTTAAGATAAACCATCATAAATCACATACAAAAACATATATCCGATAATTCAAAATATCAAAATAGACACATCCAACTACATTAGCTCCATACAGCTCCCTGCCTGGCCTACACTAAAAATGACCACACTATACTTCCTATCTCGCATTCAAAGTTACCATTTCCTCCCATTCTGGTGAAAATGTTTCTTATAATCCCAACCGAGCTATGTTATGAGTGATCCCCATAATATGTCCAGCTTGTCCCTTATCCCTGTTCCTTTCCATCTAGCCCTTTTATTTTTCTATTTAATATTGATCCATAAATGCAAACCACAACTGACATAAATGTGGGCAGTGCTGTGACATTTCAGGTGTTCCTGTAAATAGTAGTTTCCAAAAAATAATTAACAACAGACTCTTAGCAGGCCATAGTAGGAATGACCATATTTTCCACCATGAAAGTATGTCTGTACTGCACAAGTTGTTTACGAAGTCAAGCCATTCAGACCTGCAAAAATGAGTTAACCCTTAAATGAAAGAATGTAGAAAAATGATACATCTCGGTGGACACATTTTGTGACACCTTCCTTTGTAAAATTGAAAAAGGTTTATTAGATTCAAAATATATCATCAAAACTGAAATTTAGTAGAGATGTGTGATAAGACAAAAATACAATATAAATATATATAAATATAGATTACGTTGCAACAGTAAGTAGAATCACAAAGTTCTAATAGTCAACAATATTGCATAAGGAAATTATCATTGACTACAGGCAGAAAGTATTCTTTTCAATGTTTATCTATAAAAGAAGGTGAAAGGAAAAAGAAACGAGGATGAGTAGGGAAAGGGAAAATTAGAATAGGAGAGGTGTATTCATACTTAAAATAGTAAGTGATGTAGGTGAGATGTTGTAATGTTTCTACTTAAAACTAAGAAAATGGATTTAAACCTAAATTAGTATTAGAATATACTACTAATAAACTCTCAGGTCGTCTAATAGATAGTAATTAATGAATGAGCAACAAAAGTTAACATTCCAAGTGTAATATTAATCATATAACCAACTCCTAGAAATATATGGATATGACAAATTATGATTCATTATAAAATTCCATGCTAACACTACTTTGTGGCCCAATAACATAATTAGAATAGAAACTATTAGATAAATATGAAAAGGCAGACCTTATTAGATATCTTTTAAGTTGAAGGGGGATACATGTACGCTAACTAAACAGTAATTGTGACAAATACAATTCCACCAGGCAATATAGGATAATGTTATAGTATATTTCCAATTTGCAATAATATACTAAAGACAATTGGTTTTAATAAATCAAACAGCTTTCCTTTTGTAGGAGATTCACTAAGCTCTTAGGAACAGATTAGGCGCAGTGCTGCTGCGGCCCCAGTCCGTCTTCTGTTTCCATTGGTAATGGGTGCCTCCAGTGTGAACCAAAAGTGACCCGCTTTCTGCTTTCTGCCTCCAGTCCTTGGTACCTGCAGCCACTAACTCGGGGGCACTACAATCTCCAGGAGCCTTCGTGGCCGGGGCCGCTTTCATCACAGGAAAGGAGGCGCTTTAAAACCCAACGCGGGACACGCGCGGGCGTGCGTGGGCCAAGCCCGGGCCAAGGGCGGGCGAGGCCGGACTGGGCCACCCCCTTAACAACTGCAACCCGGGCTGAGGGAGCTTCATTTTGAGAAGGTACTGTTTGATTCTACTGTTAGACTCACAGACACTTATGAGCACGAAATGAGTAGACGTAAGGATGCCAAGGATCGGAGGGGGCAGGGAGTGGCAGGGACACTTGATGCCTTTCTCTTGAGGGCTGAGTCTGCCCTTATTCATGAAATTGAATTAGCTGAGCGTCGGCTCTCCTTGGAACCGCAGATTCCTCCGAAACGGCGAGTCCCCGATGGTTATTCACTGCAAAATAGCTCCCAAGAATCCTCAGTACAAGCAAAACAGTTAATAAATATTACGCCTGACCAGGAAACTTCTATATCTTCGGAGCAAGTGAATGGGCAAGAGAATGGGCAAACTAGGCCAAATGTAACCACGAGGGGCCGGAAGTCTAAAAGTAAAATGAGACGAGACTGCAGCACTGAGCCGCCATCTAAAAAGAAAAGGGGGCGAGGGGCCCAGAAGCGCACAATTCCAGAGGTGATAAGAACTGAGACAGCAACTGAAATAACAAGCCCCGATCGAACCAGTGTACAGGGAGCTCGCCCAAGGCCAGAGATTAACGGGTCCTTTAGATTACCATCGGGTACAAAAGAGGAAGACCTTTGGAAAAGGTTAGAAACTATTGTGTCTGTATTAATTGACCCCTATTACAAAAATTATCAAACATTGAAGAAAGAATTAACAATCTGGAGGGGCGATCTGTAATTAATGGGCCACATTTGGGTAGAGGCTTTGACACGATGTTACACCAGGGAGTAAGATTGGAGGGTAATCGAACTGTTAGCATCCCTGACAGTGGTGAAGTACATTACACCAGTACTCAGGGTAGTGTTCCTGGTGTAATAGCCCCTCTGGAGCCTGTCCTACAATCTGTAGTACCCCCATTAGCAGTAAATAGAGGGCATGGGTTAGCAAGCTCGGGTACTAACCACGCAGAAGCAGCAAATACCCCCAATGCAGCATTAACTGCTATAGGGATGCCCACGATGGGTAATGAGGGGAATGACTCTAATTTACCGAGCCTTCGAAGGTTTAACCTAAGTCATAATAGGAACCTAAATGATACCTTGCATCTCCCGCCAGAAGCAACTCCTTACACTATAGTGTTGACTAATCTCCCTCCACTGCCCCCTTTTGCCGTTGAGCATTGGACAACTTTGAGAAACAAGTTGTTGCATCTACTGAGTACCAGAACTGGCCTAACAGATATTCTCTTCTCGGAATTTAAGATGGTGAGAAGGATTGGCTGGGTCGGTAAAACAATCAAGCACCTGGGAGGTGATTGCGTAGTTTTAACTTTTAGATCCCCGTATCTGGTGCAGTCCATTCTTGGTAGGGCGGACAACCAGTTTACTATGACTCAGGGGGTCAACATCGTACCATTAGGGTACTTTTATAAACCAGCTAAGATTACTTGGAATAACTGCTTGGAGGAGCCCTACTTAAGTAATATGCAGCATAGGTATAGGGTTCCAGTCAGAAACCATTTTGACACCTTTAATAATCTAGAAGATATAGACTGACTAAATTGTTCAGAAATATCTACCCTACCCATAGATATGACCATGGTGGTCATATCACTGGCATATTACCATCAAAGAAATCCTCTCACGACTATAGGGAAAATGATACGAATAACTATTCTTTAACATCTGACCCTAATGAGCCCAGTGATGAGATCTTGGGAACTGGTAGTCGGGACCGGACAGTGTCCTCATATTCCAATAAATATCAAAATGTAAATCAGCCATTGACTGATAACCATGAATTGCCTCCTAATAACATTAGTCCATTAAGGTACGCAGATAATGTAGATAGTACCATTTGCACTACCTGTAACCTTGCCTTCTGGAATATAGCAGGCTTGCGGTCTAAGGTAACCAACCCTATATGGTGCGATTTGATACCTAATTTTGACATACTATGTCTCCAGGAGACATGGGCGGTGGATGCACTGCATGTTAATGGATTTAAAACCTTCCATACCCCAGCGGTCGAGGTGGCTTGCGGAAGAGCAAAGGGAGGGTTGTGCATATACATCTCAAACAGGTTAAATGTAAATAAGATAGAGATGCATAAGGAGGAGATCTATTATCAACTGCTAAAAAAATTTTGGACAGGAGACATTGTATTGTGTTAACAAATTTCAATAATAACATCCCTCCGGAACAAACGGGGGAAGTTCTGAAAAAAATGGCTAATGATTTGAAACTGTTATATAACGATTATACAAAAGATGCATTTTTGATTTTGGGTCGGGATTTTAACTGTGTTTTCTGTCCGGATACCATTGGCAAACAATGCGGATTTATGAATGAAGATGGGTCTAGTTACACACACTTCCGACACTCAAAATTGGGGGAGCTGTACAATGAGATGATGTTTTGCCTTGATCTAAGGTTTGCAAATGAATTATGTGTTAGGCCTGTTCCGATGAGTCAGACCTTTAATGGTAGAGGACTGCATTCTATCATAGATTATATATTAATATCAAATATCTATTCAAGTAGACTTCAATCATTCCATATTCATAGTAATTCCCTTAGTGACCACTTTCCATTGAGGGTGTCCATTTTACTGCCGGCAAAACTTTCTGGTAAACGGGATGAAACAAATCAGGTTTTGCAAAATCTCACATTAAATAGGAGAAATGCTTATTCTCTGCGCTGGGCGAAGGTGGACCCCGTGGAAATCACTAGACAAGTGGTAACTAAATGTAAATCAGCGATCGATATTTGCCTGAGCGAAACAGCTACTCCCGATTGTGTCCTTTCCTCCTTTCAAAAAATCTCAGAAGCTGTAAGGAAGGTTCTATTCGTTCAGAATAGAAATAAAAAGAAAAGTGTGGGGTGGTTTGATTCAAAGTGCACTCGAGCATATGCCAACTTGAAGAGTAAGCTACATAATGTTCCAAAACACCAGGGTAATGTCCGGCAGGCCAGAGAGGCGTATAGGTTAGCACATAAAGAACGTAAAGTATCCCTGAGAAATGAGGCATGGGAGTCCCTGCAAGAGGCCTCCTTAGCGAAGGACAGCACTGCTTTTTGGAGAGCAGTGAAAGCCCCCTACCTGACCTCTGGTGATGGCCCATCGATAGAAATAGCAATAACAGAAGAACTATGGGTAGAGCACTTTGACAAAGTGTATAATGGTGGGGGAGGGAGGATGCGTTAGATATTTATCATCATGGGGACGCCGCTTTGGTATCTATTTCTCAACACTCTGACCTCCAGTTTGATCCGGACGAAATCAATCGGGCAATTACAGCGTGCCTAGGTGGTAAGGCTCCCGGACCAGACGGGGTTCCTGTAGATTTATATAAGTTGAATGTGTCACTATGGGGACCACTTTTAACCCAGGTAATTAGAGCAAGCTGTGTTTCACCTTTTTTAACGACTTGGACTGAATCGATCATTGTGCCAATATTTAAAAAGGGGGACCGTCAGGATCCGGGTTGTTACAGACCAATATCCTTGTTAGACTCTTTGATAAAAGTGGCAGGTCGTGTTATCCTGGAACATCTACATGACTGGGCCGAGGACAACAAGGTTCTGTCCGATATCCAATATGGCTTCCGCGAGGGCCTAGGGACAGTTGAACAGAGCCTAAATATGACCATCATCATAGGGAAGTATGCACTAGCGAAGAAGGGCAGATTGTTTTTAGCCTTCGTGGATCTTACCGCAGCTTTTGACTGCGTTAGACATGGCAGGTTGTGGGAGATCCTCGAGGGTATGGGGGTGGAAATAAACATTAATTTTCTGAGACGGTTATATAATGACGCAAGGGCAAGAGTGCAATACAGTATTACTGGTGAGTGCTCTGCCCCGTTTTCAATTAGGAGGGGGGTCAGGCAAGGTTGTGTGCTTGCCCCCTTCCTTTTTAATCTTTATATTAACGGCTTTGAAGAGGCATTAATAAAAGACTGTCTAGACCTCCACCAAAGAGGTGGACGTCCAATACCTGCACTCCTTTATGCGGATGACGCAGTTTTGATGTCACGTACTCAGGTAGGGCTGCAAAAGGTGTTAAACACCTTTGCAGCTTTTATGGGTCATCTTGGCCTTAGAGTTAACACCTCAAAAACTTTTATAATGAGCTGTGGCCAAGGTAGTCGAAAATGTAGGACTATGTACATAGATGAGCAGAAGATTGCGTTCACTAAAAGTTTTTCATACCTTGGTATACTTTTCACTGAGAATGATCGTTGGGCCCAAGCAGTTCTTGCAAAAAAATTGGGGTTTTTAAAGTCGACAGGTGCTCTTTTAAATTTTTCAAGAAAGCTGGGTAGAAGGCCTCCCGATAAACTTATTCAGATGTATAAGGCAAAATGTATTGCTATGGCCACTTATGGGGCGGGGATTTGGGGTTTTGCAGATGTGTATCCCTTGCAAATTGTGGAAAATGCATTTTTATGTTATATCTTAGCGGTATCAAGTTGTACATCATCGTATGTTTGTCATGCCGAGTTGGGTTTACCATACATTGTCGATCTTATACAAATGGAGCCCATTCTTTTATGGCACAGGACCTGGACATAAAAAAAACTGTACTTAATCAGGCCATTTTACTGGATAGTCTAACATTGGAGGGGGTCTTATCAATTCCCTGGCTAATGTATGTGCGAGATTTTATGTGTGACCTTGGCCATGAAGAGTATTTTACTGATCCTAGTGCTATGTTGACGATCACGAGAAAAGAGATAAAGAGTGCCTTTTATTATTAGATACCCACAGATTAACATCAGCGATTATAAAGCCTACTGTGCGGTATAACCAATTGATTTTATCAACTTTTAGCATACAACCCTATCTGAAAATGGTTCCTGGGGGCTATGACCGTTTTTTTTAACAAGGTTTAAATTTGGGATCTTCCATAAATTGGTCAGCTTCCCGAAAATGAACGATTGGGCTAGAGACATGCAATTGTGCCCCTGTGATAACCACTCAGAACAATCCACCATGCACGTTGTTTTATTTTGTAGATTTTATAATGAATTAAAGAAGATGTGGATTTTAAAAATTCTGAAATCTCTGGGGATTAGACAATGTCACCCTGCATTCATTGTATTACAGTACTTGGAAAATGAACATATAGTATGGAGGATCGCTATGTTTCTAAAGAAAGTTGTTAGCCATGGGAAAAGCATCGTAAAATAATTGTGTAAGCATAATGAGGCAAGGGATACTGATTTAATGAAATGATTTAAAATTGTATATTTTAATATTTTTAGTAAAAAAATTTACTCTGTAATGAATTAATGTGTTTTAACTGCTTTTATGATTGTGTGATATAACAATCGAATAAATCTCGTCTTTGACTTTGACTTTGAATGAGCAACAAAAGTTAACATTTCAAGTGTAATATTAATCATATAACCAACTCCTAGAAAATATATGGATATGACACATTATGATTCATTATGAAATTCCATGCTAACACTACTTTGTGGCCCAATAACATAATTAGAATAGAAACTATTAGATAAATATGAAAAGGCAGACCTTATTAGATATCTTTTAAGTTGAAGGGGGAAACATTGACGCTAACTAAACAGTAATTGTTACAAATACAATTCCACCAGGCAATATAGGATAATGTTATAGTATATTTCCAATTAGCAATAATATACTAAAGACAATTGGTTTTAATAAATCAAACAGCTTTCCTTTTGTAGGAGATTCACTAAGCTCTTAGGAAAATCTCCAGAAGAAAATATTCAAAAAAGCTAAAAGTATGTGGAATTTCAAAATGTTATTTATTTATACCAAACATTCCTATAGAAAGTATAAAAAAAGAGGCAATGTAACATATAATCAAAAGAAGTATTAATATCTTAATAAAATCAGCAATGCTCTTTTGATCACAGCAATATCAGTAGAAATCTATTTAACTGAGACATATTTATCTAACATACACATCTTGTTTATTCAATTTAAATTTTTCAAAGACATTTTCCAAATCCTGACACAATGGATTGGTACCCAGGTATTAAGTGTCATATAAAATTGAACAGAACATTCAGAAATAGCAGAGTCTAAGAGAGCCAATCTACCATCATCAGCAGTAATAGACTTAACAGTGGAATTTTAACCTTTAAATAGTTATTGAATGTTGTTTCTGATTTATTCTCTCTGCTAAAATAATAAGCATTAACCTTTAGTAAATAACCTCACACACTTTTAATTGGTTTTCCTAATAAATTCTAATTTGACTTTAACCAGTTGAAGATTTAGACTTATTTGCATGATAAAGATGCTCTAAAATGTTAGTGTATTTTAATATATTTGAGGACTCCCTTTCCTCATTAATTTTCTTCTAGAGAAAAAATTAATTAAAAAAGCCTGATTTAGATCTTGGTGGATGGGTCACTCCGCCACAACAGTGACGATATCCCATCTGCCAAATATAAATCCCATTATGTCCTATGGGATTTATACTTCTGCGGACGGCAAGACATTAGGTTTAAGCTACTAAATTCTTTACAGGCAATTGGACTGAATGACAGAATTGAAATGTCATGTAATATCTAATTTTGTTTACATTATCACGTAATTTTGATCATCACATTTAGCTTAATTAGCTTGACCAACTTGAGGAGTGGTCCGTATATTTAATTTTTCCAAATATTTCTAAATCATATACATTTTTCTTCCCTTAGACAATTACAGATTTGAGCATTTAATCTGTGACAAATAGTGATTTTCTTTGTGTTTGTGTCATGTTGGTTGTGATATAATTGTGTTAAGTTTAGTTATGACTTGGCTTTAGAGGGAAATTTTTTCAAGAAATGTATTACTTGAGTCATCTATTGGTTTATTCTTAAGATCTTTTTATTGATGCACTTTATTATACTTAAAGATGGTACCCATTTTAGTGAGTTGTGAATTGGTGTCTAGCATTCATGTGTGAGCCTGAGCTTAGCATATAAGTTGGCAACTTATATTTTTTTCAAACATGTATCATATGGTCCAATTATGTTGGCTAATAAACTGCTGTATTGCTAGTGAAGTTTTGAGTGGGCACACCTAACTTGCGCATGAGTGTTTTTCATCGGACACACTCCATTTCAAGATGGTGACTGTTAAGGTGAATAGAGTAGTGGTGTAATATTTATGATATCTAGGAACCCATAATCCTTATTACTGCATGAACAATGGTTTAAGACATATTAGACTATCCAAATGTACGTGGTTTATATTTTAGCTTCTTTTTCCAAAAGACAAATTCAACCCAGATTACTGTTTCCCTTGGGTCTGACTCGTACAAGATGGCAGCTCATATTGTCTTTGACTCACATGACACATGGTATGCACTGGACTCACTCATGAGCAATTTTTACTAATGTAGAGCTAAGAAGAGATGTATTGGGTAACTATGACTGTCACAAATCACTTGGTGTGGAGGTGTGAATAGTGTTTTGATGTTGTGAGTTGTATCACTGGGTTTTAGTGTGTTGATATGTTTGGTGACTTGATTTGTACTACTGGGCTGAGCATTTTGATACTATGCCTGTTGGAATTCTGTACGAAGAAGATTTATTTGTGTGTGTGCTTTGTTGATTTTTGACATTTTTTTAAAATTAGCTCTTATGTAGTTGCACATGGTGAACCTTAATTGACCGCATAATAAGTTGCTTTCAAGGTTTCTACACATATATACCCATTTGAAGTTACCTGTAATAGTTAACTAGTTGCCTTGTTTACCTCACCACTTTCATTTCTTAACAGTCCCATAGTGCCTACTATGTTGTTGCTATAGCTTCTTGTTGTCTAACCACACAATTGTGTAATTGTTGAATTATGCTCTTTGAGTATGCGCCCCCTGATGAAGGACCTGAAGGGCCCGAAATGCATTGAGGATTCTCTGGTACTACTATCATCAAAATTCTTGCAATGATTTGAATTTTTGGTTATTTATAAATTGATTTTGAGAAGTGCATATTTTGGAACTCCATATATTCTGGAAGATTGCTTCAAATGTTTTCGTATTACAGCAAAAGATCCATTAAAAGAATGTTGTCATGAAAATATTTTGAATGAAATGGTTATTTGATAAACAACATTTATTTATTTATTTATTTATAAAGTTTTATATAGCGCGAACTTGATCCTGAAGGATATCAGAGCGCTTTACAATTTGAGGCAAGGAAGGTAACAAATCAAAATATGAGTCTAATATGGTGAATCTAATAGGCATTGAATCAAATAGTGTACACATAACAGATCCTTTATAAACCTGAGTGAACGGGGAATGGGCTATACGATGGAGCAAAGTGACATAAGGGGAGTAAGTACAATAATCATATACAGGAATAAAAACAAATACCAAAACAATAAACAAAACATGAGTCAAATGGGGAGTCTAATGGCATTGAATCAGATGGTGAACACCTACCAGATCATTTATACACCTGGGTGAACGAAGAGTGGGCTAGGCGATGGGGCATAATGACTTAAGGGGAGTAAATACACTAATCCTGTACAGGAATAATAACCAAAACAAAATAATAAACATATACAGGGATAATAATAAATGCGATGGTATGTCCGATGCGCTAAGATGGTGAATCTAATAGGCATTGAATCACATAGTGCACACATAACAGATCCTTTGTAAACCTGAGTGAACGGGGAATGGGCTATACGATGGAGCAAAGTGGCATAAGGGGAGTAAGTACAATAATCATATACAGGAATAGAACCAATACCAAAACAATAAGCAAACCATGAGTCAAATGGGGAGTCTAATGGCATTGAATGATGACTTGTACTGCTACTGTTCGCATGCCTGAGAATAGCTATTTTTCAGCATGTCATCCTGTTCTTGCACAGAGAGCACAACAAGGCAGCATGCTCAATCAGAATAATGCTGAAAAAGTGTTTGACACACATTGGAGTGCAACATTAGAACAACTCATTTGTGTACTACAATAATAAAAGCAGAAATACATCAGGATAAACCAACTCAATACCTTTTAAATCCCTGATAGTATATTTTTACATTGACAGTCATTAAAACAAGTAATGGTTTATTGTAAATGTATTCATTTTCAATTAAGCATTTCAGTAATGTTCCTTTATACATGTAATGAGCCACAGTTAACGTTGTCATTGCCAATAAAGCATTTTAGCATCAAACCAAGTGTGTGCATGAGTCTTTTTTCAACCTTTATGGCAGTCTTTCACCCTAACAATAAACATCCCTGCACCCCACTTCAGCCAAGGAACTTACGGGTACGGGGTTAAATTATGATCCCAGTGCAAACTCGTGGCACAGTGGCCGGTGAAGGAAGTGACCCGATTTGGGTCACCCGGGTCACACAAAACCACCTCTCAGCCTTCCATACCAAATGAAGTCGGTCAGACAGTAGAGAATACAAACCAATATCTGTTTATGCAGAGTACGCTCAGAGCGGAGCCCTGTCTGACCAGTCTCTAGGGAGTGCTGCAGAGGGACTGACATCAGCAAGCACAACGATACATTATGTACACTTCGAAACCAGTAAAAGCACGCCCACCATGGAATTTTCCAGAGAGATGCAGCTGGATAGTAGATTACAAAGGAGTACGTTTTGATTCTGAGACTGGGCACACATTATCTACTATTCAAGGTCAATCTGCCTGTACCCACCACTAGACAAGTGGGAGAAGGCCTACATCTAAGGAAAGGTATGCGCTAATAAGAACAGTGCATTCATTAGTGTAGCAAAACTGAGCTCCAGAGAAACATAACCTAGAGATGGCCGTTTCTCAGAAATGGCAAGGGATTAGTTTCGATCATGATACAAAAAATGGCGCCGTGAATGCTAACTTACGTAAAACAATGCTAAAAGATTTTTTTATTCCAACACCGGAATCATGAGTTGTGTGATAATTATCACACCCTTGTAGTTATCCCATGATAAATTTTGACAGGTTACACCTGCCAAAATTCATGGGGTAAAATTGCCCGATATTGACCAGTGCATGCAGATATTGGTGCATTGATCCGAAAATCCACAAGGTATTCCCCAAATACTTATAATCAGGCAATATTTATTGCAGTGGATAAATTCTGACTGCTGAGCTGGATTTTATCAGGTGCAATATATATTACACCATTTACGTGACACTCGTAATGAGGGCTTAATAGTTCTAGCTTTAAGGCTGTTTGAAACCAAGGCAATCTACACCCAGGGTCACCAATTTGACATGCTATGAATCTTGAGAAACAATTATTGAACTTTTAGGGATCTGCTTTGGCTGGTGCTGCACCTATGGCAAACCCCCAAAACACTAAGTAACACATTGGTGCCCCCTGTTCTGAGGGCCTCCAGCAGTTATCTATTGCTCTACAGCCCTGCAACGCAAGAAATATATTTTTGAAACTTTTTTTGTATAAACTAAATGTGCTTCCAGTGCTTCTTATTTACATGGTTACCTGGCCCCAACTGGGTACTCAAATATTATCAAGTTAGGTGTTGCAGGAGAGACACTCAGTAACCTTTGCAATCTATCCACATGCCTGGCACTTCTCCTTCATACCTGCATTGTAGCAGGCTTCTTTCCTGCTTCCCACCCACTATCATGGATAGGAGCAGAAACACCACACTCTCTCCACTTGCACTCAGCATGGACGGGAGGCTCTGTGTTTTGTGTGTCCTCTCCCCAGACCTGAGCCACAGTCCAGAGGGTTGGAGAAGCACTGTAAATTAAGTTCTTCTGTGTTATATGTTCCATACACCCCCAGGGACATGCCCATTGACAGGTTGGAAAAAGCTTAGTAAAGCTCACTTTGCCTTTTTCTGTTCCTTGGAGGGAACCTGTTAGGAGAAGATCAATAAAGGGGAGGGAATTCCACATGCATCTGTCGTGCCTTCAGTTCCCTGCTTGCACCAACCCCTGGGCCCTTTGCCCTACCTGGTGTTGGAACTAGTGGGGAGCAGGACCCAAGCATGCTGCGCTCGTGAAGATCTGCTGATCCCATGGAAATGTTCCCTAAATAATAAAATTCGTTTTTTCTGGCCCCACTGGCTCACTGAGCCGTACTTGATAGGGAAAGTTGCATTTTACTCCTGGTAGCAGCTTGTGCCACTAGAAGTATACAATTCAGGATCCTGACCTCTACAATGTTTCCAGTTTCTTGGAGCTGCTTGTCTTGACTGTTATCCGTCCAATGAGAGAAATCTCAGGGCCTGCCTCCTGCCCTTTAGCTCAGTGTTTAGAACCAGCCCTCAGTTTAGCACTGCGTGTTATCCTCAGGACAGGAACACTTTTTAGTAGTTCCCTGAGCCATCAAAGTGAAATACCCTCTCTCCTTGCCCTCTTCGGGTTCCAAGGCATCTGCACGGAGCAGAAGTCATGATGCTGTCCTCAGATGTTCCAGGGGAACCACTCTCTTCAGAGTCCCCAGGTTCATAACCTCTATTCTGTCCCTCAGAGGGCAAGGTGGGCCAGGGGCACTGGTGATGGGGTCCCCCGGTGCCTTGGTTAGGTTAGGGAGGGGGATGAGTGCCCCCTGCTCCTTCGCCAGTCCCTCGGGGATGGGGTACCTGGGCCATGATCGGCCAAGGGAGGAGGGGCTGAAAGAGGCTTTGGGTGGAAGGCACGCCCTCTCCCATTGCTGGACATAGAGGGCCCCTGCTACCATTTCGGTTTTCTTTAATATGGCGTGGTCCTGTGGGACTCATGTGGGATTTTTTGGGCTGGGGGTAACTCTGGGGCACCTCCCCCAAGGGCTATGGGGAAAGGGTACCCCTACCCTGCCCATATATTTTGTTTTTATACTCTCAGAACAGGGAGCTAAGACCATGAGTTCTGTAGCGGCTGCCTGCAACATTATTTCTCACATTGCATGCAGCTAATCAGAGTGCTTGCTACCGCAGGAGCTTTACTGCTGAAGGAGGGAGGAATACCAAGGGAATAAAAGCCCCTAGGTCAAACAGAATGGTCTATTTTTTAAATTGTGTTTGGGGGACTCTCGCAAGCGTCCTTTGAACCCAAACGTCCAGATATACAGATATTTTTGATCCCTAGATTCTTAAAAAACTACTGGAGAGATTTACAACAAATAACATAAAACATGTTTTCTGGGTCAAGATCTAGCTTACTAACAAATTTGTTTTAATTCCATTAATCAGTTTTTACAGTAGCGCTCTTCAAATTAGACTATGGAAAAAGCATGAGGATTTTGTGTTTTGGGACCCACCTTGTTTTACCGCCACTTGATGGATCACCCCAAAACTTTTCATGAAGATGCTGAGGTCCCTTTACTGTTTTGTTGGAAAGTTTAATGAAGAATCGTCAAACAGCACCAAAGTTACAGGCAAACCACAAAATACACTCTTCCTATGGAAACACAGACCTAACTATAACGGACCAGTGGTGACTGCCAATAGGTAATATCTATACATATTTTGTGAGAAAGTGGATGGTAATCCTCTTCAAGTAACAGTGGTCCTATTCCTTACTAAATCTTGCTGCCACTGCCCTCGTTGAGAAAATCTTGCCGGGTGGTGTTCTAGCGCCCAAAAAGCATGCTAGGGGACGCAAATTCTCGCTTGCGCTCCCCAACTTAACATTGGCGAATCACGCGTGGTTGGGGATATTTTGCAGGAACTCTGTGTTATAAACTTAACGTGGAGTGGGCAAAACTCTGCGAACTCCGATGGCAGAGCAGAGTTTATAGCCCACCCCTACTTAGGGCCTGATTTATAATTTGGCAGGTGGCCAGTCCCCCACCAGGGTGACAGAGTAAATTTCTCCGTCAGCCTAACAGAGGTGCCGCCTGCCCTCCAAATTATGAAATGTCCACTGGCCCAGCAGGCATTTCAAGCATTGACAGGATGTTATGTTGTTTTTTTATTTTCAAGAAGAATATCCCAAAGCGGGCGAAAATCCCATAGTCAAAACATGTTTCACGAGTGCCATATTGAAACATATCACCTTCCATTGAAAATAAATGATCATTCATCTATGATCATTAACAATCAATTTTTCTTACGATTATAAGAATAATATTTTCAATTCATTCATTACATAATCCAAATCTATCAATTATAAACTGAGAAGTTATTAATTTGAGCAATTGTTTGTTGCTAATATAACCATGTGTAATCATAATAGAGCTCTAAATGAGACTATATTTAACTCAAACCCGTAAATATATTGTGATTCATAAGATTCTCTGTATTTTCATATTATCGTAGGAAATATCTTTATCAAATAATTCATAGCTTGGGCGTGGCTTGCAGCTGTGGAAGATGGCGGCGTAGTTCGCGAGCTGCGCTAGCAGACTAAGATTTCCCCCAGCAATCCGGTACAATCCGTACACAGACGCGGCCACCGAGGACGCCCACTGTTAGTGGAGAGTGGCGGCGATACGCAACGGCGTCCGGTAGCAGTTTTGGGCGCCCGTGAAGGCGGAAGCATAGAGGGCTGATCAGTGCCGGCATCGGCAGAAAATGGCGCTGGCCGGAGACCTGTGAGCGGAGGCTGCCCTCGGTCCCGGTGGCGCCTGCGGCACGTCGGCGGAGCTGAACGAGTCTCTCCTGAGCGGGGGTGAGTCGCACTCCCGCAGCATGACCGGCCCTGGGGGCGGAGCGACGAGCGGGTGACCGGGGCGGCGAGCGGGTGCTACCGCAGCCGCTACTCACAGTCCTTCACCTGGAGGGGCTGGGAGGCTCTATCGGTGTCTGGTCTGCGGCGCCCTGGGGCCACGGACAGCTGGTGGTGCCGGCCGGGAGCCTTCGTGAAGCACGAGGCCGCGGGGGCAGTGTGACCAGTGTGCAGCCCCTCCCCCACTGACCCGGCTGTGGTGACGGTTGTGGGCGCGCGGCTTTAGACGCGCCGAAAGAGTGAAGGAACCCTTACTACCGGGCCCGAGACCTAATATACTGCGACAGGCGCAACACTCAGCAGGGGTCTGGACTGCACCCTCGGGACTGACTCCTGAGCGCTGGTGAGAGTGAAGCAACGGCCTCCTGGCTCTGGTCTGCTCGGTGGTCACCCCCGGATGCGGGCAAGGTCGGGGCAACTGCGGCCCATGGTGAGTGATGAGTCCACCTAATCCTGATATTGAGTGGGCTGCCCTGCGACAGGGTTGGAAGGAGACATCCGTCGCGAGTGCGGGTCCCGGTGAGGCTCTGTGGAGGGCTGGTGCTCAGCTGGATCCTTGTTCTCGGTCCGCCATGGGTCGCACCAGGCCATTGGGCCAAACTAATCAAATTGAGAAATATACCGTCGCCGTGAACCGGGACGAAGGCGCGGCGAGTGGGGGCCAGCATGATGACCCTGAGGACAGTGGCCCGGACCCCTCTCTGAAAGATATTATGAGGTCTATTAGAGACTTCCGTGGTACCCTGGAGCCTAAACTGGACTCAGTGACAGAAGAGGTGAATCTCCTACGGGCAGACTTCCGGAAGATGTCAGAAAAGGTCTCTGCGGCGGAAACTGGAATTGGGGGCCTTCAGTCGAAGACGAAGAGGCTGGAGGAACAGGTTGCCGCTCTCACCAAGAACCAGGCCGATATCCATGCTCGCCTGGAGGACCAGGAAGGCCGGGCTCGACGGAATAACGTTCGTATAGTTGGCGTGCCGGAAGGACTCGAGGGGCCGTCGACGGACTGGTTTGTAGAAGACCTGATCCTAAACCACCTCAAACCTAAACGTCTGTCAAACCTTTTTTCTGTTGAACGGGCGCACAGGGCCCTGGGAGGTAAGCCCAAACCAGGGGCTCCTCCCCGCACGATCATCGCCCGCATCCTAAACTTCAGAGACAGGGACGCCATACTACAGGCGGCGCGCACTCATGGAGACCTTCATCACGACAACGCTACCATCCGTTTCTTCCCGGACTTCACGCTTCAGGTTCAACGACAGCGGCGATCCTTCGATGGGGTGAAAAAGGCCCTTCGAGACCAGGGAGTGAAGTACATGATGCTTTTCCCGGCCAGACTCAAAATCCTAGATGGAGAGAAAGCATACTTCTTCGATACACCGGCGGCTGCCAGCGACTGGCTAGAAGGCTGGCGAACTGTTGGTCGGCAGGGGAGGAGGCCATGCTCGGCAGCGCATCGGGGTGATCGAGCCACGGATATGACTGAAGGGCGATCTACCAGTGGCAGCGAGCAGCAGGCGGCTGCGTGACTTTGAGGTGACTCTGGCACCGTTGTGTCCGGTGGTAGGCCCTGCATATTCCCTGCCTGTGTGGGGGGCTGGGTGGTTTGGTTCCACGGCGGATGGGAGACGGGATCCGGGGCTTTTGGCCTGCACGATGCATGGGACAATGTGCGAGACGTTGACAGTCTTTGTTCTTTATTGGTCGCTGGCCTGGACGGGGGGCGGGCGCAATGTGGTACATGGGCAGCCTTGCCGTTTATAGTGTGGGGGTGTATGATTCAACACTAGTTGTGTACCTCTTCCTTATGTCTGCAAGCTTACGTTTCCTCATAAATGTTATTAGTTGTGTTTTCAGGGCGACAGGCACTCTGCAAGTTTTCTTGGTGGGGCATTTGGGACTCACCTGGCAGGGCGGCAGGGAGGGGGGAGTTTGCGGGTTGGGGGGTAGGACCTCAGGGGTTCGAGGGAGTTGGGGGGTACGGGGAGTTTGCTCAAGGCCATAATATTCATCATGCACTGGGGACTGACTTGGAAGTCACGTTCGGGACAATAGTTCCTCCGAGGGGGTGGAGGGGTTTTCGATATGATGGGTGACTCGGCTATGGTAAAGGTCTGGACCTGGAATGTTAATGGGCTGGGCAATAAAATTAAGCGTACATTGTTGCTCCAATATGTAAATAGGCACTCCCCAGATGTGGTCCTTCTTCAAGAATCGCATCTGAAGGGGAATAGATGTAAAGCCCTCGATCGGTTCGGCTACAAAATGGTCATACACTCGGGGTTCACCTCTGGGTCACGAGGTGTGGGTTTCTTAATACGTAATACCCTACCTTTTGTTATTTCGGGAACCTGGGTGGATGAGGCGGGCTGCATCGCCGCAGTGGCGGGTAGATGTGAGGGACGCACGTTGGTTTTCTGCTCCTGCTAAATACCCCCTGGCCTTCATTCTGGGTGCTTTCCCAGGCTGAGCGCGTTTCTGGTAAACCTCCCTGCAGGAACGCTACTTCTTGGGGGCGATACGAATGCTGTTATGTGCCCGGTGATTGACCGTTCTAGTGCCCCCACGGGTCGGCATGGTGAGAGGGGCCTCTCGGACTTCGTCACAGCCATGGGGATGGGGGATCTGTGGCGGGCGCAGAACCCCACACTTAGACAGTATATGTTCCACTCGGCACGACACGGGTCCTTTTCAAGGATTGACCATTTATTTACCCGGTCGGATCAGATGGGGGAATTTGGCACCACTACACATATGGCACGGGGGATCTCGGATCACTCTCCTGTCTGTACCACCATCAGGGGCCCTGTCGTAAGCAGAGCGGTTTTTCTGAGAATAGACCCCTGGCGCCTCCGAGACCCTGAAATTGGCAATAAGCTAAGGGGTGGGTCTGAGCTCTATTTTAAGGAGAACCAGGGGTCAGTGGATTCCCAGATTATCCTATGGGAAGCGTATAAGACGGTGCTGCGGGGCATGGCTCAATCACTTATTGGGGCGAAAAAGAAGGAGGAGTCCCTCCAGACTCGGCTCCTGGAGAGTGAAATACATCAGTTGGAGGGGGACGCGGCTGCTACCCCTTCCCTGGATCTTTGCCACAGGCTAAAATTAAAACAGAAGGATCTTAGGGCCCTGGCAGAGAGCAAGGCCCGAGCCTATGCGCTGGCCACTCAGCACCGGATTTACGACGTTGGCGACAAGGCACTGAAATTGTTGGCGTGGCTGTAGCGCCGGGACAGGGAGCGTTCGTGGGTAGCCGCGGTATGGGACGAAGAGGGTAACCTATGCTCGTCCAGCGCAGATATAGCAGAGGCCTTTGCGGCTCATTTTGAGAGAGTGTACTCACCTGTGTGCACTAGAACCGAGGAAGATTGTGAGGACTTCTTAAGGGACTTTGCGCTTCCAACACTGACTGAGGAGATGCGTGAACGTATGGAGGCAGACGTCACGGTAGAGGAGCTCGCCAAGGCGCTCAACTCCCTGCAGTCGGGCAAAGCATCGGGTCCTAATGGGCTACTGATCGAAATCTATAAAAGACAAGCCTCGATTGTAACAGCCCCCATGCTCGAAATGCTTCAGGAGGCGCGTGAGCGTGGGTACCTGCCCCCTGACCAGAGAGAGGCCATGATCGTGGTGATCCACAAGGCTGGGAAACCAGCAGACCAATGTGCCTCATACCGGCCGATCTCTTTGCTAAATGTGGAAGTAAAGGCTCTTGCCAAGGTCCTAGCGGATCGTATACTGTCGGTGGTTACCGATTTGGTCCATGTGGATCAATCCGGCTTTATACCACGTAGAAGTACCCGTCATAATCTCCGGCGTCTCTATGGGGTTCTGTATATGACCAAGGATGCTGGAGACACCCAGACGGCATTGATGGCGCTGGACGCCTCGATGGGCTTCGACAGCATAGAATGGCCATACTTGTTTATGGTACTTCGGCGGTTGGGCTTTGGACCGATCTTCTGTAGCTGGGTACGGCTCCTATATAGACAACCGACGGCTAGGGTGCGGGTTAACGGGGCTGTGTCAGGGCCTTCTCCCTGAGGAGGGGGACAAGGCAGGGATGCCCTCTGTCCCCTCTCCTCTTTGCCCTGGCGCTGGAGCCCTTGGCCCATTGGATCAGGGGGGACCCCTCGATTTGGGGTCTAGCGGCAACGGATGAATGGGAGGAGCGTATATCTTTATACGCTGATGACATCATCCTCTACCTGGCTAGACCATACCACTCGATTGCCCGAATAGTTCACTTATTCGAGTTGTTCGGTAGCTACTCCGGATATACCATTAACTGGTCGAAGTCTGTGATTTTCCCCTTGTCGGGTTCTCCCCCTCGAGTCCCATCCAGGTGCCCTGCTCCTGTGGTCCTGGAGGGATTCAAGTATTTGGGGGTGTATGTAATGCGTAACAGACAGGAGTTTTTTTAGAGGAATCTCGAGCCCCAGCTGACTCGCCTGCAAGCCGATGTGGCCCACTGGCGCACTCTCCCGCTCTCCCTTATGGGTCGGGCGGCAATGTTTAAGATGCTCACGTTGCCGAGGCTACTGTATGTTCTGCAGAACACCCCTTATCAGATACCCACGAGTATTTTCAAACGGATTTCTCAGGCGGTGCGGACCTTGTTATGGGATGGACGGTCCCCTAGGGTGGCGCTACACAAATTACATAGGGGGGTGTACGACGGGGGGTTGGCGGTCCCAGATGTTAAATTATATTACTGGGCGGCACAATTGCAGGTGGTAAATGATTGGGTGTACACTGAAAGGGACGAACCCGCCTACCAAGTAGACAGAATGGTCATGCCACAAGGCACTTGCGAAACTCTCCTGTATGCCCGTAGACCCCAGAAGATGTGGCCGGACCACACTAGAGTAGTCTTCCACTGCTGGCAAGAGGCAAATCGACTCCTGGGCTGGGCCGGCAAGATAACCGAGAGAACTCCACTCTGGAAAGGGGACCTGTTGAGGGAAGTGGCGACGTTAACAGGGTTTAAGGGATGGCAGCAAATAGGTATTGAGTATTTGGGGGATGTCTGGAAAGGGGACGCCATCCGTACTTTTGAATATCTCCAGAAGGAGTATAGCTTACATACCTCACAGAGATATCAGTACATATGCCTCCAACATGCCCTACGCTCTCACATACCAAGTGGTACAGTAATCCCGGAGTACTCCCCAATGGAAGATCGTTTATTACTTGATCCCATTGCGGAGAAACCCACATCTACAATTTACCGGAAACTGATAAACAATATGCCCGATCCCTTGGTTGGTCTCAGGGCGGCCTGGACCCGGGACCTTGGGAGCCTCGATGAGGAGTACTGGCAGGATGCGCTCCAGGAGCCCAGGGAGATTGCTATCCGTTCTAGGTTTAGGCTTGTTCAGTTCAAAATCCTCCATCGTACATACTATCCTCGCACCCACCTGTATACATGGGGAAGGTGTCAGTCAGCGCTTTGTGTGCGGGGTTGTCAACAAGAGGGCTCCTTCTTCCACATCATTTGGGAGTGTCCGGGGATCAGTTCATTCTGGGTGAAAGTTACGGATATAATGTCTAGGGTGGCGGGGGTGCCTGTTCCGATGGACCCAAAGTGGCTTCTCTTGTTGATCAAAGGGGCAAAGTCCAAGGGCGGAGCCAGATCCATCATGGCTGCTCGGAGCTTAAGCTCCGTAGAAACCCCGCGCTCTACAACCTAGCGCGGCGCTTTAACTCCACAAAACCAGCAGAAAAAGGCAACTCCTGACATCGGAAGTTTGGGAGCGTCTGCCGTTGTGGCCGCCGTTCCACCTGGCTGCTGCATTGCCGTGAAATCGGCTTAATTCCTGCCAGGCGATCGCGCCTCAAGATGGCGCCTGGGGTGGAACGGACTCACGTTTGGAGGTAGCAGAGCGGGGGCCGCGACATCGGGAGCGGACCCCTGGGAAATTACACCCGATTAGCGGCGAGTTCGGGGGCTCCACTATCCGCTTCCCCGGTGGGCGCCCGCAGCTGAAGCAAATAACTACACCGAAGGCGCATCCCTGAACATCAGATCTGCATCCAGTGAGACCCAAGCATATGGGAGCCTCCATCCGATTGGGTGGCCCGACCGCAGCATGTGGAAAATAACCGCGGCCGCAGCGGGCATGCCGGACAAGTTTTTCAAGAACCCAGAGGCACTTGTTGCCGAAGGCAGAGGTGAGCGGACCCCCGAGGCAAGATGGCGGCTCCTTCCGCGCTGGCCTGCCGTGAGGGGAGACACGTCCAAGCGGGCTCATGGGGACTGCGCTACTCCCGATCGCCTCTGGACGCCTGGGAGATCTTGTGACCTTTTAAGAGCAAAGGGAGTCTGGCCCATCCTTCCCTTTGAAGTACTGTTGTACCTGGTACACGTATGGTTTGGAGAGGGGTCCCCCTGCACTAGGCAAAATGGTGGCTCCCACCGAGCTGCCCACCGTAATGGGAGATGTGTCCCAGCGCGCTTTCAGGGTCTGCGCTACGCCTTGAGCGCCTAGGGACACCGGGGGAGATCTTGTGTCCTTTTTAAAAAACTAATGGGAGTCTGACCCTTCCCTCCCTACAAAGCTCTGTCGTACTCGGCTCACTCTGGAGATGGAAAAGGATCCCAGGATGCCTGACCCCAACATGGCCGACAATGGTGACTTTTTCCCCCTTGCTGAACTTTTACTTACTCAACCCTTCCTGGACTGTCTCTGACCCCAAGAGGACTTCTTGAATTCTTTTGGTCCAATGGCTCCCCCCCTCCCTCCCCCCCCCCATTTTGACAATTCTTGAGCACTCATGACCTCTGTCCTGACAGCGGAGTCTGAGCATTATGTCCGACGCCCGGTGGAGCTGCTCTGTTCAGCTAATGAGGAGATCGGACTTGGTTCACCCCCTGACCGTCACCTGCCCAGCCGGACCTTGGGCACAGTTTCTCCCCTTCTCCCTGTCTCGCCCACCCTCCCCCTCATCGTATATCTGCCGTTCTGTTTTTGCATTGTCTCCTTTCTATCCACCTTTCTGACTGATACCCGTTGGAGCTTCCTTGAGAGCTATAGGGGAGACTGGCCTTGGACTACCTCCCTGGCCGTCACCTACCCATTCGGTCTTTGGGCTGACTTTACCTCTGTCTCTTATTCTGGCTTCCCCCTCGTCCTCTCCCTTCTCACTCCCCCTCTCCCCCTTCCTCTCTTCTGGTCTCTCATTCACTCCCGTCAATGTATCTCATATATTGGATGTAATATGTAATTGTTATTATTGTTGTAACTTTGCTGACCTTATGTAAAGCGCTCTGATACCTACGGGTCTAGCCAGCGCTATATAAAACTGTTTAAATAAATAAAAATAAAATAAATAAAATAAATAAAGGGGACAATGTCTGGTCGAGATATGTGGAGCGTTGGCTAGCCCTGGCTGCAGGGGTGGCGAAACGGAATATTGCTAGAGCCTGGGGGGTGCGGGCGCCCCCTCTATGGGAGGACTGGCAGCGGGACCTCGACTGGTGCCAAGAGCGGAAGAAACGGTATACAAAAGCAGAGGGTGCACGGGAAAATGGAAGAAAATATGGGCGCCTTGGCGTAAATATAGAGAAGCGGGTGCCGCCTTGGAGGAGTAGTCAATTTGTATTGATGATCGACACTTGTGTCTCCCTGACGTGTAATTCTCAGATGATGTCTGCACTGCTCCCCAATGTGCTAATTTTACATGGAATGGTATTGTATGGTCTTATGAGCACTGTTAATAATAAAAAGATTTAAAAAAAAAAAAAAAAATTCATAGCTTAATTATATTACATTAATCATTGTTTCTGAAAATTCATACAATAAAACTAATTTATTAACACGTGTATACAAATTAAGCTCTATATGAGCTACTTCTCTCAGAATATAGTGGATAATATTAATTTGTAATTCTAATTAATGTTTTTGGTGTACATAAAACATCTTATGATTTAGCTCTGTATGAGCCTACATCATTGAAAATGAATTCCCTTCATTAATTTCAATACTGACTTATAGGATTTCCACTTATGTTCCACAGATTAGAAAATCAACTTAAAAAAGGGGACTCTACCTGTCATATCTTATAGTGCATTTGCTTTCCTTCTTTCATTGACATTGTTTTACCCTAAGTGGATAGCTAATTCCTCCTCAGTATTAAGGCCGAGAGGCATCTTAGTTTGCAAATCCACAATATATATGGGACTCCTATCTACTTAATTTGGTTACTCTATCTCCACCGCTCTCATTCGGTGGGACATGATCCAGACAGAAGAATCAAAGTAAGTTTCTGTTACTTTTGTGGTAGGTTGCAAAATGTCTAGCGACTGGGTAAGTTTGATCATTCTTTTCAATTGCTCGTGCATGTTCAAAAATCCGACGTTTTGTCGTATGAATCATGCTGCCAATATACATAAGTTGGCATGGACATTTCAAACAATAGACACAGTATGGTGTGTTGCAGGTCAAGAACTTAGTTATAGGTCTTGGTCTGCTGCAGCCCGGTACTGGAAAGGAGAGTATCTTGACACTATTTTTACAAGCTTTGCACTGAGTTCAGGGAAAGAACCCTGTGATTTCACTGGCTCTTGAACTGATCGGAGCTGCAGGTAAATGGCTCTGTACTATGATGTTTTTGATTGAGCGGTTTTTTCTATATGTTATTTTGGGACAGTTTTGTATTGTCTTTCCTACAATCGGATCAGTTTTTAAGATATGCCAATTACGTCGTATGATCTTACTTATAGCACCTGCATCATTAGAGAAGGTGGTGATGAGTCTAAATTCTTGATCTAATTTCTCCTCAATGGTTTTTTCTTTGAGTAGTCTATTATGTGAAACCTTCTCTGCTCTCTCTTGGGCATGTTTAAGCACACTATCAGAATATCCTCTAATTCGAAATCTGTCCAGATACTTGTTCATAATCTTGTTTTCTAGTACAGTTTCTTTTTAATCTTAATAGGTATATATATATATATATATATATATATATATAGTCACTGAAAAAACCAAAGGTTACAGGGACGTTATAGTTAGGCTGACAATTTACTCATACAAAAGCAGAGAAATTCAGCAGATATAGTTAGCTGAGCTAACTATAACTCACGCCCCGCAATGCACTGCTTATGACCTTACATATTACATCACTCATGACATGGTCAGTGACATCACTGATGACATCACTGATGACATCTTCTGGTGACTGTGAGTGTTTCTAAAAAGTTTATGAGTGTTGAATAAATGTACCCCTAGATGTATTGATGAATCAGTGGGTATATGAGTGCCTGTATGAATGATTTACTGGGTGTGTGACGGACTGCATAAGTGAGTGAATATACATGTATGGGTGAGTGACTAATTTGTGTGAATGTCCGTATCAGTCTGTCAGTTGGTATGTAAGTAGCTGCATGGGTTATTGATTGGTTTTATGAGTACCTGTATGGGCGTATGAGTGTCTGTGTGGGTGAGTGAGTCCCTGCATAAATGAGTCAGTGGGTGAATCACTGGCTGTATAGGTTCATGACTGCTTCTGAGAGGGGTTGTGTGGATGAGTGAGTGTCCCTATGGCTGTGTCGGTGAGTGAATGGATGTGTCAGTGGTATATGAGTAACTGCATATGTGAAAGGCAATATAGGTGAGAGTTGGAGTGTATAAGTGACTGTATGTGAGAGTGAGTGATTGTGAGAGTGGCTGCATGGGTGAGTGTGTACTTGTGTCAGTGACTATATAGGTGAGTTAGTATGTGTTTGTATCTGTATGAAGTGAGTTGGTGTGTGTATAACTGTATAGGTGAGTAAGTGACTGTATGTTTGACTCTATGGGTGAGTGCGTAGATGTGTGAGCAGCTGTATGAGTGTCTGACAGTGCGTGAATGGCTGTATGAGTGTATGAGTGATTTTGTCAGTGGCTTCATTAGTGAGTGAGTGGCTGTATGAGTGGCTGTATGGGTGAGTGAGTGGATGTGTATGTAGACCTATGAATCAGTGACTGGGTATTTAAGTACTGGTATGGGTGTGTCAATGGTTTTGAGAATGGTAGTGTGAAAGTTG
This sequence comes from Calotriton arnoldi, assembly GCA_963921515.1. Taxonomy (NCBI): domain Eukaryota; kingdom Metazoa; phylum Chordata; class Amphibia; order Caudata; family Salamandridae; genus Calotriton; species Calotriton arnoldi. Next base: position 58,780 of record CAWUFW010000839.1, read on the forward strand.
GAGTGGGTGTATGAATGTTTACATGGAGGTGTGAGTGGTGCGTCAGAGATTCTGTAGATGATGTCATCGGTGATGTCATCAGTGATGTCAGTTGAGATGTCATGAGTGATGTCACTGACATGTCATGAGTGATGTAATATGTGAGGTCATAAGCAGTGCATTGCAGAAGCATGAGTTAAAGTTAGCTCAGCTAATTATAACTGCTGAATACTCTGGTTTTATACTAGTGAAATGTCAGCCTAACTATAATGTCCCGGTAACCTTTGTTTTTTAGTGAATTTCTAAGGTTTTTTTAATTCTATTTCCTAGCTCTAATGTCCCTGTAACCATTGTTTTTTTTCAGTGAATTTTAAAGGTTCTTTCTATGCTAATTGTTAAATATAACGTTCCTGTATCCCTTGGTTTTTCCACTGTCTAAGGTTTTTTTTAAATTCTATTTGTTAATTGTAAAGTCCATTTCTTTGTAAGTGAACCTCGCAGATGATCATACTTTCTTTCTATAATTGGATATTGTGAATTATATTTATATAACACATCACTTATTTTTTGATGTGTTTATCAGAAAATACATTAATAATTTTTTTTTTTAACAATTTTGTAAGTCGGCAAAACATTGTTGCTTCTACAGTGGAGATTCTGTTATCAGTAAATCTATCGCACATACTGAAAAATACACTTAAAAAGTTTTTTAATAAAGTTTAACTCCAAATATTTAGTAGAATATTGCCTTAACTTTTCTTTGTATAATTAGTATAGAAGAAAAACACCTTTACAAAAAAAGAAAATGTATTTGCGACTACTGAAGTCACCACAATGACGTCGGTAGTCGTAAAAGCACGCGGTTTATATGAAGTGTAAAACATATATATAGACATATTCTACAGTATATTTAACAGTAGAGCTTTATTAGTGTACTTTTCAAACTCATATTTTTCTAGTGAGTTTCCAGAATATCGCCTTCAAACACTTTTTCCCGTTTCTGCGAAGACAGCGGAAGTCGCAATGACGTCGGTAATCGCAGATAGCGCATGTTTTTTAACAACTCTGAAACATTTATACAGAGGTATTGTGAACAAATTTAGTGTAACTGTTTACTACTATAGTATTGAAAGTTCTGCTTTTCTTTCTGTTTAAAAAAAACTACTTTAAACTTGTATTTTGCATTTCCGCTTCACCGCGGTAACCACAACTATTTTGGTCACCGCAAATATCACATGATCGGGAAAGCAAGGAACATCATTGGATAATATACTTTTCAGCAAAATCAATAGGAAGTACACACCCCATCCTCCTTCTTGAATCTTCTTTTTATAGAACTTCATTCTGAGCAGGTGGATTAATTTTGCTGTGCAAATGTTTTTGTCTTTTTTTCTATCAGATTTGGCAACACAGCAAGGAGATGGGGGTCAGCAGGAACAACAGCTGGACCAGGATGTGGAGGAGGTGGAGAATGATGATGTGAAGAAGAGGAACATCCACAAAAGAGAGCCAGTGTTGCATGGGATTTTTTTACAATCCCATTAGGTGAACCAAAAACAGCTGCCAAACTTGTGCAATGCAAAATCTGCAAGAAGACCCTCTCTAGAGGGACGAACAAGAAATATTCATGTGGGACAACATCCATGTTATGCCATCTAAAAACATATCATTAAAAACCTCTCCAAATGGAGATCAAGCGGAGGGAAGCTGAGGACCATCTACTTCAGTGGCAGCAGCAACAATTCCTGGTCAGAAACTCCCTTCTGATGTGCAGACTACTGCAACAGATATGGTTCCAGAGTTGTGAAGAATGGCCACGTACTGCATGGACTGTGGTGTTGTCATACGTGCTGGTGAGCAGTGTCTTACAGCTATTCACAATGCTGCAAAACAGCATACATGCTCATTTTTTCCCCTTTTATATGTTTTGCACATTTTTCAGTGCACGCTTTTTCAATTCCTGCTGTCCCCGTTGCCATTTAAAATGTAAAACTTTACAAAAGCCTTAAAAAAAAGGTTCCTGTTGGAACCGCCTTTAACAATTAAAAACAATAAAGTATGTATATATGTTGGAATGAGTATATGACTGGTGTATGGATAATTGAATGAGTGTGCAACTGGTGTAGGGATGTTATAATGAGTGCAGCAATGGTACCTGAGTGAATCTATGACTGCATAAGTAGTGCCTGAGTGATTGGACAAGAGCAAATGTAGTTATTAGGTGATTGGATGCTTGCATGGGTAGTGCCTGGGTGAATAGATGAGTGCATTTGTAGTGCCTGAGTGAATGGAAGAGTGCAACAGTAGTGCCCTGAGTGAATGGATGAGTGCATAGATAATGGCTGGCTGAATGAATGCATGGAAAGTGCCTGGGTGAATGGAGGAGTGCATGGGTAGTGCCTCAGTGAATGGATGAGTGCAAGGCTAGTGCCTGTGTGATTGGATGTGTGCATGGGTAGTGCCTGGGTGAATGGATGAGTGCATGGGTAGTGCCTGAGTGGAATGGAGGACTGCATGGGTAGTACCTCAGTGAATGGATGAGTGCATGGGTAGTGGCTAGGTGAATAGATGAGCACAAGGGCTTTGTGCCTCAGTGAATAGATGGGTGAAAGGGTAGGGCCTGGGTGAATGGAAGAATGCATGGGTTGTCCCTGAGTGAATGAAGGGATGCAAGGGTAGTGCCTGAGTGAATGGATGAGTGCATGGATAATGGCTGGGTGAATGAATCAGTGCATGGGTAGTGCCTGGGTGAATGGATGAGTGCATGGGTAGTGCTGATTGATTGGATGAGTGCATGGGTAGTATCTGGGTAAATAGATGAGTGCATGGGTAGTGCCTGGGTGAAAATATGAGTAGAAGTGTAGTGCCGGGTGAATGCATTAGTGCAACTATAGTGCCTGGGTGAATTAATGAGTATATGGGTAGTACATGAGTAAATGGATAAGTGCATGGGTACTGTGGGAGTGAATGGATTAGTGCAAGGGTATTGCCTAGGTGATTAAATTAGTGTATGGGTAGTGCCTGAGTGAATGGATGAGCGCATGTGTAGTGCCTGAGTGAATGGATGAGTACAGGGGTAGTGCCCAGATGATTGGTTAAGTGCATGGGTAGTGCCTGGGTGAATGAATGAGTGCATGGTTAGTGTTTGGGTCATTGCATAGTGCATGGGTATTGTCTGAGTGAATGGATGAGTGCAAGAGTAGTGTTTGGGTGATTGTCAGAGTGCATGGGTCATGCCTGAGTGATTTGATATGTGCATGGTTAGTCCCTGGGTGAATGGATGAGTACATGGTTACTGCATGAGTGAATGGATGAGTACAATTGTTGTACCTGTGTCATTGCATGAGTGTATGGGTAGTACCTGAGTGAATGGGTGAGTGCATGTATAGTGCCTGAGTGAATGGATGAGCGCATGGGTAGTGCCCGATTGAATGCATCTGTGCAATTGTAGTGCCTGGGTGATTGGAAGAATATATGAGTAGTGCTGGGTGATTGGATGAGTGCATGAGTACTGCCTGGGTGATTGGATGAGTGCATGAGTAGTGCCTGGGCGAGTGGATGAGTTCATGGGTAGTGCCTCAGTGAATCGATGAGTGCAAGCCTAGTGTCTGGGTGATAGTATGAGTGCATGGATAGTGCCTAGGTGATTGTGAGAGTGCATAGATAGTGTCTGAGTGAATGGATGAGTGCATGGGTACTGCTTGGGTAATTGGATTAGTGCATGACTGGTGCCTGGTTGATTGTATGAGTGCGGGAGTAGTGCATAGGTGACTGGATGAGTGCAAGAGTAGCGCCTGGGTGATTGGATGAGTGCAAGTGTAGAGACTGGGCCATTGGATGAGTGCAAGGGTAGTGGCTTGGTGATTGGGTGAGTGCACAAATAGTGCCTGGGTGAATGGATGAATGCATGGATATTGCCTGCGTGATTCAGTTAGTGCATGTATAGTGCCTAAGTGATTGGATGAGTCCATGAGTAGTGCCTGGGTGAATGGATGAGTGCATGGGTAGTGCCTCATTGAATGGATGAGTGCATACATAGTATCTGGGTGTTTGCATTGTGCATGGGTAGCGTCTGGGTGATTGGATGAATGCCTGAGTAGTGGCTGGGAGATTAGATAAATTCAAGTGCAGTGCCTGAGGGATTGGATGACGGCTTATGTAGTAGCTTGATTATTGGACCATTGCAACTGTTGTGCCTGGGAGATGGGATAAGTACATGAGTAGTAACTCAATTAATCCATCACTAGATTAGTGATTTGACACAGTAATATATTGCGACCTATTGAGCTCTTAACCGATTATTCTCCGTTACACAGCTCACATAAGCACTTACTTTCTTCTCATCAAAATCAATCAGAAATAAACCAGACAATTTTCTAATTCGCAACAAAGCAAAATATGACATTCCTTCTTTGAATACACTACTGCAAATATTAACAAGACCTGTCTCTACACTTAAACCGGGCGATTTATGAATATTTACTGCATACGCTAAAAACACTTGGAACTGCTTTCGCTGGACAAACAAGTCTTTCACAAGTAGGAAACGTACAACGCATCTACCAATCTGCTTAACTTCAGCAATATCATCAAATTTTATGACAAAGTATTCCACATCATTTCTGTTTGGATAATTAACAAATTTCATAACTTTACCCATTGCACCATTTAGTAGCCCTCCTTCAACATTTAAATTACAATGTAAGATTACATGACAATTTTTACAGATACGTAACTGTTTTTCTAATCCTGCAGTTTTCAACACAGACTTTTCTAAACTATCCAATTTCGATTGCGGTTTTTCTGTTAGTAGCTCTGTAACTCCTTGATGCTCTATTTTATTATTTGATCTAATTTCGACAATCTCTTCTTTTTCTAGTTGCAGTAATTATTCATTGAATTTATTACACTCCTCAAGAGTTGGCATCAAACAAACAATAGATTTCTCTTCCTTAACAAAATTGGACATTACTTCAGCAGCTGAAACATTACATGGAAACACATTTTTGATGAGGTGGGTTTGAAATACTGTCTTTCCCTCTTTTGTGAGGACTCCTACTCTTATATCCTTTAGCATATCTGCATAATGCATATCTGATGCTTGGCGCATATTTTTGATGAACTCTTTGTATTGAACGTTTTCCCAAATGTTTACATTTCCAATACTTCCAAGTGAGTTCCTTGTTTCATTATGTAGTAGTTTCTTGAATACAGGTTGTCCTTTTACGGGAGTTAGTTGTAGCAGGTCTCCAAAGACTGTTAAGTGTGACTTCATCAATAATTAGCAGCTTTAATTTCTTTAATACTCTTGCCTAGTCATGACAAGCATCACCAGATAATTTGTTGTATTGTAATTTGTTGTCATGTTCAACAGGCAGCATTAATAATCGATGAAGGGTAACTCCTTTATCATTATGAGCAGCTAACCCTGTTGGTGCAGTGACTACACACGACAAATTGGAATCTGTCGTCTTCTGTAGGTAACTTGTCAGTACTCTATCAAGAAGGTTTTTCCAGTTCCAGCTTGACCACTTATGTACAACAGAACTGGATTATATGGAGAACATGCACACTTTTTATTCTCATGGAGAAATCCATGTTCTACATTACATTTTACCTCTTCAAAAATTTCTTTCTGATCTGCATTCAATTGCTGTATTAGTAGTACTAGATCCACAGTTTCCTGTCATACTTGCTGCATTGCATTCTCCACCTCATTCTTAGCTATTGCAACTTCATTTTCAATGATTGGCTGTCCAAGAGGCTCTTGACTTCCAGGTGCTGAACTTTGACTGCTCTGAGAACTCTCTCTTCCTATCTCAATAGCAATTGTTTCTTCTTGTTCAATCTCATCTCTCAACATTTGAAGATACACTGAAAACACAGAGCACTCAATACTCTCTTTCACAGTGTTGAAATAGTCTTCAGAACAGTCAAATTCTCCAAGTAGCTCACTTTCAGTTCGCCATGGCTTAAACAACTATAACAAGGCTAAATAGAAAAACTCTCTTTTCTCGGGAGTTTGGCAACTTAGCTTTCGATGGTTGATTACATTTCCTTTGTTATGTCTCACCAAATATCCTTCACATCCATCAACAGCAAATTTACCTTCATCAATGGTTTCAATGACATTACTTCTGAAAGTATAATGTTGAAGTAATTCATAAAGTCACATCCTTTCCAGGTGATGAGCTTCTTGGATAGTACGTATCCAGCATGTTATTCTTCAGAATATCTGTGCTGTGTGGCTAAAATTCTGCAAGATATTGAATTTCAGGAAAAGACTTCAGTACTCTTTTACGAGTATTAGCAAAACCTAAATTCACCCATAGAACTCCTCTAGATTCAGAAAAAAACTAGCTGAGCTTAACCGGTCTACACATTCATAGGAGCCTATCCCTCTGTGAGAAAACATTTTCAAACTAAAACTGTACAATTTCTTTGCAAGACTCCTTTCTGCTGAAATCTCCTGCCACATCTCTTTCATCAAAGTTTTCTCTGACTTTGCTATATAAGATGTGATGTACCAAGCAACAACAATTGAGTTGTCTGCAACAAACAGCACATCCATGTTTGCATGCCACATCTTCAGAATCACAGGGTTGTAGTCATTAATGTACTTGGAGGCCTCTGTTCTTCTTAGATTGTATGTATTTTGTTGGCATTTTCTGTGTATGTCTGACTGCAGACAAAAAGCTGTTGACTCTTCCTTGTGAGATGACAGGTCGTGGGAATCCGAAACAACATCTTGTATAACATTTCCTTTTTGCTCTGTATTTTCGCTGTCAATATTTTCTGCATCAATGATTTTGGAATCGTAGAACTTGTTGGGATAGAGCAAGTTACATACTGCTCAATAAAAGACAACACCGACTCATCACTGTCTGTTCCAAACTTTGGGGCATCATTTACCCACAATAGCATGTGAATATGGGGAGCACCTCTGGCTTGGTACTCTTTACGCCAAAAGAAATCAATCACTTCACCAAGAGGAGGTTCTGTTTTGTTCAAGATGAAAGCCGTCAATGCTTGAAATCTGTGATTAAAATATCTACAAACATTTGCAGGGTCTAGTGAGCACTGTTCTCCTGGCGTCTTTAGAGGAATGTCTTTTATATTTGAATTTGCCTCCTGCAAAAATTCTAGCAGGTCATCCCATGCATATTCAGCACAATTCAGCGTGAGGAACCAAGTAGGTCCTCCAAGGTTCTTCAACATGCACTTGAGTTCACCATGACGCCGATACCAATATTCATTAGTCCCACGCTGACATGCCATTCGGTTTATTAAATTGTATTCTGTAATCCAAGGGCTCGTCTTTTCCTTGAACATTTTGCAAAAGTACTCTTGCTGATATATTATGCAAATTAACTCTTGTTTTTAGAATATGATTCACAGCAGATGAGAGGCCAGACAAGTCACTCTCAAATAATAGGTGAAATATATATGGAATACACTGACGAAATCTAGGATCTTCTGAATAAAGTCTACTACATCTATACTCAGCAGCAGGTATTTGCACAGGCTGCTCGTCATACCTGCCACCTAGTCCAGTAGGAAAAAGATGTGGGAAACACTGAGCTTCTAAACTTTTTCCCACACGCTTAATGGAGCTCCTTTTGCTTCCTTCATTTGAAGCAGCTCAATGGCATCACCAATAACCTCTTTAGAATGCAAAGGGTGGATGCTATACTGTTCATAAATTTCTTCTGTCCTGGACTGATCCACCTTCTCGATCTGAACTGTTGATGGAAATGTCTGACCCTCCATATGTGTGATATCTTGTAGGCTTTCCACATTTCTATAGTAAACAGTGCTTTGTACCAGATATAAAGTTGTTCTTTTTACTTTGGTAACATCTACTAACTCCTGCCATATCTTCTTGTTCTTGGTAGGCAAACCATTTACAAGAATTACTAGTCCTTCTTCTAAATCTCTATCTACTCCTACCTTTTCAATGTTTTTCTTGACATCTAATGCCAAAAACACTACTCTTAGACCTTTTTGCAGCTCAGCTGGGGCTAACTTGCCTGTCTTTGGCTCCATACGTATTATAGCCTGAAATGGATGTATAGTTTGGATAAGAATGAACTCATAAATATTTTAACCTTAAAGTGCTTCTGGAATGGAAACCAGTGATAACTTGTTATGCACAGCTCTAGCAGGCATTTTATTTTCCCCTAATTTATTGTAGCAGTACTTACATATAAGTTGTTGTGTGGACAAGTCAAATCTTTCTTCTACAAATAAGTACAGATCAAACTTTTGCCAGATATCATTATTCTCTATTTCACTTTTTAAATATAAGTCAACAACCGCGTTTGATTCTTGTAGTGAGTGCGTTGACAGCATATACAAACATACTCTGGTTTTTCAGCACATACTGTCTTAGATTTTGTAATCTCCTATTCAGAACTATCAAATGTAGTACCTGTGTCCTGTTCTGCAACTCCTGTTATCAACTCTTCAATTTCCCTACAGCCCTGTTCTGTACCAAAGAAACGAAACTGCACATCATCACAAACCTTTTATACCTCTGCCACAGTACCATGCAAAAGTGCCCTATTTGTTTTTTCTAAACATAAAGCAGGAGTTTTTACATAATACAGCCTAATAACTAAAGTTTGCATTGTTGAGTGGTGGACAGCTAACATCTTAAAATGATGAAAGGTGCTTTGGCACACTTTCTTTGTTAAAAAAGCTAGTGATTGTCCCTGCAAATTTGTATGCTTTCTCAGCTTGCAAGGATCCAAACCTTGTAAAGTACTTATTTTGTGTTTTAAACTTTGCCTTGGAAATATACGTAGGACTATGCTTAATATATCAATGGATTGCTTTCTATTACTACAGACACTACTACAATTTCATTTGTTTACAGGGGACTGACTACTCCTCCCTGCACCTCTTCTGCAATAATTTCTTCTACATTTGTAGGTACCATCACCACTTTGCTATAAGAATGCCATTCTTTATTTTGCAACCAAACAAAGGCTTGGGTCCACTTCTACCTGGTCTGGACCACTCAAATATCTATAACAACCAACTGACCAGATAGTTTGTTTACAATTTAGTTGATCTGCACTTTGGACCAATAATTCAAAAGTGCGTATGGTTTTATTTTACCAAAATTCAGCAAGATTTTTTCATTGTAATGTGATCAAAAAACATGTCATGAACATAGACACACATTGTACATTATAACAAAATTGTAAAACATATGACTATACATATCTCATTACAATACAAACAAAGAAAATAACAATCATTATTTACATAAAACACCAAATTTTCATTACGTGCACTCTCCTAATAATAGGGAGGCTCCGGTCCTTATATATTGTACAAAACGTCAGGCGGACCAATGCCAGTTCTAACGGTCCTGCCTGGATAGTGGGCTGAAGATGGCAATATTAGGCCCGGGGTCGTGTGATTATTGGGAATGATTTCATTAGACAATTACCATGAACGCCCCAAAGTTTGTTTGCCTCAACCCAAGTTCCAACGCGTTTCGAACCCTGTGTTGTTCAAGGGTTCTCCTCAGGACGGGACTGGAAAGAAGGATTCAACTGTAAAAGAGCACATGAACAAAGTGGTGTCACTACTAACAATAAAGGGAAAGACCCCTAGTTTTCAGTTACCTCACTGTGCCATTTCTAGAATGGAGCAAAGTACCTGTTTGTACACGTGTGCCAAGATCCCTGGTGCGATGGTTTTTTTGTACTATTGCAACTGTGGGGGGAAAAGAACGTGTAGATAAGCAACTAAGTCAAAAAATTAAAAAATCAGTATCTATCTAACTGATGTAGCTCGTTATTACATTTAGTCTAGGGCAGGAACGATTGTACCTTTTCGTTTTAGTGCTGGCCGTTATGGCATCCTTGTCGGGCCTGGTTGTTCTCATAGGTAGCGTTCTATTTTTACTCACTGCTGTCCTGTCAAAGAAAGGGGTTCTGTATTAGAATTCGAAGGGCGGGTCGCTTTACGTAGATGTAGCAAGTTAGCGGCAAGCATCGTATTTTAAACACGCTAGTCGCGCTGAACGCGGCGTTGGTGACTTGCCTTCAAATATGCTTCCTAGATTCTACATCGTGCTCCGTTGTTCGTCTGTCTACGAGTAGTCGAATTGCTGCCGCTAAATGTTTGGAAGCAGTTAGTTTTTTCAAAATGTTGATGCAGAAAGAAAAATGCGGACTGGATTGTGAGCCTCAGTGTATTATGGGTGATGTAGTCTCATCACAGATTGCTCATTTCTGAAAGTTCGTTCAAACCTCGAGTCGCAGAATCAAATTTCATTATAAGAAATGCTTCTTTGCGGGACAAAAGCACAGATGGATCGCCTCCTCTGGGTGATGGTCGTATCACTGCTAGAACTGTCCATTTAAAATCAAACTGTGTGTGGTTCTTCTCAATAAAATGATTAACCAAAGGGGCAGTCACCGTCTTGTTCTTGATTCTCGATCGATGTTGCACAATGCGTTGCCGAACTTCTTGGCTTGTTTTACCAATGTACACTTGTTGGCACGGGCAAATTATGCCATATATCACATTTTTTGATTTACAGTTGGTAAACTCGTTGTGTTTCCAATATTTTTGGCCATCTGTGAACAGTGTTCCTTCTAATGTTGCCTCACAGACTGAGCAAGTGCCGCATTTATGGTGTCCTTGTACTGGCGGTAAGTTGAATAGTGTACACTGGATTTCTTTTTTCATTTGTAGAGCCGCTGTGCTTGTGATTTGCTCTCCAATACTGCGGTTCTTTTTTAAGGCGAATAGTGGTGGGCCAATATCGGGGATGGCTCCTTCAATGAAATGCCAGTTGTTCCGGATGATCTTTTTGATTGGCTCTGTATGGGGTCCAAATGTCGAGACGCAAACAATGCGTTGGGTCGGTGTTTTGTTCTTTTTACTTAGAAGGTGTTCCCTTGGAGTCCAACGTGCTCTTTTCAAAGAATGTTTTAACAGCTTTCGTGGGTATCCTCTCTCTAATAATTTTTCACGCAGGCTGTTGGCATGTAGGTTGCAATCATTTATATTGGAACAATTGCGCCGCACTCTAAGGAATTGCCCATAGGGCAGGTTGTTTTTAAGACTTCGTGGATGGTAACTGCGATAATGGAGGGCATTATTCTTCTCCGTCGGCTTTGTATGTAGAGTGGACACCAATCCTTCCGATGTTACTTTCATTTCGACATCCAAAAGGACAGACTGGACATTAAATTCAGCCTGGCATACAGTTCAACAAGTCTGTCCTTTTTGGATGTCGAAATGAAAGTAACATCGGAAGGATTGGTGTCCACTCTACATACAAAGCCAACAGCCTGCGTGAAAAATTATTAGAGAGTGGATACCATACATACTTGCTAGATGATTCTCTGAGTATATCAGAACTCCATTTGTCATTCAATATCTGCATAGTTACTGCATGCATGTTTATATGAGTATATCACTACTATCTGGGTGTTTGTATGAGTGCATGAATAGTGTCTGAATGATTAGATAAGTGCCTAACTAATGGCTCAGTAATTCAATACATGCATAGATACTGGTTGGATGACTAAATGAGTGCAACTTTAGTGTCTGGATGATTGTAGGAGAGCATAGATAGTATATATATGATTTATAGAGTGCATGGATAGTGCATTTATAATTGTTTAAGTACATGCATAGCACCTAACAGATAGGATGTGTGCATGAGTAGTGTTTCAGTTATTGCATGACTATTTCCCTGCTGCCCATGTGTTTTTGGTTCAGTAAACAGGTAGTGCATGGGTGTGTATCTAACTACATGGGTAGTGACTGGATAATTCAATGAGTACATCAGTAATGTCTGCCTGATTACATGGGTGCATGACTAATGTCTGAGTGATTGCATGACTCTATTGTGCAAGAGTATTCCCTCAGTAATTAAATGAGTACATAGCTACTGGATAAATAACAAGTTTACGACAATAGTACTCTCTATGGAATTAGATGAGTGCACGAGTAGTACCTGAGTGTTTGCATAAGTTCATGCGTGTGCCTCAGTATTTCAATGACTGCATGGGTTGTAAGTGTATGCTTAGATGACTGCATAGCTTCTGTGCAAGTGCTAAATAACTGCATATTTACAGCCTTGTTAATTGCATAAGTAAATGGTTACTGTCTGGGTGATTAGATAAATGTATAAGTAGTGCCGCCATAGTTGAATGACTACATAATTTCTGCCTGCCTGATTGCAAGAGAACATGTGTAGTGTCTAGGTAATTGAATAACTCCATGGATACTGAATCACTGATTTGATGACTGCCTCACTAGTTTTTAGCTGATTGCATGAGTACCTGACTACTCCCTGACTGACTATGAAAGTATCTTCATTACTGTTAGATGCATACCAGTTGTGACTATATATGTGACTCATTGGTTATCACTGTCTGTCAGTATCAAACTACCTATCTTACTGTATATATGCTTTTCCTCTGCGCTATGTGTGACTGGTCTAGATATCACAGTTGGTATATAATTGCATACATGGCTCTCTAGGAGCATGCATTGCTCTGATACTGAGCATCCACATGTATCAGTAAGTAAGTTTCTAAAACGGAAAACAACATTTAAAAAATTACGAAACCGTTTGTGAATGGTATAGCTTCATCATTTCTCAAATATTTCTGCTTCTAAAACATAAATTCAGCATTTTCGAAAGAAAAGTTACACTCAAAATAAAGCTAACACAAGAACTCTCAAGGCTTTCTGAACTATTAATCCTTCTCAGTTTTAAACATACCATGTTTAAAGAAAAAACACCACCCTCACCACATACATGAAATGTTCATTAGCCTCACTGAACATAGATCACCATGTAAATATATATGCGATTTCTTAATTGATGTAAACCTTCAAACCATCTTTCCAAATCTATACCTCTCTGCATCTTTAACTAAACTCAAAATTCCCACTGTATATATAGCTATCTGCAATCACAAGAACCATATCTCACCATCCAAGCATATGCTAAGCGATCATATAAGTTAAAAATCACTTTGACAAACACTACCCAAAAAATACCTAACAAGTATTACTTCTTTCTAATTCATATACAGGCAGACAACATGTTCTCATCTTTTATTTGTGACTACACTACTCCTGTTTAATAATGTTACTAAAAGTACTGCAACTCCCAGACTGCAAATGACAGATGTATCTCTTCTGCAAATGATATTTAGAAATGCAAAACATTCTCAGTTCCTCATTTCAACTTTCCACAATACTATTCAATTATTTTTCAATAAAGTACACAATGTAATAAAGAGGCACTAATTCATTTTTCTCTAACTTCCCAAAACATTCACCACTAAGCTCTTAACCACATACCCTCTAACACATACAGTTCATCTGATATATTTTTTCATATCACTCTGAGTTCAAACCTATATCTAGCTTCATGTAAACAACATTTTAATACTACACAACAGTTTATTACATATTCCTGAGTTGTAAAATAAATCTTGCCATTACTTAAATTGTGTCATCACTCCTCAAATTTTAAAAAAATGTTCTACCTCTTCAACACCCTTTCTCCCAATACACTCTTAGCTCAGTGAACCTAACAATCCTGTGGAAACAGTAGGTCACAAGTTCACAGCAGATTTTAGAAGGAACATACTACTTCCGAATTAGATACAGCAGGCGTGGTTTACCCCACAGATTCAAAAGCATATCACTGTCTGTATACATTTCTTTTTTAAACAACAGCCAATAATAAGGCTTCTTCCTGAGCCATCCAACACACTACCTAATTGTATTCACTTTCATGCTGACAGCATCCAATGAAATATATACATATATATATATGTTTTTTTTTAAATACCTCCATTTTAACAGTTTTTCCTTTGGGAAACTACCTCATTCAGCTCCAGCCTTCTCCTGACTACTATTGCTCCTTCACTTCAAATGCTTAGAGTATGGATTGTGGGCCACAGCTATATCTATTGGACTAAAGCAGCTTCAAAAAAGAGAGGTATTGACAGGGACTTGGGTTTGCCAAATGTGCAGATTATTTGTATTGGCCAGAGAGGGTTAAAGTTTCATCAGTTGCTGGCCTTGGTTAAATCCATTGTGGATTCCCAAGCTCCTCCTCTCATGATTGTGCATTGTGGCGGTAACAACCTAGGCACATTGACTGAGGTAGGGCTGGAAATCCTAATGAAAGAAACCTTTGCAGAACGGATGTCGCTTTTCCCTCCCACTGTCTTGGTGTACTCTAATATATGCGAAAGAGAGAAATGGAAGTGTTCAAATCAATTCTGTTCTGATTGACAAAGCCAGGAAACATGTTAATAAAACAGTTTCTGCATTCCTCAGAGACCATTGCATGGGCTCTACAAAAAACAATCTGCATTTTGATATGCATGGAATTTATAGAAATGATGGAGTGCACTTTACAGATGAAGGCAACAGGGTGTTTCTAAGTAACCTGAAACTCTGCATCTGGTCTTATGTATAGCAGCCACATACGCACAAACAACACAATGGCTCTTGTCAGAGCCACCCAGTACCTAAAATATTGTGAAATTTTTTCTAAAGGTTTTTTTTTCCTTAGCTTTTGTGGATCTTTGCAATGACGTCACGATCCCCGTGGACACGTCGCAGGAACAGAAAACAAAAGCAGACATTCAATGACCACCAACACATCCAAAAATAATCTGTAAAAAAATCCATTCTGAACATTGCCCTACACATATTACTATTAATACCTCTTTAAAAACCATCTTTCAGACTTATTTCCCATTTTTGCGGTATTCTGGACATTGCAATGACGTTGTTAACTCTCTAGAAAAACATAGCTTTAAAGAATACTGTAAGAAATGCCTAGTGCGTAAAATACTGTAGTATGTGTGGATATATGTGTTTTAGACTTTATGGAAAAGGCACTTATTACTATATACATACTTCTTTCAAAGCATGTTTAAACTCATATTTTTGTACTACGTTTCTTTATAAACCATCATTCAGACCTTTTTTTTGTTTTCGCGTCGCGATGATGCCGGTAACTGCGATGATCGCGCCTTTTCCATAAAGTGAAAACACACTACAGTATTTTACACACTAGGGGTTTATTACTGTACACTTCAAACTCATGTTTTTCTAGTGTATTTCAAGAACAACCATCTCTGAAACCTATTTTCCATTTTAACGGTGAGGCTGGAGATCGCGATGATGTCAGTAATTGTGTTCCCCACGGTTACGTTGCAAAAGCAGAAAGCAAAAGCAGGAATTCAATAGCCCCCACCACATAAAAAAATGATAACTATATAATTAATTCTAACCATCACAGTAGATAACTCACTATATAAATAACTCTATTAAAACATTTATCACTATCTCAATATCTCTATAACAATGTATTAATGATTCATTGATATAATTTTTTATATTTCCACCAATATTCACGCCGACATTGATAGTCGCGATGTCCCCGCAATGCCCTGTGATGGTACACTGGCCATACTGGCAGTTGCGGCGTTTCAGCAAATATCGTGCACGATTAAAAAAAAATTGGACACATAACTTGTGTCACTAGCACCTCCATTTCTCAATCATGGGGTCAGAGTATCTCCACCCTGACCACTTATGTGGGCTTTCACACAGATTTTCAGCCCTGGTAACCATTCCCGATAGATATAATGATGGGCACAACTTTCTATTCAGACTGCGTCCAGCCAATCAGAGCATTCCTGTTGGCACGTGCCTTTCGCGGTTCATCGCGAAACCTCCGCAAAATAGCCGCTGCCAGAGATAGCATTATAAATTTAAACTTAAATTTCTCTACAACTACCGAATGGATTTACACCAAATAAGTAAAAGGCACTTCCTTGAAAAGAAATCCACCTCTCTGCCAAATTTGGTGTAAGTCCGTTCAGTGGTTTGGGCGGTAGGTGTGGCTAAAGATTCCTATGGGAATTAACATTACAAACCCAACCTTATTTTGTGCCCCAAATTCTCAGTCCCCACAGTACTGATCACCCCCAAACTTTCCATTAACAATAGTACCCACTGTGACACTATTTGGGGAAAATTTTAAACAGACTGGTCAAACAACACTAGAGTTATAGCCAAGTCAAAAAATGCTTTTCCTATGGAAACTAGGTCCTAACTAAGCCTAGCCGGAGTTCGCGGACTTCTGCTACGCGGAACTCTGCAAAGTTCAATAAAAACTCTGCCACACTATGCGGAGCTCCGTGAGCGGCAGAATGTGTTAGAAAAAATGCCCTTCGCAGTAATTTTTAGCGCCGGGTGTTTGTTTGCGCTGCGAACGCCACCATGCAGAGCGCAAGCGGGCGCTGCTTCCTTCTGCCACTGGAGTAGATTTTGTGCTCGAGCGGCAGAAATCTCAACGTGAACGGATGGCTTCTCAACATGAGCGGTCACGAGCATACAAGGCAACTCGCCTTGGGAATTTCTGACCGCCCGCGTCGAGAAATCTCGTTGGGAGGTTGATTTCACGCGCTCGGCAACTTGACATTGACGAGCGCGAATGAGGAAAATTCTACCTACTGGAGAACAACGAACGCTGAGGCAAATTCCTTGGCTTTTCTCTGTTTAATTCATGCAATACCAGCAGCAAAGTACTTGTTCACAGCATTTTCCTGACACGTTTCTGCTCCAAACTCGACCCTTGATCACAGGTTAAACAGATTACCTAGGTAAGTAATCACATGTGATTTACGCAAATGTTCAAATTAGCCGGAAGTCCTCCAATACTACAAATCCCAGTATACTTTTTAAATTACTGAGTTCATGATGCATTTGCATCTTAATTCACTATGCTGCTTAAAAAGTAATAGTTAAACAAAACAAGGGGACCCAATGTGTATACAAGGACCTTGGGTATCGATGATTTACAGGAACAGTGAACCTTGACAGAGGTCCGATACAAGTGAACAATCAATATAGACTCGAATCAGTACTATATTACTACTGTCCAGCCGGACAGTGAATTTTAATGGTTTTTAGATTTCAAGATCTGAGCAAAACAAATAAAGTGGGACACAGTCCTGTGTCCTACACATTACAATAAACATAAGAAAACGGAAACAAACATTCAGGCAGGGCAGAAGGGCTTGTTCGTAGTATGACCAATGAAACAAGCAAAATGAAAGTGAAGACAACCATTACATTTGAATATTAAATTGAATTGTGTGTATGGTGTCAAGCAAGTCGACGACGTTTCGATCCCTTTTTAAAAAAATATTGGGATCATCATCAGGACAGAATTAAAACAAGCCTGAGAACAATAAAAGCCAAACTAGGTGGTTGGGCCGGAATGGGTGGAGGAGCTACGCGGTGGAGGCTGGGAGCATGAGCAGTAAAACAGGACTGTGCAGGAGGCGGGCAATGCCGCATGGACCTGGGTAGTGACAGTGGGGCCAGCCGGATAACTTGTAACCAAGGATGAGGTACAGGTGGGCCTTAAAGGGTTCTTTGGAAATGGTCCGGTGCTGGCAGGGGATGTGGGACTGCAGATGGAGTTTGGGGAGGGCCAGTGAGATGACGCAATGGTCGATTAATGGCAGGGTACGATCCTGCAATGAGGAATTTGGGGGATCGATGGTGGAGCTGGCGAACCTGCGGTACGGTAACGCCGAGTGACGCTCAATGGCTCAGTGTTCATTGAGCATCACTCGGCGTTACCGTACCGCAGGTTCGCCAGCTCCACCATCGAAAAGGGATCAAAACGTCATCAACTTGCTTGACACCATACACACAATTCAATTTAATATTCAAATGTAATGGTTGTCTTCACGTTCATTTTGCTTGTTTCATTGGTCATACTACGAACAAGCCCTTCTGCCCTGCCTGAATGTTTGTTTCCGTTTTCTTATGTTTATTGTAATGTGTAGGACGCAGGACTGTGTCCCGCTTTATTTGTTTTGCTCAGATCTTGAAATCTAAAAACCATTAAAATTCACTGTCCGCCTGGACAGTAGTAATATAGTACTTATTCGAGTCTATATTGATTGTTCACTTGTATCTGGCTTAAAAAATAATGTTCCACACTGAGGGTTACCAGAACCGGAAAAGAGGAAATGACTCCTCTCTTCCCCCTTACTTGTATTCTTGCTGCCAAATTTCAGGAAAATCCTTAAGGTGAAGCGAACACAAGTGGATCGTGCTCCCAAATCCACATGGAAATAAATGCAAGCTCTCCGTTATGGCAGCCATAGACCCTATACGGCAGCCTCAGAAAGTGGGAACAGAGCGCTCATACCAAAATTCAATCAACGAACGCTGAGGCAGATGACTTGGCTGTTCTTTGGTTAATCCATGTCAGAAGTGATACAATAAGTGAGGTCAGAAGCAGTGCCTTACCGGGGCATAAGTTGTAGTTAGCTCAGGTAAACTATAACTGCTGTATTTCACTGGTTTTGTGTGAGTGAAATCTGAGGCTAACTTTAACATCCCTATAACCTTTGGTTTGTTCAGTAAATTTCAAAGGTTTTTTTAAATTCTATTTCCTAACTTTAATGACCCTGTAACCTTTGGTTTTCTAATTGGATGTCTATAGTTTTTGAACTAGAAGTCGTGTTTGCCGAGGGTTGGAGAAAAGGAGCAAGGCCTCTGAGCTGCTCTCAGGAATCCTGCTGTGTCGGACTTGCTGGAGGTAATAGGAGGGCTTTTGGGCCCCAAGAACCCTCAGCATCCAAGAGGTCTTACTCCCCAAGCAGCAGTGCACCAGGAAGTGCCTTTGCAGAGTGGTGGAGAAAGGGGCCATGGCCTTCGAAGGTCTCTTAGCAGTTCCACTGTATGGGATTATTGGAGGTAACAGGTGGGCTTGTTGGCCCACAAGGACACTCTAGAGCCAAGGGGACGTTAAACCCCACCCAGCAGTTCATCAGGAGGCGTGTTTGGAGAGTGGTGGAGAAAGGGGGCGTGGCCTCCAAAGTCCTCTCTGCAATCACACTCTTAGGGACTTACTGGAGGTAACAGGAGGTATTGTTGGCTGCCATGGACCCTCAACATCCAAGTGGACTTTGCCCCCAACCAGCAGTGCACCAGGAGGTGCATTTGAAAAGTGGTGAATAAAGGGGACGTGCCCGTCGAAGACCTCTCGCCAATCCCACTGTGTAGGACTTACTGGAGGTAACAGGGAGCTTGTTTGCCCCAAAGGACCCTCTGGAGCCAAAGGGAGTTCATCCCCAAGCAAGCAGTGCACCAGGAGGAGTGTTTGCAGAGTGGTGGAGAAAGGGAGTGTGGTCTCCAAAGTCCTCTCAGCAATCAGGCGGTGTGGGATTTACTGGAAGTAACAGGAGGGCGTGTTGGACCTCAAGGACCCTCAGCATCCAAGGGGACTTCATCCCTCAACCAGCAGTGCACCAGGATGCACATTTGCAGAGTGCTGAAGAAAGGAGGTGTGGCCTCTGGTGACTTGCTGGTCTTTTTTTAATTTATTTTTTAATTTATTCAAGGGACCGGCCTCTTTTTTTAGCAATAAAAAAAATTATTATTAATGGGAGGGGCCGGGCAGCCCCACTCCTGGGCCAAATTCAGCACCAGGGACCACATCCCCCGGGACCCGGGCTCTAGTATGGGTGACCTGGTCCCACCCTGCCGGGCCCCCACCTCCTGTGGGAGCTGACATTGCTTTGACAGAGAGGGAGCTGTTAACATGCAGCTCCCTTTCTGTCAAAGCAATTGTGTTCTGCTTTGAGCAAGCAAGAGCAAAATGCTGCCATTGACCACTGCTGCATGTTGAAGGGAGCAAGAGAGCTGCCCACATGCAATGTAGCTTCCATAGTAATATAGTCATTTAATCGTTCATTATTTCATGGGATTCTTCCAGAAACGCAGGGGCTGCTGAATATGGACAAGAGGGTCGGTTGTCTGATAAACTGCAGTTTATGTTTTCTTGAATTTATTGTTTTTGCAACACCAGATCATCTGGCCTCTGAAAGCTATAGAGCATCGGACATTCCGAGCAGCATTGGGCTTCAGGGACAGGGACTGTCCTATGATGGGAGGCCTTGCTGGAAGGTATGAGGAGCTAACTATAACTAACTATAACCTGCACCCTGCCATGCACTGCTTATGACCTTGCATAATACATCACTCATGACATGTTCTTTCACATCATTTATGATATCACTGATGACATCTCAAATAACATAATTGATGGCATCACTGATGACATCATCTAATGAGTGTGTTAGTTTGTTTAATAGTTTACATAGTGATGGGTAGTTACCATAATACTTTTCTCCCAAATTCTGTGCAGCCTGTGTTCAGCTAACGGATGTAAGTGTTTACAAGACGCATGTGCTCCTACTGCAACATAGGTGAGTAGGGGTAGTGAACACATTATAAATCTTTCCATTGAAGAGTAACTCTGTGTGCAGATGACAGTTGGTGACTTGTGTCCAATATATTCGACACAAGTTTTTTGGTTCGGTAGATAAAGTTTCCAACAGGGGAAAGATTCTACATAGTAAATACTAAGGCCCTCATTATGATGTCTGGTTGACCGCCACATACAGGCCGTTGGTGGCGGTCCGCCCGACATCCAGGTCACCGGTCCAACCACTGTATTACAATACCAGCAGTCGGAGCAATTATGTCGGGGGAATACCACCGCCACCGACAGGCTCAAGGAGCCCGTCGGGGTGTCAATCGGACTCTAATCCCTACATTGGAGGTGGTGCCTGCGCAGGCACCGCAGTAGGGATTAGGATGTCCCTTTCTGACTGCCTTTTCATGGCGTCCACCCGCCAGAAAAGGCAGAAGGAAATGGACTTTGGGGCCCCAAGCAAGGCCCCTGTCTGCCTTGGCCCACTGCTAAGTGGCCATGGGGGTCCATATGGTACCCCCCACACATGACTGTGAGGGGTAAATGAAAAAGCTGTCCGTAGTGTGGCATTCATTTTGGAACAGAGTATCTTAGAGGAACTTAGCTTACTCTGAACATTTTTATAGCTATTGATTACCATGTGCAATGAGGGTTTCCCAAATATCTGTGGTTGATTGATTATGTGAACTAGGCTACCCATGAAGTGTATGGTATATGGTCAATATTGCACATAACACATGCTTGCTACGCCTAACAGAGTTGTATCTACAATGTCATTAACAATGCTTCATATTATTCAGAGCAATTTTGTACTTACTTTTAGGCCTCTAATGCCATACTAGTGCATCGAGTAACATGTAGAAATGAAGCAAGCTTGGATGATGTCATCAGGGATGTCATCAGTAATGGGAACTATTCTATTGTTAAAGATGCAGTATTCTCCAAATATGTAATTAAGTGCATATTTTCTGTTAAGTTGAATTAAACTTCCATGCTATCTTGATTTTCTACAGGTTTTTAATTTATTTCATTTGTTGGTGAGAAAAGCATTTCAGAGATGTTTGTTTCTTTTCAGACAGGATGGAATAATAATTTATTATTTATTATTTAAATGTAATATGTCTCAAAATGTGTTGGACTTATAGTGGAGGGATGTCATTTTCAAAAAGGTTCTTTAGTGAAATTTTCCTAGTGCTAGGGCTTATAATTCAATTTAATCGCTGTAAATCAGATTCAAATTGCACAGTGAACATTATTTTTGACATGTTCTTTATTCTAATTACTATTTTCTAAAACAAAGAGATGTGCATATTGTATAGGTTGTATTTGGTGCTAGATAAAATGGTGAGGATTCCGTAGTCCTTGCTTTGGAATGTAACATATTTTTGAAAATTTGCTATGGAACCCATTGATTGTTTTACTATGTGTTTATAAATTCAGTTTTTTCTTGATTGTACATCTATTGACTTTCTCTAGTTCTATTTTTTATTTGTCTTTTGATATATTGGTAATAATTTGTTCCTTCTGTAATTACAGCCAAGTGAGTATCACCCCCATTGACGTATATACTGTTCATGTGCTGTACGAACAATTTGAATCCCAGTTGTGAAAAAAATATAGGAGGTTGAGAAGTGATATTGGCTTGTGTAGTCCCAGAGCTCATGATTCACAGAGTTTATTTATGCTGTTGTAAATGAGCGTTTTAGCTTTACTTTGTCTGTTACCTAAGCGCAGCCTTTTAATTTACTTTTGCTCTGCAAGTAATGGTTTCTTCGCTTTTTGAAAATCTATTGGTGTTCCAAAGAAAACTGAGTGAGGATAGTTATTTGTAATGAAATGTCTGCCAAAGCTTGCAATTATAGACCTCACCTTACCGGTTTATATTATTACCCATTCTTTTTTAAGTTCGAGGAGAAAATCTTCAATGTGGTCATCTAGATATTTTGCTAGTAATTCCACAATTTGTCTAATTTCTTTAGTACATTTTAGTAGGTTTTGCAGCATTTTTGTTTCAACCACAGGTTTGATTTTAGTGTTTTTACTCCCCTGACATTTTCTGAACTCTCTTCCCGCACAGTTGTGTGAAATGTTTGTAAGGATAATTATTATTATTATTATTAGTAGTAGTAGTAGTAGAAGTAGTAGTAGTAGCAGCAGTGGTAATAGTAGTAGTAGTAGCATTTAATTAGTGGCATATGTAATTAAAAGAAACATTTTAAGGTAAATGCTTCGGATTATCTTTAACCAGTCCAGCTTTTTACCCAAAAGCACTGTGACTACTCATATTTTATTTTTATGTATATTGAGTATTAAGTATGAAACTATGGGGAAGATCTACAAGAAACTAACGCAGCTCGGTGCCGCAAGTCATTTTGCTGCGCCACGCTGCGTTAGTTTCAAAGCACAGGGATGCGACATATTTACAACAATATGTCACATCTCTGTGATTCCCCTGCGCTGGCGCACAAACTGCTGCCATGCGCCGGCGCAGGCACCCTTGCACCATGGTGCAAGGATGCCTGCGTCATGGGAGATTGTTTTTGTGCAGGAAGGGGCACCTTCCTGCACAAAAACAATCAATTGAGGTGATCTCCTCTTCCAATGTGTGCTGTAGAATGCAGCACGCTTTGAAAGAGGAAACAAACGAGGAGAAATTAAAACATTTCTCCTCATTGCACCTCGCTACGCCACCCCTAGGGTGGCGTAGCATTCTGGCGCATTTCCAGATTTACGATTTCTCGAAAATTTGGAAATGCATCAGTGGACATGGATGTTGCGTGGGAACACCCACAGCAACACCCATGTCACGCCCCTAATACGCAAAGTGTTGCGTGAACAGGGGTGATATTTACAAGCACAGGTTAAGTCACGCAGGGTGACTTTACCTGTTCTTGTAAATATCACTTAGCAGGCTGCGCCACCGATGCGTCACGCAATGTGATGCACCGGCGGTGCAAGGGGCTTTTAAATCTGCCCCTATGAGTCTCAGAATGCTACATCCGTCTGTCTGAAAAAAATATTACACTTCTCATAACTGGGGCCATTTGACAGCTACATATAAATGTTTTTGCAGCATGCTTTGTAATAGTATGAAACAGTATTTGCAAAATCTGTTGTAAAAATCACAAAATACATTTCACACTTTATAGCAATTGTTTTTGTCAAACTGCAGCAAGGCACATAGGGTGAATATGCATAGCACACTGTGCTTCTTTTCTTCCTGTTTGGCTGCTCTATTTGTGTTTCTGGAGTACGAAACGTACATTACTTCAGCCCAGCCAAATGGGGGTTCGGATAAAATATTTGTTTTTAGAAATTGGTTAATGTAGTAGAAAAATCAATTCATAATGTGGGGGGGATAACTTGATTTCTACAGCTTCATTCGTTCATTTCTGATACGTTCGTAATTGTTAATAAAGGTGTATTTTTCAATTTTTTTCACGAAGATGTATAGTGGTCTGAATGAAAGATTGTGTCAGGTATGCATGCTGGAGAACTACACTGTGCTGATGTTTCAAGAGCTGTTGTAAAATAAATGGGACATTTATTATCTTTCGTTTTAGTTCACTCTTTGATTTTGGAAGCTCTATTGAGAAATACTAGAACTATGAGAAATAATGGAAATATTCCATGGATGTAAAATATTGAAATATGAGGACTACTAAACATGTGATAAGTTCCTCTCATCGTGTAATATAAAAATATAGAGAGAGGGGGATACATAACAGGTAACTGTAACATGACCTAATTTTTACACTATGGGGTTTTGGTGACATGCTTTTTGGAGTACAAGTTTATGTTTGGGTACTGTCACCTGGCCAGTGGGGACATTGTCGTCTTCCCTAAGTTAGCATGAGCACGCTGCAGACTATCCGCTGCTTTGCAGACGTTACTACATGAGCTTATTTTGCAAATGCTTCTTTTGATATTTTCACATGAGAACCCACCGTTGTGTTCACGCTTTGCAGGCTCCTGGAATTTAGTCTGAACAATGCGATCAAGGTCGAACGACAGTGCCCCTTGTTATTCTGTTCTGGTCAGGCCCTAGCACCTAGACAATACATACAGATGCAGCTGTTGTTTGGGAATACGTATTTTGGTCTAATTGGAATACACGGATAGGTAGCACACACTTGGAGAGGGACCTTTCCAGGGAGCAGAGCATGACAGCACCTATGATGTAGAACTTCCATCTATAGACTGAGGTACAGGGTCAGATAACACCCAGATATCTTCTAATATATAATCATCCTGTGTCTGTGCAAGGGGAGGGAGGTTAGGCTAATCTGTCTCTCACTATGACAGCTCCTTTTATGATCTACAGATTACTTGCTATGCTGACCGTATTTGTGTTATGCACTTTTCTGCTTATTGTGGCACCTACACTGCATATTAGAGCACGTTAGTCAAAATAAATATTTTAAACTTGTTCGTGTCTCTATAAGATCTTATTGTGGACAAGTACAAGAGTATGAGCAAAAGGGTGTGTCTTGTAACCGCGATTCTTAAGAGAGTCGGGAGTGTTGTGTTCTGGGGTGTCTAATCACTTGTTTCTCTGTGAGTGATTAGGAGAACAAGTGAGACACTATAGCTAGTTGGTCCTGGGCTCTTGAGTACTAAAGGGGTAGAATGGCTCAGTCCCTATGCACTAAGGTCCCATAATCCTACGCATAGGTCTGTGTTTGCGCAGAATCCCTGCAACATGGCGCCGCCAACTTTTGGTCTGGTACTTATTCACAGGAACCCTGAGTAGCGCTTGTGCTTGTCCACAATACCCTTTCGCCGCTTCCCGGGGACGCCCGAGGTGGAAGAGCTTAGCCTCCTACAGTTGTAAAGTACACCTGTTTCTGTGGGTTTTTCAAGCTTGAATTCGAATAGGTTTCTTTGACCCGTTTTGCACTGCCGTTTTCTTTGACTTTTCATTCTGTATGGCACAACCGGTCGCAATTCCGGCGCATACCCCCGGTCACAAACTATTTGAATCAGCACCGGGTCCCCAATGTGGGGGCCACCTTTATTTTTGTAGTTGAAGCAGATCCAGCATACCGCTTCGAAGTATTTTATTCTTGGGTTACATTTCCCGCAGTTGAAGCTAATGATCATTTTTTTCATACTAACACGGCCGCTGCTCCTCCGGCGGTGTATCATCCTTATGCGTTGATTGAAGTTCCGTTGACATACCATTTGGTTTAATGGCGTCCTTCCTCACCCAGTCTCTTTTGTTCGAAAGGGCCCCTTGTCTATTGGTGGGGCTACTTGGTCTGTTTTGGCTGATTTTACACCACATCCCAGTTATCTTAATGTTATTATTGTAGAGCTACGTTTGCTATATACACAATTAGTACATCTTTATAGACGAGTCATACAGTTTATGTCTCATGTACTTTTGGTAGCTCTGGATGGAGCTGCTCCTCCGGCCCCAGTTCAGGGCAGAGGTCTTGTGATTAGTTCCATCATGGTTAATTCAGTGATGGGCAAACATCCTCAGAATCATGAGGATCTTCCCTTTTGGATAGCACAGAAAATTGAACAGATTGAAGCTGTTTTCCCACACACAAGCCCTGTGGAGAAACACAGGATCCTCACTATGTGTTTGCCAAGTGGTTTGATTCGCCTCTAGTGGTTTGCAACACCTGGGGGACGGTGTTTGCGTCAGTGTATACACTGTGCTTTGGCACCCCCTCCATGAGTGTTCTGTCAGGCGTTCTTAAACGAGTACAGGATGAACACGGAGCTGGCCCAGCCCTGGATCTGGGGATGAGATTAGTGGGAATGTTCCCTATTGTCTC
This sequence comes from Calotriton arnoldi, assembly GCA_963921515.1. NCBI lineage: Eukaryota > Metazoa > Chordata > Amphibia > Caudata > Salamandridae > Calotriton > Calotriton arnoldi. The sequence continues at coordinate 84,868 of CAWUFW010000839.1, forward strand.
CGATATGATTCTGGCTAATATTAAGGGCGAAGCAGTTCGCTTGCAGGTGCGCCAACGCCTAGCGGTGGTGGCAGATGCTGATTATTATTGCAGATGTCTATACATCCCTAGGTCGCAATAATTTTTGAGTCAGACCATTTACACAAGTACAAACTAAACCCCCTCCGGACAAGGAAGGTCGTCCAGTCTTTCCTAAAAAGGGCTGGAACAAAAATTGGCAGCAACAGAAGCCTAGGTCCCATGCGGGATCGCCTCCACCGACACTTCTGAACGTAGATATGATTTACATGATCACTCTAAAATTAAGACACCTGAGAGGTTTCAGGTTCCTGATTCCCGTTCTCCTCGTTCCTTTCAGAAATCATTGGATCAACAATCTGGCAAAGGGGGATGACAGGATCGCAGACAGGGCGAGTCCATGTAACAAAGGCGATACCCGCAGCACCAGTTTGACATGAAGGTCAAACAAGAGGAACTACCTCAGTATCGTGTCCCATTTCAGAAGAAAAAAGTTGCCGCTTTGACTGCAAAGTATGCCACAGACTGTCAGAACGATCCTCCTGGACACTCCACCAGCATCAGAACGCGAAAGCAACTGACACTTTTATTAGAGTTGAAACCGCGGACACCTGCGTAGCTCCCCCTGATAGAGTTTACCACGTTGAAATTCAAATTCAAGGTGATATTACACACACCATAAATGCAGTCTTTGGGACAGTTTGACTTCTTCTTATGACATTTTGCTGGGGGAGGTTAATTGGCCTCCCCCATTTGTCCTCACTTCCTCTAGGGACGAGGATGTTGTTTTACCGTCTTTCTCTCAATATGTCCCATAGGAGACTAAACAGGCTTATGCTTCGGAGTGGGCTCTGACCTTAGTCCTGCTTTAAATCGCAATCGGGATTCACCTCTGCATGTAATTCCTTTGCGATCAACACCTCAGGCTCAACCGCAATATCCCATCAAACGTGATGCCAAGGCGTCCGTTGGTGACATTCTGACACAATGGGAATATCAGGGTGTTATTGAGCCCTGTGTTTCGTCAATGAATAATCCCCTTTTTCCGATATTGAAACCGGACAGTTCATATCGTATAGTTTTAGACTATATACATTTAAACAGTCATGTTCGTACATTTGCAGTACAAAACACACATAGCTCTGCGTTAGTGAATAACATAGTTCGTAAGAAGTTCAAAACTACGCTAGATATTTCCAGTGGATTTTTCAGTCACACTTTGGCTCCTGAGAGCCGTGACTTGACCGCATTCAGCGCTCTCTGCAATCAGAGACGCTATGTGAGATTGCCTATGGGGTATAAGAATAGCCCCGTGGTTTTTGCTGCATGCATAGTGTCGATTTTACATGAAATTGACCCAGATGCATTCTCTTATGTCAACGATATTCACTTGACAGACAAATTAAATAAGCATCTCATTCATGTGGATTGCATAATTACACATTTTTTGACTTTAGGTTACAAATTCAATTTTGCAAAATCCCATATTGCCTTCTTGGCAGTTGTTTTTCTCGGTTATGAATTGAATAATGAGGGTAGGGATTTAGCACCCCACTTTTTGGAGAAATGCGCTCAATTGCAACCTCCATCTACCTTCAAGAAGTTAGTCTTTGCTGGGGTTCTTGAATTTTGGCAGAACTTTCAATCCAGATTATGCCCAGTGTATCATACCACTATATGTGTTGATACAACCTTCTTTCTCATCTTCCAGTTGGCTTCCGGGACATACCACAGTACTGCGGTCTTTCCAGTCTGATCTGCTTGCTACTCAATTTTTGTTGACACGTAATAATACTACGAATTTGGTAATAAGGATTGTACCGAGAAACGTTAGGTTTCACCTACGTGACATGTAATGAAGGGGACACAGTTCCCGTTGCTTATAAATCACATTTATATACTCCTGCTGAAATGTGTTTCTCTTCTACCAAGAAAATTTTGCCGGCGTGCAGATGGCAATTCCTAAAGAAGGCTCTCTGGCTCAGGGCAAACGCATTTTATGGTCACGCCGGTGCCCGTGTTGGAAGCTGTCACCAAGGCGAGCGTGCCCAATTCTAAAGCTCTGCATCCACATTGGATACAGTGGGCCAGTTCGTTGACATCGGCTGATGTCAATTTCATCTTTGATCCTTCCTTGCAGACACAAGAATTTTTACAGTACCGACACGTTCATCCTCTTCCTTTATCACTACTCCCTCTTGATCAGTATAAATGTTTCATTTACACTGATGGGTCTGCACAGCCAGCTATCAGTTCTAAACATGCTTATTCTGCAGCGTGCGCTATTGTGGTCGGCACGATAGTGGACAGTGATTCCAAATCCTCCCTGGTTCACACACAATCACTTGGGGATTGTATGGCGAAGTTAGCTGAGTAACATGCTTTACTATTAGCAAGTAAAACTCCACGGCGCTTGCAAAGTTTCGGCACCAAATTTAGCTTGTTTTTTAAATGGTACACCAGTCCCTGCTATTATCCCGACTCTCATTTTGCTTTCTAACAGCAGTTATCTAATTCTCAACAATCAGAACTGCTGTGGTTTACGGGCAAGCAACCCGTACATAGTAACAGTTTCACAACACGTTACTTGTTGCAGCAATGTCCTGTTTCCCCCTCACACAGGAGTGTAGATAGTTCACTTTCACCTTCCATTACGACTTTGAAAACAGATTTCAATAAACTAAGCAGACTCAAAGCACTGTTGTTTCAACAAGAAGTGGCTCTCACGTCCACTCGTGAGACCTTTGAATTGCAGGTGGCGAGAACATCTAGTGAAATACAATCTTTATTAAACATGAATTGCCCCCTACACTTCGGGGAATTAATTCATCAAATTTTTAATGCGTCTGATGTGGCAGGCCTCGCACACTTTTTTAAAGTTGTGGGATCCGGCCTTGTTCAGACTATATTTGGAGTAATACCTGCTGTTTTCTTCAAAGCTCTGCTATGAATGGACACTGGTAGGAATTTAAATATTTAGGTTTTGTTTACTTTCACAAATACATTATTAATAAAAGAATTGTCAGTGCTGACTTTGCCACTGGATTCAAGCAAGCCTGGCTGATGACGGCTGGAATGCCAGAAACCGGTCCTAGGATGCTTGTTTCCGGTCCAAGGAAGACATGGCTTGGCAGTTCGGGCTGGACTGTTCCCATGAGGCACAGGGTCAGACTGATTTGCATATGGCCATGTCTGAACTGGGAGTGGTGGAGTGAGCTAAAGAATGATGATGGATTAAACCCAGATCAGTTGACTGGGGGTGAGTGTTTGATTGGCTCAAGCGTTCCGTTCATCATCCCCTTTTGTATCGCTTTGTTCGCCCTAAGTTGGCGGGGGTATGCCCAGACGTGGGTCCCTTGCTCACTTTGCCACTGGATTCAAGCAAGCCTGGCTGATGACGGCTGGAATGCCAGAAACCGGTCCTAGGATGCTTGTTTCCGGTCCAGGGAAGACATGGCTTGGCAGTTCGGGCTGGACTGTTCCCATGAGGCACAGGGTCAGACTGATTTGCATATGGCCATGTCTGAACTGGGGTGGTGGAGTGAGCTAAAGAATGATGATGGATTAAACCCAGATCAGTTGACTGGGGGTGAGTGTTTGATTGGCTCAAGCGTTCCGTTCATCATCCCCTTTTGTATCGCTTTGTTCGCCCTAAGTTGGCGGGGGTATGCCCAGACGTGGGTCCCTTGCTCACTTTGCCACTGGATTCAAGCAAGCCTGGCTGATGACGGCTGGAATGCCAGAAACCGGTCCTAGGATGCTTGTTTCCGGTCCAGGGAAGACATGGCTTGGCAGTTCGGGCTGGACTGTTCCCATGAGGCACAGGGTCAGACTGATTTGCATATGGCCATGTCTGAACTGGGGGTGGTGGAGTGAGCTAAAGAATGATGATGGATTAAATCCAGATCAGTTGACTGGGGGTGAGTGTTTGATTGGCTCAAGCGTTCCGTTCATCATCCCCTTTTGTATCGCTTTGTTCGCCCTAAGTTGGCGGGGGTATGCCCAGACGTGGGTCCCTTGCTCACTTTGCCACTGGATTCAAGCAAGCCTGGCTGATGACGGCTGGAATGCCAGAAACCGGTCCTAGGATGCTTGTTTCCGGTCCAGGGAAGACATGGCTTGGCAGTTCGGGCTGGACTGTTCCCATGAGGCACAGGGTCAGACTGATTTGCATATGGCCATGTCTGAACTGGGGTGGTGGAGTGAGCTAAAGAATGATGATGGATTAAACCCAGATCAGTTGACTGGGGGTGAGTGTTTGATTGGCTCAAGCGTTCCGTTCATCATCCCCTTTTGTATCGCTTTGTTCGCCCTACGTTGGCGGGGTATGCCCAGGCGTGGGTCCCTTGCTCACTTTGCCACTGGATTCAAGCAAGCCTTGCTGATGACGGCTGGAATGCCAGAAACCGGTCCTAGGATGCTTGTTTCCGGTCCAGGAAGACATGGCTTGGCAGTTCGGGCTGGACTGTTCCCATGAGGCACAGGGTCAGACTGATTTGCATATGGCCATGTCTGAACTGGGGTGGTGGAGTGAGCTAAAGAATGATGGATTAAACCCAGATCAGTTGACTGGGGGTGAGTGTTTGATTGGCTCAAGCGTTCCGTTCATCATCCCCTTTTGTATCGCTTTGTTCGCCCTAAGTTGGCGGGGTATGCCCAGGCGTGGGTCCCTTGCTCACTTTGCCACTGGATTCAAGCAAGCCTGGCTGATGACGGCTGGAATGCCAGAAACCGGTCCTAGGATGCTTGTTTCCGGTCCAGGAAGACATGGCTTGGCAGTTCGGGCTGGACTGTTCCCATGAGGCACAGGGTCAGACTGATTTGCATATGGCCATGTCTGAACTGGGGTGGTGGAGTGAGCTAAAGAATGATGATGGATTAAACCCAGATCAGTTGACTGGGGGTGAGTGTTTGATTGGCTCAAGCGTTCCGTTCATCATCCCCTTTTGTATCGCTTTGTTCGCCCTAAGTTGGCGGGGGTATGCCCAGACGTGGGTCCCTTGCTCACTTTGCCACTGGATTCAAGCAAGCCTGGCTGATGACGGCTGGAATGCCAGAAACCGGTCCTAGGATGCTTGTTTCCGGTCCAGGGAAGACATGGCTTGGCAGTTCGGGCTGGACTGTTCCCATGAGGCACAGGGTCAGACTGATTTGCATATGGCCATGTCTGAACTGGGGTGGTGGAAGTGAGCTAAAGAATGATGATGGATTAAATCCAGATCAGTTGACTGGGGGTGAGTGTTTGATTGGCTCAAGCGTTCCGTTCATCATCCCCTTTTGTATCGCTTTGTTCGCCCTAAGTTGGCGGGGGTATGCCCAGACGTGGGTCCCTTGCTCACTTTGCCACTGGATTCAAGCAAGCCTGGCTGATGACGGCTGGAATGCCAGAAACCGGTCCTAGGATGCTTGTTTCCGGTCCAGGGAAGACATGGCTTGGCAGTTCGGGCTGGACTGTTCCCATGAGGCACAGGGTCAGACTGATTTGCATATGGCCATGTCTGAACTGGGGTGGTGGAGTGAGCTAAAGAATGATGATGGATTAAACCCAGATCAGTTGACTGGGGGTGAGTGTTTGATTGGCTCAAGCGTTCCGTTCATCATCCCCTTTTGTATCGCTTTGTTACGCCCTACGTTGGCGGGGGTATGCCCAGACGTGGGTCCCTTGCTCACTTTGCCACTGGATTCAAGCAAGCCTTGCTGATGACGGCTGGAATGCCAGAAACCGGTCCTAGGATGCTTGTTTCCGGTCCAGGAAGACATGGCTTGGCAGTTCGGGCTGGACTGTTCCCATGAGGCACAGGGTCAGACTGATTTGCATATGGCCATGTCTGAACTGGGGTGGTGGAGTGAGCTAAAGAGATGATGGATTAAACCCAGATCAGTTGACTGGGGTGAGTGTTTGATTGGCTCAAGCGTTCCGTTCATCATCCCCTTTTGTATCGCTTTGTTCGCCCTAAGTTGGCGGGGTATGCCCAGACGTGGGTCCCTTGCTCACTTTGCCACTGGATTCAAGCAAGCCTGGCTGATGACGGCTGGAATGCCAGAAACCGGTCCTAGGATGCTTGTTTCCGGTCCAGGAAGACATGGCTTGGCAGTTCGGGCTGGACTGTTCCCATGAGGCACAGGGTCAGACTGATTTGCATATGGCCATGTCTGAACTGGGGTGGTGGAGTGAGCTAAAGAATGATGATGGATTAAACCCAGATCAGTTGACTGGGGGTGAGTGTTTGATTGGCTCAAACGTTCCGTTCATCATCCCCTTTTGTATCGCTTTGTTCGCCCTAAGTTGGCGGGGGTATGCCCAGACGTGGGTCCCTTGCTCACTTTGCCACTGGATTCAAGCAAGCCTGGCTGATGACGGCTGGAATGCCAGAAACCGGTCCTAGGATGCTTGTTTCCAGTCCAGGGAAGACATGGCTTGGCAGTTCGGGCTGGACTGTTCCCATGAGGCACAGGGTCAGACGGATTTGCATATGGCCATGTCTGAACTGGGGTGGTGGAGTGAGCTAAAGAATGATGATGGATTAAACCCAGATCAGATGACTGGGGGTGAGTGTTTGATTGGCTCAAGCGTTCCGTTCATCATCCCCTTTTGTATCGCTTTGTTCACCCTAAGTTGGCGGGGTATGCCCAGGCGTGGGTCCCTTGCTCACTTTGCCACTGGATTCAAGCAAGCCTGGCTGATGACGGCTGGAATGCCAGAAACCGGTCCTAGGATGCTTGTTTCCGGTCCAGGGAAGACATGGCTTGGCAGTTCGGGCTGGACTGTTCCCATGAGGCACAGGGTCAGACTGATTTGCATATGGCCATGTCTGAACTGGGGTGGTGGAGTGAGCTAAAGAATGATGATGGATTAAACCCAGATCAGTTGACTGGGGGTGAGTGTTTGATTGGCTCAAGCGTTCCGTTCATCATCCCCTTTTGTATCGCTTTGTTCGCCCTAAGTTGGCGGGGGTATGCCCAGACGTGGGTCCCTTGCTCACTTTGCCACTGGATTCAAGCAAGCCTGGCTGATGACGGCTGGAATGCCAGAAACCGGTCCTAGGATGCTTGTTTCCGGTCCAGGGAAGACATGGCTTGGCAGTTCGGGCTGGACTGTTCCCATGAGGCACAGGGTCAGACTGATTTGCATATGGCCATGTCTGAACTGGGGTGGTGGAAGTGAGCTAAAGAATGATGATGGATTAAACCCAGATCAGTTGACTGGGGGTGAGTGTTTGATTGGCTCAAGCGTTCCGTTCATCATCCCCTTTTGTATCGCTTTGTTCGCCCTAAGTTGGCGGGGTATACCCAGGCGTGGGTCCCTTGCTCACTTTGCCACTGGATTCAAGCAAGCCTGGCTGATGACGGCTGGAATGCCAGAAACCGGTCCTAGGATGCTTGTTTCCGGTCCAGGGAAGACATGGCTTGGCAGTTCGGGCTGGACTGTTCCCATGAGGCACAGGGTCAGACTGATTTGCATATGGCCATGTCTGAACTGGGGTGGTGGAGTGAGCTAAAGAATGATGATGGATTAAACCCAGATCAGTTGACTGGGGGTGAGTGTTTGATTGGCTCAAACGTTCCGTTCATCACCCCCTTTTGTATCGCAGTGGTTTACGGGCAAGCATCCCGTACATAGTAACAGTTTCACAACACGTTACTTGTTGCAGCAATGTCCTGTTTCCCCCTCAGACAGGAGTGTAGATAGTTCACTTTCACCTTCCATTACGACTTTGAAAACAGATTTCAATAAACTAAGCAGACTCAAAGCACTGTTGTTTCAACAAGAAGTGGCTCTCACGTCCACTCGTGAGACCTTTGAATTGCAGGTGGCGAGAACATCTAGTGAAATACAATCTTTATTAAACATGAATTGCCCCCTACACTTCGGGAATTAATTCATCAAATTTTTAATGCGTCTGATGTGGCAGGCCTCGCACACTTTTTAAAGTTGTGGGATCCGGCCTTGTTCAGACTATATTTGGAAGTAATACCTGCTGTTTTCTTCAAAGCTCTGCTATGAATGGACACTGGTAGGAATTCAAATATTTAGGTTTTGTTTACTTTCACAAATACATTATTAATAAAAGAATTGTCAGTGCTGAGTGCCGGTGGACTTTTTGTACTAATGTGGCTACAGTACTTGACATATGATGATGGATTTACAGAATTTGCCTCATAGTTTGAACATAATTTGCAAATTTCGCAAACATATTGCTTCAAGCTTAAATGGATGAATCTTGAGAATAAAAGACATGTACTGTGCCTTATCAGTGTTGTCCCCTATTTAGGTATTTTAACAAAATATTGATTTAGAAATATTGTAATACAGAAATATCGAGTTTTACATATCGTGACACATAAATATTGTGATGCAGAAATACCTTTGACAAGTATGTTAATTTTTTGGGTAAGCAATATCGTTTTCAAAATAACTGTGTGTTTTCAATAATATAGTTGTAAAAATAACGTTTTTAAAATATCTTTATGTGTTTTAGTTCATATATTAATTGTATATGTTAAATATTGTTTTTCATAATTATTGACAATATTTGTAATTATAGTTTGTAATTCCTTGTAAATAATAATCATTTTTTTGAATTGCTAATAGTAATTTATAGTGTCGTAGTGGGCTGTGAGTTTTGTCGGAGTACAGCGTGGGAAGCTAATTAAGTATAAATAATCATAATTATTTTTTAATATATTATTAATTATTTATTTGATAATTATTTATATAAACTGTGAACTTATATTTTAAGTTATATTTTAAGTGCGGGCTGTTTGGTTTGTAGGGATATAGTGTGGGAAGTTAATTAAGTAATAATTGATAAATAATCCATTATTAATTTATTATTAATTATTTGATTGATTTTTAATCATGCAAACCATGTAATTATTATAATTTTTAAACTTATATTTTAGGTGTGGGTTGTTTGGGTTTGTAGGTGTATAGGGTGGGAGGTTAATAAAGTAATAATTCATTAATAATTAATTTAGTATAAATGATTCAATTGATTACCTATGCAAATGATTTCATAATTATATGTTTAAGTATATATTAGGTTCATGCTGTTATGATTGTAGGGTGGGAATTTAATTGATGAACAACTATTTATTCATTTTTAATAATATTTAATTGATTATTTAATATGTCAATTGTGTTTAACGTCTTTATTTTACTTATATTTTAAGTTTAGGTTGCTAGGTTTGTGGGAGTATACTGTAAGAACTTTATTAAATAATAAAATAATTAAAAGAATTATGTTTAAAAATAATTATTTAAATATTTATTAATCATTTACATTTTTAATTGCTTTTTAATCTTACATATATAATTTTTATATTAGGCGTTGTATATTTCTTGCCAAATATTTATTAAGATATATTATGTGCTGCACAGACTGAAGTGGGAATAGTAAATATTAGCCCTCTTGAGTCCAACACTTTCCCTACTGTTGTACAGACTGGAGTGGGAATAGCTAATGTAACCCCTCCGAAGCCCAATTATTTCTCTACTGTTTCACACACTGGAGTGGAAATAGTGAATTTAACCGCTCTGAAGTCCAACGCTTTTCTTGCTGTTGCACAAACTGGAGTGGGAATAGTAAATTTATCCCCTCCGAAGTCCGATGCTTTCCCTACTGTTGCACAGACTGGAGTTTGAATAGTAAATTTTACTTCCTCAAAGTCCAATGCTTTCCTTACTGTTGCACAGACAGTCTTAATCCAGCACATTCCTCAGCACCAGGACCTGTGTGATCCACAGGTGGATATGGAGTTCAACTTGCGATCCGATAGAGATACATATTTTGCAAATCTTGATTAAATAAAGCAGTTACTTTCACTGATGGACAAGGCATTATTGTCTCTACTAGTACTACTCAATCCCTCTGCCACCTTCAATAGAGTTTACCATAGGGTTTTGTTAAAGAGCTTGAAGAAGTAGGTAGGCTGCTGATAGTGTCATTGAATGGGTTACTTCATTCCTTTACAGTAAACTGTAATATCCCGATCTAGTCAGTGAACAGAATTTGGAGAAGGCTGGTAAAATTATCCTTAATTCATCCTAAATCGATCTTAGTGTATGAGGATCTCAGCTTGCCATTGATATGCTTGTCCAGTCTTATAACCATTTGGGTACTGGGGTGAAACTATCTTTTTTTCGAACAAGGTATCAACTTTGGGATTCTGTTTTGACAAACCTTTGACATTAGAGAACAAAAGGAACATCTTAAGAGTTGTAGATTTCATATGAGTATTTGGTAAACTTCACCACTTCATGTAGGAATAAAAGGGAGCAATAATTGTCTGAGGCATTGTGGGATGAGGCGTTGTGACAAAAATACTGCAAGAGCTTGCCTGTCAGTGTACAGAAAATTGATAAGATTCAACGTGATCTTAATCACATTTTTGTTATAGGAATATTGTCTCCAATGTTGAGCTTGCTCTAAGGCAGTGGTTTCTTAACCTGTGGTCCAAGGACCCCTACGGGTTCGCGCGGCCTATTCAGTGGTCCATGACTGCTTAGATAATTAAATGGCATTAACAGATTAATACAGTGTGTATAACTAAAGAAGCAAAATTTAAACTGAACATTTTAAAATGTTCTTTAAATTTGAAATTGGAGGCTAAAAATTAACCTAGTATCCTCAGATTGACGACAGAAGCAGTGCAAGTGCATCAAACAGAAAGATGATTGGCCTCAATTGAAATTAGAAAGGCGCCAATCTTCCCACTATAATTAAAATTGTAATTTCTTCTATATTTGTTTATAAATGTAATAAAATATTTCATAATTTATGTATTTGTTTAATTAATGGTTATTTCTGTATTTTTGTGTGTATTGTTTTGCGGTTCAAATCATCGAAAATGTTTAGGCTGGAGTCACTGGGTTCCAGTAATGATTGAGTGAGGGTCCACAGAACTCAAAGGTTAAGAACCACTGCTCTAAGGTAATGAGCAATCGAAGGTCTAGATAGACTATTATGCTAATTGTATCACAATGGCTTTACTAGTTGACATACACTATTGACATTGATTCTTTATTTCTTATAATTATGTACTACAAGTGAAAAACTAGTTTATAATTCTAATCTATTAATTTCAACAAGATCATATTTCCTGGAGCAAATGCCATCAATCATAGCAAAAATCCTACAAATGGTGTCAAACTTTTGCCCCAAATTCTTTTTAATTTCCTTTCCCAATAGGTGTAACTCGAAGTTGCAGGAACCCCATAGTGCGATAATTACCAATAGTGGTGATGCTAACTATCAAGAATCTCTGAATTCAATTCCAGAATACTCGTAATCAGGCCCTACATACAAAGGTATTATAGGCAACATAATGCAGCACACTTTCCTGCGCATCATTTCACATAAGATTAGCATACTATGGCACTCTGACTAAAAAAAGCATGCACGGGTTCTTTGACAAGGCTCTTATGCATGTGAATTTAAAACACTGATGCCCTTGCTAGAAATTCTGAAATAAAATGTTATGTTTTCCATCTCGTACTTTTTCGTTGAAATCTAATTTTTACCATTCAGGTTGGAATATGTATAGTTCCACACGAGTTAAATGTGTGAGCATGTAAAAATCATCAAAAATTCTAAATCTTGATATAGGGTTCTTTTCAAATTTTACCCACACACTGTCACATTTTCGACATCAATTGTGACAGAACAATGTGAATGCAAATGTGACGTTCTGAAGAATTGCTAAAAGATGTTATTCAGTACACCTTGATTGTGATTTTATTGGAAACAGAATCAAATATATGTATTCAGCCTCACAACTAATCAAGTTAGTTTTCATGCGTTGTAATGCATGTTTCATCTCCTGCTGTCAACATCAATCAAACAGCGAAACAAGAGTAGCAGCACCGTTGGGGATACTTTCAAAAAGCTGTCTAAACAGAAATTTCTGAGAGCAAAACACCAGGGAACACCGACGCTGTAATACGTATAACCCATTTACTTGTTAAACAGAATTTTGATTTGAAGTCCTTGAATGTTGCATGAATGAGGAAATGCGTGTGCACCTGAAAGAGAAAGGGCAACTGTATGCACCACTACATTATTAATACTGAACAAGGTGTAATCCTAGTGTTTGCTGAAAAGCCACATGTATTCTTAGAGCACTCTAATCACGGGGCACGTGTGACGGAGGACAAAATGGAAGGTTGTCCGTGTGATTTATTTAGACGCTGTGTTGCTCGGCGATGCTAACTTCTTGTATTTTCATCAGGTAAACATAGTGCTACAATTAAGTGGTGGTGTGATGGACATTCTGTGGCCCTCACTTCACCAACTGCTTTTTAATACAGTTTTATATAGCGCGAATTCAGCTCCAGGACATTGGAGCTCTTTACATGAGAACCAGACTAGGTTACACAACGTCAAATTCATTCTTTGAGTTTTTTTTTTTTTGTTTGTATTTAGACACGAGGGAGATTGAGCGGCCTATTCAGGAGTATAAATCTCCTCCTTCATCTCTGCTATCTTTTCTATGGGGCACTCCGCATGTAAGTTTACAACTTAGGGCCCGATTCCGATCTCGTTTAGAAGGGATCCAAAAGGGATTCGCAACCAGCAAATCCGATTCGGAGCGTATGTTGCAGTCCGAATTGTCCCCCGTTCCGAACGATCAAGTACGATGCGAGGAAGCCGTCCACGCTGACCGAATCGTTTCTGAACCCGAATCTGTCAGTCCGAGTCATTCGGAGCCGAATTGTGCAGCTCACTGGGGTTGGCTTCCGAACGAGCGAGTGCGAAAATCAATTCTGGCAGCCGTACCGACTCAGTTTTGATGGGACGAAACGGCTGTGGGAAATGGACCTCGGGGGGGCGTAGGAGGCCCCCCTTCACCCAGGGCCCTCCGAATCGGTCACAGGGGGGTACCCATGGGTCCCACCTTTCCATTCATGCACAGTGTGGTGGGCACCATGGGGCGCCCGGCACAGGGTGCACGCTTTTCCCCACTTACCCCTTTTTGCAATGGGAGACTGTGTACGCGTACGGTACACAGGCTCCCATTGAGTTCAATTGGAGTCCGACCGAACCGAGTCCGTCACTATACAGACACATCGGAAAATGGTCGCTCGGACTCCCGGAGCACGGGTCATTCAGATCCAGAGTGCTTTCCGAATGAGATCAGAATCAGGCCCTTAGAAGTATATGTGGAAGGGCCAAAGGGAGTGGCTGGAAAAAGGGGCCTACTTACTACTAAACAGAAGGGGTTTAGAGAGGATTAAGATGGGGGTTCATATTTTTACCTATAATAAATAATTTAATTTAACATATTTTTAGGTTCCTACCTCCATTATTTTCTATGGACAGTGTTAGAGTACCAGTGGTTGGAAATGTGCGGTACTGGACTTACTACTGTCTTTTGTTTCTTTTTTTGGCAGTTCTATCACTCATAAATTTGGCTCCAACTCCTTTTTAAGTGGGTGGACATGTGTAAGTTTACTCTTTTGAGTAACCTTACACTCAGACTTTATGAATAGCCAAAAGCTGTGGGGGGCGGAGCTTGCTCACGACCAAGATGGCCGCTTGAGCCGAGAGCTCCGATAATCCGTCAGCCGATACTACAGGAATCCTGCAACTACGTCACACGAGGATCGAGGGAAGACGACCCCTCGACTACTGATCACTGGCAGCCCGGTCTGGGCAAAAAACTGAGAAGCTCCGATCCACTGGAGCGCGCACATGCGACCTGCGTTCGCGGCGCCGGATGGGCCTGCTACTCTGCAGGAGAGCTGCTGCACCACCGCCCCGCCCGCACTGAGTGGATAAGTGCGGTGGAGGGTGCAACGCGCAGATCCCTGGCCCCTGTCGAGACTGCATGACCGGGAGCTCGCCACCGGGCGATGGACGACTGCAGCGCGACCCCCGCCTGAGACACCCGGGGGTGAGCCGGAAGACGGCATGAGATCGGGAGCGGAGACGGAGGGTGCCGCGAGGCCTGCGGCTGCTCCCGGCTGCCGCCAAGAAGTGAAGAACCCCGATGCCCGGCTAGGCTGTGGAGGTCCAGATAGCAGTGTGCACGTGCCGGAATAGCGTCCGGGTGCGGGAGGGCCCCCTGCACCCCCACGCTGTGGCCCAAGTTGATTAGTGCCTGGCCTCCCTGCCGCCCTGGCCTGGGCCTTGCTGGTGGGACGGCAGTTGCGTCGCCTGCGCAGCTGACCCAGAGACCGTTCGGACGGCAGCCGCCGCTCATTGGAGGGGAACCTGTCCCTACAGGGTGAGTGCTTCCTGGGGCGGGTTGCCCGGGATGTGAACCTCTGGATCAGTGGAGGTCCCGGACTGCTCGAAGCTGCACTGCGGAGGGAGTTGAGGTGGGGAACGACCCCGGAGTGCTGTGTCCCGCGACGCCATCGAGCCCTGGTGCGTGGTGCCCCCCCCTCCCTCACGGCGATCTCCGTCGCGGACACTTGGCCTTCCTTCGGTCCTGTCTGGATCCCGGTGCCGGTACACGTGGGGCTGGAGGGTCGCCGCTGGCGGCGTCTGTGCCTCCTACACCGGCTAGCGCTTGAGTCCCCTGTTAAGAGGCCTGGATAGTAGCTGCCCACCTGGCGGGTGCGCGGGGCTGGCCAGTCTTGCTGGATACATTGGTGCTGGTGGCTGACCCGGGGAGCGCCGGGAGGGACATCAGGGAGCTGCCCTTGTATCCTGGGAGTGGAGACACCTTCCAGGAATAGGCCCGAAGAAGTGCCTGATCAGTCATCACTGCTAAGTCAGGATAGGCCGTGTGGACAGAACGCAACTAGAAAGCTTGTCGTTTGGCCAGAAGAGGTCAAAATCTAGCGAGGCTTAGCGTGACGGTGCAAATGGAGAACAGGACCATACGGCAGAAGATCCAGGGGACGACATCAGAGGCCTACTGCGGTCCATGGAAAAGAATTTGCAGGGGGGCATAACGGCGCTTGGCACTAAGATGGATGCACTGTCCTACCGGATGGATCGTATGGCGAACGTCTGAGACAAGCACGCCGAGCGCCTAGACATGTCGGAGCGCAGGCTCACGGAGGCTGAGGAGGCTCAGACGATCCTAGACACGGAGCATAAACAACTGGGCGGGATCCTGAAGGTGCTCCAGGACAAGACGGAGGACCTGGAAGCGCGCTCTCGGCGCTGTAACCTCCGCATTGCAGGACTCCTGAGACCACCCAGACGGGGAATATGGAACAGTTCACGGAACGACTCCTGAAGACTTTGCTCGGCGAGACACGTTCTCCCCATGTTTGTGGTGGAGAGGCGCATCGATCACTGGGCCCACGACCGCCACTGGGTGCTGCCCTAGACCGATCATAGCGAAACTGTTGAACTACCGAGATCGGGATGTAGCACTGAGGTCAGCTAGAGAGAAACAACAGCTGCAATTTGAGGGGTCCTCTATCTCTCTGTTTCCGGACTTTACGGTTCGGGTTCAGGAGGCACGGCGCCAGTTTGCCCCCATGAAGAAACAACTCCGTGACCTGGGGGTGGACTACGCCATGCTATACCCGGCAAAGCTCCGGGTCAGCCGTCAGGGACGCTCCCACATTTTCACCGACCCAAAGGCGCTTCAGAAGGCAATGAAAGACTGGGCGAAGGAGCAGCGGCACAGCCCGGAGCGCGACTCCTTGATGAGGCGGCGGGTGGCATGCTGGACAACCAGGATTAGAAATTTGCGGGTGACAATGTGTGAAAAGTTTAAGGAGTGTAGGGGCTTCCTAAAGTTGCTCTTGCAGCCAAGTGTGAATGGGTCATGTCTGGATGACCAGAGGGGGTCTGTTGCGAGGAGCAGCACCGGGGGATGGTAATACTTCTGTTGATTATTGGGTTCACTGCTCTTCTCTCCTGCTGTTTAGGGTGAGGCGAGGGGTTCTAGTTGGGGGTCGTGATACCCTGAGGGATCCGAGGTGGTTAGTTCGCAGGCATGGGGTTCATACACCATACCTTAGCTCGCCCTTTGGTTACTTCTCCTTTTTGATTCTGATCAATCTCCCGGAGTAGCATTTGGGATTACAGTTGGGTTTCAGTACTACAAGCTGTACGTAGTTGCTTAAACTAGTCTTGACGGTTGTCGGAGCGCGGCCTTATGAAAGCCGAACGCTTTTTCCAACCGTTACTTTGTGGGGAGAGCAACATCCGCCCTCGTGTGAATCACACTGGGGAGTACAATTTCAGTTGGGGGGTGGGAATGTATTATGGGGGAGGGTATAATTCGCAGCCAAGTTGGGGTGGGGCAGGCGTGGAGTGCAGGGTGGGGGGTTTTTGGGATCTGTCCTGATTCTTTTTGGGATTGTTGAGAGTGATTCATTTCGACTAACTGCAGAGTTGTGGGGTGGGGGGTTGTATGATGCGGGTCCTGTTGGGGTGGGCCTGACGTGGGTGAGGGTGGGTAGGGGTGGGAATGCATTGAGACGGACCTTTGACATATTTTTGCTGTGACAACTTGGGTAGCGCGACATCATGGCTGTGTAGACCCGAAGAGACTGACGCCATGGGACCTAGGCTGGATACCTCATCATGACGGATAGGACTACGACGCGTTCTGACAATGCCCTGGGCTCAGTAGCAGTGCTTACGTGGAACGTACGTGGCCTTAATGATTATAGGAAAGTCCGGAAAATTCTGAGCTACTTATATAGGCATAATATAGACATCGGCTCTCCTACAGGAGACACACCTCCCTCTAGATAGCCCCATTTTACGCACAAAGGGCTCCTAGGTAATGTGCACGTGGCAGGTTTCACCACGCATGCTAGGGGGGTCCTGACGTGGGTCAATCCGAAGACGGCGTTCCGTCTGTCTCCTTTGGAGACGGATAGGGAGGGTCGGTTTGTTCTCACCAAATGCTACGGTAGGGGAATGGAGCTACTTTTCTTAAACGTTTATGGACCTAATTATGATCACCCAGACTTTTATGATAAGTTGACTGACCTGACTCATCTCCAGGCTCACGGACAGATCCTATGGGGAGGGGATTTCAATTTTGTTAGGGACCCTACTTTGGATAGATCGGATGGCCCGGACAGGCGTGTCTCCGCTTCGGCTAGAGTCGTGGAGGCATCATTGATCAGGTTGGATATGCGTGATGTTTGGCGCCACGGGCACACGGGCCAGGGCGGGTACACACATTATTCAGCGTATTATAATGTCCATACCAGAATAGACTACTGGTTTGCCTCCAGAAGCTTGTCGCCGCACATCCAGTCTTGCACGATTCTACCGCGCACATATTCTGATCATTCACCCCTGCTCTTGGTTCTCACTTCTCCCCAGAAGCGTATTCCCCATTATGTGGCGCTTCCCACCTTACTCTCTCCTTGACGCCGTTTTAAGGATGAAATCGCTACGGCAATCGAAGCGTTTTTGAAACCAATGTGGGGTCAGTAGATTCCTTTCAAACAATATGGGAGGCTTTTAAGGTATATATTAGGGGGGTGGCAATATCAAAACACGCGGGGGTTCTTAAGTCGATTCGTAATAGGCTCACGGTCCTGGAGCATAAGATAAAGACGCTAGAGGCTTCCCTGATCGATGGCCCGAATGCAGCGCTTACTCTAGAATTGACGCAGACCCTACAGGACTACCATACAGAGGCCGACGGGGAAATAAAGCATCTTGGGAAGTATGCCACTGCTCGCACTTATGGCGAGGGCGAACGGCCGGGAGCGGTCACTTGCGCAGCTCCTCAGGCAGCGTAGAGATGCCATGGCGATCCCAGACATTCGACCACAGCCTGACGACTCTCCGTTGACAGGGGCCCAAGTGGCGGATCAATTTACGTCAATACTATACGGACCTCTATGCTCGAGAGGCTGCAGCCCAGACAGAGCAAATATTAGACTATCTGACGCATATAAAGCTACCGTGGCTGTCCGACGTACACCGAGAGTTTCTGATGCGGCCGATCGAAAGGGATGAAATAATCCTAGCTCTCTCTGATATGAGGGCGGGGAGCGCGCCGGGGGGGATGGCCTCACTGTCGCCTTTTACAGAGCGTTTATTGATCTTTTACTGCCACACCTGCTCGCGCTGTTTGAGGACATGTGTGCCACAGGCGTGATGCCCCCAACTATGCGTGAAGCGATCCTGGTGGCTATCACTTAAACCGGGTAAGTCACCAGGCAGAGTGTGCCTCGTATCGTCCTCTGTCCTTGATGAATGTGGACACTAAAATTTTCGCAAAACTGCTTGCCAATCGTTTGGCTCCACTCGTCACGACCTTGGTGGCCCCGGAGTAGGCCGGATTTGTGCCAAGCAGAAATCTGACATACAACCTGCGCACGGTCTTTGCTGCTCTTCAACATACAAGACCGGAGGTGCCGGCTCTCGCAGTGTTTTTAGACATGGAAAAGGCATTCGACTCGGTCGAATGGCCCTTCATGAGGCAGGTCCTCCGCCGCATGGGGGTAGGGGAGGTGTTTCTACAACTTCTTGCCGTACTGTATTCCTCCCCCACAGCGCGCATAAAAATAGGCTCCCTGGTCACTGACCCTATACGAATTTACAGAGGTACGAGACAGGGCTGCCCCTTATCTCCAATTCTCTACGCCCTGATTGCTGAGCCCTTGGCATGCGCCCTACGGGAGTATCATAGCCAGAGGCATTCGCTTTCTGAATTACCGCCTAATCATCTCCACCTATGCAGATGACACACTGCTTTATGTCAGAGACCCTGAGGATAATCTCTCCCCGGTTTTACGTGAGATGGTACGCTTTGGCTCTTTGTCTGGCCTAAGGGTCAACTGGAGCAAATCCATCATGTTCCCCCTGACCCCAGCCACGGTGGCCTTCGAGCCTGAGTACCCTCTGCAGTGGACTACGGAGGCGGTGCAGTACTTGGGGATCAAACTGCACACTGACCCTGAGGTGGTCCTCAGGGAGAACTATGGGGTCGCTATTTCCAAGTTGGAAGAGGATATTAATCGATGGGTGCGCCTCCCCTTATCGTTGATGGGCAGAGTGTCCCTTATGAAAATGATTGTGCTGCTGCGCTTTCTCTTCCTCTTCATGAAAATCCCCATGGTACTTCCCTGTGTATTCTTCCAGCGCCTCCAGTCCTTAATTGTACACCTGGCCTGGGCGGGCAAGCAGGCTCGCGTTGCCTGGCACATACTGACAATGCCGTACTCGATGGGGGGACTGGGTGCTCCTGACTTGGATTTGTATTATAGAGCTGCTCAAAGTTCTCAAGCATATTATTGGATTCACGGCCCGTTTGACATCTCACACGTACGTATAGAGGCGATAGTTGCTGCCCCTGGGCCTCTTCCTGACTTACTGTTCGCACCCCCTGATAGACGTACGGGTATATTGGATTCCCTTAATGCGGTCGTTCATGCCTGGCATTATTTATTAGCTATTCAGGCGGGCAACATATTGTATTCCCCAGTGGCCCGCCTTGAGTGGTGCCATTGGCTTGCACCATGTAGAGATAGGGGGTCACAGCCGCTTTGCAGACGCTAAATGCCCACACCATAGGGGACCTTTTTGTAGATGGCGGCGCGCACATGGGATGCTATGAACGGAGAGGACGCTCAGCCGACGCCCCTTGCCCGTTTCCAATTCCATAGAATTAGACATGCTCTTAAGGATCTATTGGGCGAGGATATGGCGGAGCCCCCTGAGGTCGTGGCTCTAACTGCCGTCATTAGAGCGCAAACACCTGCTAAGATGGTATCTAGGATTTACCGCACCACACAGTCTGCTAGGGGAAATAAATACACCAAATCACGGCTAGCCTGGCAGCGTGACCTACAGGTCGACCTTACGGATGACAAATGGCTCTACTGCTGCATGAGCGTCTCCCTCAATGGTCGGCACAGACTTGTACATTTTAAATTTCTAAACAGGGCTTACTACACGCCGGAACATTTCCATCGTTATGGGCTACGGGAGGACTCTCAGTGTGAAAGATGTGGGGAACAAATTGCTGACTTCTTCCACTTAGCCTGGACATGCCCGGGGGTTGCCCGCTTCTGGGTTCGGGTTTGTTCTGAAATAAATAGAATCACTGAACTGACGTTGGCCCCTGACCCGTTTTTAGCATTGCTGGGATACTCCAAGCCCCTCCCTAAAGCGTTGCGGCAGCTAGTAGACATGGCATTGCTTTTAGCAAAGAGATGTGTGGCGATCTGTTGGCTTCGTGGCCCGACGCCTACAATAGCTCAGTGGACTAAAGATATGATGTACTGCTGCACCCAGACCGAAAACTACAGTGACTTGTTACCGCCCGCAATAGACCAAAGAACTTTTGGGCCCTGTACAGGCCGGGAGGGCGACCTTGGTGGACACTGACTTGGATGCTGCCTCTCCTTCACGTCACCCTGCCCCCCCCGACCAGTAGCCCCCCTTGTAGCATTACGACTGAACGCTCCCAACGAAGTAGGCCGTCCGGCCTTGCCCTTTGACGAAATGGTTAAGACAGTAGAGGGGTCTATGGCGTTGAGCGGATTGGGTTTACCAAATGTATGATGCACTGTATACCTATTACCAGCACGGTGTTGCGCAGTTTACTTCTGAAGGTCGCACGAAGATACTATTTTGTGAAGTAGGTCATTGTCTCTTGTTGGTTGTGTATAAAACTAATAAACAAAGTAAAAAATAAATAAAATAAAATAGCCAAAAGCTGTAAGGTTGCTCATAAGTGTAAGAGTAACTTCTACATGTAAATTAATCACAAGTGTAAGGGACCTTTGTGAATAGCCTCATGGGTGTTTTGCTCAGAATCACCGGATGTTCAGATGGCATCAGGACTTGAATCTGAATTCTGGGTTTCAAAGTCAGCGACTCTGGCCATTTATTAGAGAAATGCATTTATACT
Organism: Calotriton arnoldi; assembly: GCA_963921515.1. Taxonomy (NCBI): domain Eukaryota; kingdom Metazoa; phylum Chordata; class Amphibia; order Caudata; family Salamandridae; genus Calotriton; species Calotriton arnoldi. The sequence goes on from CAWUFW010000839.1 coordinate 105,688, forward strand.
TGGCTCAGTGGAGCCCATTTTACTACATATTCTGAGTTACTCTCTGCTGTAACTTATAGGTCTGTTTCATGGAGGAGCACAAGTAAAGGCTAATACCCTAAACCTGTGTACTCCATCTGGACATAAACTATTTACAAATAGGAACAATCCACTCTGCTCTATGTGGCTTTCTGAACTCTTTCACCACTGAGTACAGGCCTACCAGCTATAGATATTATCTAACTAATTGCTTTGCAGCTTGACCTCTGAAGCAGGTACACCATTTTCATTGACAACAACATTCAGAAGGTTTCACTGGATGTTGGTAGGAATCTGGGATAGCATGCAAGAGTGAACTTCTATTTCCCCACAAGGAAAGTACCCCCTTTGCTCACATCAAGACATTTGCAAACTGGAATTAATTAATGGCTGACTGACTAGTAATGGTTTTATTTGCAGGGCATTATGCACCAACTCCTTTATTTTTTAATCTTTGAGAATCCTAGCATAATTTAGCCAAAGAACATAGGACATTTATTCCATGTCTGAGCTTCATTTTCCTTTAGGTCTTTGGAGCACTACCTTGTAATCTGTCCTGCTGTGGAGTGGTTTCTTAAACCTTGCTTAAGTGACCCTTTTATGACCTTGTCATGATAGCATGGGATCTCCTGGATCTTTTACCTAACTCTTGCCATGTTGATACTGATCTGCAGGCTATGCTATAATCTGTCAATGTAATATGATAAGAAGATGTTGGATGGGTTTGCCTCCTTTATGAATCTGTTGGACCCAAAGTTAAATATGTTCAAGCCTTACACCATCGTTTCAGGGCCCTTAAAAACTAAGGTTGAAACATGTAATTGGGGCCTCACTGAAAATAGCGTTACAATTTGTACTTATTTGGTTATTTCCTTTGATGAAGAGTTAGAACGGTCTTATCAACGCAAGTAAGGTCCATGCAGTTTCAGAGAGCTGGTGACACAGACTGGATTTGCATCGGGGCTTCAGCACAGACCTGTCTAGGAACTTATTCACATTTCCAAGTTCTCTTCAGTGGCATTTTATGGAGCTGGTGTCTATGGATACCATAATTCTCAGTTATTACAGAGAATTGAAGATAGTTTATTTATGTAAGTTGTTGGCAGTAAATGGACTATGGCTAACATAACTTGTGATGCCGAATTAGGGGTGCATTATTTGGATGATTTGATTGGACTGGCCCCTATTATATTGTGGCATACAATCTGGCATCAACGAGATGGGGGATTATCAAAATCCCTTCTGAGTGATCGTCTGGCTCATTATAATGTACTCTGAATTCCTTGGTTTTCATACTTCAAACAAACTTTAGCTGAAATGGGTGTCCGTCAATACTATCATAGCCCTGAAGTCTCAGACACAGTTCCTAAAACTGCTATGAAAACTATATATCAAACATACAAGACTTGGCTCCATAATTTAAAGGCAGAATCTTTGAGAACTGTGGTTAGCCATTCTACCCAATGTGTTCCACAAGGCCGAAACCGTCCTTGACTCTTATTCAAAATGTTCAATACAGATTTTATCTTACTCGTTTTAGATTTAACACTTTGCACTTTTTTAATTGCTTTTCTGATACAAGGTAGATGGTGTGACTCACTCCTATATGTCACTGCGACTTACTCCAAGCATGAGTCACTTTTTGATATTTTGAACTATTTCAGTGGCCATTTTTTGGTAACTACCTGTGTGCGGCTAATATTCGACATCATACTGCTTTATTATATTTACAGAAATGAATCTCCCTTTATACTTGTTATGCTTTTTTTAATTTTATCAAAGCTGCCCTTAGTATAAGAAAAACCTATGGGACTTCTGTAATATGTAATTGTATGTATATATAATTTTATTGTCTTGACTTTGTATATGTTTTTATTTATTATTTTATATGGTTTTGCTTTTATGGCTTTGAGGTGAATAAAGTATGATGATGACGACGATGACAAGAAAAGTATATTTTAACGTTCTTAATAACAAATAGAATAAGGTTCACATGTGCGCCATTAGTTTCTCTTCACAAGGCACTCTGAATCATTAAAAGAACATTTACCCACATTTCCCATTCCCATTCCTATTACAGTTTCTTACCAGTGATACTATAGTGCTCTTATAATTATTCAGTATCCCTTCAACACTTCGTTAACTATATTCAGAGCAAAACCACGTATATGCAGCACTTAATACGCTATCCACCCCAACTACCTTCCACCAGCAGGACACCGTTAAGAAAAGGGGAATATTAAGGATTGATTCAAGTGAGATAGAGTTGATTGATGAAAAAAAATCAGACAGGGACAGAGTTAGATGGAGACAGAAAATAGGCTTAGGTACCAAAATAAAAGTGACCGCATTAGTGAATTATAATGCTAAAAACGTTGCCTATGTTTGCCAATCAGTGCAGTTTTGAACTTGTAAAGACACGCTGTATAAATGCTTTGCAAGTTATGGAAGACTGCATGTATTTGCGCTTGCTGCTGGCAATGTTTGTTTTAATATCAGGAAAATGAACAGTAAAAGTGGCCTAGTAGACCATAAACAGACTCACAAACAGACAAAATAATGGCCCACACACTGACGTGTAAGACCAGCTGATCAGGCACTGTCTGATTGCCCTATAGGCCAGTCCAACTCTGGAAAGGGAGGATTATAAGAAATCGATCACTACAGAAAGCATTTGATCTTAGAGTACATTAAGAAGATCGGTTCACATCTTGACTACTAAGAAAGCGCCAGCATGTAATAACATTTGAACAGTTTGAATAGACATTTAAATATGGTACAGTTTTCAACCGTAACTTTAGTGGAGGTATCACCTGACTCGGGGTACGTGTTCTCTTCTTTGAAAACCTGCACTAGGCTTGACCCATGTATTCTAAATGGTCTGAAGATTTTTGCAGGAGGACGTTCTAGAAATCTAGATGCAATGTCATTGGCAACTTATCCTTAATATGAATAAACGTGTACATTCGAAAAAGTAGCCACTTGATGAAAAGGACAAAAACAAATAAGTAGATAAATATCACAATGCAATGTGATCTTAGGTGCACTCAATGGACACTGATATGAGTTGCACAATGCAATGCTGCTGAAATTACAGGAGCTGGAATTGCTGATTCCGGATGGTTGTTGCACCCCTGCATTACGAGTCTGAGTCCCCAGAATGCGGAATAAACATGTGGATCCAGGAATATTTGGGTCTTTTCTACAGGGTTATGCAAATTATTGGGACTTTTCAGCTCCCAATAATTATCATCTGCTCTAAGCATTTGGCAAACCAGAGTGAGATATCAATGCAGTTCATGGGGTGTGAGTCTGGAGAAAGTCAGCCTGGCTGGTTGGGGATCTTTCTATGCCCCCCCTGGTGTAGGTGGGTGAGAAATGGAGCTGGACTGTGTCTGATCACAGCCTCTGACCCAGACCCACATGCAATTTTACCTGGCGCATTTCTTTCCAGTAAAATCAGGCCTGACGATCCTGCACCTGGCAACTGCAGGGACATCTGACAACTTGGATTGAGCTACAGTGGCATCCTTCCTCAGGGAAATTCAATTTGGCCAAAATGTAAAAGAAGATAACATGACTCAAAAGTGGTAAACTCGGGGGCGTGGCTAGGCAAGATGGCCGGGTGGATGTAATCCACACTGGCTTTGCCGCCGCTGCTACTTTATACCGGGAAAAACAGAGCAAATCCACATTGTGAGACATGGATCACCCACAGCGCTGTCCAGTGACCGAAAGGCAATCAGCTGCTGCCTAGATGGACATCTTCGTGGGCGGATTCACAACAGATGACGAGCGATCCGATAGGAACTAAAATGGTGGATCGGGACCACATAGGAGGAAAACAGAAAACGGCACACTGCTGAGCACTCCGATCCGGGCGACAGGGCAGACACAGCGAGGAGACTGGTTGTCGCCGGACCACTCGGAGGCAGAAGACTCACCGAGGCGGCTCCCGCTACTGCGCAGCAGTGGCGGGATCGAGAGGAGACGCCCGCAGTCGGGTGACACTGTCGAAGGCAACGCCTCAGCAGCAGTGAAGGGAGGGACGGGAGATCCCGGCGAGATTGGCCTCCACAGATGAGGGAGCACGACGGGGGAACGTGGAGCTACAAGGCACCCGCAAAGGTAGGAGGTGATACGGGCATGTCCCACTGCGGGGGTCTGACCTTAAGATGGCAGCCCTGGGCCCGAGGCCACTTGATCACTGAACAAAGAAATGCCCAGAAGAAGCTCAATCAAATCTTACTCAGTGGGATCCCTGAGGGGGTGAAAACCCCAGGGTGTGGCCTTGATGCTCCCTGGGGGGCCACCGCTAACAGCACCAACACCTCCTAGAAAGACTGTGCCTGACCCTGACATGGCGAACACCCAAAATAACCAGTCATAGGAGCTTAGCAACAAAGAAACAGTCATACAGTACACACACTCACCAGGAGAAGTCCCTCCATCAGGAGTCCACAGGGGGGCAAGGGACAGCCCATATGCCACCGAAAAAACTCTCAAACAAGGTGTCAAGCTACTTTACCCCAACAGAAAAGAGGATACCTGTAAACCAGACAAAGTAAGAAGCGACATGGATCTCACCAAAGTCAATATACTGCCCTCTCTCAGTGACTTTAAAGCAGAATTACGCGCAGAGCTCAAACTGGACATGGCAACATCAATAAAACTTCTAAAATCAGATCTCACTGACCGCATTACCTCCATCCAACAGGATGTGGCCTCAATAGGCACTAGAATGCTCGACCTGGAGGCCAAAACCCTTGAACTAGAGCAAAACACGACAGACACTAGAGAAGAGGTGCAGGATTACAGAGCTCAACTACATGTAGCCCTCTTGAGAAACGAGGACTTTGAAAACAGGTCCAGATGGGACAATATAAGAATTCGGGACCTGGAGGCAGGGGCAAAAGGGGCCAGACCTAGAGGCTTTTGTCATAGGCCTAGTTAGGGAAATACAGGGCCCAGACCACACGAAAATTAAGATTGAGAGAAGCCACCATTTGGGGAGACAGAGTCAAGTAGATTATCGATGTACCCGGGACGTCCTTGTTAAGTTACACTCATTCAAAGTGAAGGAAGCTATACTGTACGCGGCCCGGAAAAAAGATACAATCACCTTTCAAGGCTTCACATGTACCCAATTTCAGGTTTTAGCCCAAGCTAACCTTCAACGTCGCCAACAATTCAGACCAGTAACGTAAAAACTGTGACAAGACTGTATCAGACTTACCCCTTTGACCTAACCTTCGACTACAACAACACATCGCATCATGTTACAGAGCTCGAAGATGCTCTGGACATCTTAGGGCTGCCACATCCAAGTTCTGCAGACAGACATGAGCTTTATCCGGGGGGGGGGGGGGTTCCACTGAACGAGAAAAGAAAAACCAGTGGCACGCCCAACATTGAATGCGGAATCCAAAGAAGTGGTAAGAAATACTCGAGAGGATGCCAAGCTGGGGCCGCACGTTGGCCAGGAACGCACAATGAATATTGCACCCCCACAGGGACAGACTAATGTGGAATAATAGATGAGTGACTATTTCAGGTGAAATTGTTCAATTTATTTTTTGAGATAGGGGGAGATCTCCACCACCACATCTATCTATCCAAGGGTCTTGAGAAGACCTTTGCTCTAACGTATAGTCTTATGCAAACAGCCACGGTGGTGGACAGGGCCCGAGTTGCCAGCACTAATGTTTAACAACCAAGTTGGTAAGGTTGAGGTGGGAAATGGTATCCCACATGTTTGGTTCGGTGGGTATGGGGTACACGCTTTTCGAACATTATGTAGGCGGGATGGAAGGATGGCGCTAGTCTTTAGCGAAGGAAGAGAACACACAAAACATATATGTTGTCAGTTAGGCTTTGGGGGGAGGGGGACATGGGCACAGACAAAAGGGGATGAGACGGGGTCAAGGGAGCATCAATCTGAGGAAAGTAACTGACATACTTTAAGACAATAAATATAGTATCCTGGAATGTAAGAGGCCACAATGCACCACTTAAATGCCAAAAGGTGTGGAAATACTTGTTAGACCACCAATTTTATGTAGTGGCTTTACAGGAGACAGATTTAAGAGATCAGAGGACCACAGACTAAAACATAAACATTACCCCCGATCTATAAATCCTCAGCAGGTACGAAACAAAAAAGGGTGGCACTGACCTTCCACTCCACCATGAAGTTCAAGCCTGAGGGGTACAAAACGAACAAAGATGGGAGGATAATAATGGTGAAGGGCAAACTGCGGGGGAAGCTATGCACATTTGTCTCGGCATATGCACCCAATGTATGTCAAATCGAATTTATCACCGCACTACTAGCGTTAGTGGGGGGCTTTGCAAAAGGCCCGCTCATACTTAAGGGAGACCTTAATCTTACATGGCATTCAGAATTAGATAGCACCCACCCACAGCGCACTCCCACAGGTAGCTTCTCAAAAGGGGTAAAACAAGGTATCCAAGACTGGGGACTTAGGGATGCCTGGAGAGCGCTTCATCCCATGATGAAAGACTTCTCAATTTTCTCCCGGATTCACCAGACCTATTCATGGCTAGACTATGTTTTTCTTCGCTAAGGACTGATGAGCTGCAAAAATTCACCCTATTACTATCTCGGATCACGCCCTGGTTTCCATTTGCCTTGACTGGAACACGTGCTCTTCTAAAATCTCACAATGGTTTTTCCCTGCCTCCCTTATGCGTGACAGACTATTAAGAGATGAACTGCGCACAGCAATTAGAGAATATTTCCAAATATATCTTCCAAAGGAGACCACACTGTCAAACAATTGGGATGCCTATAACGTAGTTCTGAGGGGCAAATGTGTTGAACTAAACTCAACTCTAAATAGTCAGAGAGCAAAAGAACGTATAGGGTTAGGGGAGGAACTTTGAGAGACAGAACAGACACACAAAAAAGAGCCTTCGAGACCCATCCAACATAAACTGACTAGGCTGACGGGCACGATAAATGCAATATACACAAATAGAGCAGAACTGACTCTCCTACGTTTGCTGCGAATATCATACGAACAGGGAAATAAGGTGGGGGCCCACCTGGTGCAACAACTTAGGGTTAAAAGATAAAGAGAATACATAGGGGACATTTGAGATCCACAGGGAAAGCTGGAGAACACAGACGCAGAGGAAATTCAGATATTCGGGGCATTCTACAAGACTTTATACTGGGCCGACAAGACAGACAATAAGGCTCAAATAACATACTTAAACTCGATCAGTCTCCCTCAGGTCACACCTCCCCAGAATGATCTCTTGGGAGCTCCCATAATGGAGGAAGAGTTACAGCTGGGGATCACGGTGCTGAAGCCCCATAAATCACTGAGGCCAGATGGTCTAACGGCTCATTTCTACAAAACATTTGCCTCAGAGTTGATACCCCATCTGATGCTTCTCTTTAACCATATAGCATCTGGTACAGCAGTCACACATTCAATAAGTGAGGCTCTGATAACAGTAATACCAAAACCAGGGAAAACACACAATTATACTCATCATACAGGCCGATAGCGCTATAAAACCTAAATGCCAAGTTATACTCCAAAATATTAGCTAATAGGCTAGAAGACCTGATGCTTGGTCTGATACATCACGATCAATCGGTTTTTATTAAGGGTAGACAAACTCATGAAAATATCCGAAGGGTTCTCCACTTGGTGGAAACTTTATTTATTTATTTATTCCACTTGTTAGGCGCACGAATCATGCTCAAAGGGATCTCCAGGCGCCTTTGCAGTGTGGGAGCAGACTGTAAGTGAGAGCTTACTGAGTGAATAGCCATGTTTTCGAGAATTTTTTGAATGTGGTGAGGTCAGAGCATGCTCAAATGGATAAAGGTAGCCGATTCCAGTGATGGGGGGGCGAGGAATGAAAAGGTGCGGCTTCCGAACCTAGTCATTCTAATACGTTTGGGGCATAGAAGCAATCTCGAAAGGCCTCAAAATTGCAGATTCCAGCAATTCAATTAGGGCTTGACACTGAAAAAGCATTTGATAGAGTTGACTGGCCCTTCCTCTTCCAAACGTTACATCAGTTTGGGTTTTGCGAGACCCTTGTCAACAGGATTAAAGCTAATTGTATGCAACCGTGGTCTAAAGTAGTAGTAAACGTAGTCGGCTCAGACACCTTCAAGCTGGGCAGGGGACAAGACAGGGGTGTCCATTATCGCCCTTATTATTTGCCCTGAGTAGTGAACCCTTGGCCGCTAGGATAAGGGCAACACAGGACATTGGGGGCATACAATTCGGTTTGGAAGAACACAAGATCTCTTTGTTAGTTGACGATATCCTCTTAACGCTGACAGTGCCACGGTCCTGCGCTAACTGCCCTACATAGAGAACTACAATCTTTCGAAAAAATTGCTGGCTTCTCGGTTAACCTCTCCAAGTCCTTCCTTCTGAACCTCACCCTCTCAGAGTCTAGTCAGGGACTTTCCTTTCCAATGGGTAAAACACAACATTACATATCTAGGTGTCAAGATCACAGCCAGTATATACATTTCATGGCTGGGCCGCATCCACATGGTCAAAATGACGGTTCTCCTGAAACTGTTATATCTATTTTAGGCCCTCCCTATAAGCCTCGACCGCGACTTCTTTTCCGCACTACACACAATGATCACTCATTACATATAGCAGAATGGAAAGGCACGGCTACCCTTTAAACATCTTAGATGATCTAGAGACGATGGTGGGGGTTGCCCTTCCAGACTTTGCCCTATATTACAAGGTGGCACAACTTAGAGTAATTGCAGAGTGGACCCTAAGAGAAGCTGATAAACACTGGTTACACATGGACAGGGCAATAGTGGGTAGAACTATTTGGGATGTGCTGTGGAAACCGAAGGCAGATTGGCCTAGGAATGCTTATCTGAGCACACCAACCCAGACTAGACTAAATGTTTGGGATGAGGTCACAAAAGCTGCAGAATGGACTACATTTCCCTCTCCATATACCCCCATTCATTTCAATCTAGCCTTTCCCCTGGCAATGCAGCCAGGACCCTTTGATGCATGGAAGGAGGGAGGCTGTTTAACACTATCGGATCTCTTCCATAACTATGATATCAACGCGTCTTTGATTTCCCACCCACTGAACAATACCACTATCTCAAGCTTAAACTCTGGGTATTATGTCCGGAAGTCAGAGCAGCAGCCACCAGAGAATTAACACCTATAGAAAGGTTTGTAAGGAGGGTGAGATTCTCATGAGGAGTAGTCTCCTTTCTATATGCTTTGTTATTGTCCACATTGCACACGCCCAGACCCCCCTTCATGGATTTCTGGGAACACACATTAGGATTTGAGATCAATGAGGGGCAGTGGAAAACTCTCTGGAAAAACACTGTTAAAAACAACCATTCCACGGGTATGAGGACCATTACAAAACACTTTATGACTGGTATCTTTATCCCACAAAACTGAAGCGGTCATTCCGGAGACCTCTGATCTGTGCTGGAGAGGCTGTGTTTGTTGGTGGACTTCTGCCATATTTGGTGGGACTGCCCAACGATTTGCCCTTTTTGGACAGAAATGTTGGCGCAGATCAGCGATATCCTGGGATATCCAGTCCCTGACACCCCCAAATTGGCACTTCTAGGCCTCAGAAATAACTCCCTGCAATATCAGATGAAGGAAGATAAAGCTAATATGTGGGTTTGTCTAGGGGTGGCCAAGTGGTCAATAGCAGCGGCATGGAAGAAGAAGGAAGCGCCCGCAATAATTCAATGGCACGCCCGCCTATGGAGGGCACTCACAATGGAAAGAATGGCAGATATTTTTAGAGATCATTTTTAAAACTTTGAATACTGCTGGGGCCCTTTGGTGGAGTACCTGTTGCGAGGCCTACCCTCGACAACATGACGCCCAACCACAAGAGCGCTGCACCTCTTCCAATTCTCATCTAAGAATACCAGAGCCAGAACTACCTTAACGAAAAGCTATTTATGTTTGATTGAACTGTCTCTCCTCTTGCTTCCATTTACAGTTCACATGGACTGATCATCCAATTCTAACCCATCCACACTTACGATACGTTTCGGGGAAGGTTAATGCGGGAGTGAGGTAGAAGTTGGGTTTGGGAAATGTTGCTGGTTTTGTAATGTTTTAGAACTAGCAAACGACTATTTTGAATGTATGAATATCAAAGCAATCCCACGTTTAATGAGCAGTTGTAGTAACTTTCGAGTGCGAATAAGTCCTTTGGGAAATGCATGACTCTGTAATCGTCATTGTTTGCTATTAAACCTAAACTAATAAAAAGAAGTTTGGAAAAAAAAAAAGTGGTAAACTCAAATGCCTTTGCGTTAAGCTTTCAAAGTTTTGAGACTGGGGAGATATGCTTTTTTCCCTGTTTATGGTTAGAGTTAATCCATCCTTAGAGTGCAAATAACCAAAGACCTGAAGATTCTAGGGTCTCAGACATCACTGATTCCTTTCTCAGAGAATAGATTTGCCTTGTAATATAAGTGCAGATTCCTATTTGACCAAAACAGCACATGGTTAGGTGCAGCATGTCTGGAATGGGGTCTTACACTTGGGTAACCATGCTTATAGAACGTTCCAGCATAACCATATGACATTTACATGGGCTCTGTTCGTTCCACTCTGGGCCAGAGAATGCCACAACCTCAGCTGTATTTTAAACCTGATATTTTATTCTGAAATATTTTAAGTGATATCTCTGTCACCTTAGCAACTCACTCACATGTGAAACTTTCCTAAGCTCTGTAGATTTGTAGCCAAAAAGTGTTTGTATATACATGAGACAGTTATGAAGGAAATGTTATGTTACAAACAAATGTATAGTCCATGCAAAATAATTAACTGTTCACTGTAAACTCCCTTTTTTAGATTTTTCAACTGTGCTGTAATCAATGATAGCTAAAGCTGATTCTTGTCTGCAAGACCTTCATGCACAGTTCCAATACTGCCCAAAGAGTCAAGCCTAATTTTTTAGAAGAATCACATGTATCTGTTAGTTTCTCCTGAAGAGTGATATATCAGCAGAGGTATTGGTAGGGGCATGTTGGGTTACTGATCATTCATCTCAGATTAGTTTATAGAAGTGAAATACCTTGGGATTCTCCCTCATTATGGGTTACCCAATTTCTTTATACAGATAGATCTTCTTTTAAACAGAAGGAGGCTTCTTTTTCTCAAGTATACTTTAGCTCCTCACAAAAGCTGCTCAATCAATCAATCAGGGGTTTGTAAAGCACGGCTACTCATCCATGAGGGCCTCAAGGTGCTGAGGGGGGGCTGTTGATCCGTCTGGGTAAGGAGGTTCAGTCAAAGAGCCAGGTCTTGAGGTCCTTCCTGAACTGGGTCAATGACGTGGATTGCCTGAGGTGGAGGGGCAGGGTGTTCCAGATCTTTGCGGCAAGGTAGGAGAAGGATCTTCCTCCAGTTCTGGTCTTGTGGATCCATGGGACAGAGGCCAGGGCGAGTTGGGCAGAGCGGAGTTGTCTGGATGGTGTGTGGAAAGCAAGGCGGTTGGTCAGATATTCTGGTCCTGCATCATGGAGAGCATTGTAGGCGTGTGTGAGGAGCTTGAAGGTGATTCTCTTGTTGATAGGCAGCCAGTGGAGTTGTCAGGGGTGTTGTGTCATGTGGCTGTGGTGGGGGATGTCGAGGACCAGTCTGGCTGCGGTGTTTTGGACGTTCTGTAGTTTCCTGAGGAGTTTCTGGGTGACACCGGCGTAGAGTGCTTTGCCATAGTCAAGTCTACTGGTGATGAGTGCGTGTGTGACTGCCTTTATAGATTCTGTGGTGAGCCATCTGAATGTCTTTCAAAGCAGGCGAAGCGTGTGGAAACAGGATGTGGATACTGCATTGATTTGGCGGTTCATTTAGGGCGAGAAGTCCAGTATGATGCCAAGATTGCATGTGTGGTCTATAAGGGTGGGATGGGTTTGTAGTGCGCCGAACCACCAGGAGTCGTCCTAGGCTGAGGGGGTGGGTCCCAGGATAAGTACTTCGGTTTTGTACGAGTTGAGCCTGCCGCATCCATCTTGCATCCAGGTAGCAACTGCCTTCATTCCGTTGTGTCGAAAGCAGCCGAGAGGTCCAGTAGGATGAGGGCTGTGGTTTTTCCCCGGTCGAGGAAGGAGCGGATGCTGTCGGTGGTAGTGAGGAGAGCGGTATTGGTGCTGTGGTTGCGTCAGAAACTGGATTTGGAGGTGTCCAGAACGTGGTTCTCTTTGATGAATTCAGAGAGTTGGGCGTTGATGGCCTTCTCGATGATCTTGGCTGGGAAGGGGAAGAGGGAGATGGGTCTGAAGTTCTTGAGGTCTGTCAGGTTGGTGGAAGGTGGTGGTTTCGATGGAGCAGTTGATGGTGTGGCGAAGCTGGGGGGCGATGGAGACGGCTGCTCTATGGAAGATGTGGTATGGGGAAGGGTCCAATGGGGCTTCTGAGTGGATGCTCTTCATGGACTTGAGTGTGTCCACTGCAGTGAGCGGAGACCAGTTGCGCACGGTCTGTTGGGGAGCGGTGTGGTTGCGTGCTGTGGTGCTTGGCGTAGTGGCGGGGTCTTGGGTGTCGAAGCTGTCGTAAATTGACCTGATCTTGTGGTAGAAGAAGGTGGCGAGTTTGTTGCAGAGGTTTTGGGAGGATGGGATGTCTGTGGTCTCGCTGTTGGGCCTGGAAAACTCCTTGATGATGGCGTTCTTTGCTGTTGTGTGCATTGGTGTTTATTCTGTCTTGGAAGGCCATTTTCTTTGTGGTTTTTAGGAGGAGGTTGTGTGCGTTGATGGCGGGTTTGAATGTTGCATGGGTTTCTGGTGTTTTGTTGTTTCTCCATCTCTTCTCAAGTTGTCGACAGGTGCGTCTGGACTCGTGGAGGGTGGGATTAAACCATCTGGCTTTCTTGGAGTGTTGCTTGCCTGGTGTTTTCCTGAGGGTGCCAGAGTGTTGGTGCAGTTGGAGATTCATCGGTGAAGGTTGCGTGCTGCGGTGTGGGCATCTGTTTGTGTTGGCGGAGTGGTTGTGCCGAGGAAGTCACAGAGATGTTCTTTGATGGCCTTGTTTCAGCTGCGACAGGGGGTGCGATGAGGGTGGTGGTGTACGGTAGGCGAGGCGAAGGCAAGATGTGCGCAGTGGTGGTCAGTCCAGAGGAGTTTGGTGGTGTGGCTGTAGGTGATGTTCCTGCTGATGGAGAAAACGGGGTTGAGCGTGTGTCTGGCTGTGTGGGTTGGTGCAGTCACTAGCTGCTTGAGTCCAATGTTGGCAAGTTCTCCAGTAGGGAGGCAGTGTTCTGGTGGATGTGAGAGCCGGGGGTGCGATGAGGTCTACGATGATGTCTGTGAAGCGCGGGGGGCCTGTAGACGAGGATGCTGCAGAGGGAGGTTTTGGGGGTTGGTCTGGATCTGGAAGGGGAGGTGTTCCATGGTTGTCTTTATGTCATTTGAGTGTAGGTCAGTCAGAGAGTGTTCTTGTAGACAATGGCAATGCCTCCTCCTGGTCGGGTGGCGCGGTCTTTGTGGGTAATTTTGTAGCCATCGGGGATGGTGATGGTGATGTTCGGTCCAGAACTGGGGTTGGTCCAGGTTTCGATGAAGAAGACAATATCAGGAGAGGTGGCATCAAGGAGGTCCCAGATTTTTGTGGTGTGTCTGTGGAGGGATCGCACTTTGAAGAGGTTGCATCGGTGATGGTTGCAAGCTGCGTGTTGGCATCTGTTGGTGTTGGTGGAGTGGTCGTGCCGAGGCAGTCACTGAGACGTTCTTTGGCGGCCTTGTTCCAGCTGCAATGGGGGGGGCGATGAGGGCAGTGGTGTATGGTGGGCGTGGCAAAGGGGAGATGTACGCAGTGGTGGTCAGTTCAGAGGAGTTCAGTGGTGTGGCTGTAGGGAATATATGACTGTTCATCGCTTGCCATCACAACGCATGCCATTACAGCGCGGTTGTAACAATGCAAGTGCTGTTACAATGCGTTACCATTACAACGCACACTTTACCACACATATGACTAACAAGCATTCCATTACAACGCAAAGGCTGCACGGTAAAGACATAGGGGTCGATCTCGGCCGGTAGGGCACCTAACAGTATTCGTCCGGAAAAAATACCAGCCGAATGCGTGTTTCCCGAAAGATTCGTACACTCGTCCGGACGAACAAGTACGATGCGTATAACAACTCAGTTTCCGAGCGAGCCTTACTCACCCAATCCAGCTCCTGTTCCCCGCCTGAGCCGGATCCGTGAACGCCGAATCGAGCCGCACAGAAGCAAATACACAGCACCTTCCGGCCGGACTAGTACGATGCGCAATCCGTACGCACCGAACCCGTCGCTACGTCCGGCACGTTTGAGCATCCGAGCGAGCAGTACATAAGCTCTGTTTCGCGCCACAAGACGATCCATGGCTACGAGACGAACAAGCCTGCTACGAGTACGACTCGAAGACACGAGAAACCCGAACGAGACGATCCAAGCATGAATCCCATTGCGCAGGTCCTACCTATACTCTACATCTATTACCGGGACCGGCACGGACGCGTACGTCGCAGACGGTAAGTCAAACACCAACAATACAAACAAACAACACGTACCCGAAATATGTCACACACACATAGGGATGCACAAATAACGTACACTAGCAACAGCAGAACCGTAGGGGTGGGATGGCCAACACCAATGCCATACACACCCATAGGGGGATGGATGCCTACCACCAACACCACCCTACCACCACCCCTACTCAGGGGGCCTGGATGCCTGCCACTACTACCATCCCCACCCTTAGGGGTATGGATGCCTACCACTACCACCATCACTAAACAGGGGGCATGGATGCCTACCACTACTACCATCCCCACTCATGGGGGATGGATGCCTACCACTACCACCACCCCTACTCAGGGGGCCTGGATGCCTGCCACTACTACCATCCCCACTCATGGGGGATGGATGCCTACCACTACCACCACCCCTACTCAGGGGGCCTGGATGCCTGCCACTACTACCATCCCCACTCATGGGGGATGGATGCCTACCACTACCACCACCCCTACTCAGGGGGCCTGGATGCCTGCCACTACTACCATCCCCACCCTTAGGGGTATGGATGCCTACCACTACCACCATCACTACTCAGGGTGGCTGGATGCCTACCACTACTACCATCCCCACTCATGGGGGGATGGATGCCTACCACTACCACCACCCCTACTCAGGGGGCCTGGATGCCTGCCACTACTACCATCCCCACCCTTAGGGGTATGGATGCCTACCACTACCACCATCACTACTCAGGGGGGCTGGATGCCTACCACTACCACCACCCCTACTCAGGGGGCCTGGATGCCTGTCACTACTACCATCCCCACTCATAGGGGATGGATGCCTACCACTACTACCATCCCCACTCATAGGGGCCTGGATGCCTGCCACTACTACCATCCCCACTCATAGGGGGATGGATGCCTGCCACTACCACCACCACTACTCAGGGGGCCTGGATGCCTACCACTACCACCACCCCTACTCAGGGGGGCCTGGATGCCTGCCACTACTACCATCCCCACCCTTAGGGGTATGGATGCCTACCACCACCCCTACTCAGGGGGGCCTGGATGCCTGCCACTACTGACATCCCCACCCTTAGGGGTATGGATGCCTACCACTACCACCATCACTACTCAGGGGGGGCTGGATGCCTACCACTACCACCACCCCTACTCAGAGGGGCCTGGATGCCTGCCACTACTACCATCCTCCCCCTTAGGGGTATGGATGCCTACCACTACCACCACCCCTACTCAGGGGGCCTGGATGCCTGCCACTACTACCATCCCCACCCTTAGGGGTATGGATGCCTACCACTACCACCACCCCTACTCAGGGGGCCTGGATGCCTGCCACTACTACCATCCCCACCCTTAGGGGTATGGATGCCTACCACTACCACCACCCCTACTCAGGGGGGCCTGGATGCCTGCCACTACTACCATCCCCACCCTTAGGGGTATGGTTGCCTACCACTACCACCATCACTACTCAGAGGGGGCTGGATGCCTACCACTACTACCATCCCCACTCATGGGGGGATAGATGCCTACCACTACCACCACCCCTACTCAGGGGGCCTGGATGCCTGCCACTACTACCATCCCCACCCTTAGGGGTATGGATGCCTACCACTACCACCATCACTACTCAGGGGGCTGGATGCCTACCACTACTACCATCCCCACTCATGGGGAGATGGATGCCTACCACTACCACCACCCCTACTCAGGGGGGCCTGGATGCCTGCCACTACTACCATCCCCACCCTTAGGGGTATGGATGCCTACCACTACCACCATCACTACTCAGGGGTGGCTGGATGCCTACCACTACTACCACCCCTACTCAGGGGGGCCTGGATGCCTGTCACTACTACCATCCCCACTCATAGGGGGATGGATGCCTACCACTACTACCATCCCCACTCATAGGGGGCCTGGATGCCTGCCACTACTACCATCCCCACTCATAGGGGGATGGATGACTGCCACTACCACCACCACTACTCAGGGGGCCTGGATGCCTACCACTACCACCACCCCTACTCAGGGGGCCTGGATGCCTGCCACTACTACCATCCCCACCCTTAGGGGTATGGATGCCTACCACTACCACCACCCCTACTCAGGGGGGCCTGGATGCCTGCCACTACTACCATCCCCACCCTTAGGGGTATGGATGCCTACCACTACCACCATCACTACTCAGGGGGGGGCTGGATGCCTACCACTACCACCACCCCTACTCAGGCGGGACTGGATGCCTGCCACTACTACCATCCCCACCCTTAGGGGTATGGATGCCTACCACTACCACTACCCCTACTCAGGGGGGCCTGGATGCCTGCCACTACTACCATCCCCACCCTTAGGGGTATGGATGCCTATCACTACTCAGGGGGGGCTGGATGCCTACCACTACTACCATCCCCACTCATGGGGGGATGGATGCCTACCACTACCCCCACCCCTACTCAGGGGGAGCCTGGGTGCCTGCCACTACTACCATCCCCACCCTTAGGGGTATGGATGCCTACCACTACCACCATCACTACTCAGGGGGGGCTGGATGCCTACCACTACTACCATCCCCACTCATGGGGGGATGGATGCCTACCAATACCACCACCCCTACTCAGGGGGGCCTGGATGCCTGCCACTACTACCATCCCCACCCTTAGGGGTATGGATGCCTACCACTACCACCATCACTACTCAGGGGGGGCTGGATGCCTACCACTACCACCACCCCTACTCAGGGGGGCCTGGATGCCTGTCACTACTACCATCCCCACTCATGGGGGGATGGATGCCTACCACTAACACCACTCCTACTCATAGGATGGGTAATGCATGACACAACTAGCAAACTCCCACATAAGGAATGACAGAAAATTACATCCCCCCCAACACCATGACAAGTGTGTGTAGTCTGTGTCAAATGCCTACAACACTGAACATGACATTGAACATACAATGTGACCCCCTAGCACATGTGTCACACAGAAATGCAAGCCGACCATGGCCACTGTGGCAATGGGTTCGAACACCCCATCACCACAGTGACCAAAAGGTAAGTGTGCTATCCATAGCTGATGCACATTTTGAACAGTGTGGCAATGTGGCATAAAGCCCCATCACCACAGTGAATTTTGAACAGTGTGGCAATGTGGCCTAAAGCCCCATCACCACAGTGACCAAAATGGAAGTGTGCTGTCCATAGCTGATGCACATTTTGAACAGTGTGGCAATGGGGCCTAAAGCCCCATCACCACAGTGACCAAAAGGGAAGTGTGGTGTCCATAGCTGATGCACATTTTGAACAGTGTGGCAATGGGGTCTAAAGCCCCATCACCACAGTGACCATAAGGGAAGTGTGGTGTCCATAGCTGATGCACATTTTGAACAGTGTGGCAATGGGGCCTAAAGCCCCATCACCACAGTGACCAAAAGGGAAGTGTGGTGTCCATAGCTGATGCACATTTTGAACAGTGTGTCAATGGGGCCTAAAGCCCCATCACCACAGTGACCAAAAGGGAAGTGTGGAGTCCATAGCTGATGCACATTTTGAACAGTGTGGCAATGGGGCCTAAAGCCCCATCACCACAGTGACCAAAAGGGAAGTGTGGTGTCCATAGCTGATGCACATTTTGAACAGTGTGGCAATGGGGCCTAAAGCCCCATCACCACAGTGACCATAAGGGAAGTGTGGTGCCCATAGCTGATGCACATTTTGAACAGTGTGGCAATGGGGCCTAAAGCCCCATCACCACAGTGACCAAAAGGGAAGTGTGGTGTCCATAGCTGATGCACATTTTGAACAGTGTGGCAATGGGGCCTAAAGCCCCATCACCACAGTGACCAAAAGGGAAGTGTGGAGTCCATAGCTGATGCACATTTTGAACAGTGTGGCAATAGGGCCTAAAGCCCCATCACCACAGTGACCAAAAGGGAAGTGTGGTGTCCATAGCTGATGCACATTTTGGGAAGTGTAGTCATGGTAAAAGCTGCCAAAGCCAAACTGCATGGATGAATCCTGGTCACACAACAACAAACACATCAGTGGCATAGTAGTGCTTGTGTCCCATAGCAACATAGATTGGTCGAGGGAAACAGTGCAGTGTCACTGAAACATCGTTTTGGTCATGTGCATACAATCACCACCCATGGGGGCCCACATTGTCAACATTCACAAATAACACAATGACAGAAGTGACCATCATAATGCTGACCCACATATCTGCACCAATGGACACACAAATGTAGATGGAGACTGTAGATGTCAGGTGAACAAATACCATACCATGGCAGCAATGGGACATACAAACCATGATTATTGTGCTGACTGATGACCTAGGAGTCCCAGGGACAGCAGGGGAATGCCACCAAACAACATACAGCCAATGGCACACTCAAGATATGCCAATGCAGTGGTGCAAAGGCACAAACACAAACAGGCAGACTCACACTGCATATCAAACACAACATGTGATGGGGGCGTGCCAGTGTCCCCAGGCAACCACACAACACATGAGGAGGCCTGAATTCCAACCACACAGATGTGTATACAGTGCCATACAAAAGTTACTCATGGATCGGATACCCCTATGTGGGCAATCAGGCATTGTTAGATGAGAGGGAGCACAAATTACACATGTCACACAAGCTTGTAGGAACAGCAACTAACACAGCAAGAGACAGACCCTCCACAGCACTACCCCCAGGGACCCCACATTGTGCTGACACTAGCCTGCATGATAATCCCACTGTGATGACAAAGTTAGATGTCGTTCACACTGTGAACTACAGCCATGTGTCCTGAGCAACTAACTACCATCACACCTACACAAGCTCCAATCAATCAGCACGGCCTGCCAGCCAAGGCCAATATGGAGGTAGAGGTCTAGCCGTGCAACAACTCACTTTTGAAAAACAAGAGTCCCTAATCGTTATAAAGCCATAATGGGATCATGGGTATTACACACTATTGTGACTAATAATAAAAATTAAAATTACATGTAAACATACAATAATCAATCAACAGAGTCAGTATTCCACAAAGAGTCAATAACAAACTAAATGGGACATGTCAGATTTATTTCATAAAAATACACAAATAAGGTTAAAAACATTTCATGGTAAAATACAAAAAATATACAAGAAAACAGAAAAGTCGACGCTGCGTTTCGGTGAATCGATAATCAGTCACCTTCTTCAGGACAGTTTTCTATGTAACAAAAACATTATATTAATAACACTCTAATATACATTGTTTCCATCTCATTTAATCTACACATCCTACATAGTAAAATTTGACTCTAAAAAACACGAACTGCGTGCATTACTCAATTATACTGTCTATTGTGTCAAGTATTATTTAAACATCACCCCTATCTATGATCTTCTATATTATCTACAGAAAACACATATAACATATTGGTTTAGTCACTACCCATGATCCATAATTGGCATAATACAGAACATTTCTAATTCAAACCTACCGGAGGTAGGAGAGTGCTCGGATGAAATTCACTAGGCACTTGTGAAAATAATGTGCCTTGAATTGCCGACGGGGTTTGACAATATCCCGCTACGTGTTTAGTAAATTACTGTAGCAGCCCTACAACAAATAAAAGAAATAAAAAGAATAAGCCCTACACCCAGTAAAAGCAATAGGAAGAAGAAAGAACAATGCTATCAGTGGGAATGCCAAAGACATATCGACTATGGCTTACATACCTTAAAATAAAAGCCAATGGGCATTTGTTGAGTTCTTTGGTGCCACCGTTATATATATGTTCACTTGATTAAAAATCTGGGGAAAATATTAAAAAGTTAAAAAGAATTACTACTAGATTATCTCTACCAGAACACCTAATATGGTTAAATATTTATAAATATTCAACAGGCTAATATCTATATACCACCAATAGGTATGCCGTGATTGGAGACATCAAAATCCAAAAACTTCCTCACTGATTTTATCCTTAATAGCAAGAGGACTATCATAGGAAAAAGAAACAATGAGAGTATCGTCACTTCGAATTATAGATATAAGACCAACGACTAAACAAAGTTTATTAGATTTCTATTGATAATTTTAGATTTTTGATTTTACCTGGTATGGTTGCTGTAATGTTCAGGCAACCAGTGACTTAAAGCCTGGTATAATCGTTTTGCTATTCATATAAGCGGTCAATTAAAACCTGTAATAGAAATACGCCAGATTGCTTATCTATAACATATAAGATATATGTAATCCAATCGATTCATCCTTTTAGCATCATACAAGGGCTGTACAACATAAAGGACCAATATTTATCCCGGGGTCAGAGATTCATGCGTACGTGGTTTATAATGGAAACAGCCCATATCTCTAAATGTGTCTTCCTACTTATCGATTATAACAATCATCGTCCACCCCACTCCAATAATTATACGGTGGTTATCTATTTATCAAAATGTAAGATAAGATAAAGCTCATATCTATCTCGTCTCAATATATTGACAAAGTTGTATGCGTGGAGTGAAAAAGGAAATTTAGTAATTGACGACAGACTAGGATGCGCACATGGGGCAATATCACTCAGACCCTCCCTAATATTCGAACTCCTAAATATACTGTGGAACCAAAGACATTATAGATACCATAAAAAGCAGCCAGCCGCGGGATAGTCGCGCTTACTAGTAAAAAATATTACGGCCTCCCTGCACCAACCAACAGCTTCCGGGTCAGGATACAAATCGGTGCCAGACCCGGAACTCCTTTATATCTGTTTTTTGATTTACCTAAATATAAACGCACTATTCTGCAAATGGCGATAAATGCTACTTATGTATAATTTCAGCACGGTTATTGATGAAAATACAGACCGTGATAATAGTATAATATAAATCAAAGTATCATGACTTCTCAGAAAACCTCATAAAAAGCCCGTAAATACATCGGCCATTTTAAAGAGGGATATGTACGTCATTATAAAGGTAATTAACAACAAACTTAAATGCGCACATGGGGCAATGTCCCTCGAACACTCCCCAATGTTCGAACTCCTAGATATAAAGTGGAGCCCAAACCATTATGAGTACCATAAAAAGCAGCCAGCCGCGAGATAGTTGTGCTTACTTGTTCAAGATATTACGGCCTCCCTGCACCAACGAACAGCTTCCGGGTCAGAATACACATAAGTGTCAGACCCGGAACTCCTTTATATCTGTTTTTTGCGTGTGTTTTTTAACGTGAAACAGAATAGTCACGTGATTGTGACACCAAATACTTAACAAATGTGTAACATCTCTCTCTATTTGTCTAATCTCCCAGAATAAATCTAAAAAACAGCAATGTTCTGATATGTTTTTCATTACAAGGCTGTGAATATGTACAAAAAGAAGCAACATGTATTGTCTAAAAGTCGCGTAAGGGACTGAAAATCAATCGGCCATTTTTAAAAAGAGAGAAGGATCGCTTCATCACAGAGGCGAATAACAATCTAATAACAATCTAATCCATCCAATTATAAACGCACTATTCTGTAAGTAGCAGTAAATGCTACTTATGTATAATTTCAACACGGTTATTGATGAAGATACAAACCGTGATGATCATAATATAAATCAAAAAGTGTCATGACTTTTTAGATGAAGATACAGACCGTGATGATAATAATATAAATCAAAAAGTTTCATGACTTTTTAGAAAACCTCATAAAAAGCCCGTCGATACATCGGCCATTTTAAAAGAGGGATATCCGCATCATCGTAAAGGTGAAAGCAAAAAAACAACTAGATGTATCTATAATCTTCTGCATATGGCAATTAGTATTACTTGTATATTATACCAACACAGTTATTGGTAAAAAATAATAAATAAAATGAACCTGCTCGATATTTTTGATGTATATTCAAAAGCTGACTCACAATTGACCGAAAATGAAACAACCATTTAGGAAAGGAATCCGCATCATGCAAAAAGGGTATTGGGAAACTCCATATATGGAAGATATACCCTCCATTCTACATAGAATAGTCAATATAAATGTTATGTTCTATTGTTCCCACACCTAAATTGGTGAAAAAAAGAGAACGAGAGAACAAACAGATTAGAGGGGAGAATGTGTTAAATAAGCTTCTCCCAATCTTCCTTACTGTTAAGTCCTTTCCTAAAGGTATTGAACCGGGACATATAGAACTGTTCCCGTTTTTTTCTTTTCAGGGTTAAATCCCCACCTCGGGTGTTCATGAAGATGGTTTCTATTCCGCACCACATAAGATCATCAACTTTATGGGTTTTTTCAAGCCAATGTTCTACCAAAGGGGCAGTTCTTCTCTTTGTTCTTATGGCAGACTTATGTTCATTAATTCTAATCCTGGCTTCTCTTGAAGTTTCCCCAACATAACCCAAAGAACAAGGGCACATGATGAAGTATATCAAATTTTTGTCCGACAGTTCATGAAGTTTTTAAATCTGTGAGTAGTACCATTATGGCACATTGTTTGTCCTTTCATAATATTATTACAATTATTACAACCACTGCATGCAAATGTACCCGTTGGTAAAGGGGCATTCGGTAAACAAGGTTGCTTATTGATATTAATATCTCTATACGTATGTACCAGGCAATTCCTGAGGGTACGGTTACGTCTAAATGAGAACATAGGTTTAGGCAAAACCTCCTTCTTTTGGTTAGTGACCAAATGCCAATTCCTATTTACAATGTTTTTAATTTTATTACTAATTGTACTATAATTGGTGACAAAAATCAAAGGCAACTTCTCTGAGACCGATTTATTGGAGTTACTTTCAAAAAGGAATCCCTATTAGAATATTTAGCTCTTTTGTATGCTTGCTTCACTAACTTCTTTGGGTAACCCCTATTCAAAAACTTATTAATCAATTTATCAGCATGTTTATTGTAATCACTGATGCTTGTACAATTGCGTTTAAGACGTAAAAATTGTCCAAAAGGAATATTATCCTTTTGGCAAGCAGGGTGGTTGCTGTTGTAATGAAGCATAGTATTTCGGTCGGTGGGCTTGATGAATAATTCCACATTGAGAAGTCCATCAACATTCTTAATCTGAATATCCAAAAATTCACAGACATTATTATTGGCAGTGGAGGTAAATTTAAGATTATCATCTCCTAGATTAATCCATTCTATAAATTCTACCAAAGTTTCTGTGGTACCTGTCCATATGAAGAACACATCGTCAATGTATCGGGACCAATGAGAAACATTCTCATAGAAAGGAGCCGACACATTGAAGATGTGCTTATCCTCAAATTGGGCAACATACAGACAGGCCAGACTAGGAGCACAAGTTGCTCCCATGCTGGTCCCCTTGATCTGTTTATAAAAGTCTTTTTCAAATAAAAAGATATTGTTTTTTAATATAATAGTCACACACTCTATAATAAAAATCGCGTGCTCAGACAACTCTTCTTCACCATTACCTAGAAGGTTTTCAATCATTTGTATCGTATTGTCCTGGGGAATATTCGTATAAAGTGCCTCAATGTCTAAGGTCACGAGACACTGCACTTCGGGATTATATACCAAATTTTCAATTTTATGAATCATCGAGGTCGTATCTTTAATGTACGCTCTTTGTTGTACCACCAAAGGCTGCAAAAAAATATCCACATACTTGCTCAAAGATTCCGTAAGTGAATTCATACTGGACACAATGGGTCTCATAGGTGGATTAGTTATACTCTTGTGCACTTTGGGAAGCCCATACAGAGCAGGGATGATAGGATTAACATTGTGCAGAAAATTAAATTCATCATTACAAATTATATTATCTTCTTTTGCAAGATTCAATAACCTGTTGACTTTAAGAGTCAAGGCATTCCACTCATCTCTATTAGAGATCTGATAATGTTGGTTATTATCAAGAAGTGTATACATTCTACTATTATAATCTTCAGTCTCCATCACGACAATACTACCGCCTTTGTCGGCTGGTTTGATGGTAAGGCTATGACATTGTTCCAGAGACTTAAGTGCTAAACGTTCTCTGGAGTTGAGATTATTGTTAATCCAAATTTTCTTATTAAGTAGATCGTCTATACTCTTTTCTACCACTCGTTCAAAAACCTCTATATCTTTATTAACCAAATGAATTTGGGGTGTCCACGATGATTTAGGTTTTAAACCTGATTTATTAACTGTCAGTGGTCTCTCCTTGCCTTCAAAGAAGGCATTTAATCTTATTTTCCTAAAAAACTCTGTAAGTCTCTCTCTAGGTTATATCTATCAACTGGTGAGGCTATTGCATAACCCAACCCTTTTTCCAACACACTAACCTCATCAAGTGATAGAGTTCTATTTGAAAGATTTATTATTGGGGCCTTATCATCTAGTCCCATTTCTTCTGACTCCTTGTATAGGGACGATGTTGGAACTGATTTTGTACATGAAAATTCCCTCTTCCTCTGCCCCTTCCCCTTGTCTGTACATAGTTCTTTTGTCGTTGTTCTAAAAAAGATAGTGTATCTCTACTTGAACCTAGTGTGGGGTTTCTCTCCTTGTTGTTCTGATTATCTTGTTGGATGTCATTATCCGAATCAGAACTGGTATATGAAGTATCAAAGAACCGCACATTCTTTTTAGGAAAAATTCTTGTTGGTTGTTGCCATGTCCTCCTATAGGCAGTTTCTTCTCTAGGTCTATCATAAAAATCTTTTTGAAGATATGGATAGACAAATTCCAATTTATAATTGGAAATGTCTTTCCTCAATTTATTAGATTTTTTGTTTACCAAATAGTCTCTATATCCAGAGATATCTCCCTGAATTTCCTCCAACTTTTTTTGGCTTCTTCTAAGGCAGTATTCTCTTTTAGTTTGAGTTCCATTTGTTCAATTTCTGTTCTTTCAATAATTAAGATTTCGTGGGCTGTTTCTATTATTAATAACATCCAATCACGGCTACACCTATTAGCTATGAATGTCCAATTTTCTATAAATTTCTGGTTTTTAATAAAAACACCAGGTTCATTATTAACTTGTAAGCCCTTGGGTATAATACCTTTCTTGCAATATTCTACAAGAAAATCCGCATGTAATTCAGTTCTTATTATTTTCTTTTTGAGATTCCATAAAATTTTCCACTGTTCGTCATCACTATTGTCTAGTGTGACAGAAGTAATGTTTTTGGAAGTACCATTGATAATTTTATTAAATTGGTCTTCCGAAAAACCATAGGTTCTTAATCCTTCCATTGATATCCCAAAATCGTGGGTGGATAGACTAAAAACTCCCAGCTAACAAGCTGTACGAAAAGTAAAAAACAAGGGAGATACCCTTCAGTGTTTAGAAAAGGGACAGGGCAAGTGTACATCAAAAAACAAGAGTCCCTAATCGTTATAAAGCCATAATGGGATCATGGGTATTACACACTATTGTGACTAATAATAAAAATTAAAATTACATGTAAACATACAATAATCAATCAACAGAGTCAGTATTCCACAAAGAGTCAATAACAAACTAAATGGGACATGTCAGATTTATTTCATAAAAATACACAAATAAGGTTAAAAACATTTCATGGTAAAATACAAAAAATATACAAGAAAACAGAAAAGTCGACGCTGCGTTTCGGTGAATCGATAATCAGTCACCTTCTTCAGGACAGTTTTCTATGTAACAAAAACATTATATTAATAACACTCTAATATACATTGTTTCCATCTCATTTAATCTACACATCCTACATAGTAAAATTTGACTCTAAAAAACACGAACTGCGTGCATTACTCAATTATACTGTCTATTGTGTCAAGTATTATTTAAACATCACCCCTATACATGATCTTCTATATTATCTACAGAAAACCCATATAACATATTGGTTTAGTCACTACCCATGATCCATAATTGGCATAATACAGAACATTTCTAATTCAAACCTACCGGAGGTAGGAGGGTGCTCGGATGAAATTCACTAGGCACTTGTGAAAATAATGTGCCTTGAATTGCCAACGGGGTTTGACAATATCCCGCTACGTGTTTAGTAAATTACTGTAGCAGCCCTACAACAAATAAAAGAAATAAAAAGAATAAGCCCTACACCCAGTAAAAGCAATAGGAAGAAGAAAGAACAATGCTATCAGTGGGAATGCCAAAGACATATCGACTATGGCTTACATACCTTAAAATAAAAGCCAATGGGCATTTGTTGAGTTCTTTGGTGCCACCGTTATATATATGTTCACTTGATTAAAAAATCTGGGGAAAATATTAAAAAAGTTAAAAAAGAATTACTACTAGATTATCTCTACCAGAACACCTAATATGGTTAAATATTTATAAATATTCAACAGGCTAATATCTATATACCACCAATAGGTATGCCGTGATTGGAGACATCAAAATCCAAAAACTTCCTCACTGATTTTATCCTTAATAGCAAGAGGACTATCATAGGAAAAAGAAACAATGAGAGTATCGTCACTTCGAATTATAGATATAAGACCAACGACTAAACAAAGTTTATTAGATTTCTATTGATAATTTTAGATTTTTGATTTTACCTGGTATGGTTGCTGTAATGTTCAGGCAACCAGTGACTTGAAGCCTGGTATAATCGTTTTGCTATGCATATAAGCGGTCAATTAAAACCTGTAATAGAAATACGCCAGATTGCTTATCTATAACATATAAGATATATGTAATCCAATCGATTCATCCTTTTAGCATCATACAAGGGCTGTACAACATAAAGGACCAATATTTATCCCGGGGTCAGAGATTCATGCGTACGTGGTTTATAATGGAAACAGCCCATATCTCTAAATGTGTCTTCCTACTTATCGATTATAACAATCATCGTCCACCCCACTCCAATAATTATACGGTGGTTATCTATTTATCAAAATGTAAGATAAGATAAAGCTCATATCTATCTCGTCTCAATATATTGACAAAGTTGTATGCGTGGAGTGAAAAAGGAAATTTAGTAATTGACGACAGACTAGGATGCGCACATGGGGCAATATCACTCAGACCCTCCCTAATATTCGAACTCCTAAATATACTGTGGAACCAAAGACATTATAGATACCATAAATAGCAGCCAGCCGCGGGATAGTCGCGTTTACTAGTAAAAAATATTACGGCCTCCCTGCACCAACCAACAGCTTCCGGGTCAGGATACAAATCGGTGCCAGACCCGGAACTCCTTTATATCTGTTTTTTATTTACCTAAATATAAACGCACTATTCTGCAAATGGCGATAAATGCTACTTATGTATAATTTCAGCACGGTTATTGATGAAAATACAGACCGTGATAATAGTATAATATAAATCAAAGTATCATGACTTCTCAGAAAACCTCATAAAAAGCCCGTAAATACATCGGCCATTTTAAAGAGGGATATGTACGTCATTATAAAGGTAATTAACAACAAACTTAAATGCGCACATGGGGCAATGTCCCTCGAACACTCCCCAATGTTCGAACTCCTAGATATAAAGTGGAGCCCAAACCATTATGAGTACCATAAAAAGCAGCCAGCCGCGAGATAGTTGTGCTTACTTGTTCAAGATATTACGGCCTCCCTGCACCAACGAACAGCTTCCGGGTCAGAATACACATAAGTGTCAGACCCGGAACTCCTTTATATCTGTTTTTTTACGTGTGTTTTTTTTACGTGAAACAGAATAGTCACGTGATTGTGACACCAAATACTTAACAAATGTGTAACATCTCTCTCTATTTGTCTAATCTCCCAGAATAAATCTAAAAAACAGCAATGTTCTGATATGTTTTTCATTACAAGGCTGTGAATATGTACAAAAAGAAGCAACATGTATTGTCTAAAAGTCGCGTAAGGGACTGAAAATCAATCGGCCATTTTTAAAAAAGAGAGAAGGATCGCTTCATCACAGAGGCGAATAACAATCTAATAACAATCTAATCCATCCAATTATAAACGCACTATTCTGTAAGTAGCAGTAAATGCTACTTATGTATAATTTCAACACGGTTATTGATGAAGATACAAACCGTGATGATCATAATATAAATCAAAAAGTGTCATGACTTTTTAGATGAAGATACAGACCGTGATGATAATAATATAAATCAAAAAGTTTCATGACTTTTTAGAAAACCTCATAAAAAGCCCGTCGATACATCGGCCATTTTAAAAGAGGGATATCCGCATCATCGTAAAGGTGAAAGCAAAAAACAACTAGATGTATCTATAATCTTCTGCATATGGCAATTAGTATTACTTGTATATTATACCAACACAGTTATTGGTAAAAAATAATAAATAAAATGAACCTGCTCGATATTTTTGATGTATATTCAAAAGCTGACTCACAATTGACCCACAATTGACCGAAAATGAAACAACCATTTAGGAAAGGAATCCGCATCATGCAAAAAGGGTATTGGGAAACTCCATATATGGAAGATATATTGTATGTTTACATGTAATTTTAATTTTTATTTTTATTATTAGTCACAATAGTGTGTAATACCCATGATCCCATTATGGCTTTATAACGATTAGGGACTCTTGTTTTTTGATGTACACTTGCCCTGTCCCTTTTCTAAACACTGAAGGGTATCTCCCTTGTTTTTTACTTTTCGTACAGCTTGTTAGCTGGGGAGTTTTTTAGTCTATCCACCCACGATTTTGGGATATCAATGGAAGGATTAAGAACCTATGGTTTTTCGGAAGACCAATTTAATAAAATTATCAATGGTACTTCCAAAAACATTACTTCTGTCACACTAGACAATAGTGATGACGAACAGTGGAAAATTTTATGGAATCTCAAAAAGAAAATAATAAGAACTGAATTACATGCGGATTTTCTTGTAGAATATTGCAAGAAAGGTATTATACCCAAGGGCTTACAAGTTAATAATGAACCTGGTGTTTTTATTAAAAACCAGAAATTTATAGAAAATTGGACATTCATAGCTAATAGGTGTAGCCGTGATTGGATGTTATTAATAATAGAAACAGCCCACGAAATCTTAATTATTGAAAGAACAGAAATTGAACAAATGGAACTCAAACTAAAAGAGAATACTGCCTTAGAAGAAGCCAAAAAAAAGTTGGAGGAAATTCAGGGAGATATCTCTGGATATAGAGACTATTTCCTCAATTTATTAGATTTTTTGTTTACCAAAGACATTTCCAATTATAAATTGGAATTTGTCTATCCATATCTTCAAAAAGATTTTTATGATAGACCTAGAGAAGAAACTGCCTATAGGAGGACATGGCAACAACCAACAAGAATTTTTCCTAAAAAGAATGTGCGGTTCTTTGATACTTCATATACCAGTTCTGATTCGGATAATGACATCCAACAAGATAATCAGAACAACAAGGAGAGAAACCCCACACTAGGTTCAAGTAGAGATACACTATCTTTTTAGAACAACGACAAAAGAACTATGTACCGACAAGGGGAAGGGGCAGAGGAAGAGGGAATTTTCATGTACAAAATCAGTTCCAACATCGTCCCTATACAAGGAGTCAGAAGAAATGGGACTAGATGATAAGGCCCCAATAATAAATCTTTCAAATAGAACTCTATCGCTTGATGAGGTTAGTGTGTTGGAAAAAGGGTTGGGTTATGCAATAGCCTCACCAGTTGATAGATATAACCTAGAGAGACTTACAGAGTTTTTTTAGGAAAATAAGATTAAATGCCTTCTTTGAAGGCAAGGAGAGACCACTGACAGTTAATAAATCAGGTTTAAAACCTAAATCATCGTGGACACCCCAAATTCATTTGGTTAATAAAGATATAGAGGTTTTTGAACGAGTGGTAGAAAAGAGTATAGACGATCTACTTAATAAGAAAATTTGGATTAACAATAATCTCAACTCCAGAGAACGTTTAGCACTTAAGTCTCTGGAACAATGTCATAGCCTTACCATCAAACCAGCCGACAAAGGCGGTAGTATTGTCGTGATGGAGACTGAAGATTATAATAGTAGAATGTATACACTTCTTGATAATAACCAACATTATCAGATCTCTAATAGAGATGAGTGGAATGCCTTGACTCTTAAAGTCAACAGGTTATTGAATCTTGCAAAAGAAGATAATATAATTTGTAATGATGAATTTAATTTTCTGCACAATGTTAATCCTATCATCCCTGCTCTGTATGGGCTTCCCAAAGTGCACAAGAGTATAACTAATCCACCTATGAGACCCATTGTGTCCAGTATGAATTCACTTACGGAATCTTTGAGCAAGTATGTGGATATTTTTTTGCAGCCTTTGGTGGTACAACAAAGAGCGTACATTAAAGATACGACCTCGATGATTCATAAAATTGAAAATTTGGTATATAATCCCGAAGTGCAGTGTCTCGTGACCTTAGACATTGAGGCACTTTATACGAATATTCCCCAGGACAATACGATACAAATGATTGAAAACCTTCTAGGTAATGGTGAAGAAGAGTTGTCTGAGCACGCGATTTTTATTATAGAGTGTGTGACTATTATATTAAAAACCAATATCTTTTTATTTGAAAAAGACTTTTATAAACAGATCAAGGGGACCAGCATGGGAGCAACTTGTGCTCCTAGTCTGGCCTGTCTGTATGTTGCCCAATTTGAGGATAAGCACATCTTCAATGTGTCGGCTCCTTTCTATGAGAATGTTTCTCATTGGTCCCGATACATTGACGATGTGTTCTTCATATGGACAGGTACCACAGAAACTTTGGTAGAATTTATAGAATGGATTAATCTAGGAGATGATAATCTTAAATTTACCTCCACTGCCAATAATAATGTCTGTGAATTTTTGGATATTCAGATTAAGAATGTTGATGGACTTCTCAATGTGGAATTATTCATCAAGCCCACCGACCGAAATACTATGCTTCATTACAACAGCAACCACCCTGCTTGCCAAAAGGATAATATTCCTTTTGGACAATTTTTGCGTCTTAAACGCAATTGTACAAGCATCAGTGATTACAATAAACATGCTGATAAATTGATTAATAAGTTTTTGAATAGGGGTTACCCAAAGAAGTTAGTGAAGCAAGCATACAAAAGAGCTAAATATTCTAATAGGGATTCCTTTTTTGAAAGTAACTCCAATAAATCGGTCTCAGAGAAGTTGCCTTTGATTTTTGTCACCAATTATAGTACAATTAGTAATAAAATTAAAAACATTGTAAATAGGAATTGGCATTTGGTCACTAACCAAAAGAAGGAGGTTTTGCCTAAACCTATGTTCTCATTTAGACATAACCGTACCCTCAGGAATTGCCTGGTACATACGTATAGAGATATTAATATCAATAAGCAACCTTGTTTACCGAATGCCCCTTTACCAACGGGTACATTTGCATGCAGTGGTTGTAATAATTGTAATAATATTATGAAAGGACAAACAATGTGCCATAATGGTACTACTCACAGATTTAAAAACTTCATGAACTGTCGGACAAAAAATTTGATATACTTCATCATGTGCCCTTGTTCTTTGGGTTATGTTGGGGAAACTTCAAGAGAAGCCAGGATTAGAATTAATGAACATAAGTCTGCCATAAGAACAAAGAGAAGAACTGCCCCTTTGGTAGAACATTGGCTTGAAAAAAACCATAAAGTTGATGATCTTTTGTGGTGCGGAATAGAAACCATCTTCATGAACACCCGAGGTGGGGATTTAACCCTGAAAAGAAAAAAACGGGAACAGTTCTATATGTCCCGGTTCAATACCTTTAGGAAAGGACTTAACAGTAAGGAAGATTGGGAGAAGCTTATTTAACACATTCTCCCCTCTAATCTGTTTGTTCTCTTGTTCTCTTTTTTTCACCAATTTAGGTGTGGGAACAATAGAACATAACATTTATATTGACTATTCTATGTAGAATGGAGGGTATATCTTCCATATATGGAGTTTCCCAATACCCTTTTTGCATGATGCGGATTCCTTTCCTAAATGGTTGTTTCATTTTCGGTCAATTGTGGGTCAATTGTGAGTCAGCTTTTGAATATACATCAAAATATCGAGCAGGTTCATTTTATTTATTATTTTTTACCAATAACTGTGTTGGTATAATATACAAGTAATACTAATTGCCATATGCAGAAGATTATAGATACATCTAGTTGTTTTTTTGCTTTCACCTTTACGATGATGCGGATATCCCTCTTTTAAAATGGCCGATGTATCGACGGGCTTTTTATGAGGTTTTCTAAAAAGTCATGAAACTTTTTGATTTATATTATTATCATCACGGTCTGTATCTTCATCTAAAAAGTCATGACACTTTTTGATTTATATTATGATCATCACGGTTTGTATCTTCATCAATAACCGTGTTGAAATTATACATAAGTAGCATTTACTGCTACTTACAGAATAGTGCGTTTATAATTGGATGGATTAGATTGTTATTAGATTGTTATTCGCCTCTGTGATGAAGCGATCCTTCTCTCTTTTTAAAAATGGCCGATTGATTTTCAGTCCCTTACGCGACTTTTAGACAATACATGTTGCTTCTTTTTGTACATATTCACAGCCTTGTAATGAAAAACATATCAGAACATTGCTGTTTTTTAGATTTATTCTGGGAGATTAGACAAATAGAGAGAGATGTTACACATTTGTTAAGTATTTGGTGTCACAATCACGTGACTATTCTGTTTCACGTTAAAAAAACACACGCAAAAAAACAGATATAAAGGAGTTCCGGGTCTGACACTTATGTGTATTCTGACCCGGAAGCTGTTCGTTGGTGCAGGGAGGCCGTAATATCTTGAACAAGTAAGCACAACTATCTCGCGGCTGGCTGCTTTTTATGGTACTCATAATGGTTTGGGCTCCACTTTATATCTAGGAGTTCGAACATTGGGGAGTGTTCGAGGGACATTGCCCCATGTGCGCATTTAAGTTTGTTGTTAATTACCTTTATAATGACGTACATATCCCTCTTTAAAATGGCCGATGTATTTACGGGCTTTTTATGAGGTTTTCTGAGAAGTCATGATACTTTGATTTATATTATACTATTATCACGGTCTGTATTTTCATCAATAACCGTGCTGAAATTATACATAAGTAGCATTTATCGCCATTTGCAGAATAGTGCGTTTATATTTAGGTAAATAAAAAAACAGATATAAAGGAGTTCCGGGTCTGGCACCGATTTGTATCCTGACCCGGAAACTGTTGGTTGGTGCAGGGAGGCCGTAATATTTTTTACTAGTAAGCGCGACTATCCCGCGGCTGGCTGCTTTTTATGGTATCTATAATGTCTTTGGTTCCACAGTATATTTAGGAGTTCGAATATTAGGGAGGGTCTGAGTGATATTGCCCCATGTGCGCATCCTAGTCTGTCGTCAATTACTAAATTTCCTTTTTCACTCCACGCATACAACTTTGTCAATATATTGAGACGAGATAGATATGAGCTTTATCTTATCTTACATTTTGATAAATAGATAACCACCGTATAATTATTGGAGTGGGGTGGACGATGATTGTTATAATCGATAAGTAGGAAGACACATTTAGAGATATGGGCTGTTTCCATTATAAACCACGTACGCATGAATCTCTGACCCCGGGATAAATATTGGTCCTTTATGTTGTACAGCCCTTGTATGATGCTAAAAGGATGAATCGATTGGATTACATATATCTTATATGTTATAGATAAGCAATCTGGCGTATTTCTATTACAGGTTTTAATTGACCGCTTATATGAATAGCAAAACGATTATACCAGGCTTCAAGTCACTGGTTGCCTGAACATTACAGCAACCATACCAGGTAAAATCAAAAATCTAAAATTATCAATAGAAATCTAATAAACTTTGTTTAGTCGTTGGTCTTATATCTATAATTCGAAGTGACGATACTCTCATTGTTTCTTTTTCCTATGATAGTCCTCTTGCTATTAAGGATAAAATCAGTGAGGAAGTTTTGGATTTTGATGTCTCCAATCACGGCATACCTATTGGTGGTATATAGATATTAGCCTGTTGAATATTTATAAATATTTAACCATATTAGGTGTTCTGGTAGAGATAATCTAGTAGTAATTCTTTTTAACTTTTTTAATATTTTCCCCAGATTTTTTAATCAAGTGAACATATATATAACGGTGGCACCAAAGAACTCAACAAATGCCCATTGGCTTTTATTTTAAGGTATGTAAGCCATAGTCGATATGTCTTTGGCATTCCCACTGATAGCATTGTTCTTTCTTCTTCCTATTGCTTTTACTGGGTGTAGGGCTTATTCTTTTTATTTCTTTTATTTGTTGTAGGGCTGCTACAGTAATTTACTAAACACGTAGCGGGATATTGTCAAACCCCGTCGGCAATTCAAGGCACATTATTTTCACAAGTGCCTAGTGAATTTCATCCGAGCACCCTCCTACCTCCGGTAGGTTTGAATTAGAAATGTTCTGTATTATGCCAATTATGGATCATGGGTAGTGACTAAACCAATATGTTATATGTGTTTTCTGTAGATAATATAGAAGATCATATATAGGGGTGATGTTTAAATAATACTTGACACAATAGACAGTATAATTGAGTAATGCACGCAGTTCGTGTTTTTTAGAGTCAAATTTTACTATGTAGGATGTGTAGATTAAATGAGATGGAAACAATGTATATTAGAGTGTTATTAATATAATGTTTTTGTTACATAGAAAACTGTCCTGAAGAAGGTGACTGATTATCGATTCACCGAAACGCAGCGTCGACTTTTCTGTTTTCTTGTATATTTTTTGTATTTTACCATGAAATGTTTTTAACCTTATTTGTGTATTTTTATGAAATAAATCTGACATGTCCCATTTAGTTTGTTATTGACTCTTTGTGGAATACTGACTCTGTTGATTGATTATTGTATGTTTACATGTAATTTTAATTTTAATTTTTATTATTAGTCACAATAGTGTGTAATACCCATGATCCCATTATGGCTTTATAACGATTAGGGACTCTTGTTTTTTGATGTACACTTGCCCTGTCCCTTTTCTAAACACTGAAGGGTATCTCCCTTGTTTTTTACTTTACAACTCACTTTTGCACACACTCAACACCACACACCCTGATCTCCACCAATGTGCAGCAGTGAAGCTCACATGGACTGGAGACATTGGCCATGCACCCATGACAATACCAGGGGTGGTGGTGGGAACTAAGGTGCAGAAACCCATCACACATGGCCAGTCAACAAGACTCGTCAATGTCTGACAACAGCACAGTATGCCGTACATGGGCATGATGTGAAATCCACCACAATCAATGGGATCCTGGCCATAGTCACACACCAACAAAGAAGCCAAGGTGACACACGAAGAACACACGTACACAACTTCCAACATTGCAGCTCTGACCCTGAGGAGTGGCAGCAGTCACATACACAACGTGTCACAATCACTGAAAGCTACCACAAACTGTAAATCACATGACTCGTGTAAACAACAAGTGCCAAGGGGAATCCTGAATGTGTCCCATCTGCGTTTGCCCACATCCCCAGCCCTGACAACAAAGACAACCTGGTATGACAACCTCATGAACATTAGTTTGCCATGCACCCACATCACGGAGAAACCAGGTCCAAGATGCTGGATGAACACAGAACAACTCAGCAAGCATCACAAACAGGAACATCCCTAGGGACACACCCTGTGTAGGAAAAGGGAAGGGAACACTCACAGACATGCTTACACAACACACAACACAGGCCCACGCAAGGTCACCGGATTACACACTGCCATGAGGGCACTCCACTCCTGTGGAAGGTCCGCTGTGCCAAACCTTGTCTGTGCACGACCCAAACATGTCAGCAGAACACTCCGTCAGTGAGTCAACTACCACAACACACAGAAGGCTCTGCTCACATCAGCCTGGGTACGGGAGTGTCACGTCAGTCATCTGCACACACACAAAACACGTGTCAAGCAAGTTGCATTGCATACACAGATGAGTCCTTCGACATTGATGTGCAAATCTGCATGTCCAGTGGAGCTGGGCACACAGTCAGGGAAATCGGAACATTGAACAGTGGTAAGCCCACCAGATGTGCATCAGTGTAAGACAAAGATGTTCATTTACAAATGCAAAATGGACATCCCTGTGTCAAATGCTGAACATTACACCCTCAGACTGTAGCAAAGGATGCCATAGATCCAGACTACAACAGGACACATATCCCATGGACCACATGGAGTCCATCACTGCAACACTTCATTTTCCTGATGTGAACACTAGTACAACTGCAAATGCAGGATGCTACTCATCCACATCATGTACATCAAAAGAAAACCCACAAGTAAACAAAAAGAGGCTTTATTCAGCAAATGTCAGGGTAAACACGGAAGTCCAAAAGAAACTAAGGCCAATGGCCAGTCCAAAATCACAGTCCCAACAGGGTGAGAAGTGACAACTGGTCACACATTGCTTGCCTGCACTGGTACGGTTAGGGGACATCCCCCTTGGAGGGGCATACAAGGGGCAGGCCAGGCACCGCAGGGACAGGATCAGGGGATGGCAGAGTGAGGCAGTGAAGGGGTGGTGGGTGCAGGAGTGTCACCGGCAACTGCAGTGGAGGTGTCTGACTCAGGGGGGGCCGGCACCACTGTGGTACACAAGTCAGTTGGTGTGGTGCTGCAACCACTGCAGTGTGCTGGACTGATGTAGTGGACTGGGTACCCACTGCAGTGCCTGAGTCAGACGTGGTGGTTGTGGACTCCACTGCAGTCCATGACTCCAAGGGAGTGGAAGGGTGGGCAGATGAGGTGGGCAGGACAGAGGGGGGGACCCGGTCTCCACAACAGTGCCACTAACAGGCAGAGCGACTGGGTTGGGGGTGGAAGAGCAAGTGGCAGGTGGGGAGGGTCTAAGCAGTCTGGGGATGTGGTATCGGTGTGTGGGGGAACCTGGGGCAGGGTGTGGCGGGGGAACCTGTGCAGTGGTGGCCTGGGGGATGGAGGAGAGAGACTGGGCGGTGGAGCTGCGTGGTGGTGGTGGTGGGGTCTTGCTCTTCCTGGTCCGGGGGGACTTCCTAATGGGGTCCTGTGTCTGCCTGCGCCTGGGGGAGGGTGTCTGGGGGCGAGGGGCACTCCCCTCTGTGTGGGTGGACTTCCTCTTCCCCCGGTATGCTGGATCAGCAGGATTGGAGGGGAAGAGGCAGAGGTCACACAGGAAGATCTGCTGTGTAGGTGGGGTAGCAGGCGAGGCAAGGGAAGGGGTCTTGGAGGGAGAGGATTTGGAGGACTGCGGAGTGAATGTGGATGCCTGTGTGTGTGTGTGTGTTCCCCATCCCCTGTGTCTGTGGTATCAGTCCCCTGAGGATGCTTGTGTGCACGTCTTGCCTTTCTCTTGGGTGTGTCTGTGCTGCTCGTGTCTGTGTGTTTGGGTGACTGTGCAGGTGTGCATGTGCTTTGGACAGGTAGGGGGGCAGGAAGTGTGGATGGTGCAGAGGTGGGAGGGGTGAGGGACTGTTGGAGGAGGGACATTGCTGCCGTGAGGGAGGAGTCCATGGACTTATTGCTCCTCTGTAGGGCAGACATACCCGTCGAGATGCCCTCCATGAACGACACCAGCTGTGTCAACAGAGTGGTGTGTGCATGGAGGACACTCAGCATTGCTGTCTGCCCTACATGGAGCTGCCGAAGGAGGTACACAGACTCCTCACTCAGGGCAGCAGGGGACACAGGGGCAGGGGGTGCGGTGCCTGGCACGAAGGAGACACGCTCCCGAGCACGGGAGCCTCCACGGACCTCAGGAATGGGAGCCAATGGGAGGACGGTGGTGGTGGTGGTGGTGGCGGGGCCAGACAGACTAGCTGGCCTTTGGTGGCTGCTGAGACCCGCCTCCACAAGGGAGTCATCCTCCGAGCTGCTGTGGTCCTCAGCTGAGGTGGATGGTGCCGAGGACTCCTCGGTGTGGCTCCCCTCGCCCTCCGTGCCACTGGGTCCCTCTGACCACTCGTCCGATGCTGACCCAGTCTGGCTCCGCTGCTCTTCCTGGTCCGTGGAGCTGTCCCCTCCTGTGGCCGTGGATGTATCTGCAAACAATTAGGGAAACAGACAAACATCAGTCACCTGCACTGACCGCACACACCACAGTAAGTACAGCACATTACAGAGCAAGCCCTGGCATCCTTAGTTGAACATTGCCTAAAGTCCTCACACAGATTCGGGGAAGCCAATTGTCAGTCTGATGGTCAACCATGGGACTCACACCCCTCCTGCCCTTGCACCCATCTGTCTGGTGCCTGTCTGATGGTAAGACCCCAGTGTGGACACATGCACCACCTACACAGTTGTTGGACATTGCAGGGAACACGGTGAAGTATGTGAACATGCACACATCACATCTCTTGCCACTGAGTCAGTGCAGGTGTCTGGATAAAGGGATGGCCAGAGTCTAAATAGAAATGCATGTGATGCATACCAGCACCAGACACCATGATGCACCCATGTCCGGATAGTCAATGCCACAATGGGTGCATGTTGCACATGTCACTCCCCTGCAGGATCAGTCCCAGGAAGTTTAATGCCATGACACAGGAATGCGTGCAAAGTCATACATTACTGTCTCAAGTCACATGGCCATGGCAGCCAGCCAACAACAGTCTGCACTGTGTCACAATCCGAGGGCATGGGGAATGCAAGTTATGTGACTGACAAGTGCACATGTCCATCCCCCAAAAACCACATCATCTGTACTACTATTTGTCCACGTCATACCAACTGGACATATGGGGGACATGAAACACAACTCTCTGAACATGAGCACCTCACAGTGTGCTGTGAATGAAAATACAGCTGCCTGAAAGTCACAGTCACAAACACCTGTGTGCACAGTCAAGTGATCAGACACCTATAAGTCACAGAAGTATCGTCTATCATGGTCACATCTCAGATGGCATGCTGAGCCCTAACCGATAAACATACCAGTAGTCCTGACAACGAAGATACAGCACAATGAGACAGAGGCAGACACCTGAGGGTACATTTCACTGATCACAACATGCCAGATGATACACGGGAGTGGGAGTACAGAGTGTATTGTATGCCCTGGAGTAGGCATGACTGTCCAGCTCCACCTGTAAGAGGGATGAGTCCTGGACAATAGGCAGGTGGCTAAGCATGTGTGACACACTGGATACACATACTCCTGAGGCCCAAACATTGTTCCCACCAGCAACATGGGTGTGTGCCAAATTCCCCAGGGACATGTGGTGAGTCAGAGCAGCAAGCGGACCACATATCAAAGTTACACCCAGATTACATGTCAGAACTTAGGCATTGTGTAAGCAATTGACCCACCCATGAATCGCACAACATAGTCACGGGAACAAATGCTGTCCCCCACCTTGAGCAAAGCTAAATGCAATGACACAGTCCCCAAATGACACAATTTCCTGACTGTAAGGGCCACACATATGCGTATCAGAGGAGAAGTGGGCATGTCACAAATGAGGGACATGGGTCCTGGACCACATGACTGATGTACTGTGGAAGTTTAACCAGGCCAGAGGAGGGCACATAGCATGTCAGACAAAGTGCACAGTGCAGTCATGGACTCACCCCCTCCTTGCTGCTGTCTGGCCTTCAGCTGCCCATCCAGGTCAGGGAAGACCACCGCCAGGATCCGGAGCATGTGGGGGGTCAGGGTCCGGTGTCCGCCCCTCCTGCGAGGAGGCGACAGCTGGACCCTTGCGATCCTCCGGGTCCAGCCACGAAGGTCCTGCCACCTCTTCTGGCAGTTGCGGATCCTGCGCCTGTAGACCCCCACGGATCTTACTTCCCGGGCGATGGTCAGCCAGATTTCCTGCTTCTGGTGGGCATCAACCTGTGAGGATGACAAAGTGAAAAGGCCATTACTACACATGCAACATATACGTGCATCACACAGTTGGATATACATGTCTCAATCACAGGGGCATATGATGTACACAGGCAGTGCAACAATGGCTATGAACAGTTTGCCAGCAGTCACTACATGGTATCATTGCATGGGAAGTAAACCTAGTTGGAATGCACTGTTCCTGCACTGTACCAGTTCAGTGCATGTAACTACACACTTTGGGGTGTGACAACTACTCAGTGAGCATGCTAGCCAGTGGTGTGCACACTGAAAGTCCTGCTAGTCAGACAACATGCACAATTAGTAAGGCAGTGGACAGCACACTCACCTGCTCCCCTGGTTTCCCATATAGCTTGCTGTACTGTGGAAGGAGGCTGTCCAGCAGGGCCTGGTTCTCCTCAAGGCTGAAGGCTGGGGCTCTCTCCACAGTACGTGCCATTGCAGGAGCCAGAGGAAGCATAAACAGCAGCA
Source organism: Calotriton arnoldi (assembly GCA_963921515.1). NCBI lineage: Eukaryota > Metazoa > Chordata > Amphibia > Caudata > Salamandridae > Calotriton > Calotriton arnoldi. Next base: position 146,571 of record CAWUFW010000839.1, read on the forward strand.
GTGTTGGTGGCAGATGTCGTCCTGGAGCATGTAGTGCAGGCAAGTGAGCTCTCAGGGGAACAGCCAGCATTATATGTGTGCTGCAGAGGCAAATACTGTCCCATGTGTCCAAAGTGATAGGTCCAAGTCGTTTGCATCTTCTGAATCTGACCAATCCATGGAATAGCAGCACTAATACACGCCCACAGCATCCTTCAAAAATCCAAGTTCATGACACCCATGATTTTGCAACATTGTTGTGGCTGGCCAACTGAATTCACTGCATCAGACTCGTTGGAGCTTCGAAAACGCGTCCGTTGCCATGCCAGGCCCCAGCCAATGTGTGCGCACCGTTCGGTCCATTGCTGTACAACGCGTATTTCGGGATACAACGCGTACCCGCACACATCATATGCAATGGGCCAGCCGAGCACACCGATCAGTCATTGCTGTACAACGCGTATTTCGGGATACAACGTGTACCCGCTCACAACAGATGCAATGGGCCGGCCGGGCACACCGATCGGTCCATTGCTGTACAACGCGTATTTCGGGATACAACGCTGCACCCGCACACATCATATGCAATGGGCCAGCCGAGCACACCGATCGGTCATTGCTGTACAACGCGTATTTCGGGATACAACGTGTACCCGCTCACAACAGATGCAATGGGCCGGCCGGGCACACCGATCGGTCCATTGCTGTACAACGCGTATTTCGGGATACAACGCGTACCTGCTCACATCATATGCAATGGGCCGGCCAGGCACACCGATCGGTCCATTGCTGTACAACGCGTATTTCGGGATACAATGCGTACCCGCACACATCATATGCAATGGGCCGGCCGGGCACACCGATCGGTCCATTGCTGTACAACGCGTATTTCGGGAGCCAACGCGTACCCGCACACATCGTATGCAATGGGCCGGCCGGGCACACCGATCGGTCCATTGCTGTACAACGCGTATTTCGGGAGCCAACGCGTACCCGCTCACAACAGATGCAATGGGCCGGCCGGGCACACCGATCGGTCCATTGCTGTACAACACGTATTTCGGGATACAACGTGTACCCGCACACATCATATGCAATGGGCCGGCCGGGCACACCGATCGGTCCATTGCTGTACAACGCGTATTTCGGGATATAACGCGTACCCGCTCACAACAGATGCAATGGGCCAGCCGGGCACAACGATCGGTCCATTGCTGTACCACACGTATTTCGGGATACAATGCGTACCCGCACACATCATATGCAATGGGCCGGCCGGGCACACCGATCGGTCCATTGCTGTACAACGCATATTTCGGGATACAATGCGTACCCGCACACATCATATGCAATGGGCCGGCCGGACACACCGATCGGTCCATTGCTGTACAACGCGTATTTCGGGATACAATGCGTACCCGCACACATCATATGCAATGGGCCGGCCGGGCACACCGATCGGTCCATTGCTGTACAACGCGTATTTCGGGATACAACGCGTACCCACACACATCATATGCAATGGGCCGGCCGGGCACACCGATCGGTCCATTGCTGTACAACGCGTACCCGCTCACAACAGATGCAATGGGCCAGCCGGGCACACCGATCGGTCCATTGCTGTACAACGCGATTTCGGGATACAACGCGTGCACCGCACACATCATATGCAATGGGCCGGCCGGGCACACCGATCGGTCCATTGCTGTACAACGCGTACCCGCACACATCATATGCAATGGGCCGGCCGGGCACACCGATCGGTCCATTGCTGTTCAACGCGTACCCGCTCACAACAGATGCAATGGGCCGGCCGGGCACACCGATCGGTCCATTGCTGTACAACGCGTATTTCGGGATACAACGCGTACCCGCACACATCATATGCAATGGGCCAGCCGGGCACACCGATCGGTCATTGCTGTACAACGCGTATTTCGGGATACAACGTGTACCCGCTCACAACAGATGCAATGGGCCGGCCGGGCACACCGATCGGTCCATTGCTGTACAACGCGTATTTTGGGATACAACGCGTACCTGCTCACATCATATGCAATGGGCCGGCCAGGCCCACCGATCGGTCCATTGCTGTACAACGCGTATTTCGGGATACAATGCGTACCCGCACACATCATATGCAATGGGCCGGCCGGGCACACCGATCGGTCCATTGCTGTACAACGCGTATTTCGGAGCCAACGCTGTACCCGCGACACATCGTATGCAATGGGCCGGCCGGGCACACCGATCGGTCCATTGCTGTACAACGCGTATTTCGGGAGCCAACGCGTACCGCACACATCATATGCAATGGGCCGGCCGGGCACACCGATCGGTCCATTGCTGTACAAAGCGTATTTCGGGATACAACGCGTACCCGCTCACAACAGATGCAATGGGCCGGCCGGGCACACCGATCGGTCCATTGCTGTACAACACGTATTTCGGGATACAACGTGTACCCGCACACATCATATGCAATGGGCCGGCCGGGCACACCGATCGGTCCATTGCTGTACAACGCGTATTTCGGGATATAACGCGTACCCGCACACATCATATGCAATGGGCCGTGCGGGCACACCGATCGGTCCATTGCTGTACAACCCGTATTTCGGGATACCACGCGTACCCGCTCACAACAGATGCAATGGGCCGGCCGGGCACACCGATCGGTCCATTGCTGTACAACGCGTATTTCGGGATACAACGCGTACCCGCACACATCATATGCAATGGGCCGGCCGGGCACACCGATCGGTCCATTGCTGTACAACGCGTATTTCGGGATACAATGCGTACTCGCACACATCATATGCAATGGGCCGGCCGGGCACACCGATCGGTCCATTGCTGTACAACGCGTATTTCGGGATACAACGCGTACTCGACACATCATATGCAATGGGCCGGCCGGGCACACCGATCGGTCCATTGCTGTACAACGCGTACCAGCTCACAACGGATGCAATGGGCCAGCCGGGCACAACGATCGGTCCATTGCTGTACAACGCGTATTTCGGGATACAATGCGTACCCGCACACATCATATGCAATGGGCCGTCCGGGCACACCGATCGGTCCATTGCTGTACAACGCGTATTTCGGGATACAATGCGTACCCGCACACATCATATGCAATGGGCCGGCCGGACACACCGATCGGTCCATTGCTGTACAACACGTATTTCGGGATACAATGCGTACCCGCACACATCATATGCAATGGGCCGGCCGGGCACACCGATCGGTCCATTGCTGTACAACGCGTATTTCGGGATACAACGCGTACCCGCACACATCATATGCAATGGGCCGGCCGGGCACACCGATCGGTCCATTGCTGTACAACGCGTACCCGCTCACAACAGATGCAATGGGCCAGCCGGGCACACCGATCGGTCCATTGCTGTACAACGCGTATTTCGGGATACAACGCGTACCCGCACACATCATATGCAATGGGCCGGCCGGGCACACCGATCGGTCCATTGCTGTACAACGCGTACCTGTACAGGTCAGTCGCATATTTCACCATGCTTGTCACTGGTGAACGTATGCCAGCCACATATACCTACCAGAGACCCAGGGGCACACCTACAACACCACACCCAGTCCACACTGTTTCCTGAGGCATGTAAGGCTGCATTTCCTTCTCTGTGTATGGGGGTTAACATGTGGTTTCTGTGGTGGCACTTTTGGGCAGCCACACCCAGGCTGTGCATGTGTTCATGGGGACAGGGTCCTTGGTGTGTTGTGCACATGACCACTGTGATGTGCAACAGTTCATTTTGGAGCATGTGGCATGGTCACATTTCCAGGTTGTGTATGTGTATGACATGTCACATACCCCCAGAGTCCCATGTGGGAAGGCATGTACGTCACAGGATGACTCATTGCCACAATAGTGATGTCCCTCCACAGTCTGTGTGCATGTTGTGTTTCCGATGTCACTGATTCCATGTGCACGATGGGAGACAGTCTCCACATCAACGTTGTTTGTGCATGGACTTTGATGTTGTGCGTCACTGGCGTCCATGTCTGTCCTGCGGATGCGACAGGGGCCACTACCTGTGGGAGTCATGTTTGTTTTACTGACGTGTTCATGATACGCCATGTCATGCCAGTGTCCATGTGGCAAGACAGGGTCACTGGGAATCTACCTGTCAATGATCTGTGATGCCTGTGGCGCATCTGTCCAGACATGTCACTGTGGTGTGTGTGTGGAACGTGACAGCAGTAAATGGGTACTGTGACACAGCCTAATGGTTTCCCATAGCACAACCTGGTACCTGTTGTGCACACATGTTGTACTGAGAAGTTAGATGATGGCCATGTAGGTGCGAGTTATGTCCGACAGAACGGCACACACATCAAGTACTTGTGTCACATAATGATGTATCATGTGAAATTGAGTATGGTGAATGGCACATATGTGGGCTGACTGACAATCTTTCTTCCTTCAACCTATGCACTGCAGGGCTCCAGCTGTCCATAGACCATTCCCTGACCTGGCAACGATGGTGGAACGTGACAGCATCCGACGGTACCGCTTCACCAGACAGCTGATTGAGGATTTGGCAGTGCGCTTGGCCCCACATTTGTAGCCTGGCCGGACGTACCCTACGGCGCTGACCCCCAAGGTGAAGGTAATGGCCCTACACTTCTTTGCCACCGGTACCTTTCAACACACTGTTGCGACTGCCGGTGGGATGTCACAGACTATGTTCAGCCGTGTGCTACGCGATGTTTTGGAGGCAATGTTGAGATGCCTGAACCAGTACATCTATTTCCCAATTCGTCAACAACTCACTGACCTCAAGAGTGACTTCTATGCCCTGGGGAGGATGCCACATGTCATTGGCTCCATTGATGGGACACATGTGGCTTTGATACCACCACAGGCACATGAGCAGGCATACCGGAACCGGAAACATTACCATTCGATCAATGCTCTGGTGGTATGTTTAGCAGATATGAGCATCACACGTGTGTGCCCGTTTCCCTGGTTCAGCACACGATGCCTACGTGATGAGGAGTAGTCACATCCCGAGGATGATGGCACAGATGCAGAACCAGCTTGCCTGGCTTGTCGGTGTGTACTGACTTTGTACCATTTTGTGTGTTCTGATCTGTAGTATTCCACCCACTTTTCCAAATCAGCTAATGTGCACTTGTCTGTCCGTAGGTGACTCCGGATACCCCAACATGCTGTGGTTGCTGACACCCCTCAGGAACCCTGTGACACCAGCCCAGATGTGCTACAATGAGGCACATGGTCGGACAAGGAGAGTGAAGAGCCGCTTCCGCTGCCTGGACAAGACAGGAGGGGCCCTCCCATATGCCCCAGCAAAGGTGTGCAAGATTGTCATCGTCTGCTGCATGCTACACAACCTGGCAGTGCGGAAGGAGTTGCCTCTCATCCTGGATGACGATGACCAACGTCCGCCACCTGTGGAGGATCCTGGCCTGGACCACGATGCCAGTGATGATGATGATGATGATGATGGTGATGTCCGCACACAGCTCATCACCAACTTCTTCAGCTGAATGTGAGTATCCAGGGAGATGTAATGTGAATGATGTGAGTTTGCATGATATGTGTGGGTGGTGCTCTGGTGCTGTTTGAGTGTGGCCATGTGCTACTTGACTGGATGCGTGCAGCAATGTGTCCTTCCAGGTAGTCTGAACTCCCCAACAGTTTTGATATGCTAACTTGGTTTTGTGTAGTTGTCTTGTGACATGTATTGGGCATGAGTATTGCAGTACTGTCCTGTTCTACAGTGATTTTAACTGTGTGTCATGTCTGTCCTTCACAGGGTGCTTACTGAGTACTTTGGTCAACTTGGATCCCCCGACACCATGATTCAGCTTTCAGGGTGGCAGCAGTAGTTGGCCTACAAGTGATGTGCCACACACCGCTGGACTTCATATCTTCTGCACTTGTTGACTGTGTGGCGACTGCCACGTGGGTAAACCTTGCATTTGTAGTGGAAACAACATGTTGCAAATGTGTAATAAACCTGTGCTTCATTTTGGGATGTGCGTTGTATGTGGTCACACATCTGACTGACATTTGCTTACTGCACCTGTGGGCTAGTTGACACAGACTCTGAATAGGTGTGGTGTCTGTGCATTCCACTGTATTTCCTGCCAACATCACTGTGGGCAATGAGTCCGATGGCCCTGGTGTCTGTGTTGTGTAGCCCTAGTGGTGTGTCTCCCTCATATGTGTCACGTCACCATGACTCTCACGACGGTGTTGTACATGCTGTAGCAGTTAGCATACACAGTGTAATTTAGCAGAACATCATCACCATAACAGTATCCACATTTGAATAACAACAGTGGCAAGTATGGTGTACTAGTGATTTTATTTACAGAAATGTGTGTGTGTATAGTGCACAGGATGGTGGGTGCTGTACATTGGGATTGTGATCCAAAGTTCCCAGATGAGTTGGAAGTCTTGGTAGCAGAAATGTCCTGAGTGAAGTCCACAGTCATATGATACATTAGTTCAACTTGAACTCCCCATGTCATGTGGGAAAGTAGTGTTGCATTCGACAGGGTGAAGCGTTTGCACACAAAGGAGAATTTCCGGAACAGGTGTTGGCTTCCTGGGGGATGTACGTGGCCATCAACCTCTCAGTTTTCCTTCCTCGGACGACCCCTCTTCTTTGGGGGGGGACCCTCACGTGCAGGCTGCGGCGGTGCAGGGGACTCTCCTCCAGAGTCCTCCTCCCTCCCTGTGGCGGTGTCAGTTGTTGCAGCACCAGATGTTGTGGGCACACAGGGAGGTGTGGCCACTAATCTGGCGGAGGCATGTCAATATGTCCCTATGCACCGCTGTGAGTTCTTGCAATGTGTCCCACTTGGACTCCATGCCCGACATGTGTGTCTCCACACGGGCCATGTGGGAGTCCAAGCGGGCATGATGGGCAGCCTGCTGCTGTTGTATGTCCTTGAGGATCCCCAATACCTGTCTGACCTCTCCGGTGCTATCCTGGTACGCATCAGCGATGCGTGCCAGTTGTGGGTCATCATGCAGTCCAGACCCCTCTGCAAGCAGCGACCTATGTCTACCACCCCTCCCACCACCCCTGGCGACACGTGCAGGACCTGCGGTGGCACGCACAGGTGACCCGAGGCCCACTTGGGAGTTGTTAGTGGTGTTGTCATCCGTTGCTCCACGGTGGGCCTGGGGCCCTGTGCTGTTGTCAGCAGTGGTCCTTGGTCTGTCCGTGTCGGCGGGGGTGGTCTGTATGTTGGCAGTTGTTGGAGGGGTGGGTGCAGGGGTGCAGATGTTGGTCCAGCTGGTGCTGCATGATGACTCACACCGGAGGTGCCAGGTAGGTCTTCGCCATCCGAGGAGGGCAGAGGCTGTTCCACACCAGTGAGCTCTGTGTCCCCCGGAGCCTGGGACAGGGACTCCACCTCGCCTGCTGCTGTGTCCCCATCATCGTCACCTGTATTTGGAAGAGACACACATTGTATGTAATGTTTCTACAGACATCAATGGTTCACACACCTGACAGTTGTGACTGTACCTTTGGATGCGGGCATGTACATTGCATTGTCCTAAGTTGTCACAGTAAGAGGTTGATATTGGTGTAGCACATTGTCATGCATACCTGGGGCATTTCAATATGAATGTTGAGGTGTGTGCATGGCCAGCATTGGTTGTATTTGGTGGACATCCGGCCATCCTTCTCCACCTGGCCCAGTTATCCCACCATGAAGCATGCCACCCTTGCAGTGGGTTCAGGTTGACTCTCAGGATGTCATTCAGTGGTGTTGTGCTGTTTGTTGGTGCACAGTTCCCAGAAGGGCCTTGTGCTCCTCACAGCAGTAGCCAGTGTCAGCCATCTTGTCAGTCCTTATCCACTCCCTGTGATGTGAGCATGGTTCAGAGTGGTGTTGATGGGCCAATTGTGAGGGTGAGCAGTATCTGTGACTACAACTCCCATCATGCTATTGCCTACACCCCCCTTCCCAGCATGCCCGTACTTCCTTCCTTTGGACTCTGCTTCCCTGTGGGGTAGTGTGCCTGTGCTGACAGGAAGGCTGACAGTGTTGTCCTTGCGTTTGTTTGGCTAAAAGTCCCAGGTGTGTCCCTGTGCTTCACACAGCATTACCCAGGGTGGTGGTTCTTTGTGGGATCTTCATTTGGTATGTGAGGCATTGCATTCTCCCAGGTGGAGTTTGTGTTGAGGGGGTGTGTGAGGTGAGCTGCTTGTAACTATGGTCAGTGCTGTGAGTCCTCCTTCCCAGCCAGCCAGATATCCCACCATGCAACATGCTTGCATTGCAGAGAGTGCAAGTTGGCTTTCAGGATGTCAGGCAGTGGTGTTGTGCTGTTTGTTGGTGCACAGTTCCCAGCAGGGCCTTGTGCTCCCCACAGCAGTAGCCAGTGTCAGCCATCTTGTCAGTCCTTATCCACTCCCTGTGATGTGAGCATGGTTCAGAGTGGTGTTGATGGGCCAATTGTGAGGGTGAGCAGTATCTGTGACTACAACTCCCATCATGCTATTGGCTACACTAACTTCACCAGCATACACAGAATTCCTTCATTTAAGTGAGCTTCCCTGTGAGGTGGTGTTCTAGTAGTGGCAAAATATCAGGCAGTGTTTGTTGGTTATATTTGTGCCACTGCCTTGCTCTATTTGTTGTTAGGTTTGTACATGTCATGACACAGTTACATATCACTATGAGATGGCATGTATTGTGTTTATCTAACTGACATACACATCTTGGGATGATTATCTTTTGGTTGCTGTTGATTTGCTAGGGGTGGATGGTTTGACTGTCCCCTTGACAGTGATGTGTGTGTATTGGCACACAATATTGTGTATATTAGTTGTGTACTCTCCAGGCTCTGGGATGTCTGTTAGTCCATATACGCTCACTGGTGGTAGGATGGCCCGCACCTTCTCCTCCCAGGGCCTGAGGTATACTGGTTTTGCAGGAGGGCCACTGCCGGTGTGCTGGCTCAGGAGGTAATCCTTCTTGAGTAGGTCTCTGACCCTCCTGCGCACATCATACCACCTGTTCTGGATGTATTCCTTTGTGCGCAAACATGGTGATTGTGCGTTCACCCTGTCGACGATCCTCGCCCACATCTTGGTTTTCTGCGACATGGGGGTCTGTTGGACCAATGTGCCAAACAACTGTGGCTCTACCCTCAGGATCTCGTCTACCATGACTTCCAATTCACTATCTAGGAACTTTGGATTCTTCTTTAGGGGCATGGTGATGGGGGATGGTGGTGGTGATTGATGTGTGTGTGTGCAAGTGAGGGTGTGTGTGTGTGTAGGTTTTGCTGTGTGTGTGTGAGGGTGCTATTTGTTGAGGTGCTAATGGTGTGTGGCTTTTGTGTTGGATGAGCTGTGTGTGTGTGTCTGTGTTTGCTGTGTGATGGTGTTGTGTGCTGGCAGGTCAGTGGGATTTGCAAAGGATCATGGTAGGGATTTGTGGGCTTTATGTAGGTGGAATTGGGGGGGTGTCCTTGTTCCATTTTTTTCAACCCCCTGTATTTATTGGCTTTGTCATTGCTTGTTTGGCCCTTTTTTTTGTATTTTTTCATTTGTGATTATTGTGCATGTAGGAGTCGTTCTTCTGACCGAGTAGGACGTTGCAGTTGTCTCGTGCGCGCCTCTCCGAGTCGTTCCCGCTGTGTTTCAGCTAAGTTTCATATGCGGCGTACGCGTCGGTCGCGGAGTATTGTGTTTATTCGGCTGGGTTTGGTATGCGTGTCGGTCGTACGGCTTGGGCTCCGTACGAATCGGTCTGAATTTGCACCCATTGCATCGTACTGCGCGGGTCGGAGTTCGCGGGTACGTTTCGTTCGGGTTATTTCCTGATGCGTGTTGGTCGGTTCGATTCGCGTGGTTTCCCGGCCGGATAGCTTGTTTCCGGCCGGGTCGGTCGTTCGCCTTGTGTTCCGTGCGAGTCGGTCGTGATTCCCATGCATTTCATCGTACTTCCCAGGTCGGGCAACGCCGGTACGTGTCGGTCGGACTATAATCCCGTACCGAGTCGGTCGGTATTTTTTCCGGCCCGAATCGGATTTGGCCCCATAGACTTGGTAAAAGTGGTTAAGGTAAGTAATGATATATATATATATCCATACTCCATTATAAAATGAAAAAAACAACGATCCACGGCACCCAATAGCTCTCCCCGAAACGCGTAGAGTGTGTCAAGCCTTTGAATAAAGAATCGCTTTTGCAAATATTGGGCCACGGTGTGCTGTTTTGACGATCTAAAATTCAGCATTTGGTCTGTGTTAAGGGATTCGCCATGCCGCCGTGGAACGCCGTCGGAAGGGGCTCGGGTAAGCTTTCGCTTACACTCAAGCCTCTTTGCGACGGCGGGCCGTGGCGGGCTAGCGAGACCCCAAATATCCATACTCCATTGTAAAATGAAAAAACAACGATCCACGTCACCCAATAGCTTTAGCAGAGATTTATTTTCGGCAAATGCACGACTCAGTCGTGCATTTGCCGAAATAAATCTCTGCTAAAGCTATTGGGTGCCGTGGATCGTTGTTTTTTTCATTTTACAATGGAGTATGGATATTATCTACTGGCGGTCGCCAGTAGATAGTTATAGTTAAAACCTATTTTCCATAGGAAATCCGCAACATTCTATTTGAAATAACTCTTGTGCCGGTTGACGAATCTTCGCGAAAGCTTCCAACTTGTTGGGGCGCTCCGCTCCGCTCCTACCTTGAAAGTCTCGGGTTGATTCGTCAAGCGGGGGCCGAGAAAAAAGGGGGGTCCCAAAACGCGTTTTCCCCATTCATTTTTCCATAGGATCCTTTCATCGCGGCTACAGCCCGAACTGCTGAACGGAATTACAACAAATTTGGCAAAGAGGTTGCCCTTGGTTCAGTGTCGTGCCTTTTGCTTAAATGGTGTAAATCCGTTCAGTAGTCTGAGAAAATCACAAATAAAATCACATATATATCTATGGCCGAGTAGGGTCTGCGTACCCTCCCGATCATGATCTGCATGCTAATTGGCTGTCAACACTCCAAATCAGGAAGTGTTGGCAGCCATTTTGTCCCTCGGTAGAACCGAGGGACAGAAACAAGTGCGCAAAGCGCAAAAGGGGGCAGGGTAGAAACACCCTAACCCCCTAGGTCTGCTCAGGGGGTCCCACAAGGACCCCCTGGGCAGAAAAAAGCATTTTGTTTTTTTAAAAATCGGCGGGATGCGCTTAGGGTGCGCGGATCCCGCCGAGAAAAAAAAAAAGAAACAAGTGCGCAAAACGCACAAAGGGGGCAGGGTAGAAACACCTGACCCCCTAGGTCTGCTCAGGGGGTTCCACAAGGACCCCCTGGGCAGAAAAAAGCATTTTTTTTAAAAAAAAAATCGGCGGGATGCGCTTAGGGTGCGCGAATCCAGCCGAAAAAAAAACGAGCGCGGTCTCCCGCGCCCGTTGTTAATGGCCCCGGGTGGGCCAAGTCCCGGGGGCATGCGGGGGTTATAATTTTAATGAATGGGGGGCCTCTAAGGCCTCCCAAGCCCCGGGGACTGCCACCCCCGGGGCTTCTTTTTTATTTATAAAGTACTTGTGTGGGGGGCTCCAGCCCCCACATGCCCCGGGGACCGCCACCTCCCCGGGGCACTAAAGAGTTAAATATGGGGGCCGTTACGGACCCCAGAGCCCCGGGGACCACCACCTCCCCGGGGCTTTGAACATGGAGGGAGGGGGGCCACGCGGCCCCCCTCCTGGAGCCCTTGATGGCCCTGGGGACCACCACCCCCCAGGCCCGGCTCCTGCAGTGTCCCGGAGGCCACGCCCCCTCCTTGTCAGCACTCTCCAAACGTGCCCCCTGGCGCGTTTGCAGAGGGGGAACGAATTCCTCTTGAATACTGGGGGTCCCTGGGGGCCAACTAGCCCACCAGGAACCTCCAGTATGCGCCAGGGGGCTGCGTTGCAGAGAGGTGTTCTGAGGCCACGCCCCTTTTTACACCTCTCTGCAACGCAGCTCTGTGGCGCTTAATGGAGGTAGCTGGTGGGCTAGTTTCACCCCAGGGACCCTCAGGATTCAAGGGGAGTTAATCCCCCGACTTAAAATGCGCCACGGGGCGCGTTTGCACAGTGGTGAAGGGAGGGGGCGGGGCCTGAGGTGACATGTGTGCAAACAGGCCCCGTGGCGCGTTTTAAGATGGGGAATTAACTCCCCTTCAATCCTGAGGGTCCCTGGGGGCCAACTAGCCCACCAGGTGCCTCCAGTAAGCGCCACGGAGCTGCGTTGCAGAGTGTTGTAAAAAGGGGCGTGGCCTCTGTACACCTCTCTGCAACGCAGCCCCCTGGCGCATACTGGAGGTACAGGGTGGGCTAGTTGGACCCCAGGGACCCTCATGATTCAAGGGGACTTAATCCCCCAACTTAAAACACACCACGGGGCGCGTTTGCACAGATGTCACCTCAGGCCCCGCCCCTCCCTTCACCATTGTGCAAATATTCCTCTAAAATCAGCCGAACTACGAATTCCGATTTACTCACCTGTTATCAGGAGAGACCTCAGTGCTGCATCTTTCAGCCCAGTACTGATCCTGAAAAGTAATTTTAACCGTACTTACCAGTAACTTGAATTTCCTTCCATAGGATATCATTGCCTGCTTTTTGCTGGAAAAGTTTGTGTCGATTTTTGAAACATACAAATATTCCTCTAAAATCAGCAGAACTACGAATTCCGATTTACTCACCTGTTATCAGGAGAGACCTCAGTGCTGCATCTTTGAGCCCAGTACAGATCCTGAAAAGTAATTCTAACCGTACTTACCAGTAACTTGAATTTCCTTCCATAGGCTAACATTGACTGGTTTCACTTGGAAATTCTTCTAAGTGTGGAGTTTTGGAACTTTATAATATTCCTCTAAAATCAGCCGAAATACGAATTCCGATTTACTCACCTGTTATCAGGAGAGACCTCAGTGCTGCATCTTTCAGCCCAATACTGATCCTGAAAAGTAATTTTAACCGTACTTACCAATAACTTGAATTTCCTTCCATAGGCTAACATTGACTGGTTTCACTTGGAAATTCTTCCAAGTGTCGATTTTTGAAACATACAATATTCCTCTAAAATCAGCAGAACTACGAATTCCGATTTACTCACCTGTTATCAGGAGAGACCTCAGTGCTGCATCTTTCAGCCCAGTACTGATCCTGAAAAGTAATTTTAACCGTACTTACCAGTAACTTGAATTTCCTTCCATAGGATATCATTGCCTGCTTTTTGCTGAAAAAGTTTCTAAGTGTCGATTTTTGAAACATACAAATATTCCTCTAAAATCAGCAGAACTACGAATTCCGATTTACTCACCTGTTATCAGGAGAGACCTCAGTGCTGCATCTTTGTGCCCAGTACAGATCCTGAAAAGTAATTCTAACCGTACTTACCAGTAACTTGAATTTCCTTCCATAGGCTAACATTGACTGGTTTCACTTGGAAATTCTTCTAAGTGTTGAGTTTTGGAACTTTATAATATTCCTCTAAAATCAACCGAACTACGAATTCCGATTTACTCACCTGTTATCAGGAGAGAACCCAGTGCTGCATCTTTTAGCCCAGCACTGACCCTGAAAAGTAATTCTAACCGTATTTACCAGTAACTTGTATTTCCTTCCATAGGAATCCATTGTCTGGTTTTCAGCAGAAAAGTTTCAAAGTGTCGATTTTCACAAACTACAAATATTCCTTAAAAATCGCCTGTATGGCTTAAACGCATTCTTTCAACTGTTTACAGGAGATGCACCAGTGCTGGATCCAAGATCCACCACTGAGTAAGAAAAAGTAACGATAACACTACTTACCTGCTAAGTGAATTTTCTCCCATAGGATAGCATTGGTGATTCTATGTGAAAAAGTTTCTAAGTGTCAACTTTTAAAATACAATAATATTCCTTAAAAATCACTACTGTAACCAAAACGCTTTTACTCAACTGTTTACAGGAGATGTCCCAGGACTGAATCTATGATCCAGTCCTGTGGTTAGAAAAGTAATCCATAAAGTAACTAATTGCATTTAACTTGAAATTCACATTGAGCTCAATGTTGCATTGTGTTTGAAATTGTGTTGCCCATTGCAACAACTGTAACTACTGTACTTAAAAGTCTATTGCCTATTTGCAAAGTATTTAAACTAAAGTAATTCATTCTGAGAAAGTATATTTTGTAATGTAATGTATAATGTAATTACAATGTATTTTAAAAAATAAAATATCTAAAAATAAATAGTTTAAAAAAATGTAGTAAATCAGTATCAAAAAAATAAATATAACAATTAATACATTTAAAAATTGTCATTTACAAAACCTTTGAAATTCACTGAAAAAAACATAGGTTTCAGACATGTTATAGTTAGGAATTAGCATTTAAAAAACCTTTGAAATTCACTGAAAAAACCATAGGTTTCAGGCACGTTATAGTTAGAAATTAGCATTTAAAAAACCTTACAAATTCACTGAAAAAACCATAGGTTTTAGGGACAGTTATAGTTAGTTGGACATTGCACTCGTACAAAACCCATGAAATTCCCCCGTTATAGTTAGTTCAGGTAACTATAACTCGCGCCCCCGCAATGCACTGCTGATGACGTCACATATTACATCACTCATGACATGGTCAGTGACATCACTGATGACATCACTGATGACATCTCAAATGACATCACTGATGACATCACTGATGACATCACTGATGACATCACTGATGACATCATCCATGTGATAATTTGATGCATCTTCTCACACCCTAATATAACTTTTGATACACCCACTGTAAATTACAGACTGCCATTGTCAAAACCATAGACACTCCAACACCAATTACTATATACACACTCACTGATTCTTAGGTCTACACACACACATCTACTCACTCACCCGTACAGTCACTCAAACTTATAGTCACTCAGTACAGGACTATTATATGCACTCATACACCTATATAAACACTCACACACCGCCACTCATCCATAGAGGTACTCACACACCTAGTCAGTCATGCAAAAAATTAAGCACACACCCATTTACTCACCTATACAGATATACAAACACCAGCTCACTTACTCATGCAAATACTAGCACATTCTTACGCTCTTATACAATCTCTGATACAAGCACACACTCATCCATACAGTCACTATCACAATCACACACTCTCGCTTATAGGTATTTATATACTCCAACACACATATATACTGCCTTTCACATACGTAGTTACTCACACATGTACCACTGGGACATACATTCACTCACTAACACACTCTTACACACACTTACCCACCCATACAGTCTATCACAGATGCACTCTTGTAACCATCCATCCAGTGAATCACCCACTCACACATCTATGTACAGAGTCGCACACACCCCACCCACACAAACACTCAGGCACCCATACAGATACTCAGCCAACCAATCAATAACTCATATAGACACTCAAGTAGCTATTCACAAACCCATGCTGCCACTTACACAGCAACAGACAGACTGATACAGACATTCACCCAGTTTAGTCACTAACCCATGCATTCAGTAAGATACGTTTAATCACTCACTTATAGAGTTAGTCACGCACCTACTAAATCATCCATTCAGACACTTATACACCCACTCATTCTTCAATACGCCTTTCCCTATATATATTAAACATATTTAAACTTTACAGAAACACACAGTCACTGGATGATGTCATTTGAGATGTCATCAGTGATGTCATCAGTGATGTCACTGACCATGTCATGAGTGATGTAATATGTGACGTCATCAGCAGTGCATTGCGGGGGCGCGAGATATAGTTACCTGAACTAACTATAACGGGGAATTTCACGGGTTTTGTACGAGTGCAATGTCCAACTAACTACAACTGTCCCTAAAACCTATGGTTTTTTCAGTGAATATATATATATATATCATTACTTACCTTAACCACTTTTACCAAGTCTATGTCTTTACCGTGCAGCCTTTGCGTTGTAATGGAATGCTTGTTAAAGTCCTATGTGTGGTAAAGTGTGCGTTGTAATGGTAACGCATTGTAACAGCACTTGCATTGTTACAACCGCGCTGTAATGTCATGCGTATATTCCCTACAGCCACACCACTGAACTGACCACCACTGCGTACATCTCCCCTTTGCCACGCCCACCATACACCACTGCCCTCATCGCCCCCCCCCATTGCAGCTGGAACAAGGCTTGACACACTCTACGCGTTTCGGGGAGATCCCCTTGTTCGGGGATCTCCCCGAAACGCGTAGAGTGTGTTTAGCCTTTGAATAAAGAATCGCTTTTGCAAATATTGGGCCACGGCGTGCTGTTTTGACGATCTAAAATTCAGCATTTGGTCTGTGTTAAGGGATTCGCCATGCCGCCGTGGAACGTCGTCGGAAGGGGCTCGGGTAAGGCGAATGCTTTGCTCTGCAATGCTCTGCTGTGGGATATATATATATATATATATATATCCAGTCAGCTTTCGCTTACACTCAAGCCTCTTTGCGACGGCGGGCCGTGGCGGGCTAGCGAGACCCCAAATATCCATATTCCCTTGTAAAATGAAAAAAACAACGATCCACGGCACCCAATAGCTTTAGCAGAGATTTATTTTTGAGAAAATGCAAATATTGGGCCACGGCGTGCTGTTTTGACGATCTAAAATTCAGCATTTGGTCTATATATAAATATATATGTATATCTATATATTATCTACTGGCGGTCGCTAGTAGATAGTTATAGTTAGGACCTATTTTCCATAGGAAATCCGCAACATTCTATTTGAAATAACTTTGGCGCCGGTTGACGAATCTTCGCGAAATTTTCTAAACTCGTGGGGCGCTCCGAGCCGCTCCTATCCTGAAAGTCTCGGGGTGATTCGTCAAGTGAGGGCCGAGAAAAAAGGGGGGTCCCAAAACATGTTTCCCCCATGCAATTTTCCCTAGGAACCTTTCATCGCAGCTACAGCCCGAACTGCTGAACGGAATTACACCAAATTTGCCAAAAAGGTAGCCCTTGGTTCAGAGTCGTGCCTTTTGGTTAAATGGTGTAAATCCGTTCAGTAGTTCCTGAGAAATTTGAAAAAGAAAACACATATATATCTGGGCGGAGCCTAACCACACATGTCATCGTGAGATCTGATTGGCTGTCAGCACTTCATCCTGGAATTGCTGGCAGCCATCTTGGGACCAATATAAACGATAGTACCCCATTGAAATGCATTGTAGTGAATCGAAGATTTTGAGGGTTACCAAAAGGAGAACTATAAAGGGTGATAACAGACTTTAGTTACATTAGAATTCATTTGTTGATGGTACCATACTAATTTCAGGAATTGTGGTGTGTTCTAAGGTGATTTTACCCTGTGAAAAACCTTCTGCTGGGATATCATGAATCATGTTTGAGAGAAAACTATTTTCACATGCTTGTCCCATACAGTTTTGAAAGGTGCTCCAGAAGCTAAAATGAGAGCATATTTTCTGTAAATTCACATTATCTTTCTCAGTCATGTGAGAATGAAGTCTGACATTCTCAGTAAAACATGTACATCCAACAAGGGCAGAGACTGTCAGTTGATTCCTTTGTGTTCTACTACAGCTTCCCAGAGTGTTCTAAAGAACAACTAGAGTGCTAACAGCCTTACTTATGACAAAAGTATGGCACACCTGAAGCCATCTTGATTAGAATAAACTGGTAACACTTAAAACATTTAATTTAAAAAGGAACAAAATGATGGGGTTCATTTTGTCATAGAAATTATGGTTAGTGCTGTAGAAAGAAAAATTAGGACATGTTTCAAGTGTGATCTCAAATATCTTCCTGTTATATTTCAACAGGAGCAGCCTGTCAGTTGATGCCTTTGTGTTCTACTGCAGCTTCCCAGAGTGTTCTAAAGAACAACTAGAGCGCTAACAGTCTTACTTATGACAAAATTATGGCACACCTGAAGCCATCTTGATTGGAATAAACTGGTAACTCTTAAAACATTTAATTTAAAAAGGAACAAAATGAGGGGGTTCATTTTGTTATAGAAATTATGGTTAGTGCTGTAGAAAGAAAAATTAGGACATGTTTTAAGTGAGATCTCAAATATCTTCCTGTTATATTTCAACAGGAGCAGCCTGTCAGTTGATGCCTTTGTGTTCTACTGCAGCTTCCCAGAGTGTTCTAAAGAACAACTAGAGAGCTAACAGTCTTACTTATGACAAAAGTATGGCACAAACTGGAATAAACTGGTAACACTTAAAACATTTAATTTAAAAAGGAACAAAATGAGGGGGTTCATTTTGCCATAGAAATTAAGGTTAGTGCTGCAGAAAGAAAATTTAGGGCATGTTTTAAGTGAGATCTCAAATCCTCTTCTATTTCATTAGAAAATTCTGACATGCAGACTGAAACAATCACTTTCAATACCAGCAGTAGACTTCCAGTTAACTCCTTGGTGAGCAGTAGCTTTACTACAGTGATCTAATGAACAACTAGAGTGCTAACATTCTGAATTTATGGCAAATGTGTGACACATCTGAATGCCTTCTTGATGGAATCAAAGTAAAAAACTGAAAGCATTTCCTACTGAGGAGACTGCAGTAAATGACGAAATTAGGAAACTTCATAACAAATAAGTCTCCCAAGATGGCCACCAGAGAAAAAAGAGCCCAAATGTAGCACAAATATCACCCAGATGTAGCCCAATGACAGAAGTGTGCAAAACACTTTTTATTTTTAGTTTTTCTGCAGTTTTATATAGTGCAAACTGGTCAGGTATTGGAGCGTTACATCTTACTTGGACCCCTTATTGCGTATTTTGCACGAAGTACATGAGATTGATCTTGCGAAACATTGAACTTTACGATTCTGTTAACCTGAAGTTGCTCTGAACCGGGCTTTGTAACACCCGTTTTTACCTACTGGTTTTAATTAATTCTCACTGTATTGTATTAGGAAAGAGGATTTACTGTTTTTATGTACACTTTTATGATCTATGTTTCTAAATCAGATCAAATAAAGTTTAATGAATTCTAAGGCAGGAGGGAGGCGAGGATTATGCATATCTTTCCTCACTTTATTTGCATAGCAGTTCAAAGAAAACGTAACACAACAATCATTAAACAAAAGACTACACAACCCATGAACCATTAGGGGGGTAGTCCCCAAGGCAACTATAGTCCAATCATATCACAGTCCATCGTATATAATATCGTGACATCCCTTCCGCTTCCTCTTTCTTCACTGCTCGTCAGTTAAGTGCATTCCTTACATTCTTGGCTTAATCTGACGTTGTTGCTGTTTGTATAGCGGTTTCTTGTGCACGTTATTAGCATTATTGCCTTGGTATTGTTTCATATTCCCTGCGCAGCAGGCTCTTGCCCGAGGGCGTTCTCCCCCTCGCAGTTTCTCCCGCTGTGTGCTCTGCGCACGGTGAGATTCTGTCAGGCGCGTCTGGTCCGAGCGAGGCAGCTCCGTCGAGCGCTCCCGCTAGTCTTTACGCGCGTTTGGGAATCCGGTCACTCCTTTAGTGTCCGCTTGATTCCCGACCAACCCTCGCCTAATTTTGACACAGCTACGCGGTGATTTCCCCACACGGCCACGTTAGTGACCAGCGCCACCTGGTGGTGGTAATTGGTATTCCGCCTCAGTCTATTCTTATAACAGCTTCGGGGAAAGCCCAGCTGTTGGAGCACCGGCGAGGGGGCTGTCTTAAGGATTTTAAGGGCATTTGTTCTGTGCTCACACCCTCTGCTATCATGTCTTCTCCAGAAGACCATTTTTACTCCTCCTACCAGGAAGTGGAGGAGGAATGGCCCCCAACTTCTCCCTCCAGCAGTGGACCAAGCCCTCTCTCTGGCTATTTCTAGGGCGCTGGCTCCTCTTAGGGATCAGGTTGATAAGCTGGCGAAAAGCATCCCTGGGGTGTTCAGTGACCCAGATCTGGTGGTGGCGGCTCCAAGTAGCTCCCAGATGGGGAATAAAAGGGCCGTTAAGCATAACGCGGGGCACTTGGAAGGATTTGATAAACTTACGGAGACCTTCCTCAAGAGTGCGCGAACGCTAAAACATGCACCCTGCCGGGAGGAGGAGGGTCCCGGAGAAAATTGTGACACTGTCACCACTATTGTAGACCCCGACGGCGGGTTTCCCTTAGAGGGAGAGGGTGTATCGGAGTACGATTTCTCCTCCGATGAGGATAAGGACTCGGGGCGTCCCTGGTGTCCAGAGTCCCACTCCTCTCAGTCCCCGGTTGGGGACGGGGTCCACTCGGACATGTTCGAGCCTACCCAAATTTACCATCCTAGGTCGGCAGAGTGGACACCTGACGCCAAAGTGGCAGAGTATGTGGTGGGGAAAATCCATCAACCCCTTGAAAGGGAGGTCAGGAATAGGATGAGGGAGAATGCCCCAGGCCCTCACTGAAGGGGAAGGTGGCACACACACCTGAAATTGATGAGAAACTATGTACCTTTTTCTCCAAGTATATGAGGGATCCCAAGAAAGGAATTGATAGGTCTTGGACGTGGTAGGGCCCTTGACCCAAATTATTCAATTGACGGAGCATTCCAATGACTCAGGATCCCCTTTGTCCACGGATATTGTGGCTGGTTGGGCGCACTACCCTAAACCCTAAAACACTACCCCCTCCACTACCCAAACACCACTGCACTACCCTAAACCCTAAAACACTACCACCAGCACGACACCCTACACTACCCAAACATAACTGCACTACCCTAAACCCTAAAACACTACCACCAGCACGACTCCCTACACTACCCAAACCCAACTGCACTACCCTAAACCCTAAAACACTACCCCAGCATGACTCCCTACACTACCCAAACACCACTGCACTACACTAAACCCTAAATATACCCACAGCATGACCTCCCACACTACACAAACACCACTGCACTACCCTAAACCCTAAAACACTACCCCCAGCACGACCCCCTACACTACCCAAACACCACTGCACTACCCTAAACCCTAAAACACTAACCCCAGCATGACCCCCTACACTACCCAAACACCACTGCACTACCCTATACCCTAAAACACGACCCCCTACACTACACAAACACGACTGCACTACCCTAAACCCTAAAACACTACCCACAGCATGACCCCCTTCACTACACAAACACCACTGCACTGCCCTAAACCCTAAAACACTACCCCAGCACTACCCCCTACACTACCCAAACACCACTGCACTAACATAAACCCTAAAACACTACCCCCAGCACAACCCCCTACACTACACAAACACCACTGCACTACCCTAAACCCTAAAACACTACCCCCAGCACGACTCCCTACACTACCCAAACACCACTGCACTACCCTAAACCCTAAAACACTACCCCCAGCACGACTCCCTACACTACCCAAACACCACTGCACTACCCTAAACCCTAAATCTACCCCCAGCACGACCCCCTACACTACCCAAACACCACTGCACTACCCTAAACCATAAAACACTACCCCCAGCATGACCCCCTACACTACACAAACACCACTGCACTACCCTAAACCCTAAAACACTACCACCAGCATGACCCCCTACACTACTCAAACACCACTGCACTACCCTAAACCCTAGAACACTACCCCAGCACGACCCCACTACACTACCCATACACCACTGCACTACCCTAAACCCTAAAACACTACCCCCAGCACGACCCCCTACACTACTGCACTACCCTAAACCCTAAAACACTACCCCCAGCACGACCCCTACACTACCCAAACACCACTGCACTACCCTAAACCCTAAAACACTACCCCCAGCACGACCCCCTACACCACCCAAACACCACTGCACTACCCTAAACTCTAGAAAAGAAACCCCCACCCCATGCCCAATCCCCCTTACCTCTCACTCCTCATGGTTCCTCTCTCCTCGTGGTTCCTGCTTCACGTCATCTCTGAGGGGCGGTGCACGTCGTTGTGAGGAAACGGAACAACCTCTGTTTCCTTACAACGACATGGATCGTCTACATGTTTTTTAGAACGCATGGTCATTTACCATACATATCTTTACAACAAAATTTGTTGTAAAGGCATGCGTGGTAAATGACCATGCGTTCTAAAAAGTGCGTAGTAATGACTTCGTGATGTACAACGCATGCGTGGTAATGCATGCGTTGTAATGGTATCGCAAAGTAAAAAAGTCGTTGTAACGGCTGTTTACCGATCGAAGCGGGCCCCTGTTCTTCAGTGAGACGTTTATTTGATTAATTAGGAGGAAGGAATGTGTTTTTTTTACCGAAAAGTGCATTCCTGGCTGTTGTATTGTGAAAGTGTCCGCGTGGCCTGGTTTCACTTCCGGTGAGAGAGTGGAAGAGTCTGTTTGGATCTAAAGGAGTTCTGTTGTTGGGCGGGGCCAGCGCGACATGTCATCAGAAAACATAGCTAATGGAAAGCGTCCTCCCTGAAGTGTGGAGCAGTGCCATGAGAGGTCAACGAGTGTGCGTCCCACCGCAGTATGACCGTACCGCGTGACCCATGTGCCGCCTCCAGGGTACGGGAGGCAGAAGCGGCATCGCAGGTCCTCTTGAAGACCGTTGTAGCACTAATTCTACATTTTGGTACTAGGGCATTTTAACTTCGTTGTTCCTGCCAGATACAAAGAGAAGATCCTGTGTTATTCAGTGCCCTCGTTACCTTTTTTGTGGGTTGTGGTGCTTGTCACATCGCTGCCCCGCCGGTGCACACGACTGGGCACCCCACCTCGTGTGCCATCTGCAGGGCCTCTGCCCTCGGATCACTGGTTTTGGTTTCTGGAGTGGCAACATAAACAGTTGCTCCCAAAGGACTAGCCTGAACACTTAGGTGAATATCCCCTGCACCAGCATTCCACGGAAATTCTTTCCTAGCTCTCCCACGTCAACGAGCATGGCTCCGCTCGCGACACCGTATGACGTCATCGGAGCCATAAGAGGACCTCGTCGGCGTGCTGACGTCAGTTCCACCCATTTTTTCCGTGCCACCGAGGCAAACAGGGGACCGAGACATTTTCACATGTATACATAGTATAATAAATATATATATATTCACTGAAAAAACCATAGGTTTCAGGCACGTTATAGTTAGAAATTAGCATTTAAAAAACCTTAGAAATTCACTGAAAAAACCATAGGTTTCAGGACCGTTATAGTTAGTTGGACATTTCACTCGTACAAAACCATAGAAATTCCCCCATTATAGTTAGTTCAGCTAACTATAACTCGCGCGCCCGCAATGCACTGCTGATGACGTCACGTATTACATCACTCATGACATGGTCAGTGACATTACTCATGACATCACTGATGACATCTCAAATGACATCACTGATGACATCACTGATGACGTCATCCAGTGAATGTGTGTTTTTCTGAAAATAAAATTAAATATGTTTTATATATGTATATCTCAAGGTCGATGGAAGAATAAATGGGTATATAAGTGTCTAAATGGATGATTTTGTTTTGTAAAATTGATTGTATAACTGACTAAGTGTATCTTAGTGAATACATGGGTTAGTGAGTAATGTTTAAATATGAAAATATCTGTATCAGTCTCTCACTTTGTGTATAAGTGGCTGCATGGGCTGGTGAGTAGCTACACGAGTGTCTATATGGGTTATTAGTTGGTTTTTTGAGTATCAGTATGAGTGTCTGAGTGTCTGTATGGTTCGGTGGGGGGTATTACTTAGTGCATAGATGCATGAATGAGTGACTCACTGTTTGTATGTGTTGAAGACAGCATGTGTGCAGGACTGTATAGGTGGATGAGTATGTGTGTGGGTGTGTTAGTGAGTGAATGACTGTCTCAATAGTGTCTTTATGAGTTAAACTAGTATATGTGAGTATTGGTGTATATAAGTGAGTATATGTGAGAGTGAGAGATTGGAAGAGTTCCTGTACAAATAAGTAGGTGTTTCTATAAGTGATTGTTTAAGAGAGTAAGTATGTGTAAGAGAGTAAGTATGTGTAAGTTTCTGTAGAAGTAAGTGTGGTAGTGTGTGTATAACTGTATATGCAAGTAAATGGATGTTTGATACTTTGTTTGCATGTGTGACTATGTGTGTGAGTAACTCTATGGATGAGTGGCGGTGTGTAACAGGATGTATAGGTGTATGAGTACATATGATGAGTGAGTACATGTATGAGTGACTGTATAGGGACTGTTGGTGAATGAGTGGATGTGTGTGTAGATCTTGGAATTACTAAATAGGTGTGTTGTAACTGGTATTGGTATGTCCATTGTTTTGAAAATGTTAGTTTGTATTTTTGAGTGTGTGTATCAAAGGTTATATTAGGGTGAGAGGAGGTCTGCCACTCTATCACAAGGATGATGTCATGAGTGATGTCATCAGTGATGTCATTTGAGATGTCATCCGTGATGTCATGAGTGATGTCACTGACCATGTCATGAGTGATGTAATATGTGACATCATCAGCAGTGCATTGCGGGCGCGCGAGTTATAGTTAGCTGAACTAACTATAACGGGGGAATTTCTATGGTTTTGTACGAGTGAAATGTCCAACTAACTATAATGCCCCTGAAACCTATGGTTTTTTCAGTGAATTTCTAAGGTTTTTTAAATGCTAATTTCTAACTATAATGTGCCTGAAACCTATGGTTTTTTCAGTGAATATATTATATATGTGTGTGTGTGTTTTAATACCCCTAAAAACCAAAAATTACCCTTAGTACCCAACTAATTGTACCCCCCTAAAATCCTAAAATTACCCTTACCACCCCAATACCATACCCCCTGAACCCTAAAATTACCCTTCCCACCCCAAAACCCATACCCACTCTGAACCCTAAATGTACCCATAGCACCCCAAAAACCCATACCAACCTTGAACCCTAAAACTACCCTTAGCATCCCAAAACCCAAACCCAACCGGAACCCTAAATTACACTTGGCCCCCCGAAACCCATACCCACCCTAAACCCTAAAATTACCCTTGAAACCCCAAAACCCATACCCACCTTGAACCCTAAAATTACCCTTGGCACCCCAAAACCCAAATCTACCCTGAGCCCTAAAATTACCCTTGGCACCTCAAAACTCAAATCCACCCTGAACCCTAAAATTACCCTTAGCACCCCAAACCCCATACCCACCCTGAACCCTAAAATGACCCTTGACACCCCATAACCCAAATCCACCCTGAACCCTTAAAATGACCCTTGGCACCCCAAAAACCCATACCCACCCCAAAACAAAAAAATACACTTGGCACCCCAAAATCAAAATCCACCCTGAACCCTAAAATTACACTTGGCACCCCAAAACCCTTACCCACCCTGAATCCTAAAATTACCCTAGGCACCCCAAAACCCAAATCCACCCTGAACCCTAAAATTACCCTTGGCCCCCCAAAACTCATACCCACCATGAACCCTAAAATTACCCCTACACCCCAAAACCCAAACCCACCCTAAACCCTTATACTTACATGTAAACAAATATGCCTTTGCAACAAAAATCGTTGTAAAGGCATGCATGGTAAAGGCATATGCGTTGTAATGCCATGCCTTATAATGGCATTTCAATGTGATGGTACTTGCGTTGTGATGGCATGTGTTCTAATGCCATGCGTTGTAGTAGTTTCGTTGTAATGGCGGTTTTCCGGCTGTAGGTGATGTTCCTGCTGACGGAGAAAATGGGGTTGAGCGTGTTTCCGGCTGTGTGGGTCAATGCAGTCACTAGGTGCTTGAGTCCAATGTTGGCGAGGTTCTCCAGTAGGGAGGCAGTGTTCTGGTCACTGGGGTTGTCTAGGTGAAAGTTAAAGTCTTCTACTAGGATGTACTTGGTTGATGCGAGAGCCTGGGGTGCGATGAGGTCTACGATGATGTCGGTGAAGGGCGGGCGATAGGCCGGGGGGCTTGTAGACAAGGATGCCACAGAGGGAGGTTTTGGGGTTGGTCTGGATCTGGAAGTGGAGGTGTTCCATGGTTGTTAAGTCGTTTGAGTGCATGGTCAGTCGAAGGGTGTTCTTGTGGACGATGGCAATGCCTCCTCCTGGTCTGGCGGTATGGTCCTTGTAGGTAATTTTGTAGCCATAGGGGATGGTGATGGCGATGTCCAGTCCAGAACTTGGGTTGGTCAGGTTTCTGTGAAGAAGACGATGTCGGGAGAGGTGGCATCAAGGAGATCCCAGATTTCTGTGGCGTGTCTGTGGATGGATCGCACTTTGAAGAGGTTGCATTGGTGAGGGTACAAAGCCAAGAAACACGGAACCAAATAGGTTTACCAGAGGGTTAGGACCCTTGATGTAAGAGTGACTACAGGGCGACCCCAGCAGACGCGATATCCTGTGAAAAAGAGGCCAAACACCAACGGGTTGGCCCTATGAAATAGAACAAAACAACAAAGGGTCAAGTATATACTTGACTATTGGATGCAGTCAGGTACTTGCATCTAGTCTGTACGAATTTTGACAGCTCGTTGAGCTGACATACCAGTGAGGTGAGACTAATCACCCTGAAGAAAGCCCCGGACCCATTGGGGCCATAGAGTATGGCTAAAACTTGTTGGTTTAGGGTCATAGGACCATTGTATCCTTAACACCCTACATATTCATTATAATTTTTAACATCCTCAACTACTTCATCAATAAAGGGATACCTTGGAGTGAGCTGGAGGATTTTTGGGGCCTTATTTATGAGGCCTTGTGACACTTTTACACCGCTGGTGCTTCACTTTTTGTGACGCACCTGCGGCGTAACAAATGTGCCATGTTGCGCCCTATTTACAAAGTGACGCATCTAGGCAGATGCGTCACTTTGTAAACCCCTGCGCCACATTACACCTGCGCCAGGTATAATGTATGCAAGGTGGGCGTTCCCCCGCAAAAAGCCTCGTAGAAGTGGCGCATTGAAATCTTTGAGATTTCAGTGCACACTTCTAGGACAACATTGCATCAATATATTAAGTCTGCCTCACAGCAGGCGTAAGACTGACGCAGTTCTACAATCATAGCCCTCCCCCCTGCATTACTGGAGTTGCGTCACGCTTCAGACACAACTCCAGCAATGCGTCAGTTTTGTGCCGACGGATATGCCAGTAATACTGACGTATCTGTCATTCCTTGTGACATGATGCGTCATACAGTGAATATGACGCATCCATCATGTCGCAAGGAGGGCGCTGTGAAAACTGTTGCATCTCTGTTTTCACGCAGCGATGCAACAGTTTTCATAAACAAGGCCCCTTAAACTTTATGCCCCCTGGTCTTCTTCTTTCAAGTGCTGTCTGGAACATGGTCGAGCCCACCCTGCCTTTAGGAGTCAGGGCGAACCCGATGATGAAGTATGACACTATCAGAGTGTGTGAGGGTTATTTAAAGAAAAGGAACCCTTTACTTTACCGCTTTTAGTAAGGCGGAGCTCCTCCTGAAGAAACTAGTGCCCCGCAAGGTTGGACAGAATACGAGGTGGGATACTTTTTTGTTTATGTACAGTACTTTGGGAGGACTTATCCGTCCTATACTCCTTCCATAAGGTGGAAGAACCTCTCTACCTTCCTGACTTGAGAAAGGAATCCCTATCCCTTTCCCAGGTCCTACATATATATCGGCATTGAGGAGGTCCCAGATTTCTGTGGCATGTCTGTGGAGGGATCGCACTTTGAGGAGGATGCAGTTGAGCCGGTCGGGTGTGCTGCTGGTAAGCTGGGCGGCGAGAGTAGCTGGCATGTTGGCGTGGGTGAAGGTATGGCTGCAGTTCCGGCAGCTCAATTCTGCTCAAAGCTGCTAAGGTCAATTCTGTTCATGATCAACCATAGGCAAATCTTCAAACCTTGAAGGGGTGAATTCTGAGACTTGTTGTTTGCACTGTCAGTATCATTGTCTTTCTATAGTGACAAGCTAACTTATCTTTAATTTCCTCTACTCAAACACAAATTCTGAATCCATTTCAGAATCTTCTAGTGATCGCCTCTCCTTTTTTCACTACAACGATGTTCTTTCTAAAAGAACAATAAGTTTTAAAATAGGTATTTCTTGCTGTGATAGGATCTAGGTCATATGATGAACAGTTGCACTGCCTCAGTCCAGAGCCAAGTACCTGTTTTCGTGCTTGCACTGTCTAAACTACATTTGTTTAATCTAATTTTCCCTGAGTTAGAGGATGATTTTCAGACAGCTCAGCTCAGAAAGAGAAAAAGGCAAGCCCTGTTCACAGATTTCGAACTGCACCATCTGAAAATCAAGGTCTAACTCAGATTAAATATCAGATTATATAAAAGCGGTTTAGATAGTCCAAGTACATAAATCCAGGTGCTCAGCCCTGTTTGGAGCCAGTGCAGCAGATCATGATACTGCGCGTGGTGTGATATATGCTTAGGTGAGGGACTCCTAGTTAATGGTCTTCAGCTGCGGCATAGATGCCTATTTCAAGCCATTTGCATAGAAATTGTTTTATTCCCAGTACATACTTCATTAGCATCAAGTAGCTCAAAGGGGAGGGTACAAGTTCAATGGTTAAAGTGCCAGCACCCCTGTTTCAAGAACAAAGAGGTAGAACGAGTCTAAATAGAACCAAAGAAAGGGCTGTAAGAAAAAATAGTCAATGTCAAAATATTAAATGTGAGGGACTGACTTCTGAAAGGACACCATATCTTGGGGTTTATTACAGAAAGAGCCAGAGGCAACAATGGCATTCGCGCTCAGTTCATGTGTCTCATGCTGCTCAGAAGGTAAACATATAAACTAAGACACATAAGAAGACACCGTGCAAAGCCCTATGTTGAAAAATGATTGTTGTTGTTAATCATTTTTCAACCTTGGGCTTTGTATCATGTCGTGTTATATGTCTGTGTTTATATGTTGACTTACTGGGCACTGCGTGGACTGCACTATTATCATTTCTGTTAGAACTGGGGGTCTCTAGTTGGCAATGATTTGCACCTTTGTCCAAATAGGGACCCTTGCTTCTAGTCAGGATAAGGGGGAAACACTCCTAAAATAACCCCTGCTCACCCCCTGGTAGCTTGGCACGAGCAGACAGGCTTATCTTAGAGGCAGTGTGTAAAGCATTTGTGACCACATACAGTAATACAGTGAAAACACTACAGATGGACACCACACAGGTTGTTTATGTAAAAATAAGTAATCTTTATATAGACTTATCACAAGACCCAATAGCAAAAATCCACAATACAGTACTCAAAAATAGGCTTTAAAAGGTTATAAAATAGTTCAGTTCTCTCAAGTTGTAAATGCGACACTTTACTCTCAATGTACCTTGAATGCGTTACGCAAAGAAAACAAAAGGGTCGCAGGGAAGGTGATGCGGCGGTTCCTTACACTCAGGGGAGTGGATGCGTCGGTTCCTTACTGCTGCGCAGGGGAGTTGATGCTCGCTTCCTTACTGTGTGGGGAGGGGATGCGTCGGTTTCTTACTGCTTTCCGGTGCGATGCGACAAGATGGCACCTCGATGCGATACTCTTCTCCGGTACGATGCGACAAAATGGCGTCTTGGTTGCGATGCGACAACGTTGGTGTGATGCGTGCACGCCCGACGGCCGTGCGGCGACTCGATGATCTTTGGAGCCGCGACAGGCCCCGCGACGCGCTTCTCCGGCGATGCGACAATGACCTCTGTGGCAGCGTCCCGCTTCTCCGGTGATGCGCCGCGCTTCGGCGATGCGATGATGACAGCGGCAGCGGCGTCTCGCTTCCTCGGCGATGCGATGACCACGGCTGCGGCGGCGACATGCTTCTCGTTGTTGCGTCGCGCTTCCAGCTCCCAGCGACACGCAGTCTCTCAGAAGGCCCAGCACAACAGCAGGCACTTCAATTCCCAGCAAGGGAATGCAGGGGGAGCTGGTTGGTGAAGTCTTGTATCCCTGAGACTTCAGGCAGGAGGCAAGCTCTAGTTCAAGCCCTTGGAGATGCTCTTCTTCAAGATGACAAAGCACAGCAAAGTCTTTTCTCCTGTCCTTGGCAGAAAGCAACCACTGCAGGCCAACCCCAATCAGCAAAACAGCACAGGGGCAGTACTCCTCCTTCAGCTTCTCCGGTTCTTCTCCTTGGCAACAGGTTTCTTGATTTCCCAGAAGTGATCTAATTTCCTAGGGGTCTGGGTCCCCTTTTTATACACCTTTTCCCTTTGTTCTCTGAAGGCAGAGAGGCCTTTGCCTAGTCCAAAACCAGTTCTGGCCAGTCCTGGAGCACTTTGTTTTTCTGACTCCTTCTTTCCTTTGAGAGTGAGGGGCAGAGCCATCAGACGCCCGGCAGGAGGTGGAGCCAGCATTGTGGAAGGCAGGCACAGCCCTATTCAGACCCAGGTGCAACTCCTCCCACCCATCCTCCTTCAGGCAGACCTATTCAGCCTAGTGCTGACTCACCCTGCCTCCTGGAATCCCCCAGCCCCTGTCACTCACAAACCCAGACATACAATACACAACCTGAGCAGAGGCAGCTGGATGGTTTAGGCAAGAAAATACCTACTTTCTAAAAGTGGTATTTTCAAACAAAGAATGTTAAAACCAACTTCACTAAAAGATGTATTTTATCATCCTGAGTTCAGGCATACTAAATTCGTTTTTCTACCATGTTCTCTGGGTCAGTTAGGATTATAAGGTGTAATAATCAAAACTGCCCATTCTGGCCTATGGAGAACAGGTAGCCTTGCAATAGTGAAAAACGAAAATGGCTGTAATTCACTATTAGGACATGCCACACACACCAGGGCATGTCCTACCTTATACTTACAATGCACCCTGCCCTTGGGCCTACCTTAGGGGTGTCTGATATGAAGATAAGGGACGGTTTAGGGACTGGCAAGTGGGTGCACTTGCCAAGTCGACATGGCAGTCACAGACTGCACACAGGCTCTGCAATGGCAGGCCTGAGACACATTTTACAAGCCGCTTCTGTGGGTGGCACAACCAGTGCTGCAAGCCCACCAGCGGCATTGGATTTACAAGCCCGGGGCACACTCAGTGCACTGTACTAGGGACTGACAAGTAAACCAATCATCCAATCATGGAGTCACTAATCCATACATCAATTTACAGTAGGGAGCACTTGCACTGTGGCACTGAACAGCAGTGGCACAGTGCCCAAAAGCATCTAAAACCAGCAAAACATAAGAGGCAACAGCAAAAAAAATGGAAGGAGACCCACGCCAATGGTGCCAAGTCTAACACGTGTCCCCTCCAGCTGAAATGTGGGGAGAACTACCCTTCCTCCTGGGAGTTCTCATCACTAAGGCGGAAAAATCTGGACAGACCATCAGCATTGGCGTGTTCTGTACCAGGGCGGTGTTCCACCGTAAAGTCCATCCCCTGTAGGGAAATGGACCACCTCAACAGTTTTGGATTCTCACCCCTCATCTGCATTAACCATCTGAGGGGCCTGTGGTCTGTCTGAACCCGGAAGTGAGTCCCAAACAAATATGGTCTCAACTTCTTCAGCGCCCAGACCACAGCAAATGCCTCACGTTCAATCGCACTCCACCTCTGTTCCCGTGGGAGTAACCTCCTACTAATAAAGGCTACAGGTTGGTCTAGGCCCTCCTCATTCATCTGTGAAAGCACAGCCCCAACACCATGCTCTGAAGCATCTGTCTGCACAATGAATTCCTTTGAGAAGTTGGGCGCCTGAAGCACGGGCGCCGTGCACATGGCAGATTTCAGGGCATCAAAAGCCTTTTGGCAGGCATCAGTCCAGTTCACTTTCCTGGGCTGCTTCCTGGAAGTCAGCTCAGTCAAGGGTGCAACAATGTTGCCATACCCCTTGACAAACCTCCTGTAATACCCGGTGAGTCCTAAGAAGGCCCTCACCTCTGTCTGGGTTTTGGGGGTTCCCAAGCCAGGATGGTATCTATCTTGGGCTGTAGGGCGCCACCTGGCCGCTCCCTACCTGGTGTCCCAAGTACACCACAGAACCCTGCCCGATCTGGCACTTACTCGCCTTGATCGTGAGGCCTGCCCTCCGCAGCGCCTTCAACACTTCCCAGAGGTGGTGCAGATGTTCCTCCCAAGTGGCGCTGAACACTGCAATGTCATCCAGGTAGGCGGCACTGAAATCCTCCAGCCCAGCCAACACCTGGTTGACCAACCTCTGAAAGGTGGCAGGGGCATTCTTCATCCCAAAGGGCATCACCCGGAATTGGTAGTGCCCATCTGGTGTGGAGAATGCTGACCTCTCTTTGGCCCCATCAGTTAAGGCGATCTGCCAGTACCCAGACGTTAGATCAAACGTGCTGAGGTACCGGGCAGCCCCTAACCGATCAATGAGCTCATCAGCTCTGGGGATGGGGTGCGCGTCAGTCCTTGTGACGGAATTGAGTCCTCGGTAGTCCACACAGAACCGGAGTTCGGGTGTGGCACCAGGCGCGGCAGCCTTTGGGACCAAGACCACTGGGCTGGCCCAAGGGCTGTTAGAGGACTCAATCACCCCTAAGGCAAACATCTTGGAGACCTCCTCCTTGATGCAAGCCCTCACCCTGTCAGTCACTCTGTAAGTTTTGTGCTTTACAGGAGGACTGTCCCCAGTGTCCACATCATGGATGCACCATTCAGTGATACTGGGAGTCAGGGAGAACAGATCAGAAAACTGTCCCAACAGTTGGCGACAGTCATTCTGCTGCTCCGGGGTCAGGGTGGGAGAGAGGTTCACACCATCCACTGACCCATCTTGCTCTTTTGCATACAGGAGATCAGGAAGAGGTTCAGTCTCCTCTTCCATCCCAGCATCTGTTGCTAAGAGCATGCACACTTCAGACCTCTCAAAGGTCGGCTTCAGGCGGTTCACATGCAGGACCCGCAAGGGGTTCCTGGGAGACTGCAAGTCCACCAAGTAGGTGACATCACTCTTGCGCTCCACCACCTCAAATGGTCCGGTCCACTTATCCTGGAGCGCACAGGGCTCCACTGGGGCCATGACCCAAACCTTTTGTCCAGGCTGAAACTCGATCAGAGTGGCGTTCTGATCATGCCAACGTTTCATCTCTTCCTGGCTGGCTTCCAGATTCGCCTCAGCGAGTTGTCTGAAACGCCGAGTCTGGTTCCTGAAGGCCAGCATGTAACTAAATACATCCTGGGGAGTTTTCCTGGGAGCTTTCTCCCAGCCTTCCTTGACCAGACTCAGAGGTCCTCTTACAGGATGGCCGTACAGCAGTTCAAAGGGACTGAACCCTAAGGACTTCTGGGGCACCTCTCTGTAAGCAAAGAGCAGGCATGGCAAGAGGACGTCCCACTTACGCCTCATGGGTTCTTCCAGACCCATAATCATGCCTTTAAGGGTCCGGTTGAATCTCTCAACCAGCCCATTACCTTGGGGGTGGTAAGGAGTGGTGAACTTATAGGTTACACCACACTCCTGCCACAGGGACTTCATATACTTGGAAATGAAGTTAGTACCACGGTCAGACACCACCTCCTGGGGGAACCCCACACGGGAGAAAATCCCCATCAGTGCACGTCCCACCACGGGGGCCGTCACTGTCCGAAGAGGGATGGCTTCCGGGTACCGGGTGGCATGGTCCACCAAGACCAGGATGAACCTGTTGCCCATGGCTGTCTTGGGATCCAGAGGCCCCACAATGTCAATACCCACCCTCTCAAAGGGGGTGCTGACAACAGGGAAAGGTTGGAGAGGAGCCTTGTGCTTCCTCCCACTCTTACCACTTGCCTGGCAAGTCTGACAGGTCCTGCAATGAGTATCTGAACTCTTGCGCATTTGGGGCCAATGAAAGTGGGTGACAAGCCTTTGAAAGGTCTTGTCTTGCCCCCAAATGTCCTGCTAAAGGCACATCATGAGCCAGACCCAGTAGGAAGGCTCTGAAGCGCTGGGGTACCACCAGCACACGGGCTGACCCAGGCTCAGCAACCTTAGGCTCACTATACAGGAGACCATTCTCCCAGTAGATCCAGTGTGATCCAGACTGATCACCTGCTGCCTGGCTTACAGCCTGTTGCCGCAAGCCCTCAAGAGAAGGGCACTTCTTCTGCTCCTCGCAGAATTCTTCCCTGGAGGGGCCTCCTTCCTGCTGCCAATGGGTCAGCTCAGGCAGGTCCCCCAGTTCAGCCACTTGTTCCCCTGTAGGTTCCAGGGCATCCCCCTCAAGGTCTGCCTCCTCCTGGACCGTGGGAACTTCGGGGGCCGGTTTCCGCGCCCCCTGCCTCCTCTCTTTAAGGCAGGCACCTGGGCCCTTCTTCCAGGCTCCAGGTCCTCTTGAATACCCTTACCGGCTGCCATTGACCGTGTGGTCACACACGCCCACTCTGGCAGACCCAACATCTCCAAATGAGACCTCCGCTCCACCTTCGCCCAAGGGGAGCTCTCCAAATCATTGCCTAGCAGACAGTCAACAGGCATGGCTGGCCTCACAGCTACTTGGATACCTGAGACCCCCCACTCAAAGGGAACCTGGGCCACCTTGCAGTGGCTCTCTGAGTTGTCAGCGGCAACTACAGGGTAGAATACGTTGGGGACCACCTGCTCCTCAGACACCAGCCGACAACTGACAGCTGTCACACTGGCCCCGGTGTCTCTCAGAGCCTCCACCCTATGGCCATTGATGGTCACCCACTGCCTGTATTTTTAGTGTTATCAGGCAGCTGGGTCCTAGGGACCATCTCACTGTCTCCTAAAGAGACCAGGGACATCTCTGCGGGACCCCACCCACCTTGGGCACCCAACTCCTCCCCCAGGGCTACACTAGCCATCTGCCGGGGTGGTGCACCAGTGGGTGCAGTGGTCACGGTATTGGGGCACTTGGGACTTCCTACAAAGTGACCCACCTGACCACAACTAAAGCATGCTTTGGGCCCCTTCTGAACAGACTTATCTGTTGGGACCCATGGTCTTTTCTCAGTGGGAGGCTGGGAACCCTTACCTTGGTTCCCTTGGGGTTTACTTTGGGGCCCTTTTTGGAACTCCTTCTGTTTACCCTTGTCCCCCCACTCTTCTGCTGGGGACCCTGCCCACCTTTGGCGGAGTCTCCCACAAGACCCTTGTGGACCCGGGTACTGACCCAGCGGTCCGCCTTCTCAGCGAGCTTCCTAGGATTAGAAAGCTTACTGTCAACTAGGTGCTGGCGTAGCTCTGGAAAACAACTACTGGACAAGTGCTCCCATGCGATTAAATCATAGAACTCCTGTAAGTCATTTACTTTGCTACCCTTCACCCATCCATCCAATGCTCTGCAAAAATAAGACACATACTCCACCCAGGTACTAGACTCCAGCTTTTTGCAGTTCCTAAACTTCTGCCTATAAAGCTCTGGAGTTAACCCATACCTTGCCACTAAAGCTTCCTTCAGGTGGGCATAGGACATCTGATCCACTGTGGGCAAGGCTAGCAAGGTTTCCCTTCCCTCACCTGCAAAGCGGCCCCACAACCCCGCTCCCCAATCCTTCTCAGGGACCCGGTGTGATGTCATGGCGATCTCATATGCTTTAAACCATTGCCCAATGTCCTCCCCCTTCATGAAATCCTTAATAACCTCCTTGGGGATGTACACTCTACTTTCTACAGGCACTGGAGGTGTGCTGCCACCAGAGGGAGTGATTTCTAGGCTTCTAGCCTTTAGCTCTAGCTCCCTCACCACTCTCTCATGCTCTAAAAGCATCTTCTTTTCTTCCATGGCCAACCTCTTACTTTCTAACTCCAATTTCTTATGCTCAAGGCTATCATGGCTTCCCTGTTTCAGTTTGGCCATCTCCATTTCATGCATCCTGCTTTTGTCCCTGTCCTCCAGCTCCTCTGGAGACAGGCCCTTTTGAGAAACACTGCTGCCCTCCCTGGAAGGCGCTCTCCTCCCAGTTAAGCCCAATGGCCCCTCAAGCTGCCCATCTAAATTCTCTGCCTCCTCCACAGGCTCCTCGGACTGCCCACTGGCATTCCGTGCTTCCAACCAGGCTCTCAGTGCCTTGTGAAACTCCTCCTTCCTGGTGAGGCCTCTCATAGAGATTTTAAACTTTTTGCAAACAGATTTGAGTTCTGGCACAGTGTAGGTATCAACCCTATCTTCTTCAAATTCAATATCTGCAGGTGCAATGGATCCTTTTTGCTCATGGTGAAAATTGGCAGTTCTCAACAAAAATAAAGGTTCCAAGGAAAAAAGTCCTATTAAAAGGTATGTGGTCGCGTATTGGTCTGCACTCACTAGTAGTGTACACCAATCACTGTATATGAATCACAAATGCAAGTCCAAATCCTCACCGCTGACCACCAATGTTAGAACTGGGGGTCTCTAGTTGGCAATGGTTTGCACCTTTGTCCAAATAGGGACCCTTGCTTCTAGTCAGGATAAGGGGGAAACACTCCTAAAATAACCCCTGCTCACCCCCTGGTAGCTTGGCACGAGCAGACAGGCTTATCTTAGAGGCAGTGTGTAAAGCATTTGTGACCACATACAGTAATACAGTGAAAACACTACAGATGGACACCACACAGGTTGTTTATGTAAAAATAAGTAATCTTTATATAGACTTATCACAAGACCCAATAGCAAAAATCCACAATACAGTACTCAAAAATAGGCTTTAAAAGGTTATAAAATAGTTCAGTTCTCTCAAGTTGTAAATGCGACACTTTACTCTCAATGTACCTTGAATGCGTTACGCAAAGAAAACAAAAGGGTCGCAGGGAAGGTGATGCGGCGGTTCCTTACACTCAGGGGAGTGGATGCGTCGGTTCCTTACTGCTGCGCAGGGGAGTTGATGCTCGCTTCCTTACTGTGTGGGGAGGGGATGCGTCGGTTTCTTACTGCTTTCCGGTGCGATGCGACAAGATGGCACCTCGATGCGATACTCTTCTCCGGTACAATGCGACAAAATGGCGTCTTGGTTGCGATGCGACAACGTTGGTGTGATGCGTGCACGCCCGACGGCCGTGCGGCGACTCGATGATCTTTGGAGCCGCGACAGGCCCCGTGACGCGCTTCTCTGGCGATGCGACGATGACCTCTGTGGCAGCGTCCCGCTTCTCCGGTGATGCGCCGCGCTTCGGCGATGCGATGATGACAGCGGCAGCGGCGTCTCGCTTCCTCGGCGATGCGATGACCGCGGCTGCGGCGGCGACACGCTTCTCGTTGTTGCGTCGCGCTTCCAGCTCCCAGCGACACGCAGTCTCTCAGAAGGCCCAGCACAACAGCAGGCACTTCAATTCCCAGCAAGGGAATGCAGGGGGAGCTGGTTGGTGAAGTCTTGTATCCCTGAGACTTCAGGCAGGAGGCAAGCTCTAGTTCAAGCCCTTGGAGATTCTCTTCTTCAAGATGACAAAGCACAGCAAAGTCTTTTCTCCTGTCCTTGGCAGAAAGCAACCACTGCAGGCCAACCCCAATCAGCAAAACAGCACAGGGGCAGTACTCCTCCTCCTTCAGCTTCTCCGGTTCTTCTCCTTGGCAACAGGTTTCTTGATTTCCCAGAAGTGATCTAATTTCCTAGGGGTCTGGGTCCCCTTTTATACACCTTTTCCCTTTGTTCTCTGAAGGCAGAGAGGCCTTTGCCTAGTCCAAAACCAGTTCTGGCCAGTCCTGGAGCACTTTGTTTTTCTGACTCCTTCTTTCCTTTGAGAGTGAGGGGCAGAGCCATCAGACGCCCGGCAGGAGGTGGAGCCAGCATTGTGGAAGGCAGGCACAGCCCTATTCAGACCCAGGTGCAACTCCTCCCACCCATCCTCCTTCAGGCAGACCTATTCAGCCTAGTGCTGACTCACCCTGCCTCCTGGAATCCCCCAGCCCCTGTCACTCACAAACCCAGACATACAATACACAACCTGAGCAGAGGCAGCTGGATGGTTTAGGCAAGAAAATACCTACTTTCTAAAAGTGGTATTTTCAAACAAAGAATGTTAAAACCAACTTCACTAAAAGATGTATTTTATCATCCTGAGTTCAGGCATACTAAATTCGTTTTTCTACCATGTTCTCTGGGTCAGTTAGGATTATAAGGTGTAATAATCAAAAGATCAGAAGATAAGGGACGGTTTAGGGACTGGCAAGTGGGTGCACTTGCCAAGTCGACATGGCAGTCACAGACTGCACACAGGCTCTGCAATGGCAGGCCTGAGACATTTTACAAGCCGCTTCTGTGGGTGGCACAACCAGTGCTGCAAGCCCACCAGCGGCATTGGATTTACAAGCCCGGGGCACACTCAGTGCACTGTACTAGGGACTGACAAGTAAACCAATCATCCAATCATGGAGTCACTAATCCATACATCAATTTACAGTAGGGAGCACTTGCACTGTGGCACTGAACAGCAGTGGCACAGTGCCCAAAAGCATCTAAAACCAGCAAAACATAAGAGGCAACAGCAAAAAAAATGGAAGGGAGACCCACGCCAATGGTGCCAAGTCTAACAATTTCTATACATAAAAAATAGTTTTAACCTGCTCCTATAAAGCATGTCAGTGATTTGTGCAAAAGAGAGAAAGTGAACTGTACTCCCTATTTGACAGTATCAAGTACGTGTTGAATTATTGCATTACTTTTAGGCACCATGAAGGGATGAGGGGTGTTAATAAATGGGTCCCACGTGACAATTGTAAGACTATTCTACATTTACCCTACTTCTCGTGGGCAGATAGGGTTGCTCTTGTATGGTTTACACACTCAACATATAAGTGCCACAGTCAGTGAACCCCATAAGGGCACCACTAGGGAGGGGAGTAAATGGATCAGCGCGGCGCAAGCATCCCCTGCAGACAAGTGCAGTACCACACTGCACATGCCTGCAGAGGGGAGGCCTTACCCCCTCTTCAGTGAGAGGCAGGTGCACCCCCAGGGAAAGATGAAGGTGCAGTTTCCAACCATGGCCCTGTCTTTCACTAATGAGCTCTCCTCAGTGCAGGCATAAACTGTGAGAGCTTCTGCCTCGTTTTTCTTGTAATCTAGACTACTGTCCTGGTCTGCACAGGGTGCACCTAATTATTGGTGCACTGTGCAGCAGATAGAAACTGTCCACTACTTTAAAACCCTATTCTTTATCCCTATATAGCATAAGAAAAAGAAAAACGCAAGCCAAAAGTGAATCCTACTATTTAGCGCACTTATGCAAGCATGTATGGCTCAAACATTGGATATTATAGTGCAAGATAGATTTGCCTGATAGATTTGAGGTCTGTCGTGAAATATGTGCTGTTTGAACAAGAAGATTTTGTGCTCTTCAGTGAATTTTCCCAGTTATGCTGAAGTAATTAGCAGCATTCAAACTATGCTTTTAAAATAAACCGAGTCAGACCACATCCTTTCTGAATGTTGCTAAACTGCAACACTATAGAGAAGTCTGAACACATTGTTATAAATGGGTTCATGGGACCAACAATTTTCACTAATTCAGATGGCACTGTAAAGAGTGAGCCATGTGAACAGATGTGCAGAAAACGAATGGCGGTTTTTAAATGCTATATATTGTACATATCAGCTGAGAAAATATTTATTTTCAGTATCGCTATGTAAAGAAAAATATATCACTGGGATTTTCTGCCAGCACTCTTATAATTTGCCAAAGTGTCAGTATTAATTATAAATGTTTTGTGAATAACAGGAACCAGATGTTTTTTAAAGTGTATGATTTTAGATAAAAGAGTGCAAACCCAACACTAAATGAAGGGTATATTTCATTATACTGAACACCTGCAAAAACAGGAATGGAGAGGTTTATGACTCAGTCAGGTAAAATTGAAAGCTTAACTTTTAAAATTTTTAGTAGGAATGTTTTTAGACATAACAGCCAAGTCAACCTTCACTTTATCAACACTGGTGATAAGATCTGCTTAAATGAGAGCGAATATACTTTGCGCCATGATTGTACTTGATGAAGTATAGCTGTGGGTATCAAATGAAATGTTCTAGTCACGTGATGACGTTTACATTTGATCCATGTTGTATACCAACAAAAACCTCCTTTCAACATTATTTGTGAGGCTATGTACTTATTGATTTTCAACCATCATTGCTAGTTTGTGAGACGGTCTTTTGAAAAAGATCAAATCGAGAGCATAGGATCATGAATCAAACAAATGTGGGCGAATTTCAGGCAACTGGTTGCATCACAAAATAGTCTACAAAAGTTTCTTAATATCTACAGTGCTCTTTTCATGATTGATTTATGCAGTTAGTGGTTTATGCAGCTCAAATACTGGACGGGTTTAGCGCAAACTCTCTACACGTTTTGATATCTTAGAACATTAGTGTTGGTCTACCAGTACCCTGCTCTGCATTTATTATTTCTCATCTTCTTTATCTAAAAACTTAGCATTTTTCTAAGTCGCAATTTCATATTTTTGTCGAATGTAAGTTATGAAAGTATATCTGACCCTAGAATCATTTCGACTCACATGTATCATGCTCTTCAGAATAATTTCAAATTTGCAAGCAATATACTTCTGTAGCCATACCCGCCATGGCATAAAGCAAATTTATTCAAGGGGTCCATTACTACTTGGCTAGCAATAGCCTAGTGTTCACCTTTCCCAGAGTTATTGAGATTGTGAGTCAAAATACCGGGCACAAAAATATCTTGCTACCAAAATATGGAAGCCTAAGTAAAAACTACCAAAATATCATGAGGCTAAGTATATAAGGGAGTAAAGATTTACTTTTATTAACTCCACGTCTCCCTACCTTGAAAACATATATTACGTCAAGACAAGGGGTAGCCAGATAATTAAAATAACCCCCACTTTGAACTAAAGATTTGACGGTACCAAGCAAGTGAGCCGGCCCTCCCTAAAAGAGAACCCTTGTCTCTCCCAACCAACCATCTATCCATTCATCCTTTCACCCTTCCATCCACCCACTGATAACCACGATGTCATCTTTGCATGTCATCCATTCATTTTTTCAGCTATCATTCAGTCTTTCACCATTCCATCCATTGGCCCATCTATCCAGCCAGTCACACATGCATCAGCTATGCATGCATCCATCTGTAAAACTATTGACCAATTATTTGACTTACCCATCCATAAATTAAGCTTTTCATCCATCAATTGATCCTTTTGTATGTCCAACCATCCAGCCATTCTTCCATCCATCATCTCAGATTTCCATTTACTCTGCCATCCATCCATCATCTCAGATTTCCATTTACTCTGTCCTCTTTCCTACACCCATCCAGTTTCTCAGATTTCCATTTACTCTGCCATGCTTTCATCCTCCCATCTATCCATCCATCTTCTCAGATTTTAATTTACTCTGCTATTCTTCCACTCACTCATCCATCCCCTCAGTTTTTCATTTACTCTGCCATCTTTTCAATCACTGATCTATCTATCTCCTTAGATATCCATTTGGTCTGCCATCTTTTCAGCTACCCATCTTCCAAAATTTCCATTCACTCTGCCATCCTTTCACCCCCCACTTACCAATCCATCCTCTCAGATTTCCAATTACTCTGCCATGGACTCATCAATCAATTCACTTATCTCTTACCCACCTATTCATCCATCCTTTCACATACTCACCCATCCTTTCACCCACCTATCCATGCATTCTTTCAACCACCCATCCATGCATACTTTCAACCATTTATCCGTCTGTCCGCTTACCCTCCCTTATTTCCACCCACTCATCAATCTGTCCTTTTACCTGCCAATCCTTTCACCCATTTTTCATTCATCCTTTCACCCACCCATCCATCCTTCCTTCTTGATTTCCATTTATGCTGTCATCCTTTCACTCACCCCTCCTCTCAAATTTCCATTTACTTTACCATCTCTTTGTTCACCCATACATCTATCCTGTTACCTAGTCATCCACCCGTCCCTTCACCTATCCATCCATGCATCCTCTCACCCACTTATACACCCATCCTTTCACCCACCAATCCATCCATCCTTTCACCCACCATTCTTACACCCAATTATCCATGTCATTTTACCCACCAATCCTTTCACCCAATCATCCATACATCCTTTCACATACCCATCCTCTCACCCACTCACCCACCCATCCTTACACCCACTCATCCATCCTTTCATTCACCCATCCTCCCTGATTTCCATTAACTCTGCCATCTTTTCACCCACCCATCCTCCTATCCTCTCACCCTCTCACCCACCTATCCACCCATCTTTTCACCCACCTATCCACCCATCTTCTCACCCACTCATCCACCCATCCTATCACCCACAATCCACCCTGTCACCCACCTATTCATCCTTTCACCCCCATCCTTTTACTCACTTATCAATCCATCCTTTCAGTGACTCCTTGATCATTACACCCCCTTTGTTTCACTAACCCATCCATACTTTCCCACACCCACCCATGCATCCTTTCACCAACCGTCCTTTCACCCACTGA
The DNA here is from genome assembly GCA_963921515.1 of Calotriton arnoldi. Lineage (NCBI taxonomy): Eukaryota > Metazoa > Chordata > Amphibia > Caudata > Salamandridae > Calotriton > Calotriton arnoldi. Next base: position 188,836 of record CAWUFW010000839.1, read on the forward strand.
TCCAAACGTCCTTTTGCCCAACCTTGCTTTCACCCACTCATCATCCATCCTTAAACTCTACCATTCTTTCACCCACTAATCTATCCATCCTTTGACCTAGCCATCCTCTCATCCACCCATCCTCTCACCCACTCATTCACTCTTTCCCCCACACTTCCATTCTTCCCATCCATCCTTTATGTCACCCATCTATCCATCATTTCATCCACCCATCATTTCCCCCATATATCCATCCATCCTTTCACCCAACCATCCTTTCAACCGCCCATCTATGCATCCTTTCATTCACCCACTGCTTCACCTACCTATCCATCCTTTCACCCAGCCATCCTTTTATCCATGCATCCATCCTTTCACTCACCCATCCAGCCTTTTAACTTCTCAACTATCCATCCTTTTACACACCCATCCTTTCACCCAGCCTTACTTTCACTCACTCATCAATTTTTACCTTTTCTATCAACCCATCTTTTATGTTCTTTATAGCATTAATGTTTAGCTTATTATATCTGCCAAGTGGCAGACCTAAGAGGCTCATAAAGAGCCCCAATCCCACTGGAGGCAATGTTTCTAGTGTAGATAGCCTTCTAAGCAATGTCTTGAGCTTAAAAAAGCACATTTATGAGAATTAGTCATCCAACTTATAAAATAAATGTTTAAGGAGTTAAAGATACCAGCATGCTGGCTTGAAACCAATGCGATCTTAATCCGTAAGATTGGTAAAAATTCAGATTTGTGCTCATCATACTGTCCAATTTTGCTATTAAATTGTTATAGTATTCTTTTAAAATATATTGCCACACAACTTTAGAAAATATTGGGCAACATAATTCATGTAGGTGAACAAAGATTTCCTGTAGATTGGTCTTTACACTACAGAATGACTGTTTTTTTTATTATCATATATTGATGTTTCATTTGATTTCTTTCATCCACTTATAGTCTCCTTAGATGACACAGAAAAAGCCTTTGATTTAGTCTAATTGAACGATTTATTGGTGGTAATGGACAGATGTGGATTCATAAATACCCAGAGTAATGTAATCATGCCCCATGCCATAAGCCCAAAGCAACTTTGATTATTAGCAAATAGCATAACAAGCCCTCTGACAAAGAGAGAGGTACACAAAAGGGTTGCCTTCTTTTCCTAGTCATTTTTGCATTCTTTACTAATCTTTGACAATTAGGTTGCAGAGCAATATCAAGATCCCCAGGTTTAAATTATTTCCCGTCTTGTACATTTCATTAAATGCCAATGGCCTTTTGATAATTTCTGACTCTTCTTTGGTTACTTAACTCCTTATATTATTAATATTTATAAGACTGAAAGACATTGTTTGGAATGTCAAAGATAAAAAAAAGGAGGATTGTAAAAAATAAAAAGAAGAGCGAAGAATTTGAGGGTAATAACCCAGATAAAATTGGTGATTTATTTCAAGCCAACTAGCCTGATAAATGGACCGGAGTAAAAAAAAACTCTTGCCCAGAATCAGTCTGTCCTGCGAGTATTAGCTGGTGGAATTAATAATCCCAAGATGATCACATCATCCAAATTGTTAGTTTTGCTCCAACACTTACCAGTTTATACACAATAAATTGTTTAATATGATAGGAGTGCAAATCACATCTTTTATCTGGGCAAATAAGGTAATCCAGGCATAGAAAAAAATAGCATTTTGAATAGAGGAATTATGTCTGTAGTGTCCTGCATTTCAGCAATATAATTAGGCAGACAGGCTACACTTTAATAATTCTTAAATGCCCCAGACCAACGTTTTTCACCCAAAATTGAATTTGTCATAGCCACAAATTTTCCTTTGACACCCAATATTTATCTATCCAAATTTAATAATCCAAATGTCTTCAAGAAGATTAGATTAAAAATGATCCAATTTATAACTCTTATATACTGGTATTTAGCTATACCACCACTATTTACAGAATTAGCACATATATAACTATATGAGGAAATATGGAATTTGCTCATCTTAGAATAATATCTAATGACAATCTCCAGGACCAAATACAATCATTAGCTAATTTAATTCATCCACACAAAATTAACTGAATGATTTACTGAAACTTTGGATCAACTATAGAAGTGAAGTTCCATTTCTACCCAATATGCAATTTTGTGCTACATTCAAGACATATAATCTTGCTGTAGCTTTGCAAAGCACTGAACATTTTTTGCACAAGCTATATATAATTCAGAATTCAAAATGCATGTGTTAACTCAATTTTATGACAAACTTTACATGGTAACTGAAGACTGAGTAAATATGGGAAAGTGAAGGTATCCCAGTAGACCATGAATTCTGGACTTCAGTTTTAACAATAATAAGGACACATTTATTGCAACAACAAAAAAACTGACATCATTTTCTTTTAACATTTCATTACACTTATTATGCATCAGTAAGATTGTCCACAATGTCAAAGCAAAATACATTGAGGTGTCTAAGAAGCAATGAGTATGATGCTGATCATATGCATAGGTTTTCTCAATCTTCTGTAATTAAAATCATTTGTACCAAGATTGACAAATATCTTTAAAAATATTTATCAACTTGTACAATAGATACTAATCCAATTGTTTTTAGTTGAATGAAGAACTAAAATGTTATACTAAGTTCAGAAAATATTTGGCTATGCTTACTTCAGGGATTTGGAAAAGTATGTTGCAGTTGCGGCTGGTGGAATTTGAAACTGGTGGGGCGTAAGCAGAACAAATCAACGTATTCGAGCGAGCGCAGCGAGCAAGCCCGATGGCAATAAGGGGGGCTCGGGGGGGGTTCTCCCCCGTGAAGAAATTTTACAAAAATTGGCATCTTTTTGGTGCGATTTTCAGCACTATTTCTGTGATAAATGGACTAAAAATTCAGTTCTTCTAGGCATTCATAAAAGAAAACTCATACATTATTTCAGAGAATTTCTGGGTTGCCAAGCAAGTCTGACTTCTGAAGAGGGCTAGGGTACTAAGCAAGACTGCTTTGGCTCTACCCTTTCCAATAGAAAACACTAGTTAGCGATGTGAACAAGTTCAATGGACAAACCTGGGGTCTAGTGAGAGTCCCTCTCCTGAGAAAGAAATTTAAAAAGATTGGCAATTGGTGCATTTTAAAGCAAATGAATGCAGCGATAAAGCAAGGCTTATTAAGCAGTGGGAACGTATAGTCTTGAAATATTAAACACATTAAAAACTGCCCCATATCTTCTTGCATTAATTTGTTCAACAGTTACTGCAATATGTAAATTGTTCTGCATGACAACTTTAGCCCTTTAAAATGTATGCTTGCCCAGTGTCTTGCACTGCATGCAGCATTAACTTTGGAAAAATATGCTCTAACCAGACTTCGGGAAGCACCCACAGCTGCTGGCTGTAACCAGACATATAGAAATATGTGCAGACAGGTCTTTAAGTGAGATGAAAAAAGTGGGTGCTCCCTATAAAGAAACATGGCAAATACATTTCTGTGATTCCCATAGTGTGCCATCAGACAGGTATTTTGGTTTCTCTCTGAGATGTAATTTTATCCAGATAAATGGCACAGCAACTGACATATGCCTAAAGCCTGTCAGTATGATTGGCTTTGTCACTAGGTGTTAGCTGTTTAAGATAAATGAGTAACAACAATGATTTCTTATAAATAATTAACATTGAAAATGTTTAAATTCTGAAATTCTGAAATAGTGAGTGTGAATTAAATAGCATTGAGGCCTGTGGAAGGAGTTTTGGCCTTCAATTATGTGTGCTTTATGTTAGATATGTATCCTCTTTTTCTCTGCATATCTTGTCCATCTGCACACAGTAGCGGTCCGTGGTAGGAGTGCCGGCCGGGCGGTGACCTGGGGTGGGGGAGGGGCAGGGTGGAGGGTAGTAAACCACGGATTACAGCCGAATTTCGTTGTGAGCGCTGCATCGCCAAATGCGATGCAGTGCGCGCAACGAAATTCGTTTTATTTATTTAAATGTTTACTTACCTGTATTCGGCCGTAATCCGTGGTTTACTACCCCCACCCTGCCCCTCCCCACCCCACTTCACCGCCCGGCCGGCACTCCTACCACGGACCGCTACTGTCTGCACATCTTCAACCCCCTCTCTTTCCTCTTCAACATCCTCTTTTCACTCTTCCCCGAATGCCCTTCCTCACATCTCTGTCACTTCACCGCCCCCAACATGCACTGCACTCCCTCAAATATAAGCACTTTAATTTCTCTTACTGTTGCCTTGCAAATATTTTGACATCAGTGTACCCCCTTCACACACATTTCCACAGAATTTCAGTTGCAAATGGAATACACAAATATTGTTCTGTGTGCTCTGCAGAGAGGCCAACCCACTGACAGGCACGTTGTTTAGCTTTAGCCTTCGTGCCTGCGCACTCAATCAAAGCCCCTCATAAACACCTGCCATGGCTCAAGCCTCAAAGTATGCACAGAAAAAAATACAGATAAACAGTATAAAATAGCTCACTCGTGGGGAATGCAAGCTTAAGTAAAGTATTGAAAATAAGAGAGGAACTAAACTGCTGAAATGCATTCCCTCTACGTTTTTAACATTCATTGTTTGCAAGTCAGTCCATGTTTTTGTCATCAGTGTTAACTTAGGGGCATGTACACAGGGCCAGTTTTAATGCCATACATCCGGGGACTGGCCACTGTAAGCACATGTTACACAGTAAGCACATATCTCTCGCTTTGGGCCTGACTCTGATATTTGGATCCATTTCACAAGGGAGCAAATGCCGCAGCTCCACTTCTAAAGGAGCGAGCAATGTGCAGAGCAATGTGCAGTGAGGGCCTGGGGTGTCAGTGGGCGAGGTAAGCATGATGAGGGGTCTCGGCACAATATACAGAACACAGCATTAGCTTGCAAACACTTAGCGAAGGGGCACCGTAAAAGGGTGTTACTGTCCCGGTCTGAAACAAATCTATCCCACATGTAGGACACTTTCTCGCAGTCATCATATCCAACTCAGCACTAAAAGTCAATTACCAGTATCTTCAAACATGAAGTCTACAGAGAGCCCAAGAACCTTCCAGAAAGGTGTCATGATGTCAGAGGAGGTGGCTGTCTGAACCACTACCAAGCAACACAGCAACGAAGGAAGCTCATTTGGACTGGTGATGCTCTGGAGTTCTCAGTTCAGATTATAGGTCTATGGGAGACCTGGGACAGGATGCAGCTAGGATCACAGACCAGTCTGCCTCTTGGGGGAGAAACTGCTCTATATGTGAATAAGAAAGAGTTGGAAAGTGGCAGCCTTTGCCAGTCCATAAACGCATTTCACGAGACGTAACAACCTGTTACACAGACATTGTTCAACCCTTACTCCAGGCTGCCACGGAACAGGTGTCGGAGTGTCTGCAGATAGCTTTTTCTTAAAATGCCCTTTCCAGATTACATGTGCGCCAAACCAAACTGGAATTCAGCTTTTTTAAGCTCTTTTAAATGGCCTGTGAAGCATCAATCCACTCCTTCCCGGTAATCCATTGAAATCAACGCCCGAAAGGAGGAGGTGGTGGGATCATGTTTAAAAGTAGGATAACTGGACGACCTGCATTACCAGCAAATACCCAAGCAGTGAGAAGCAAGCTTCATCTCTGGGCCGAGACCAATTTAGGCCCATTCTTCTGTCCACCCTTGAAACCCCCCTCATCAGAGCTAAGGCACCTGCGGAGCTTTAAAGATCTTAGAGCTGCTATTCATTTCTATTATAAATGACTTAACTCATGGCTTTCTATGTGGAGTCCCAGCCATTTTATCGATCCTCATAACAGTCGTGGCTCGTGCTCGCAATACTCGTGGGGGGGGGGGGGTCGGGTGGGGGGGGGGCCGGGGGGGAGATTAATAAAACATTTTAAAAAAAGAAAGAAAACTTACCTGACATGAGAGGGTCCGCGCCGCCTCTGCTCGTGGGCCGGGTCCGCGTTGGCGCCTTCACGTCTTCCAAACAGGTCAGGAACAGCACTGGAGTGGCAACCCCTCTCAGCCAATACTGGCGCTGCTCCAGCAGCGCCAGGATTGGCTTAGCGGGGATACTCGCCGCCCGCCTGCCCATTAGGAGACCGAGGTTTGAGGCTTTGATCAACCCTCGGTCTCCTAATGCGCAGCCACCAGCCTGAGCAGACACTAGTGCGCATGACTGGGCTGGTCGGAAAAATTCGCCGACCTTCACCAGTCATGCGCACTTGTGCTGCTGCCTGCCCCTGGTCTGACAATGCATGTCAGTCAACATGACGCCGGACTGCCCACTCCCTTCAGACTCTGAAGGGGGTGGGCGGTCCGACGTCATGCTGACTGACATGCATTGTCAGTTCTCCCTCGGCGTCTCTGAACTTAAGTAAACTGAGAGTTTACTTAAGTTCAGAGATGCCGAGGGAGCTGCGGGCGCGGGCGGCTTGTGGGGCAACGCCCTAATGGACGCACCGCCACTCGTATGTTGGTTAAAGAACAGAAAAGGTTAACCACACCAAAATTTGGGTTATGGTCCACCAGCATTCGGTATGTAGTAACACTTTGGAATGCTAGAAAAATAAGAACCTAAAAAAAAGTTGAAATCTGGGATAAAATGAATGAGATCTTTTCTAACTAACTAACAATTGAAATATACACTCTGTGGGAAAATGCATCAGGTCTAATTATCTGTTCTTAAGTCTTATTCTCTACTATAAAATGTGGATGGTGTTCTTCATTTCATTATTTTCACTTTCCTATCCTTCTGGAAATTCGGTAAGGTCGATGTCCTGAATGGTTTTCTTTCCTTGAAACCCGAGCATTATGACATCACCCTCAGGTCAAGCCAGTGTAAGAGCTGTATTTGTGTAAATATAGACAAAGTGGTGGTTGGGTAAGTTTTGGCGCACACACTAAGTGTCAGATGTAACAATGATAGATAGTACAAATATTACAAAGTTAAATCAATTGGGTGCTAAGGGTGAAGATAAGCCACCAAATTTTCTTCAAGGAAAAAATGTTCATGCAGAAAGAAGTCAGCCTCAAGCACTCTGACACAAATCAATATTCCACTCTTCTGTGAACAGTCTTCTTGTGTTCTTTATTCGCAAACCAAATCATCCTACCTATGTTGATATTTTTGCTACAGACTAGCCAACACATGTTTTGTCTCTGGATATATATATCCCAGCTGACTTCCTCAGGAGTGATAACAAATACGTATTTAGATCACCAATGTCTGGCTTCAAATGCAATCAGTTGTGTATACAATATTCGATGTGGCAAAGCAGTCTGTAAATCTATAGAGTGTATTATGCAGAGTGGGAGAATACTTGACAAATCAGAGCAGCCACAGGCGATTGTGACTATTCACGGTCAGAAGGCTGCCGCTCGAATACAAAATCTACTTGAGCGGCAGCAAAATTAACTTGAGTAGCTGCATGGCGCTGGTCATGCTGACTTTTCAGCACAGAACACGCTCCCGGTGCTAAATCACAGTGCGAGCAGCATGACGTCCCTATTTCCACCCATTGGCAGAGCTCTGCGGAATTCTCCAGAGTCAAATTCCATGAGTTCCGCCCACCCCTACTCATATCTCCCTTTCATTGCACTGAACCCTCAGTAGGACCACACAGTTTGAGCACTCCTCCCATTCTGCAGTTCCACATTCCTCCCGATAACAACGGTACCCCATATTTGCAAATGGGTTTATTGCAACAGGACATGAAAGGCCAAAAAACAGGAGCATGTGAAGATAGAAAAAGATGCTTGATTGAGATAGACTTTTGTCTAATTTGGCCTGGGGTCTGCCTGCAACCAAAGAAATATACCAACCACACACATTTCTGTCCATTAGACACCTATCAATGTCTAGGTTGGTAAAACTTGCAGGGATCCCCCTACTGGATTCCCTATTTTTTCTTGCCCAGATTGACTCGTAAATGTCAAACTTTGGGTGAAATAACATAATTTCCTACCATTTCTGAAATTGCAAGTTACGCAATCTTTAGAGAATTACATAAATTATACCAACCAACATTTCCACATTCCTCCCAATAAAAATGGAATCCATTTGTGTAGATAGGCCTGCCACCTATGATAGTAAAGGTCCCGAAACACAATGTTTAAATGTCAAGAATTTTACTTTGAACTTACAGCAATTTTTGAGATGCGGACAGCTGCAGTATTTGAACCCTTAGGCAGATGGCACTTAGGGAAATGTATCACCTCCAGACATTTCTGAAAAATAGATGCCAGAGTGAGCATAGGGTGATTTTGCTTGCATGGTTTCCACTATACTTTTTCTTACTCAGAATTCCCTGCGATCCTTAAAACTATGCATCCAAATTAAAACACTCAGGTCCCTTTTTGTGAATTCACATAACTCCCTCACATTTCTGCAAGAGAAAGTTCTGGACTCTGCGGGGAATGACAAAAGTTCTGCTTCTCAGCATTGCCAAACTTCTTCCAATAAAAAAAGTACCTCAATTATATAGGTGAGCAAATCACCCAGGACACAAAAGGCAATGTAGAAATATCAAGAACTTAGCTATTATACTTACATTGATTCTCAGTATGCAGATAACTGGGTTCTTGAGCATGAGGCTGGGTGGCACAAAGGGTACCTTACCAAACCCAGACACTATTAAAAACAAAAAGACAAATGTAAATCCAGGATAGTTGGTAACATACATCCTGCTACTTTTGTTTTTACTCAGGATACACTGTAAACCTCAAAACTATGCAGACATAATCAGTTTCCTGTCACTTTCCATGGGGACTGGGTGCAGCATTTAAGCCTCATATCGCCCAGAGTCAGACAAGTTCCAAAAAACCCCACCAACCATGGGATTTTCTTAAAACTAGAGACCTAAGGGAATCCAGGATGGCGTGACTATGTTATGTGGATTCTGGTATGTTTTCGTACCCAGAATGATTGGACTGTAGCATTTAATGCATAATTAAAGTACATGTATGATTACTATTCAAAGCCATAAACCCACTGAAATTCTCCAGTTTTGGATAGTTCCACAGTAGCACGCACAACAGGCATTCAAACCATATCTCTGACACCAAGTGCAATTCTTGTGACCTCATCCTTGATGTGACAGATGCACTTACAAATGCTGTTAACCAGAGGTTCTTAACATTTTGACTTCTGTGGACCACCCGTGAATCACAACTGGAAGCTAGGGTTCCCCAAGCCATTTCAAGGACTGGTACCTCAACAATAATACACAGATAATACCCAAAGAAGTACACACTATTGCAATTTGGCAAATCTACTGTCTCCTGCAATTGCATGCTTTATTATAGGCATGACAACACACTGTGTAAGACTCAGGTTGCGCTCATAAATCAATAGAATAACATGTAAAATCAGAGCTCTCAGCAGAAGTGGTGGAAAAGTAAGAGCTTCTGAATTGACATTAGATTCAGATATACACAGGGCAGCAATCGAGCTTGGTGTGTACCAATGCTTAATTTGTAAAAAAATAAGTGCCAGGGCCCTCATCAGGACGCCACTGCAGCTTGCATCATCCATTGACCCTGCAAGTGTTGCCAATGACAAAACCAGCTCAACTACTAACCATCACACTAACAAGTATGACAGTTCATACTATTCCAGGCCCTTAAAGCTATAAGAATGGCTTGGGTGGCAGTTATTAGTCTTTATTAATGTGTATTCAATTCATAAACAATTGTTGTTGTGCTCATCCCTTTTTAGGCACACTGTCATAACAGCCGGTGCTGACATTTAAGTGCTGGTGCCAAGCACCAGAAATCATCGGCTCAAATTAAGCACTGGTACGTACAAAGCTGGAGACTGTGCAGGTGTTTTGGAGTAAAAAAGGTGAAAGAGACAGTGATTGCATAAACACTGGAAAAGCAGGTGCCTATTATATCAAGAGTACATGCTGCCTTTTGAAAAGTGGTACTCTGCCTGTAGAAGTATGTCAGCGCTGCTGAAAATTACAGACATGCCTCATTTCCAAGATAGCAGAGTGTGCTTTATGTATAAAAATGCCTGCCCAAGTAAGGCAGTGGCTAAAAGGAGAACATGCAGCCTGAAATGGCCTTTATGTACAATCTACCAGTGCTTACATTCGTAGCTCACTGAGTGGTCAGAACATCAGTGCTTAAGTTTGCTGAGACACATGATGTGTATAGAAAATTGTTAGAAAGTCATCTTTTTGCCATGTTCACCCCATTTTGTGCTGAATGACACTGGTGGTAACTGACTCTGACTGTGCACTGTGCCCTGCTGGCAGGCCCAGGCCAGTGCTATGTGTAAAACACAACACATGTATAAGGTACACTATGTATTAGGGTACACTTACAACTGGCCTGATAGACCCTATAAATCCCTAGTAGGTAATAGGGCAAGGGGGATTAATATGCCTGTATGCCCCTAGTGGATAATAGGGCATGGAGGTTTAGAGGCCCAGCAGATTTTATGCACTTTGCATATGTGCAGTGCTGAGTGTCTGTCTATCATTTTAAATGCTTCCTTGCCTTGTAGACAGCTTTTAAAAATAAATTCTTACAATTGGCAAGACCTGCCCTTTAAGTCCCTAGTATATAGTAGGGCAGGGGATTGAAACTACCCATAAGACCCTAGTAAATAATAGAGCATGAATGTTTACTTAAGTGACTGGGGGTGAGTGTCTAAAAGGTTTCAGCGCTCCGTCCAGCATCTACTTGTGTTTGCTTTGTTTGCCCTAAGTTGGCAGGGTATGCCCAGATGCGGGTCCCTTGCTCACTTTGCAACTGGACTCAAGCTAGCCTGGCTGATGAGGGATGTTACCCCGAAATCGGTCCCAGGATACTTGTTTACTGTCCAGGGAAGACCTGGCTTGGCAGTTCGGGCTGGACTGTTCTCATGATTTGCATATGGCTGGGTATGAGCTGGGGTGGAAAAGTGAGCTAAAGAATGATGATTGTTTCAACCCAGGTCTGTGACTAGAGGTGAGTGTCTAAAAAGTGTCAGTGCTCTGTCCATCATCTCCTTGTGTTTGCCCCATGAACGTTTAGAGGCCAGCAGCCTTTTTTTGCACTTTCGCACTGCTCAGTGCCTGAGGTCATTTTCAAAGCAGCCCTGCTCTGCAGCACTGCTTTTAAAAGTAAAATTACTGCACACTCGACTTTGGTGCTATGGGCACTTTAGAAGTGATAATCTAGATTATATTTACATACTAGGTAGCCCCATGGTCTCCCCTAGGTGTCCCAGGGGTGGGATGGGGTGTCATGTAAATATAAGCAGGGTCCTTATAAAAGATGTTTTGTAAACCCTGGTGAGGGTAATCTGGCCATTTTATTTTTCCCCATTGTAGACACTAGGCCCATAGGCTAACATTGCAATATTTTGTGCATGTATAATTGTTGCTAGGAAGGCAATAGAATAACATTCAAAGACTTAAGAGAATGGTATTTATAAATCCATCAGATTGCTGTTGTTGAATTTATCATAACTTGTACAGAAAAAAAGTTATAAGACTTTCTTTTCTAAGAGCCAAAATCCAGCTTTCCTGCAGTCTTCCATGATTGGTCAGCTCTAACAAAAATAAGCCAGACTGCCTTGATTAGGTGATAAGTGCCTTGACTGAGCAGAGGCTATCCGATGGAGGAAGTGCTGTAGCTGCAAAGGAATGCCCGAGCAGGGGGATGGGCCATAAAGCCTGAGCTTCAAAGAAGGACAGGACAGGCTAGAATGCCAGCCAGGCCCACCTTCTCTTCCTGCTAGATGGCAGGCTCAGGAGAGGAATTTGCAGATGTGAGGAGGAGGAGCTTATGGAAATGAGTCACACTGTGAGCTAGTTTAGCTAGCTCTTACTGCTCTGCTGAGATTTCATCCAAGATGGATTTTGGAGGAATAGTGCATTCTGGGACAAGAAGATGCCACACTTTGGAGGAAGTGGTCATGTGCCTGGGTGGCACCCTGCATACCATTGTTCAGGGGTGCTCCACTCTTTATGCCCAGAAGCTGAGAGTAAATATGTGAGAGGTGCATAGCCTCTCAGTTCTGCTACCTGCAACTTCAAGGAAAAGAAGGACTGTCTGTAGTGGGCTGGCCCCACGTGTACAGCATACAAAGTAGATGTAGCCGAGTTGTAGTTGATGTAGTTTATTCAGTAGTAGCTGTAAGCTGGAACAGGCCCCACCAGGAGCAGCCTCCTAGCTGCTCAGCCCATCTTCCCAACTGTCTCAAACACACACAGGCACCCAAGCATTCCACTCACACTAACATTCTATGCGGAACACTCACACTGGCTGAGCAGCTAGGTACAGGGAACAGAATGACATGACCTGAGGATACTACATATCCTATCCCTTTTATACTGAATAAAAAGATCCAAACAAAAATGAAAACAACTATACAATGAAAACAACTATACACAATAATGTACACATGAAGTAAACCATCCATTAACCCAGGGATGCAAAGAATGACATCACGAGAGGGAAAACGGAAGCACGAAGAAAGAAAGAAGAATGGAGAAATAGAAATGCACATGCACTATACCCATCCTCTTCCTTTCATAGTAATTGAAAAACAATAAGTAGCGTAATAAGAGCTCACATACACAAGTGAGCAAAACACACAAGACAGAAGAAAAGGGTAAACTTAACCCAGACTAGAATACAATGGGTGGAACAACACCCAAGGAAGTACACCTCACGTGAGGAGACTGTGGCGAAAACACCATACGCCACCCCTCATGTGAGGGACACTGTGGGACTAAAACCCCAGTGAAAAAACAAAGATTGGGACTGACACCCAAATGTATATGTAACGTTGCATGGGACTGGCACCCAAGAACTTTGTGCAGCAGAAAACAGCACAGTGTGAAAAACGCACACAATACGTCGACACAACAGAAACGACGCACAACAGAAACGACGCAAATGCACTGAGGGAAGCGCAGGGCGACTTATACACCAAAAACACAACATGACGTTCAAACGTGTAACTGGGACTGACACCCAAACACACACCCAGACGAAAGGATGTACATCAAACCCACAGTAATGAATGACAAAAGCCCAAGAACATGGAGCGTGACAACTAGTGTCACATGGGACTAAAACCCAAGGACATGTACAGCATCATTAAATAACCAAATGCAGTACAGTGTGGCACTGGCACACAAGGTAATGGGACTAAAACCCATACCTAAAGTAACAAATACGTAAATAAGAGAAATGGGACTTGAACCCACTCCCATCCCACAGACATGGAAAAAAACATAAGAAAATGCGTGAATCTGAGACATGGGACTAGGACCCACTCCCATCCCCTTGGTTGGGATTCTGCATCTATAAACAAAACCTACGTGAAAAAGAGATATGGGACTAGGACCCACTCCCATCCCAAATGTAAGTAACTGTGACCGTGGGGTCATGGGACTAAAACCCACTCCCATCCCTAGACAGGGATAATATCTGAAACAAGGGGACATGGGGCTGAGAACCCACTCCCATCCCAAGGCAGGGATAAAATATCTACACGAATTCTAAAAGAAGTGGTCAGCAGGATTACCAATATAACATAAATAAACCCATGTGTATAGGAGCATAAATGTAATGATGTGCCTAATATTCAAAACCATCCCTCCTGTAAGGGACATGGAACCACCCAAAAGTTAAAAAAAAAAAAAAAACACTCCTTTAAACAGTTACCATAAACGTGGTAAAGAGATGTGGGACTAAGACCCACTCCCATCCCTTAAACAGGGATACAATATATATGAAACAACTCAACATATAAGTCATACGAAAAACACAATACTTTTTTTTATGAATGTGTGTAACCTTAAGCGTTTTGTGTGTACTGGAAGCTAAAAACATATGTAAAATATGCTAAAAGTGAGTTCTTTAACACCAAAATATGCTCTGTAAGTATAACATTCCCAAATAAACAAAAATGTCACTGGTGTGCCTGTCACCGCGATGTGGAGGGACAGGCGTCGGACAACTCCAAGAGACACGCCACCAGAAGGTACTTTTCCGAAGAACACTCAGTACTTGGGCGCAGATGACTTAACCACTAGCACCCAGGTTCACAAAAAAAACAGGAACCCCACCACAAGAGTTGTAAGTCTCAAAAGCAGTGTCCAAATGAAGAACAACTACGGAAGCGCTGTGACTGTGAATCCACTTACTTGAATGGCAACATAGCTGGAGGCATAACTCCGTGAGAAGGTAGGGGCACGACGTTGAGTGGTGGCAAAAATCCATTTCGAGTGAGTTAACTAACCACAATGCGTCGAGGGTGTCCAACCTTGCGCTTGTCAAACGTTGTTCCGAAAGCCATCACGAAGCACACCTTAAATTGGGGCATCAAGACGCCGCGACGTTCGTTCTCATCTCGTTTTTTTTTTTACTTTATTGTAATTGAATGCGTGGTTGGGAAACAATACAGCACATAGCAGTCCATAACATTACGTAAACTAACCGGAGCTACCAATCTAAAGATGGCGGCACGTTGAACACGCCGTCCCGGATGGCTCACGGCGCGTTGGTGAGGCACAACATCCATCAGCATCAGTTTGACGAAGTGAAGGCTGGCAACGCTGATCATGACGCAGAACCCCAGTCATGGAGGAGGTAAGAGCGCGCGCATATGCAACAACACGCGCCTCATTTTAAAACCCAAGACGGCGGTTGAACTCCCAAAAATCAAAGAGGCCCCCCCATAGCAACGGGCAAATCAATTAAAATGTGATTACTCACTAAAAGTCCCGCCACAACCATCATAGAATTGCCGGTCACGCTTATACACTCGTACAGCCTGTAACGTGAAGATGTAGTCTTCCTTCGGTCCTTCAGATCCGGCGTTGCTTGTCATAAGCAATTTCCAAAGTCTTTGTAAAATTTCCTTGTGCACGGCAAAACCCATAGCGCACATTGTAATGACCTCAGCATTTTTCTTGTGTCAGAAATAGCACACCAAGCAAAACTGTAGAGAGTAGCGTGCCTGGGCTACACGGAGGCACACTGACAGGGAAACACCCTTCAAAACCTACTCAAATGAAACTCTTATGTAAACAGGAGCAGCACACTTCGCACTGGAGACAAAAACACTGGCAGCCACAGATTTCCTTATTCCTTCTTGCATAAAATACATTGCTTGTGGTACGGTAGACGTTTTTGAGGTACTCCAGACATTTGTTGTGGCATAGTTTCTCCTCCAAGGTGTGATCAGGCTTGTAACCGTTTATACTGGTGTTGTAGATGACAAGATGAAGGTAAAGCACGCCTTGACTGGGCTGTCCAGTGTGGTGGACACTGGTGGGGCTGCGAGACGTGCTTGACATGTTTCTTGCTTGACTGGTTTCCTTTCCTTGAGTTTCTTTAAACTTGTTGCTCTTCATCTGTAAACGCGATGGGTTCTTAGCTCCAGATCGTCGCCATAAATATGTAGTGGGCTGGCCCCACGTGTACAGCATACAAAGTAGACGTAGCCGAGTTGTAGTTGATGTAGTTTATTCAGTAGTAGCTGTAAGCTGGAACAGGCCCCACCAGGAGCAGCCTCCTAGCTGCTCAGCCCATCTTCCCAACTGTCTCACACATACACAGGCACCCAAGCATTCCACTCACACTAACATTCTACGCGGAACACTCACACTGGCTGAGCAGCTAGGTACAGGGAACAGAATGACATGACCTGAGGATTGTCCTGCTGGATTCTGAATTTGCACCCAAAGGCCTGCACTCTGAATGACTGCACCTGCTGCACACATTGGTACTGCAACCCTGTGGAATGTGCCTTGCTTCAAGAGGGATTAGGGAGTGGACTCCCTGCAGCTGCAGGTTAACAGATCCCATCTGAATCATCTCCACCAAGAGTCCCCATCCTGGAGTGTGTCCAGTGGACTTTTAATGATTTGGACAGGTGCTTTGTGGGAATTGTAGTCCAGACATTCTCGAGGCCATCCAGTTGATTTCAGACCTTTGTCTTTGTATTTTGGACACTTTGAATCCACAAGGAGAGCTTCAGGAAGCATTTCCTGAAGTTAGGAGAACTTTGGAGAACTTTTAGGAAAAAAGCTCAATAGATGGCCGACAGGACAGCAAGAGTCAAGCTGACTACTTTCAACTACGACCCAGCTAGGATTTCAGGTTGGTCCTGCTGAAAGCTCTGAAACTCTGGACTTCCAGGATTTGACCGGGGCCTCACGGAAAGTCAAGCCTGCGAACCCTCTCCGAATCTGGCCTGCTGAGTAGGGTCGAGTGCCATTGGAAGGAAAGTCCCAGAAAAGTCCTAAGCGTGAAGGTAAAATTTTGACCGGGGCCTCCCGCTAAGTGTATCCGACCAGGGCTCCATCACGGTCGACCTGAAACTTTGACTCTGTCCCAGTCAAGATCGACGAGATGCCCCAGAGTGGTGCTATATTCTTTTAAGCACAATAAAGTGGTTAATCTTTAAAAATTCATATCTCCGATTCCCTACATTGGATTTTTATTGTTTTGGTGTCAATTTATTCGTAAAAATATTTACTATTTTTATAAAGTTGTGTGGGATTTTTATTGTGTGTTGTGTCTTACGTATTGGTGTATTTACATGCTTTAAACTCCTGCCTGCTAAGTTCGGCCTGACTGGTCGTAGTCAACTACCAAGGGTTAAGAAAGAGGCTAATTTACTAAGACCTTTACAGGTCCCTATACCGTGTTAGTGGACTTATTACTAGTGGTAGGTGCATACTTACCCCTACCAATAACCCACTTTCCACCAAAAATCATAAGTAATTCAAAAGTGTTTTCAGGCTAAAGCTGACTGGTAATTCATGGAGGAGTTTGTTTGAATACAAACAGTGCACATTCACACAGTCTCCATCCTGAACTAACAATCAGGTTATACCAAGGTTTTTTTAAAAGCTTTTGATTTTTTTAAACGTCTTTATTAACTTTATAAATACATATTTTGAAAACTTTCTGTGGCATTACAGTTCACTTTTATCATGCATTATTGTTACTTGATGAAACAGTTATCCTCGTAGGAGGAACCATCTTTGTACAGTTATTTACATCAAAATGCTTATGGTTATTGGCAGAAAATAATGGATAGAGGTCATATGGGTCCATGGACCCCCTGAATGGACACCACTGACCGAAAGGTGCCGCCTGGCCACAGGTTAAGGACTGGTGCCTCAAGGTATGTGTTAATTTATTTCTTTTTTCCCCCCCAATTTTTTTTTTAACTTTTTTAAACAATGCCTCAAAAACAAGCATTGGCAAAACCAATAGCTTGGCCCTCGGATCATAAACTCGAGACCAGTTGGCTTTTCCAATGCTTGTTTTTGTTGCCGATAACCCATGTTTGCATTTCTGTTAGTGCACGCCCAGTGACGACACCATAGCACAAGGGAGCTGAATATACTATCAACTAAAATGTCGTAATGCTGCTCCTGTCTAGATTTTCTGTGGTTGAGAGTCTGAAATTAAAATATCTGTTTGCCCTGCGAGGCGAAAAATGTTTTCTTTTTCTCAAACTGGAAATCTTTCTCCTATTTTTACAACACACTGACAGTACAGCTGTGCTTCTCCGCAACTCCCCTTCTCTCTTTTACCCTTTGGAATTTTCTCATGAGCCATTCAATCTCTCAAAGTAACCCACACAGACAAGCGCGAAGCGCAGCCCTTTCACCAGTTCAAGTGGGAATTGCTAAACCATTTACCAGCATTAAGAGATGACAGAACTCCCACCTCAATTATGAACCGCGGAAGATAATTCACGTTTTAGCCCCCGCAGAGGTACGCACCTCCCTTGACAAGCATCTGCGTTTCTCTGCACGAATTAAAGCGAGGCGGTATCTCTGCCTGCCACTCCTCTTACTTACCGTGCATTAGGTTTCTAATACAATCATGTCACGCACGACAGGAGTAAATAACTCAACGGATATTCGTTAATCGTTATCTGATGTGCGACGCTCTTGTCATTTGTAAAGCAACGTGCCTAGCCATTGATATTGCTGAAGACACAGATAAAACATATTTGCCTTTAGCGAAATATGCTCAACAAAAGTGGCAAGCCACTCTAAAACTACTGTTGCCCTCCATATTAAATATTAAAACGCATTACTCCAGTTTGCATTCTAGGTCTCTGCATTTCTTAATCCTGAGATACTAAATTCTATTAACAGACGGGGGAGGATACTCTGAAACGGCCAACGCTAAGAACCTAAAGGGAGCTAGAAATGTGGAAATCTTTCAAGAAATTTCGAGGGGAGGTGGTATATGAAGAATGAAGATACTACCATGAAATATTATACTGATTTGGGGGTCTAAAAGTCGAAATACTGAAGGTGGCGTGGCTCATATATAATTAAAAAAACAGATGCAAACGGAATAAGTATCGGATTGAATGCCAAGGCACATGATTTGCACTTGAAATAGTTTATTACACAGCAGCAACTTTATTGCGCTCTATTGCTTATTAAACTGTGCTCTAGATGTGAGAGATGATTTGAGACGAATGTGTTGTCATTTGAGCTAGAGGTGTGTTAGATTAGAATATTACATGCACCAGTGAGAAGCCTCTATTAGGAAGGGAGATTTAAATGAAAAAGGTGTATCAATTTGAAAACTTTGTTACATAATTCTAGTACATTTGAAAAGGCGCATAAGTTGTATTAGCTGTGGAGATTGTAATATAAAAAAATGGATAGACCTTTGAAAATCTCTTTTAGAAAATTTAACAGTGGCTAGCATAACATGTCTGATGAGGGAAAATAAGTGATGGTGCCCAAAAATGAGTGCCAGTGGGCCTCACCCTCAACCGCTGGCTCAAAATAAGCACTGCTAGCAGCAAAAATATACAGACAGTGGGCATTGTTATTTCCATTTCCCCTTTAAACAAGGAATAGGTGAATGTATTTTATTTTGAGGTTGGCATTGAAGCTGTCCTTGTTTTATCTTTAATTTGCCATAGAAGCCTTTGGTGACAACAGCCGTTTTCCTGTGTGTTTTCTTTACTATTTCTGTTTCTACGTGAGGACACTAAGTCACTTAATTAAAAGTCTTCATTTTCTAAAGTGCATTCAAGCTCATCTATGCCATTGTTGACACACCGCAAAAACAACAGTTGATGGACAGAATGCAGAACAATGTCATACATTCACCCCAGTACAGAGATCTGGGCCTAAATCCATCGTTTTTTTGCTCACCATGCCATTAAAGTTTGAACCCAGCCATATGCAAATCAGTCTTGACCCTGTGCCTCATGGGAACAGTCCAGCCCGAACTGCCAAGCCAGGTCCTCCCTGGACTGGAAACAAGCATCCTAGGACCGGTTTCGGGGTTTCACCCCTCTTCAGCCAGGATAGCTTGATTCCAGTGGCATGGCGAGCACGGGACCCACGTCTGGGCATACCCGTCCCACTCGGGGTGACAAATGCAAAAACAACAGTTGATGGACAGAATGCAGAACAATGTCATACATTCACCCCAGTACAGAGATCTGGGCCTAAATCCATCGTTTTTTGCTCACCATGCCAATCCAGTTTGAACCCAGCAATATGCAAATCAGTCTTGACCCTGTGCCTCATGGGAACAGTCCAGCCCGATCTGCCAAGCCAGGTCCTCCCTGGACTGGAAACAAGCATCCTAGGACCGGTTTCGGGGTTTCACCCCTCTTCAGCCAGGATAGCTTGATTCCAGTGGCATGGCGAGCACGGGACCCACGTCTGGGCATACCCGTCCCACTCGGGGTGACAAATGCAAAAACAACAGTTGATGGACAGAATGCAGAACAATGTCATACATTCACCCCAGTACAGAGATCTGGGCCTAAATCCATCGCTTTTTGCTCACCATGCCATTCCAGTTTGAACCCAGCCATATGCAAATCAGTCTTGACCCTGTGCCTCATGGGAACAGTCCAGCCCGAACTGCCAAGCCAGGTCCTCCCTGGACTGGAAACAAGCATCCTAGGACCGGTTTCGGGGTTTCACCCCTCTTCAGCCAGGATAGCTTGATTCCAGTGGCATGGCGAGCACGGGACCCACGTCTGGGCATACCCGTCCCACTCGGGGTGACAAATGCAAAAACAACAGTTGATGGACAGAATGCAGAACAATGTCATACATTCACCCCAGTACAGAGATCTGGGCCTAAATCCATCGTTTTTTTGCTCACCATGCCAATCCAGTTTGAACCCAGCAATATGCAAATCAGTCTTGACCCTGTGCCTCATGGGAACAGTCCAGCCCGATCTGCCAAGCCAGGTCCTCCCTGGACTGGAAACAAGCATCCTAGGACCGGTTTCGGGGTTTCACCCTCTTCAGCCAGGATAGCTTGATTCCAGTGGCATGGCGAGCACGGGACCCACGTCTGGGCATACCCGTCCCACTCGGGGTGACAAATGCAAAAACAACAGTTGATGGACAGAATGCAGAACAATGTCATACATTCACCCCAGTACAGAGATCTGGGCCTAAATCCATCGCTTTTTGCTCACCATGCCATTCCAGTTTGAACCCAGCCATATGCAAATCAGTCTTGACCCTGTGCCTCATGGGAACAGTCCAGCCCGAACTGCCAAGCCAGGTCCTCCCTGGACTGGAAACAAGCATCCTAGGACCGGTTTCGGGTTTCACCCCTCTTCAGCCAGGATAGCTTGATTCCAGTGGCATGGCGAGCAAGGGACCCACGTCTGGGCATACCCTTCCCACTCGGGGTGACAAATGCAAAAACAACAGTTGATGGACAGAATGCAGAACAATGTCATACATTCACCCCAGTACAGAGATCTGGGCCTAAATCCATCGTTTTTGCTCACCATGCCATTCCAGTTTGAACCCAGCCATATGCAAATCAGTCTTGACCCTGTGCCTCATGGGAACAGTCCAGCCCGAACTGCCAAGCCAGGTCCTCCCTGGACTGGAAACAAGCATCCTAGGACCGGTTTCGGGGTTTCACCCCTCTTCAGCCAGGATAGCTTGATTCCAGTGGCATGGTGAGCACGGGACCCACGTCTGGGCATACCCGTCCCACTCGGGGTGACAAATGCAAAAACAACAGTTGACTGGGGGTGAGTGTTTGATTTGCTCTAGCGCTCCGTCCATCATCCCCTTTGGTATCGCTTTGTTCGCCCTAAGTTGGCAGGGTATGCCCAGATGTGGGTGCCTTGCTCACTTTGCCACTGGATTCAAGATAGCCTGGCTGATGAGGGTTTTGAACCCGAAACCGGTCCCAGGATGCTTGTTTCCGGTCCAGGGAAGACATGGCTTGGCAGTTTGGGCTGGACTGTTCCCATGAGGCACAGGGTCAGACTGATTTGCATATGGCCATGTCTGAACTGGGGTGGTGGAGTGAGCTAAAGAATGATGATGGATTAAACCCAGATCAGTTGACTGGGGGTGAGTGTTTGATTTGCTCTAGCGCTCCGTCCATCATCCCCTTTGGTATCGCTTTGTTCGCCCTAAGTTGGCAGGGTATGCCCAGAAGTGGGTCCCTTGCTCACTTTGCCACTGGATTCAAGATAGCCTGGCTGATGAGGGTTTTGAACCCGAAACCGGTCCCAGGATGCTTGTTTCCGGTCCAGGGAAGACATGGCTTTGGCAGTTCGGGCTGGACTGTTCCCATGAGGCACAGGGTCAGACTGATTTGCATATGGCCATGTCTGATCTGGGGTGGTGGAGTGAGCTAAAGAATGATGATGGATTAAACCCAGATCAGTTGACTGGGGGTGAGTGTTTGATTTGCTCTAGCGCTCCGTCCATCATCCCCTTTGGTATCGCTTTGTTCGCCCTAAGTTGGCAGGGTATGCCCAGACGTGGGTCCCTTGCTCACTTTGCCACTGGATTCAAGATAGCCTGGCTGATGAGGGTTTTGAACCCGAAACCGGTCCCAGGATGCTTGTTTCCGGTCCAGGGAAGACATGGCTTGGCAGTTCGGGCTGGACTGTTCCCATGAGGCACAGGGTCAGACTGATTTGCATATGGCCATGTCTGAACTGGGGTGGTGGAGTGAGCTAAAGAATGATGATGGATTAAACCCAGATCAGTTGACTGCGGGTGAGTGTTTGATTTGCTCTAGCGCTCCGTCCATCATCCCCTTTGGTATCGCTTTGTTCGCCCTAAGTTGGCAGGGTATGCCCAGACGTGGGTCCCTTGCTCACTTTGCCACTGGATTCAAGATAGCCTGGCTGATGAGGGTTTTGAACCCGAAACCAGTCCCAGGATGCTTGTTTCCGGTCCAGGGAAGACATGGCTTGGCAGTTCGGGCTGGACTGTTCCCATGAGGCACAGGGTCAGACTGATTTGCATATGGCCATGTCTGAACTGGGGTGGTGGAGTGAGCTAAAGAATGATGATGGATTAAACCCAGATCAGTTGACTGGGGGTGAGTGTTTGATTTGCTCTAGCGCTCCGTCCATCATCCCCTTTGGTATCGCTTTGTTCGCCCTAAGTTGGCAGGGTATGCCCAGACGTGGGTCCCTTGCTCACTTTGCCACTGGATTCAAGATAGCCTGGCTGATGAGGGTTTTGAACCCGAAACCGGTCCCAGGATGCTTGTTTCCGGTCCAGGGAAGACATGGCTTGGCAGTTCGGGCTGGACTGTTCCCATGAGGCACAGGGTCAGACTGATTTGCATATGGCCATGTCTGAACTGGGGTGGTGGAGTGAGCTAAAGAATGATGATGGATTAAACCCAGATCAGTTGACTGGGGGTGAGTGTTTGATTTGCTCTAGCGCTCCGTCCATCATCCCCTTTGGTATCACTTTGTTTGCCCTAAGTTGGCAGGGTATGCCCAGACGTGGGTCCCTTGCTCACTTTGCCACTGGATTCAAGATAGCCTGGCTGATGAGGGTTTTGAACCCGAAACCGGTCCCAGGATGCTTGTTTCCGGTCCAAGGAAGACATGGCTTGGCAGTTCGGGCTGGACTGTTCCCATGAGGCACAGGGTCAGACTGATTTGCATATGGCCATGTCTGAACTGGGGTGGTGGAGTGAGCTAAAGAATGATGATGGATTAAACCCAGATCAGTTGACTGGGGGTGAGTGTTTGATTTGCTCTAGCGCTCCGTCCATCATCCCCTTTGGTATCGCATTGTTGACACACCGGCAGACATAGCTGCAGTATGTTGGAGTAATTCCGCCGTAATGAAATGAAAATGTTATGTTCTTCTATCCCTCTGTAAACAAACCACACATCCAGAAAGAAATATAGAGATGTTCTCTTAACCTCCACAGTAATGTCACCAAGATGCAGACCGTACTGAAGACACATACAGCTTGTTAGTGATACCACAGGATTCTAAAGATCCTTATAATAGAAGACAGACCACATCACATTCCCCTTTATTCAGCCAACTCGGCCATTTCATCGAACTTGCACTCCTCTATCTCTCTGCATTGAAACCACTTCAGAATGGCCCTGCCTGGGAACCCAAATAAGGATTGTTAGAACTGGGGGTCTGTAGTTGGCAGAGGTAGGTACCTTTGTCCAAATAGGGACCCTTGCTTCTAGTCAGGGTAAGGGGGATACACACTTTAGATAACCCCTGCTCACCCCCTTGGTAGCTTGGCACGAGCAGACAGGCTTATCCCAAAGGCAATGTGTAAAGTATTTGTACCAACACTCACAGTAACATAGTGAAAACACCACAAATGGACTCCACACCCGTTTAGAAAAATAATATATCTTTACTAAACTTGAACAAGACCAAAACGACAAAAATCCAACATACAAAACTCAGTAGAATGTCTTTAGAAAGGGTTGTTGCAAAAATAATCTTGTAGATCTCAAATGCGACACTTTCAGTCTCAAAGTACCTGGGATGCGTAACGCAAAACAAGCAAAAGGGGCGCAGTGAAGGTGATGCGTCGGTTCTTCCTGCGCTCCGGTTCCGGAGCGACAAAATGACGCCTCGATGCGTTGCGCTGAACCGGTGCGATGCGATGAAATGGCGTCTTTGTTGCGATGCAACACTGGAGATGCGATGCTTGCACGTCCGACGGCCGTGCGGCGAACTCAGTGATCTTCGGAGCCGCGACAGGCCCTGTGACACGCTTCTCCATTGATGCGACAACACCCTCAGTGACGGCGACACGCTTCTCCAGTGATGCGGCGGTGATCAGCGGCGGTGCACTTCCTCAGCGATGCGACGGCCCTGCGACACGCTTCTCCGGTGATGCGACGACACCCTCGGTGGCGGCGACACGCTTCTCCGGTGTTGCGGCGGCGAACAGCAGCAGCGGCGACACGCTTCTCGATGATGCGACAGCGGCTGCTGCGGCGGCGTCACGCTTCTCTCGTTGCGTCGCGCTTCCAGCCCCCCCACAGCAAGAGAGGCCTCACACACAGTTACAGGCCCTCCTGGCAGACTGGAACTCCCAGCAAGGAAGTTCAGGGAGGCTGGGGGTGAAGTCCTTTTGTGCCTGGGACTTCAGAAACAGGAGGCCAGCTCTTCTCAGGCCCTTGGAGACTTTTTCTTCAGATGGACACAGCACACAGCAAAGTCCTTCTTCAAGCAGGGGACACAGCACACAGCAATGTCCTTTAGATATCTCCTCAGTAGAAACAGCAAACTGCAGGCCAACCCCAGGCACACAGCAAAGGCAGTACTTCTCCTCAGTCTCTTCAGCTGATCTTCTTTGGCAGGGATTCCTCTTGAGTCCAGAAGTAGTCTAAAGTTCAGGGGTTTCAGCTCTAGTATTTATACCCCAAAAGTCTTTGTTCTCCATGTGTGAGGGGTCCTGGACCCAGTCCAAACCAGTTCAGGGTGCATTTTGCCAGGGCACCTCTCCTTCCTTTGTGAGTGTGGGCCAGGGTCATCAGACACACCGCAGGAGGTGGAGCCAGCCTTGTGGAAGGCAGGCACAGCCCTATTCAGACCCAGGTGCCACTCCTCCCACCACTCTACATGTAGATAGGTCTATTCAGCCTAGTGCTGACTCACCCAGCCTCCTGCAGCCACCCCCAGCCCCTGTCACTCACAAACCAGACGGTCAATTCACAAACAGGCAGAGGCACACAGAAAGGTTGAACAAGAAAATAGCCACTTTCTAAAAGTGCTATTTCCAAACTTAGAATTTAAAAACCATCTTCACTAAAAGATGTGTAATTAAATTCTGAGTTCATGGATACCAGATACCAACTTTCTATCTTGCTGCTATGGGAAGATATGCAGGTAACCATGTTACACAGCATTCCCCATGTTATCCTATGGGCAAGATAGCCTTTCAATAGTGAAAAACGAAATTGGCAGTATTTCACTATCAGGACATGTTACCCACACTAGTACATGTCCTACCTTTCACATACACTGCACCCTGCCCAGGGGGTACCTTGGGCCTACCATAGGGGTGTCCAATGTGTAAGAAAAGGGAAGGGTTAGGCCTGGCAAGTGTATACACTGGCCAGGACAACATGGCAGTTCACAAACTGCGCACAGGCACTGCAGTGGCAGGCCTGAGACACCATCTTAGGGCTACTCCTGTGGGTGGCACAATCAGTGCTGCAGGCCTACTAGTAGCATTTGAATCACCAGCCCTGGCACACTCAGTGCACTTTACTAGGGACTTATTGGTAAAGCAAATATACCAATCATGGATAGCCAATCACAATAACAATTTAACCAGGGAGCACTTGCACTTTGGCACTGATCAGCAGTGGCAAAGTGCCCAAAGCATCTAAACCAGCAAAAACGAATTCCAGCACAGTGTCAAAAATACAGGAGGTAGAGGCAAAAAGTCAGGGGAAACCACGCCAAGGATGCCAGGTCTAACATGTGTCCCCTCCAGCTGAAAAGTGGGGAGAACTACCCATCCCCTGGGGAGTTCTCATCACTAAGGCGGAAGAACCTGGACAGACCATCAGCATTGGCGTGTTCTGTACCAGGGCGGTGTTCCACCGTAAAGTCCATTCCCTGTAGGGAGATGGACCACCTCAACAGTTTTGGGTTCTCACCCCTCATCTGCATTAACCATCTGAGGGGCCTGTGGTCTGTCTGAACCCGGAAGTGAGTCCCAAACAAGTAGGGCCTTAGCTTCTTCAGTGCCCAGACCACAGCAAAAGCTTCCCTTTCAATTGCACTCCACCTCTGTTCCCTGGGAAGTAGCCTCCTGCTAAGGAAAGCTATGGATTGGTCCAAGCCCTCGTCGTTCAGGTGAGAGTACTGCTCCCACTCCATGCTCTGAAGCATCTGTCTGCACCACAAACTCTTTGGAGATTTCAGGCGCCTTGAGCACGGGTGCCGTGCACATGGCAGCTTTCAGGGCATCAAACGCGGTCTGGCAGGCATCGGTCCAGATCACCTTCCTGGGCTGCTTCCTTGAAGTCAGCTCTGTCAAGGGGGCAACAATGGTGCCATATCCCTTGACAAATCGGCGATAATACCCGGTGAGTCCTAAAAAGGCTCTCACCTCTGTCTGTGTCTTGGGGGGCTCCCAAGCCAGAATGGTATCAATCTTCGCTTGGAGGGGCGCCACCTGGCCGCTCCCTACCTGGTGTCCCAAGTACACCACAGATCCCTGCCCTATTTGGCACTTACTGGCCTTGATAGTGAGGCCTGCCCTTTGCAGAGCCTTCAACAATTCGCAGAGGTGTTGCAAATGTTCTTCCCAACTGGAGCTGAACACAGCAATGTCATCCAGGTATGCGGCGCTGAATTCCTCCAGCCCGGACAGTACCTGGTTGACCAGTCTCTGGAACGTGGCAGGGGCGTTCTTCAACCCAAAGGGCATGACACGGAACTGGAAGTGCCCCTTTGGCGTTGAAAACGCTGACCTCTCCTTGGCCCCCTCAGTTAAGGCAATCTGCCAGTACCCAGAAGTTAAATCAAACGTACTGAGGTACTGGGCAGCGCCCAACCGATCCACAAGCTCATCAGCTCTGGGGATGGGGTGTGCGTCAGTCTTGGTGACCGCATTGAGCCCATGATAGTCCACACAAAACCTGAGTTCTGGAGTGGCAGCGGGTGCAGCAGCTTTTGGTACTAAGACCACGGGTCTAGCCCACGGGCTACTTGAGGGCTCAATCACCACTAGCGCCAACATCTTGGAAACTTCTTCCTTGATGCTGGCCCTGACCTTGTCAGCTACCCTGTAAAATTTCTGCTTCACAGGTAGGCTGTCCCCAGTGTCCACATCATGGACGCACCAATTGGTGACTCCTGGTGTCAGGGAGAACAGGGAGGCGAACTGACCCAACACATGGCGACAGTCCCTCTGCTGTTCTGGGGTCAGTGTGGGAGAGAGGTTTACCCCATCCACTGACCCATCTTGCTCCTCTGCTGACAGGAGGTCAGGAAGAGGGTCACTTTCCTCCTCCATCCCATCATCTGTGGCAAGGAGCATTGTCACATCAGACCTCTCAAAGTGTGGCTTGAGGCGCTTCACGTGTAGGACCCTCAAAGGGTTCCTGGGAGACTGCAAGTCAACCAGATAGGTTACATCGCTCTTGCGCTCCACCACCTCATATGGCCCAGTCCACTTGTCTTGGAGCGCACAAGGCTCCACTGGCGCCATCACCCACACCTTCTGCCCAGGTTGAAATTCGACCAGAGTGGCATTCTGGTCGTACCATCTTTTCATTTCTTCCTGGCTAGCTTCCAGGTTCGCCTGAGCGAGTTTCCTGAAGCGTTGAGTCTGGTTGCGGAAGCCCAGCACATAGCTGAACACATCCTGGGGGTCTTACCAGGGGACTTCTCCCAACCCTCCTTCACCAGACTGAGAGGTCCTCTAACAGGGTGGCCATACAGGAGTTCAAAGGGACTGAACCCTAAGGACTTCTGAGGCACCTCCTTGTAGGCAAACAACAGGCATGGTAAGAAGACGTCCCACTTCCGTCTCATAGGCTCCGCAAGGCCCATTATCATGCCTTTCAGGGTTTGGTTGAATCTCTCAACCAACCCAGTCCCTTGAGGATGGTAAGGAGTAGTAAACTTGTAAGTTACCCCACACTCCTCCCACAAAGACTTCATGTACTTCGAGATGAAGTTGGTACCCCGGTCGGAGACCACCTCTCTGGGGAACCCCACACGGGAAAAGATCCCCATCAATGCACGGCCCACCACAGGGGCAGTGATTGTCCAGAGAGGGACAGCTTCCGGGTACTGGGTGGCATGGTCCACCAAGACCAAGATAAACTTGTTGCATAAGGTTGTCTTGGGTTCCAGAGGCCCCACAATGTTGATGCCCACCTGCTCGAAAGGGGTGCTCACCCCGGGAAAGGGTTGGAGGGGAGCCTTACACTTCCCTCCACTCTTGCCACTTGCCTGGCAAGTCTGGCACGACCTACAGTGTGTACCAATGTGCGTCTTCATCTGGGGCCAGTAAAAGTGGGTGACAAGCCTTTGGTAGGTCTTGTCATGCCCCAGATGACCTGCGAGAGGCACGTCATGAGCCAGACCCATTAGGAAGGTCCTGAAGCGCTCGGGTACCACCAGCACACGGGCTGCACCGGGCTCAGCGACCTTAGGCTCACTATAGAGTAACCCATCCTCCCAGTAAATGAGATGATTCTTGGACTCGCCACCTGCTGCCTGGTCTGCGGCCTGTTTCCGCATACCAATGAGAGAAGGGCATTCTCTCTGCGCCTTGCAGAACTCCTCCCTGGAGGGACCTCCTTCTTGCTGCCAATGGGTCAGCTCAGGCAGGTCTCCCAGTTCGGCTATCTGTTCCCCTGTAGGTTCCAGGGCATCCCCCTCAGGCTCTGCCTCTTCCTGGACCGTGGGAATTGTGGGGGCTGGTTTCCCATGCCCCCTGCCCTTCCTCTTCCTGGCAGGTACCTGGGCCACTGTTTCAGGCTCCAGGTCCGCTTGGTTACCCCTACTGGCTGCCATTGACCGAGTGGTCACACAAACCCACTCAGGCAGACCCAACATCTCCAAATGAGCCTGGCGTTCCACCTCCCTCCATGGGGAACTCTCCAGGTCATTTCCTAGCAGACAGTCTACAGGCATGGATGGACTAACTACGACCTTCAAGGAACCTGAGACCCCCCCCACTCAAAGGGAACTTGCGCCACTTTGCAGAGGCGCACGGAGTTGTCTGCTGCAACTACAGGGTGAAGTGCATTGGGAATTACCTGCTCTTCAGACACCCACTGACACCTCACTGAGGTCACGCTGGCTCCTGTGTCTCTCAGAGCCTCCACCCTCCTCCCATTGATGATCACCCACTGCCTGTACTTTTCAATGTTCTCAGGCAAGTAGGACTCCTGGACCATCTCTGTCTCCTAAAGAGACAAGGGTCATCACTGCTTGCTCCTCCTCCCCACTGGAAACTAATTCCTCACCCAAAGCTACACTCACTAAACCCGGTGACGGAGCACCAGTGGGTGCTTGGGACTTCTTGGGGCAGTTAGGGGCAATGTGGCCCTTCTCGTTACAGTTGTAACACCTTAGGGGACCCGGAAAGTTACTACGCCCGCCCTTAGGGGGCTGCTACGTCTTAGGCTGGGGGGGCTGGGACTCCTTTCCCTCTGCATTATTTTGGGGCCCTTTAGAGAACTCCTTTTGATTACCTTTGTCCCCCCACTCTTCTGCTGGGGACCCTGCCCACCTTTGGCTGTGGTACCCACAATCCCCTTGTGGACCCTGGTGCTGGTCCAGCGGTCCTCCTCCTTAGCAAGCTCACTAGGATTAGTTAACTTGCTATCCAAAAGATGCTGGCGCAGCTCTGGAACACATAGACTGCTCAAGTGCTCCCAACTAATTAGATGGCACAATCCCTCATAATCAGTAACTTTGCTGCCCTTCATCTAACCTTCCAATGCGCAGGTGTACATTCTCACACATTCAACCCAAGTGTCTGAGCCCATACTTGAGGCATAAAGCCTCCTTCATTTTGGCATAAGTCAGGGCACCCTCCTTTTCTAAAGGTGTCAAAACTGCAGTCCCTGATGCCTCAAAATGCTTCCACAGGCCCGCCCCCCAGCTCTTTTCAGGCATCTCATGCATCCTCAAAGACATCTCATATGACTCAAACCATGCAAAAATATCCTGTCCCCTCTGGAAATTCTGCACTAGATCCTTGGGTATGTTTACTTTACCCCCTTGCACTGGCTGTGCGCTGCCACCATTTGAGCTGGACTCCAATTGTTTGGCCTTAATATCCAGCTCCCTCATGCTCAATTCATGAGCCAAAAGCAATTTCTTTTCTTCCAGGGCTAGAGCGTGCTTGCTCTCTTCTGCCCTCTTTTCACTCTCCACAAGCAATCGCTTTTCCTCCATTGCTGCTTTTTGGTTCTGTAGTTTCAAAACTTCTAGCTCATGTTCCCTGATCCTCTGATTCTCTTCCCGCTCTTCCCGGGAGAGACTTCCTGCGGAATGGATGCCGACAGCCCTGGGGGCTGCTCCTGGCACAGGCAAATCCTGTGGCCCAAACCCATTCCCCTGGTCATCCACCTCTTCAGTTGCATCATCTCCTCCTGCAGCTCCTTTGGTCTCCCACCAGGCTTTTAAGGCCTGTTGTAGCTCATCTTTCTTAGTGCTACTCCTTGTGGGACATCCCAAATCTTTGCAGAATTGTTTAAGCTGGTCTACCTTGTAGGAATACAAATCCTCAATGTGGAACTCCAATTCTGCCTTTTCACTTGCTGCATTCCCCTTCTGAGACATGATGCTTGGATGACTTTAGGATCAGATCAAAAATAGAACCAAAAAGGAAATAGAGTATGTGGCTGCGTAGTGGTCTGCACTAATCTAGTGATGTACACCAATTACTGTGGGTCAAGTACAAATACAATTTCAAATCCTCACCGCTGACCACCAATGTTAGAACTGGGGGTCTCTAGTTGGCAGAGGTAGGTACCTTTGTCCAAATAGGGACCCTTGCTTCTAGTCAGGGTAAGGGGGATACACACTTTAGATAACCCCTGCTCACCCCCTTGGTAGCTTGGCACGAGCAGACAGGCTTATCCCAAAGGCAATGTGTAAAGTATTTGTATCAACACTCACAGTAACATAGTGAAAACACCACAAATGGACTCCACACCCGTTTAGAAAAATAATATATCTTTACTAAACTTAAACAAGACCAAAACGACAAAAATCCAACATACAAAACTCAGTAGAATGTCTTTAGAAAGGGTTGTTGCAAAAATAAACTTGTAGATCTCAAATGCGACACTTTCAGTCTCAAAGTACCTGGGATGCGTAACGCAAAACAAGCAAAAGGGGCGCAGTGAAGGCGATGCGTCGGTTCTTCCTGCGCTCCGGTGCGACAAAATGGCGCCTCGATGCGTTGCGCTGATCCGGTGCGATGCGATGAAATGGCGTCTTTGTTGCGATGCAACACTGTAGATGCAATGCATGCACGCCCGACGGCCGTGCGGCGAACTCGGTGATCTTCGGAGCCGCGACAGGCCCTGCGACACACTTCTCCGGTGATGCGACGACACCCTCAGTGACGGCGACACGCTTCTCCGGAGATGCGGCAGTGATCAGCGGCGGTGCGCTTCCTCAGTGATGCGACGGCCCTGCGACACGCTTCTCCGGTGATGCGACAACACCCTCGGTGATGGCGACACGCTTCTCCGGTGTTGCGGCGGCAAACAGGGGCGATACGCTTCTCGATGATGTGACAGCGGCTGCTGCGGCGGCGTCACGCTTCTCTCGTTGCGTCACGCTTTCAGCTCCCCACAGCAAGAGAGGCCTCACACACAGTTACAGGTCCTCCTGGCAGACTGGAACTCCCAGCAAGGAAGTTCAGGGAGGCTGGGGGTGAAGTCCTTTTGTGCCTGGGACTTCAGAAACAGGAGGCCAGCTCTTCTCAGGCTCTTGGAGACTTTTTCTTCAGATGGACACAGCACACAGCAAAGTCCTTCTTCAAGCAGGGGACACAGCACACAGCAAAGTCCTTTAGATCTCTCCTCAGTAGAAACAGCAAACTGCAGGCTTACCCCAGACACACAGCAAGGGCAGTACTTCTCCTCAGTCTCTTCAGCTGATCTTCTTTGGCAGGGATTCCTCTTGAGTCCAGAAGTAGTCTAAAGTTCAGGGGTTTCAGCTCTAGTATTTATACCCCAAAAGTCTTTGTTCTCCATGTGTG
The DNA here is from genome assembly GCA_963921515.1 of Calotriton arnoldi. NCBI lineage: Eukaryota > Metazoa > Chordata > Amphibia > Caudata > Salamandridae > Calotriton > Calotriton arnoldi. Next base: position 220,800 of record CAWUFW010000839.1, read on the forward strand.
AGGGGTCCTGGACCCAGTCCAAACCAGTTCAGGGTGCATTTTTCCAGGGCACCTCTCCTTCCTTTGTGAGTGTGGGCCAGGGTCATCAGACACACCGCAGGAGGTGGAGCCAGCCTTGTGGAAGGCAGGCGCAGCCCTATTCAGACCCAGGTGCCACTCCTCCCACCACTCTACATGTAGATAGGTCTATTCAGACTAGTGCTGACCCACCCAGCCTCCTGCAGCTACCCCCAGCCCCTGTCACTCACAAACCAGACGGTCAATTCACAAACAGGCAGAGGCACACAGAAAGGTTGAACAGGAAAATAGCCACTTTCTAAAAGTGCTATTTCCAAACTTAGAATTTAAAAACCAGCTTCACTAAAAGATGTGTAATTAAATTCTGAGTTCAGGGGTACCAGATTCCAACTTTCTATCTTGCTGCTATGGGAAGATATGCAGGTAACCATGTTACACAGCATTCCCCATGTTATCCTATGGGCAAGATAGCCTTTCAATAGTGAAAAACGAAATTGGCAGTATTTCACTATCAGGACATGTTATCCACACTAGTACATGTCCTACCTTTCACATACACTGCACCCTGCCCAGGGGGGTACCTTGGGCCTACCATAGGGGTGTCCAATGTGTAAGAAAAGGGAAGGGTTAGGCCTGGCAAGTGTATACACTGGCCAAGACAACATGGCAGTTCACAAACTGCGCACAGGCACTGCAGTGGCAGGCCTGAGACACCATCTTAGGGCTACTCCTGTGGGTGGCACAATCAGTGCTGCAGGCCCACTAGTAGCATTTGAATCACCAGGCCTGGCACACTCAGTGCACTTTACTAGGTACTCATTGGTAAAGCAAATATACCAATCATGGATAGCCAATCACAATAACAATTTAACCAGGGAGCACTTGCACTTTGGCACTGATCAGCAGTGGCAAAGTGCCCAAAGCATCTAAACCAGCAAAAACGAATTCCAGCACAGTGTCAAAAATACAGGAAGCAGAGGCAAAAAGTCAGGGAAACCACGCCAAGGATGCCAGGTCTAACAAGGATTATCAGAGCCAAAATCCTCCATCTGTGTCCTTTCAAACTTGCAAGTCTCGAAGTGATACATACATTGGCAGATTCAACCAACAACACACTATCTTTTAATTCAGCAATTTTGAAAGGTCCTATAAACCTAGTCTTTCCCTTCATAATCGTTCCAGTCTTCTTCAAAAAGACCTCCTCTCCTATCAATGACTCTCTTTTCTTGCCTTTATTCTTTTCATTATATTTCCTGTTGTATCATCACTGATCTTTTTCTATTCATCAGAACACCCTCTATGTCGAGAATCTCTCCTTCTAGAGGCCCTCTTCAACTATAACGGGTTACGTTTTGACCATGCCAACCTTTCGTCCAGAGACACAAGAGGAGAAATTTGGGTAACTCTATTCATCATTAGAAAATGCCTGTAGAACTCACATGCCTCACAGTGATCCATTTAGAAGTTTAATACATCAACAGCAAGACATATCTCTCCAACGATAGATATCAGTTGAAGGACCCATAACATCGCAACCTCGTTTGTACCATGGCTTCTCCAGAACTTTCAAAGGCGACAAAGGAGTGGCTGTGACCACATGAAAATTATCATTTCTATCAACGTTGAACACAATTTTTCACCACATCTTCACCAAAGACATTTAACTTTGGGCCACTAATCCTGTTCCATCACCCTTACCTACCTAGGGCTTTTCCCCAAATTCCCATCATGTACAAGATTAACATTTTTTCTCTCCCTCCAGTGGGAGGAACCAATCTCTCTCCCCTTTTCAACTCTACCTCAAAGATCCACAACTAATTTCTCATATTTCAGTTCTAATTTTCTGGCTTAGCCAATTCACATAGATTCAGACATTCCTTAACCACAAACTCCATGACCTTGACTGACACTTATTCACATTTTTGGCCAATTGGTCTTCCTCAACACCTAAATCACATTCTCTAGTCACAACACCAACACCATCTCTTCCCTGCTCTCAGAATATTCAGTGGGTAGCCATGAAAGACAATCAGCTGTACAGGTCCATGCAGAAATTTAAATCATTCAACCTCTTAATTTATCATTTATCCTGGAAGTATCTCTTTCCTCTCTTCTGCAAGGGAAGATTTCCACTAAAGACCAGTGATGAGTCTTCACAACAAATGGAAGACCCTACAAGAAAAACCTAAAATGCTGACTTTCAAATGAACAATCCAATGCTTCACTCTCAATTACTGAGTAGCATTCTGTGCCATTCAAAGAATTGGAAGCAAATGAACCTACCTTCTCTTTGCTTTCAGTCTTCTGAGAAAACACTTCACATAACTGCTTCAGCCTAACATCAGTGGTCACGGCTGTCTTTTCCAGCACATAACGTGCCCTAATGTTGGCATTTTGTTAATCTCCTTCTTCACAACCCAAAAAGCCACTCCAAAACCCCCCAGCCACTCAAAAGACACTCACTTCTTCCATATCTGTCTCAGCAGTTGGCAAAATTATGAACAAGGTAAGAAGAGTACTCTTCAACCCAAAGAATCATCATACATAAGACCAACATCATTAATGAGTATTCTGGCAAATGTAGCATGGAACATATCACCCCTCACCTCCGGAAATCTGATAGCCAAAGAGCAACACTGTCTTCATACAGAATCTGTACTTTTCTCTCTGCATAGTAGGAACATTTTTCTACAACTCTGATTACATCTTAGTCAGTGTTTTATAATGATCCTCCCAGTCTTTCCCATAAACAAGGATTTCATCTTGGAGGAACATTATTTATGTCACCCCTTCAAATATGTTCATGATTTCTAGGGTTGGGCAGAACTTAAGGAGTTACATGAAAACTCAGCAAGATTCTGCGGAGATTTGCGAATGGGTGGAAATAGGCCCATTGCACTGTTTGAGATGATTTTTAGCGTCAGGAGCTTGTTCCGCGCTGCAAACTCAGTGCAAACAGTGCAACATAGCGCACCAGAGGGCTCTGCCGCTCATGTAGATTTTCTACTCAAGCTGCAGCTTTCTCACCGCAAATAGGTTGTGACGTCCCGCATTGAGAAAATCTCACAGGGTGCCCTTTTAGCACCTGAAAATCATGTTAGGGGACACCATTTCTCACTCGCCAACTTACCATGGCAAAGCGCAGGCGAGAAAAAACTCCAGCACGCTGTGATTGGTGGAGTTTGTCCGGATGTCCGCGTTATAAGCGTAATGAGGAGTGGCAAAAACACAGCAAACTCTGTCAGTGTATTGGAGTTTATCACCCACTCCTAATCATTCCCCTCTGAAAATAAGCAGCAGCTGGTGTTAGCAAAAGACATACTCACATACCTGTATTTGCCCAATGATTTAATGTATGAAGTGAAAGACTTCAATGGTTCATGTGGTAATATTTCTTGATACTCTGAGGACAGGTTCTTTACACAGAATTCTTGGCTACACCCAACCTCACCAGTGACTCAAATATGTTGGGCAATGGCTGTTTGTCCATTCAGATACTCCAGTTTAAGTCACCAAGATTGACACACATCATAAACTTCTCTTTCTGCCAGGACCCCCATGCACCAACTACTGCAAGGGCTTAATATCCTTTATAGCTCCTAAGTGTAACAGCTTATAAAACTTGTCTTTAAGCAGAACAGTCCTAAATAGGACTTTGTGAACAGGTTTTGCCTTCTTAATCAAGCCTATTATGTTTGAAACCTGTGAGTATTCCCATACTTCCCTCAAATACCAGGAACTTAACACACTACGTCTCCATCATCACTATAAATCATTACTCATATCACCCGTTTGGGAAAGTCAGAGCCTACTGTGATTCCGAAATCCCTTTGGTGCCTCCCTCACAGTAATTTATCACCATGCTTAGTGACATAAACCTTGCCAGCCTTCTCTCTTCCTTGAAACTTATCCTCATGACACTGAACGTAATCAGATCAATCATTGTTCCCCTATTGACTGCTGGATTGATATCAGAAGCCAAGACCTCTCTATTCTCTGGTCCAAATATCTTTTCCCAATATGTATCATCAATTATTGTATTAGCTGAACCAGAAACACTGTAATTCTCTTCATCTAAAGTCGATCTCACATTCAGACACCATACTTTCCCACTGTTTACCTTTACCCTTACCTCACACACCTTTATAATTACTTTTTTGACTCCTGCTGTCACTTCGTCCATACACTGCTCTCCGCCATTCTTAAACACAAACACACACAGAATAATCACATTTGCCACACATGCTACGCACTGCATATTTTGCCAAATAATTTGCTCTATTAGATGAGTGGCCCAAAATGCCACCCCTGACATACTTCAATTTGGTCTATTTGTGTAATCCTTTTTCACTTTTGCTGAATTTACTTTTTGAAATATGAATTTTTCTTTGGTATTCCCTTTTAGGATGTGCATGTAGATTTTCCATTCTGTTGTTGGCATCCCAAGCATCTCATTTAAAACAACCTGTGGTGTGGTTTAATCTCGCCACATTTGCTATCACATTTTTCAAGCGTGGATTCTTTGCTAGCAATTTCCTTTGCACCTTTGGGTTATTCATACTCCACACAAAGTGGTCCCTTATCAAGGGTTTTGCGAGTTTGCCAAATTTAAACATGTGTGCCATGTTTCTGAAACATACCACACAGTTTACCAATCTTTCCATATTCCCTATATACCCATGCACAGAAGTTTTGGCTTTCCAATTTTAGGTAAATATGTGACTAAAAATGTCCTACTAGTATCTTCCCGGACATCTTAAAATCATCTCTAGCTTCTCCCTTGTCATTACCATTTGTCAGTTCTTTCATGCTCTAGACCTGGCATCCTTGGCGTTGTCCCCTGTCCTTTTTGCTTCTCCCTGCTGTTTTGACTGTATGCTAGACTTCGTTTTTGCTGGTGCTCCCTGTGTAAAATATGACTGTGATTGGTTATCCATGACTGGCATATCTGATTTACTGGTAAGTCCCTAGTAAAGTGCACTGTGTGTGCCCAGGGCCTGCAAATCAAACGCTACTAGTGGGCCTGCAGCACTGATTGCGCCAACCACATAAGTAGCCCTGCAAACATGTCTCAGGCCTGCCACTGCAGTGTCTGCAAGTGCAGTTTTAAATTGCCATGCTGACCTGAATTTTGATGCATCAAAAGTAATTTGTGCTAAAATCAATGCATCCATTTAGTTCTATGAACTGAATTGCTTAAATCTTTAAAAAGAGATATTTCTGCTTATGTATGTTGGATTTTTGTTTTTTTGGTCTTGGTTTGTTTAGATAAAGATTGGTTATTTTTTAAAACTGGTGTGGTGTCCATTTGTAGTGTTTTCACTGTGTTACTGTGTGTTTAATGTAACAATGCTTTACACATTGCCTCTGAGATAAGCCTGACTGCTCATACCAAGCTAACAAGGGGGTGAGCAGGGGTTATCTTGGGTGTGTAACTCCCTTACCCTGACTAAAAGGAAGGGTCCCTAATAGGACAGGGTGCATACCACTGCCAACTGGAGACCCCCATTTCTAACATGCTCTCATAAACGTTTCCTCCCATGATCTCTAAATTGTGCAAAGAGCACCCCATGTTTCCTGATTGGAGAGAATTTCTCATCTCAAATTGCAATCAGGTTGAGTCAAGAATTGTTTCCACCCCTCCATCATCAGAGAGGCTCACTGCTTCAAAAACAGAGAATGGAGATTTTGACATAATCTACCCCACCATGTCCAGTTTTTAAATGACACAACACATCAGGCTAAAATAATTAGCTAAAATAACAAGTTAACACAAGAAAATAAAACAACTCAAAATAACAACCTACTTTTTTCCTCTTGAAAATACTTTCTGCAATTTTCTTTGTAAAGTTGCAGTGTGCTAAGTCATAGTTTGGCTGCCAGACTTTCCCATCATCTGATAATGTCAATACCAGCACTTGCAGTACGTATATTTCTGCAGGTATTCATGGTCAATCAGGATGAAGTCATTAACCTCTCATCAGTACCACACTGGTAAACCCTGGGCAATCAAGTAAAAACTGTATATAGTTGTCACAGCACACACCTACTTAATTGTGTTCCTACCCAGACCAGGGGTCTGAACTGAGGTGACGAAGTGAGCTAAAGAACGATGATGGATTCAACCCAGATCTGTGACTGGGGGTGAGTGAGTGAAAAGTTTCAGCGCTCCGTCCATCATCTCCTTGTGTTTGCTTTGTTTGCCATAAGTTGGCAGGGTATGCCCAGACGTGGGTCCCTTGCTCACTTTGCCACTGGATTCAAGCTAGCCTGGCTGATGAGGGGTGTTACCCCGAAACCGGTCCCAGGATGCTTGTTTCCGGTTCAGGGAGGACCTGGCGTGGCAGTTCGGGCTAGACTGTTCCCATGAGGCACAGGGTCAAGACTGATTTGCATATAGCTGGGTATGAAATGAGGTGGCGAAGTGAGCTAAAGAACGATGATGGATTCAACCCAGGTCTGTGACTGGGGATGAGTGTCTGAAAAGTTTCAGCTCTCCGTCCATCATCTCCTTGTGTTTGCCCCGGACCAGGCACAGACCCTTCTGGTCCATCAATAATGCAAAATGTGGTGCACTGCTCTTTTTACATTTTGCACAGCCACGGTTGCTATCAGTTAATCATTTAAAAATGATTAAACAATAGCAACTGGCAGGGGCATTCATATGGTGAATGAGGGGGGCAGGGGCAGCAACGGAGGGCAGTAGCAGCAAAGGAGTAGTGGCAGCACAATGGACCAGGGAGGGAGGGGCCGGGGCAAGCACACAGAGAACAGTGGTGCAGGGATACTAGGTGGAATGGGTAGGAGCAGCAATAGAGGGCAGGCAGGATGGGCAGTGGCATCATAACTCATCAGAAAGGGAGGTGGCAGGAATATGCACACTGAGAACAACGGGCAAGGAGGAATGGTGCAGGGGTAGCAACAGATTTTAGTCACAGTATAAATCATTTGTAGGTGGTGCCATACTAATTCTAGGAATTGTGGTGTATTCTAAGGTGATTTTAACTTGTGTAAAGTGCTGATAATCTGCTAGAATTTGATGAACCATGTCTGAGACAAAACTGTTTCCTCACATGATCTTTTCATGGAGATTATCAAAGGTGTTCCAGAGGCTAAACATCAGAGCATATTTTTCTGTGAATTCACAATATCATCCTCAGTCATATGGGAACAAAGTCTGACAAACTGAGTAAAACGTACTTTCAACAGTAGCGGGAGTCAGTCATTTGATTCCCCAGTGTTGTTCTGCAGCCTCCTCCAGTGTTCTGGTGAACTAGAGCTCTAACATTCTTATTTATGATAAATCAGTGGCACATCTGAAGCCATCTTGATTGAATCAAAGCTGTAAAACTTAAAATATTTCCATTAGAAATAAACAAAATGAAGGAATCAATTTGTCATAGCAATTATGGATAATGCTGTAAAGGCAAAACTAGAACACATTTTCTATGAGTTCTCAAATATCTTCTTCATCCATTTTAGTAACCCATTCTGACATGCAGGCCTAAATATGAAATATGTGTATGTATGTCCTAATGAGCAGCTAGAATGCTGATATTCTCTATTTTTGCCAAAACTGTGGCATACCTAAACCCCATCTTGATGGAATCAAAGCTGTAAAACTGAAAGCATTTCCTACAGAGGATACTGTAATAAATGAGGGAGCTTGATAAAAAAAAGGTCTCCCACGATGGTTTCCCAAAAAAGAGCCCAAATATTGCCAGCATATCACCCATATATTCCCCAATGAAAGAAGGATACAAAATGTTTAAGTAACGGATGCAACACATAATGAAGTGATCTATTGGATAAAATCAAAAATTGCAGAAAATATGCTCAGCTTTTTTGTTTTTCAGAGAACTAACCACAATTTCTATGAGAAAAAGAACCCCCTAAGGACTTCAGGTGTGCAATCATTTTTGTCATAAATACAGAATGTTAGTACTCTAGTTATTCATTAGAACACTGTGGGGAGGGAGGGAGCAGAGGGATAGACTCGCAGAATGTAGGCCAGGCAGAAGGAACAGTGGTAAAACATCAAACCTTGGAGGGCAAGGGGACAGGCAGTAGTAGCATAATGAACTGTGGAAGGCAGGAGAGATTGGGTAGGGGTGCACACTTGGAGAATGGAAGGCAAGAGCATCCAGCTGACTGACCACACAAGGCAGGCAGTAGGGGTAGTGGCAACACAATAGACCACAGAGGGCATGTGGGAGGGCAGTAGCAGCACAACAGGACATAGAGGGAAGGAGGGAGGAGGCAGGGGCACGCACATAGACAACAGAGGGTAGGGAGGGAGGCAAGGTAGCAAGCTGACTATGCAGGGCAGGCAAGAGGGGCAATGGTGGCACAATGAGCCATTGAAGGCAAGAGCTAGGGGTCAGGATCATGTCAGCTAAAGAGAACATGGGCGACCAGACTCTAGCGCAATTGCCTATCAATGATATAACCCCACGTGATTCCAACCTGGACCAATCCAATCCGATCATTAATATCTCCGACCATGCTCTGTCTCCAGCAGAATGCTCTATCCTGGCGAAAGGCCTCTCCTTCATACCAACTACACCCCCTGATTCCTTCAATACGAAATTGGAGTTACAGCAATTCTTCAGAAAGATCAGACTGAAATACTTTTTCCGCAACAAAGAGCCAACCAGCAAGCAGCTCACTGCCACTGGATTCAAACCACCTTCCACCTTCACCCCTACAGCATACCTGATGAGCCAGAAGACATTGGCATTTGAACAAATCGTACTGACAGAGGTCATGTCCCTCTGGGATACCAGCAAATACATTCGCCATAACATCACCAAAGAGGAGAAACTAGCCCTGAGCACATTAAAAAACAACACAGCGATTGTCATAAAGTCAGCTGACAAGGGGGGTGCAGTGGTGGTACAGAACACTGAGGAGTATATTGCAGAGATACAACGACAATTGAACTGCAGTGATAGCTACACCAAATTAAACAAAGATCCAACCAAGGAAATACAGGAACTGATCCATCGACTCACCCTGAAAGGTCTGGAGGATGGGTATTTGAGTGAGCCTGAGTACATCTTTCTTAATAAAAAACATCCAAGAACACCCACTATCTACACCCTTCTGAAAATTCACAAGAGCCTCACTCACCCCCCGGGAAGACCCATTATATCCGGTTGTGGCTCCATCCTAGAACCGCTGAACCAATTCATCAACTGCTTCCTACAACCGTGGGTTACTGAAACCAGATCTTACGTGCGTGATACAATGCATATCATCCAGATCTTGGAGAACCAGCCGTTTGACACATCAACGCTGCTCTTGGTCACGCTTGATGTATCTTCATTGTACACCAGCATTCCCCAAGACCAAGCTATTGCCTGTATACGTGAGGTGCTGAATCAGAGACCTACTCCCCATTGGATACCTACTGATTTCGTGGTGAACCTCTTTGAGATCGCTATGATGAGGAACTTCTTTATCTTTCAAAACACCTTCTATCTACAGCCTGGCAAATCTGTACATGGATCAGTATTGCTTGAGACAGGTTTTAAGTCCCCAAATGCCATCAGTTGAAAGAGATTTCGAAACAGAGTTCAGTGTCAACTTCAATATATTGGCCACAAACTCTAAATTCAGAGGTAATACTGCATCTAAAGAATATGGTATTGTAATTTCTATTTCTAGGTATTAATTAGGTATTCACAAAGGTACTGGAGTCACGCACATATTTATTTAGATCAGTGTGCAAATGGCCCAAATACTTTTTCCCATTAGTACATTTTGCTATTATTCCCAGACAACAATGTTAATGGCATTCTTGTTGCTTTGGTTGAGCAGTTCACTTGAATGAAAAATAAATGGTATATACCCTGTGTGTCCAAGTCTTGAATTGAAGTGAAAAGCTCTTTTTACAATCAGAGATATTCTGAGGACTAATGGGTATCAAATTATATTATATTAATAGCAGTTACATGACAATAAAGAAATGTTGTGGGTGTATGCATACCAATTTGAATCGCTCCACTTTAGCTTCAAATATCGGGAAAGAAAGCTAAATAAAATCCCTGTGACATTCACAAAACTGCTACCTGAAATGGTAAAAGGTAGACCGCTATCACTGGAAGTGTGAATTAAGGAAATCAATAGCTGAGATATTCAATCACTGAACATTTTGAACTTTGGAGTTACAAAAACTAGAAGACAAAAATACAATAATAACTTCTGTCTAGTTAGCAGTCTCATGAATAATTGGGATTCATGTTAAATGGTACAGAGCTATAGAGAGAACTCATTTAGATTAATGGGAAACCCATTCAATTACAGCCCTGCATTGAATCAAAAAGTATTCTTTGAAAGAGTAAAGTCAATCTTAAATTACATTTTGCTGTACATTCACTTCAGACATGTAATGCCTGCATCCGGCATATTCTGTATTTTATTGTAATAGGAATTGGTTGACCCGATGTACAAAGCGCATTTACGGTTACTTAGTTGGAGTTTGTGACTGCATTTTAGGAGTCAGTAACTGTTTTTTTACTCCTATAATGGGCTTATATAAAATAAATATATTTTATTTTTAAATAACTTTTAACATTAAATTGCATTTTTTTTAATCTGTTTTGACTAACTTTTTTAAATTTAATATAATTTGCTGGGGTGTTTTATTTTAAGTCCCTCCCTCGATTATTTTGTATGCCAGGTTGATGCAGTATCAAGTGTTGGTCATGTGTGGTGTTGGACTTACTACTGCTCCGTTTTAGCTATACTACCTTTACAATTGTAAATCTGGTTCCACCCCTGTTTCAGTGGGTGGAGATATATGTCTATACTTCTGAGTATCTTTACACTCAGAAATGGTGACTTTTCAAAGTAGTGAAGTTTCTCAGAAGTGTAAGAGTAAATTTACAAATGCAAATTTACACACCTGTAAGTTTGCTGTTGCGAATAGGCCCTAATATGGAAAAAAGAAGAGTTCATGCGACATGAACCCATCAATACCTGCCAATCATCACACCTTTACAACACAGTCATCCATCAACAAGACATTCATCAATGAACCAGACTGCCATCTCTGCCAATGACTCCTATATATTTGAATCCCATATCACAATAATACCCTTGCTCAGGAAATACACAGTACACAAACTTTAGTTCAGGAATAAGACATAGACCATCAGATGATAAACACATGTAGCCAGATGGACACATTTCTATGAGTAATTATGTTTCTTAACCATAGTATCTCCAAACAGGCAGTATGCAGCAGTTATGGGTTTCTGTAGTAGCAATCACTGAATGTAATGCAGTTCACTAGGACTACAATATCCAGAACAAAACTTTTAGTAGCTAGGAATCTCAGGACTGCATTCTTCCTCACACTTGACAACAAAACTCATTCGCCGAACACACGTTCACACATTCAAATGTAATTTTTCACTGTCATCATAAACACATCATACATTCAGTCCTTCCCACTTAAAAACACAACATATCATCATATCCAATGACAAATTACTTTCTAAATCTAAGCCACGCATTACAGCAGCCCTTCTAGGAGAAAAATTAAAGCAAATGACAAACCCAACTACACACTCTTAAACATACTTCAATGGTTGAGCCACAAACTGTGTCAGAGTGAAAAGAACAAATACCTGTGTCAAACAATTTGCACATCTGCAAATCACATACCCCAAACCACAGAAACCAGCAAGATCTGATCTTCATCCAGTTGTATGACAAAATATAGTGAAAAACAATGTCGACTGACACACATATTGTGTCAAAATATAATTTACCATAATATTGTGCTTTTATAATGAAAAACTATTGTGGTACAGATTATCATCCCGCCCCTGCCCTCTATTGTCCATGTGTGAGACCCCTGCCACCCCCGCCCTCCATGGTCCATTGTGTTGCGACTGCCATTCGTGTTTGCCATGCGTGGTCAGCTTGATGCCCTAGCCTCCCTCCCCATGTTGTCCATGTGCATGCCCTTGCCCCCACCCTCATGCTCTCCATGGCCCGTTATGCTGCCACTGCACCTCCCACCTGCCCTGCGTGGTCTGTTGGGCTGAGACCGTTCCTCCCGCCTGCCATATTTGATCACATTGCTGCCCCATCCCCTCCTACCTGCCCTCCATTGTCTGAGTCCATGCCCATACCCACTCTCTCCTGCCCTCCATTGTCTGTTGTGGTGTCACTGCTTCTTCCTCCTACGATTTATGGTCCACTGTACAGCCACTCCCCATCCCTCATTGTGTGCTGCTCCAACCCTCCCAACTGCCCTCCATGGTCAGCTTGCTGCACCTGCTACCACCCCATAATCCTATTCCCTTTCCTCCTGCTCCCATTGGTCAGCTGAGAAGAAATGTTGGTTCTGTCGGGTATAGAATTGCTTTTATTCTTATTAAATAAGAAACATTAGCGAAAGATATTCAAACATTTGAGTCATAGCAGTTAATGCGAAAAATAGGGGAGAAAACAACACAGAAACACACCAATCATGAATAAATCAAAGAAATGTATTGAAGAAAATAATCACTTTTTTGTCTTTTTTTACATTGTATAAATGACACAAAAGGGCTGTCACGAGTAATAAACAAAAACGGCGCAGGTGCTAAAGTGACAGAGTGCAAACAAGTGCTGGTTGTGAACAAGATATATACAGTGTAGTATTGCTGGTTAAAAAGGTCATTCAAATGTCATCCATCCCTAGATACATGGATCTCTGATCCGCTGGGGGGTTGATTTTCCTTTGGACGTGGAGCAGAGAGAATAGGGTCAGGATTGTGACTAGCGCATCGACGTTTCGACCCCCAAAAGTGTGCAGAATGCTAGTAGTCACTGAGGGTCTTCCTCAGGACGAAAGGAACACAGGGACAGCATGCACAATTAGAATAGGGAATTAGATCGGTGTGTTGGACAAATGGAAGGACCATTAAGATAGGTAAAAATTGGTGGGGGGAAAAAACATACCCGGAAAAGGGTCTTCAGAGTATGGTCCAATGTGAGTCGGATTCATGGAGGTAATGAATCATGTGGGGTCCTGGTGTTGGCGATTGGAAACCAAGACAAGTAGTCTATGATTGTGATGAATCACATCAAAAGGGTGGCACGGGGGCAAGCTGCAGTAGAAAAGGCCGAAAATCAGCAATTAAAAGGATCCTAACAAGGTGCCTAAAGAGGTGGCATCCATATAAGTATCCACAGCGATAGTGCTCATTCGCCCGGGAACGGATGTGTCATGCTGCAATGCGGCAAAGCATGCAAGGGTTATTCAAGTGCTGCCAAGTGCTGGATATAATGGCTCAGTGTCAAGGCGTCGCTCCAAAAAATGGAGTTGCGCAGTGGAAACGGGCGTATGAGCGTGGTTGGCGCCTGGAACTGTGCTGTTAGTCCGGCGCGTGCTAGAGTTGGAGCCTATGCAGGCATGGTCTTGTACTGAATGGTGAACTAGATCAAACATGCAGCTAGTTGAAAAGTGAATTAAACGCTGTGCCATAGAGTTGCTGGTTATGAAATAAATGAGGCTCCTGGAAGGTAGCGCAAAAGACGGAATGAAGCGTAGGCGTGAGTTGAAAGATAGCATACATCAGGGCTCGGCGTGAAAGGCTCAACTGGTGCGGGCCTAACCTCGACCCGGCGGCTGAAAGTGCCAAAGTGCCAAAGTGCGGGTGAGTGTTGCAGAGACCAATTGAAGTGAACGGTTATGAATTAAATGAGGCTCCAAAGACGGAATAAAGCGCGGTCGTGAGTTGGAGATGGCATACATTAGGAACACTCACCCGAAATACGGGTGAGTGTTGCAGGGACCAAATAAAATGAACGGTTTGAAGTGCCAAAGTGCGTACGAGTTAACACAAAAGTCGACGGCCGAAGGTGCCAGAGTATCGAGCAAATTGAGGAGAACAAGGTGAACGCAAACGGAAAAAATTTACCGCAGGGATCAAGAATGTCTTACCTCTCCCGAGGCTGCTTGACAACTAAGATGCAAGCGCCCGGGGAGATGGGCTCGTTAAGTACGCGTCAGCTGGGAGGGCAGTCCGTGCATGTGCAGCTGATTGGGAAATTAATTAACAGCTGCCAGCGAGGCTGGCGTCAGCTCTGGGGGAGTGTGGTAAAATGTCCCTCTTAATACAGCAATGCACAAAAAAAGGGTAGCATGAACTCTGAGAGTTTGGGGAAATCTGTGCCTCATATTTACGCAACGCACAATTACAGGGACGGAGAAGAAAATGATGAACAGCTGCCAGCAAGGCTAGCATGAACTCTGAGAGTGTGGGGAAATCTGTGCCTCATATTTACGCAACACACAACAAGGAGTGCGAATGAACTCAAGGTGCATATCAAGGCATGCGATCTCACTAGGTCACACGAGCCAGCGCATGCTGGAAACAATGTTCATGGTTGCTCAGGTTTGGGAACCAACGCAGGAAGTGAGTGACCCATGAGTGCAATTGCGGATGGAAGGCATACAGTCTTGTTAGGGTCACACGAGCATGTGCATGTTCAAGAGAACGGGTTCATCTGAATTGAACATGTATTCTTGTTTAAAGCATAAATAGAATAATGTGAGTCAATTTCAAGCCATTGTTGCAAACGTACAAAAATTGATCATTATGCAATGTACTAAGGCCAAAAGCCTTAAGGTTGATGGGCATAGAATGCCAAACTTGGTCAAGATGAGGGTGTAGACAGACACGGTATGCTATAGTAATTCACATTCAATGCAATATCAAGGTGAGCATTACAAGATTGGTTCATGGACAAAAAGAATATCAGATATTCAGCAAAAGTTGATGATCTGATTTACATACAAGTACTTGCTTGATGATCTGCGTTACGGTATAGGTACATCAAGGAGGGGAAGAGAACATCAGATATACAGCAAATGTTAGTGTTCTGAAGTACGGTTCTTGTTGTGAATTCTCACTTGTACAGATTAGTGCATGTTAATAACAGTTTCACGAACCGTGTGGTGACTGTACAATGAACAATGGGTCATATGAAGTCATGGTGGTTCGGTCTAACTGTAGTAATTATATCTAAACCTAGAATTCTAAGATAATGTTAAGGTGACCTTTGTAATTCTAAGTTATAACAGATATCACAGAACCTGAATACGCGACTGCTGAGTACTGGACTATCTCCTAGCTAGGAGGCCAAGCTGTCTGCTGGTCTCTTCCAATTCATTAAGACCATTGTTCACAGTGTCAAGTAGGTGGGTCCACCTGCATTCTTTGAAGTTGAGTGATGAAGCCAAGTCACCGCCCCTCGAGTGTGGAAGGACCTTTTCTAGAGCCCACCACCTAAGGTCTTCAACTTGATGGTTCTTTTCCAGGAAGTGCTCTACCAGGGGTGCTCCCTGGGACTTGCAACGCAACCTACTGCAGTGTTGAAGGATTCTGTTCTTGACTTTTTGTGTGGTCTGCCCGATGTAGAGTTTATCACAGGGACACTTGACAGCATAGATGGCATTGCTACTGTTGCAGTTGGTATGATGTTGGAGTTGGTATACTCGTCCTTGATTAGTGAAAGTTGCGCCTTCAACTGTGAGTTTGCACGCTTTACATCTACTGCACTTAAAGTGGCCAATGAGTGCTGGTAATTGTAATTGTGTCCTGATGTCAGGAGGACTGGGAGGTGCCAAGTATGCGCTAACAACATGGTCATGTATGTTTTTCGCACATTTAAAGGCGAACACAGGAACACGTGCGGTATTAATTTCAGAAGCCACCAGGTTCCAGTATTTTTTAATGATCTTTTTTTTTCTTGACTTCTTGTGTTGAATATTGTCACGCAGACGAGCTTTTCTTCCATGTCCGTTTTTGGTCTTACTTCAAGGAGGGTTTCTCTGGGACAGTAGCATGCTCTCTTCCTGGCTCATTTCGACAGGCCTTTGGGATAGCCCCTCTCCTTCATTCGTGTAATGAGGATGTCCTTCTCTTTGAAGAAGTCTGATCTATGTGAGCAGTTCCTCCTCAGCCTGAGGAACTGCCCATACGGCAAGTTGTCCCTTAGGCTCCTAGGATGGTGTGAAGAATATTTTAGTAGGGTATTGTGCTCTGTTTCTTTTCTATAGAGGGTAGTATAGATGAGTCCAGCCTCAATCTTGATTTAAAGGTCTAGGAAGCAGATGGATTCTCTGCCATGACTCATGGTGAATTGAATATCAGGTGATCTTTCATTGAGCCAATTACAGAAGTCCATCAGGTTTTGTTCGGTCCCCTTCCAGACCATGATGAAATCGTCAATATACCTCTTCCAGAGGGTGATGTTATCAATATAGGGGTTGTTGGTGTCATATATGTGTTTGTGGCCAATATATTGAAGTTGACACTGAGCTGTTTCGAAATCTCTTCAACTGATGGCATTTGGGGACTTAAAACCTGTCTCAAGCGAATTGAATGCCAAGTACTTGAAGCTCAACCACACAAAGACTGAATTCCTCTTGTTCGCCAAAAACATCACGCAACAGATTAAAGTTTCAGTATGTGACATGAACCTAGATAGCTTCAACTTGATCTGACAGCTGAGGTGAAACACCTATATTCAACCATCGACGTAGAACTTTCCTTACAAGAACACATTGCTAAGAAAGCTAAGACAGAAAAATAACAGAACTCCCTCTTTAAAAAGGGAAGCCTTCCTTCCAGAAGTCTATTTCATAGCAATAGCACATGCCCTGGTCTTCTCCCACTGGGGTGGAAGCAATACTGTTCTTCACAATGTCCCTTAAAGTCTAGTCAAATTAGTTCAAAAAATGGGCTAACCTAGAACTAATTGCAATACAATTTCTGTGAGTGGATTGTTATTGAAATTTTTCCGTAGAAAACGATGGTGAAAAGTCTACCACTCTATCATGACGCGTTAATCCAATATGGCGGATTTTTCAAAATGGCTGCCCATTATTTGAGATATAGGGTATAACTGTTTATATGCCCATGTGTGGTATCATTTTATATGTTTTTAGGACGGGAAAGTCAAAAATAACATCAAAAATTGTTTCTGATGACTATAGCATCAAATTGGGATTAATACAATAAACAACGATAATTATATGTTAATATGCCAAACATAGTTTTGACATTATTTTTTATTTACATTTTTTTAACATCATTTGAAAAGGATAAACAAATTTCAACTAGATAATATAGCACTTCTCAATATGACACTGACAAATGAAAATTGTTAAAGAGATAAATTCAAACAGCACTCCTCAGTATAAGAATAGTATGATTTCAATCATCGTCCATGTCCACTTCCATGGAATTGCAACAGCTTATTCCTCGACAATCCGTGCACGCATCTGTGCACACTATTCCCTGTCTTTTGCATATACATTGCAGAGTCACACATTGACTCTTGATACAGCCACATTTCACAAATTTTAATAAATGTTCTGGTGCTGGTGCTTGACTCATTCTAATGGGAGCCAATCTTCCATCTTTCACTTCAAATCCCCACTGTAATGGATCCATATGAATACCCATCCACTGCTGCACCTGATGATATACTCTGAGCGAATGAAATTTGCAGGCATCCTCTGTAGGAGGCAAGACTTCCGGCTTCACATGTATTGTTGATTTTGTTGCCTTTGAAGTGAAAGTTCGAAGTCTCATATCATGTAGTGTGCTGTCTCCTGTTATTCCTCCATACAACTCTATAATAGCATTAAGACCAGCATTTTCAATTTCTTCTGTTGATTTTTGTGAAGTTTGGAATACGGCAGCACTTTCTTTGAAGCTGCCTGATTTTCTTAGCAACTTTATGGAGTCACGTTTCCCTAATCCAAATGGTTTGGAGGTGGTATCACATCCTAATACGGAGTGAGCAAATAAGATGTGAGAGCAGACGTCATTACCTAAAGCTTTTGCTAATTTCCTAATATCATACACAGTTATGTTTTTGGAAGATTTCTTAGGTTCTGGGCAAAGGAAAATATCAAATTGGTTTGCTTGAAAATGATGAAGGAGTAGTATGAGAAGATCGGTGTCCTCGCCAACAATGGCTGTAGGATGAGTTTTGGCCGACTCAATAGCCTCCAAAACGACCATGAAGTCTGCATCACTATGAGCTTGCTTTGTTTTACACCCAGCTTCTTGTAACTTTTGCGATAATTGATCAATGAAGGCTTGTTTATTTTCATTATTACTCAGAAATAATTGTTTCTGGATGGCGATGGAGGTAGAAGTTATGAAATTTACTTTAGGTCCTACAATACCTCTGTTTCTTTTTAGATGGGCTCTGATTTTGTAGAAAACGTATCTCCATATCCGTCGAATACTATTATTGCCTGGCCATACTTTGTTAGCACATATCTCTCATAGGCACAAAGCAGCTCATGGAATGTCTGATTCGGACTCCAAGGAAGGCGATGTAGTAATCCACCCACCATCAATGACGAACTGCATATTTTCGGGCATGTTAGCAACGGCTGGTACTTGCTCTTTAATATAATTGGCAAGCTGCGACTTCCCAGATTCCCTCATAAGTCCATGCTTATTGAATAAACTAGCTGGGTATGAGCAAAGCTCATAACGAAACACCTCCTGCAAATCCACACCACTAGTCTGAGCACAAAGCAACAAGCGCTGAAACAATAGTTCAGGATCCATAACAAAGGTTTCTTCTTTCAATTTAACAGATTGAACTGATTTCATTACCTTCACCTGGTTGCTTTTTCTGAAAGAGAACTCAGAGACTCTTTGTCCGTCATCTCATTAAGAATTCTATTTCCACTTTCTTCTGCAAGTTCAGGATTAACACCACTGCCATAAGTAACACCTGTGACAATGTTACGCAGGTTGCTGTCTCGCTCAAAAACATTGAGCTGTTCTACATATACCAGTACTTTCTGTGTATCTCCTTTATCGCGTTCAATTCTTGAACTGGTCATAGTAACATGTTGCTCACTTGCTGCATGCTTCACTGAAGCAAAGTCCTGCATGCATTCATTCAAATGGGCGCAAATAGGCGTGACATAACCCAGACAGCTGCTGCTGTTCTGTCATACCTTTTCCATGGGTCATTCTGCCGAATCCTTTTATATTCTTCATTAGAACTTGTTCAATTACCAAATCAGTGGAAAGGCCACCCCAAAACCTATCACTTCTTCGGACAACATGCAGACCATTTGTAAATGCCGTGTATACATCAGGAGCTTCAAATTCAAGCTCAACCATTCTCTCATAATACAGTCGTGCAGAACTGGCATATAAATTATGGCCACATGCTGCAAAAAAAGGTAGCATCTCCTTTACCATTGCAAGATGTAGATGCCAATTTCCTGTTCTTTCAGCTTTTAAGAATTGTTTCAGGATGTTGACCATTTCCAAATATTGCAACCAAAGTTGAGGAGTTCTGTAAAATTTAAGTTCATCTTTGGCCTTCAGCAGTTTGGTTGCAATTTCGACAACAGCATTATGTGTAACATCCTCAACAGAAAGCTCCCCATTAAGAAGATTATTAAACAATGATCTAGCTGCCTGTAAATCGTCGTTATCATCTAGGGCTTGCGTTGCTAAAATCGTGTTGAAAACTGATGAAACAATAAGATGACCACGAATCGCTCTTGCAATAGCTTTACCAGAAAGCATGTGCTTTACAGCATTTCCTGCATATATGATCTCAAGTATATCAACCAAGCCTGCTCCACTCATCAAAACCGATGCATCCAAGAAAACTCATGATTGTGTGCAGGCCTTCTTAGTCTCAGAATGACCTTCTTCAAAGGACTATCCTGTGATTCATTGGCTATGATGCTAAGTGCTTTGTGGAAAAGAGGCTGGTCGAATGTTATAATAGGGGTCTGGCTGTATCTCTTGGCATGGTCAGAAACAAAAAACAGTGTTGAGAGAATACACGTCTCATTTGTTGGATCCATGTTAATCATTGGCAGAAAGATGACAGATGATACACCGGATGGTTACCTTTATGTAGTAGTTGGCATACTCCTTGCCATCCTGGAACACTGTTGCAGAGTAGATGTGAGATGTTCAATAAAATATCCAGGTTTGCAGATGGGTCACTGTACGCGATTTCCTTAATGGTATTATACTTTAAGAAACGCATCCCATTGGCCTGTGAATGATATGTTTTTATTGGGATTTGCCCCAACCTCCTCAGTTCTTCAAATGAAACTTGACGTTTCTTAATGACCGTTGAAAATTTTCCAGTTGGAGTCACAGTGGCGATAATGCCCATCCCATGAAAAGTACCATGGCCATCTATTGTAATAATATTGTGATCAATATTATCAGCTGCATATTGAACAAATTTCGGAGGACTTTCAGAAGGTTCCACAAGGACAGGTATAGTATTTCCTCTTTCTGCTGCAGCTGAACGTTCAAAACGAAGAACTTCTGAATAGGAGCTGCAGAATCCCATATGATTTACTGCTTCAACTACAAATCTCGAGCTTGTGTTGTCATGTAATTGAACTGCCAGCCCTAACTGCAACGGTGCAACTAAGACTGTGGGCGCACAGCTTGCATAATTGCCTGTCCTATAGAAGCTACTTTTCTCTCTCTGTTGGTTTTATCAGTAACAAAAACTGATAATAAGAGCCTTAACGAATCAGGAATATAGCTCACATTATAGTCAACACTACTCATGTTTTCAATGGGTGGATATGTTTCTGGTTCTACAGGGATGTCTTTAATATCATTTCTTATTATTTCAGCAGCTGCCATAAGGAGATTGTTGCGATCCTCTTCAACATCTTCATGGCTATGACTGTGGTACTCTTGCAATACATGAGCAGCTGTACTTTTAAAAGTAACGACATCAGCAGTCCCTGCAACTGTTCCTATGAAGATTTCATCTTCAAAATGCTCTTTGAGTTTTTGTTTCATATACTTCGAACTGTATGGTTCGCTATCTTCTGGCAGTAATTCTCGCATTTTATTAACAAGTTCTTTAACAGTAGTTTGTTCTTCATCATTTTCCTCCATGTATTTAACTACTTGAAGAAAAGTTTCCTGGCGAACTAAGTCCTCTGGTCCACCTGAAGATATTGGAGGGTTATCAGTGAACTGCCCGGGAATGAATTTTCCAGTATAAAAATTGACGTAACACTGTTTGTGGTAGCATGCATCTACAGCATGTAAATCAGACACATTTTGGATACGTCTCTTAACTTTGTCTGCCCATTCATCATTGCGTTCGTTGCATTTTTTGTAAAACTGATGATTTGAATTCAACTGTTCGTGCATTAAACCACGCATTTTTATTCCTCTCCCTGAAGTATAAACTTAACTCAGTACCACAGAAAAAACAATTTTTTCTAAAATCAAACGGGGTTTCACATGACCGTAGAACACGAGAAGTTGTGGGATCTGATTCTTTCTCCTGGAACGGAGTTTTCAAGCTAACAAAACGCGCTCTACATTTCTTGTGAACTTTCTGCCCAACACAAACGTGAAACTTAGATATTTTTCTCTCCTTGCATGTTTTTGGAATTCCAGTCACTCCTCTTTCAGTGAGTACAGATACATCGTCATCTTCTTGAAACACCACATCACACATGAAACACTTTTCTACGTCCATTTTCACTGTATCTCACAGCAGCTCGCAAGAACCTGTAACACATAAATGAAACATTTTTGATTAACAAAAAACAAACAATAACAACAAAGTTACAAAACAAAACACAAACAATAGCAAACTTTTTATTTCAAAAGTTAATTGTAATATTTACGTTCCTTCACACTTTGTCATATTAGTCAACGAAAAAAGTATACAAACTTTGTCTATCTGACATATTCCGCGATTATTTGATATTATGGTCATCAGAAACAATTTTTGATGTTACCTATTATCTGCAGCATGCTAACTATCCTAATTGTATGTTTGCCTCTGTCGAGTTCTCGCTTGAATCCCAGCTAAGGGCACACTTTGGAAATTAACACTAAATTAATACATAGACGAGAAATACGTGATAGTTATAACTGCCACAGATCTTTCTGTATTATTCCTTTTGCTAGTTGTAATTGGTCATGTTTTTTCAATGACGCAATGCAGTTTTACTGCATTTTAGTAGTATAGAGGGAGACACATTGGGCTCTGACCCAGCTATTTTGATTTTGGAATTCTTGTTTTTTGTATCTCTGACATGCCTCAGACCCCATAATGGAGTTTCGGCCAATGTGACCTTCAGTCATCATGATCTGAGTGGTAACAGCCGGTGTCCGCTTTTTCAAATGACGGCCTCTGCTGGTTCATGTGAACATATATGCACACACACACATGCACACATGTGCAGACCGAATGTTGACTGTTGTAGAACGGAATCTGTTATATGCATTAGTAGCCTGTCACAGATGGGACCCAGGATAAACTGGCTATGGCATGTACAGGCCTCATAATTTAATTTTGCACCCTTTTTAGTAACTAAAGAGTACATTTATAGTGGCAAACTGTAGTTACACCAGTAGCGGCTACTCGAGGGAGTGCTGCGGGGCGGGGAGGCGGGGGAGGGGCAGGGTGGGGGTAGAAAACTCCGGAATTGGGCCGGACAAAGTTGAGTAAAGAAATAAATAAACAAAACTAATTACATTGCTTGCGCTGCAACGCCAAATCGGCGATGCACCGAGCAATGTAATTCGTTGTATTTATTTATTTCTTTACTCAACTCCGTTCGGCCCAATTCCGGAGTTTACTACCCCCCACCCTGCCCCTCCCCCACCCCGCCCCACCGCCCCACAGCACTCCCTCGATGAGCCGCTACTGAGTTACACTTTGGTGAAAACTAGTTAAAATACTATATTCAATATAGAAAAGTGATTGCTGTGACCTTTCCTATGTTTCATGGGTTCTGGATACACATAAAATATCATTTTAGCCATATAAACATTCCTTGTTGCATTTCCATTTGATATTTCCTCAGCCAGACCTAATGAGATTTAGGTTTTGAACACCCGTTTTGGGCTAAAGAAGTGACTCTTCTGGCAGCCTCACCCTGGACAATAGACCTAGAGGTGTAGCCTTCTCCGGGTAGGTGAAGGAGTGGGGATACATCTTCATATATTGGTTAGCTGACATTAACTGTCAAGCCTCTTAACGACTTTCAGACAGAGACAAAAATTAGACAGGAAGAACTCTGACATTAGTCACACCAGGTGTTCCCTTTGAAGTCTTGTAAGGAAGAAATCTGTTTTGCAGTCTCATTCAAGTGTAGAGCCAACTGTGGAAAGAGGCCTTTCAAACCAACATTTGATTCGGTAATTTTTAAGTTTAAGAATTCAGTACAAGGGGTGGCTCACTGTGTACTTCTCTCGCAGAAAATGTCAGTCAGGGTTGTAGAGGGGACGTGGCATCTTTGGTTTAGAACTCTCTCCATCCCTACTTGTAAACCCCTGGACAGGGACTGAGACTGGGTAGACAAGAGTGGGCTAAGAAGAGGAGGGGCACACCATTTTGCAGATGAACCCCTTCCTAGATTGGCCCTAAAACTTGTACGTTTTGGACTTTGTAGAATGTTATCTTCAGGCCCAGTAGCATTGGCCTTTCACATCCTCTGAAGGACAGTATAGGGTGGACCTGATGGGCCATAGCAGGAGAATCTACTGGTATACTTCTGTGGACTAATCCTGTGATGGGTATTCCTGGAAGAAGTCCCACTGATTTCTCTAGTGCAACCACATGGCCAGGTGGATGTAGAAACTTGAGAGTCTATTCCGAAAGTGTAGTTTGCCTTGAGGCCCCTAAGATGTTGCTACAGTAAGCCCCTGGACTACAAGAGTAGAAGATAGGACAGGAGGACAGACCCTGAGCTATTTTCTAGTTTAATCATGCTAAGATGAAGAAGCAGAGTGTAAAAGCTGTGGAAAATTCATGTTTACATCAGGAGAAAAAGCTACTGAAATGTTTGTTTTTTAAATGTTTTATTATTGCAGGAATGTCATAACAGCAATGAAAGTTAAAATCGATGTATATTCCTTGTAACCTGTGAAATGTTTTCTATTTTTGAAGTGTCGTTATCTTTGAGGGGCTGCTGTTTTGATGTTGTGTAACATATTTACACTCGGAATTGTTTTGCTGAGCTCTCTTGCCCTCAGTCCTTCCCCTAAGTGAGATCATCATAAGCTGATCACGAGCTTTGCCTCGCTACCCTCAGAGTCAAGTGCTAAAAGAAGCACTTGATTCCCGGGGTAAGGTCAGTAGTGTGGGTGCTCGAGAACACAAGAGAAGAAAGACCAAAGTGATTGGCCCGGGACACAGTAGTTTAAAATTCTCACATAGAACTATTGCATAATTGGTGGGAATAGCAGATGTGCATACTTATCCAATTACTGCATGTTTCTCCCGTTTTGCATAGTTCTAGATTATTATGAGAAAGAGCATAGATCATTTTCTGAAGGAGTCTGTGCAAATGTGTTGCTTTGCACATGCTTTTTCTGGTTAATAACAAAAAGAACATGAGGCAAGTCAGCCAATTTGAACTATGCACATGTGTGGTGCTAAGAAAACTCAGAGACACTAGAGAAATGTATGAACTGAAGAATAGAGGTGGTACTAAAGCAGGTCAAGTAAAGTGATGTTGAGCTTAAAGTACTAATTACAGAAGTCACATAAGAAACACCTCTGTTTGGGTTACTGGTATACAAAACTATCCTGCAAGCAAAATTGATATATGAAAGGATATAATGAATAAGCTGAATGATCAGACAGGCAACAGATGAATGGAATATGACCTTAGCATAAGGTTGCCTGATCTGAAAATGAGAATCTGCAAAAAGTTGGAAACTTGGGGCCATATGTACGAACACATTTTACCATAGACACAGAATGGGTAAAACTTTGATACATCTCACCCTTGATCCTTTAGAGGACCCTTTAACCATGTGGTAGTGGAAAGTACACGAATACACTGATATGGTAATTACGTAAGATATGAATTGGAGGGGCACAAGTGAATGGATGAAGATTCATACATAAGGCTAACATGCTGACGTAAAACGCACACAGCAAACAAAACCCATATACAAGCATGCACAAGCACACACACTAGCAAATGCCTGTATTGTATTCTACTTTCCTGTTATTGTAGGCATGACAATAGACAATGATACACAGCCACTAACCAACAATTCACAGTAAGGTGTATCAGGCATGCCAGTGGAACAAACACTTCTCTAATTCTCCACCGGCACAAACATCATGAAAAATAGCAGGCATTTCAGTATCAACCAAGGCAAGGCTCTAATTGACATATCATGCTCCATGTGATACATTATAAACAGTCAGTGGACTAGGATCATGAAATAAATCATCTGACCGAGGTTTTGAAATAACACAGGTCCACCTTTGTGCTGCAGAATTGTGGGTGGGTTTGATTTCTTTGCCATACACTGTAGGTGACTAGGAAATGTTTCTGTTAATCACAGGTGATTCAAGGTAGCAGGCCCATGGCTAGGAATGGCCGGTGTCCAGGCCCTCTCAGATGTATCTGAAGGAATTAGCCCATTAGGCCCCCGCTTCCTCACTTACCTGCCCTATCTGGGGGTCTTCAGCCCGGCTGAACTCTTCTCACTGTTCCTATACATCTGCCCGTTCCACGGGTAGATGGTTCATGATGCAATGAGCTGGGAGTGGAGTAGGTGTCTTCCTAAGGTCCTCAGCATTGCGGAGAGGGTGGCGCCTCTGTCCGGAGGTTTCTCAGCAGCTTAGCTAGGAAGTGCCAAGCAGGTCATCGAGCTGCTGTTACATCGACAGCGGGCTGGAGTAAACTATTTGACTGCATTCGCTACATTGTTTCCCTTGTGGCCACTAGATGGACTGTGTCACGGATCACAACATTATTGCAACCCCTGACCATACAGCAAGGACCTCAGCATCAGCTGCCCATAGGAAATGTAAGGAATTTCTATCAGCTCACTGATTTCTGAGAATTTATACTTGTGTTAACTCATCATATATTGCCTGGGATGCCAGTCAAGAGGGTAGCAGGCCCTCTAACCCCACGAAGGCTCAGAAAGCCCTTGGGGACCTAGACGTTATGTGCAGTTCGCCACTGCCACCCCTCGCCCTTTGGGCACTCTCGGAGGAGACCTGATTCTGCCCAGATCAGCCTGTAAGACTCAAGGTGCTGAATATGATTTGCCTATTATCTCTGGTACTGCATTGCCCGCTGTGGATCCAACGGGTACAGAGCTCAAACGGGTGTCCACACACTCTCAGAAAACTATGGATTGCTATACTCCCCCTTCCTGCTGCTATGAGCAGCAATTGGAATACAGCAGTGCTTCCTGAGGATGTATCTAGGGTCATGGCTTCCCCCTTAAGTCCTCACACAGGGCCCAGCCCAGTACTCTGCATAAGTTCTAATGTCCCTGTGGTGGAGCCTCTCGTTCTGGGGGCAAAGGAATCTTCCAGTGTCTTGACTGATATCCACTGAGCTCTGCAGAAAGCTGCTGATGAGGATCATGTGGATACAAGGAAGCACCAACAGTGTGAGCCTGGGGTCAATCCAAGAAGTATATGCAACCACAATCTAAAGAATTGTGGTTGCATATAATTCTTGGATTGACCACAATCTTCAAGAGCAAAATCAGAGAGTGGCTAGCTAAGAACATGTTGACACGCGAGAGAGATTTGTGGGGAGCAGAGTAAAAGTAAAACCAGGTTGTTAACTCTCTTGTAGCGCCAGGGATAAAGAATTGTGGTTGCATATAATTCTTGAATTGACCACGGAGCCATCTAGCACATAAATCTTTATCCCTGTTTATTCAGTCAAGGGGACTACTCAGTCTCCGGGCCGTGAGGTTGGACATTTGAGGGAAGACTGCTTTAGGAAAATGACTATATCTGCTAAATGAACATGCTGTTGAGGGAGTATTAAGTAAGAAAGTAATAATTTATTAGATCAATTTATGATCATTTACATCACCAAGTAAAAACATACTCGAAAAATGCAATTCTAAAAGAGTCTGGACAGACCATGACAGGTTACTAGACAATATAACCCCTAAATAATCAAAAACCTTAACCTGCTCAAGAAGGTTCAATCTCAGCCTCAGCTTCCCTTTAAAAGATCAATGGGGCCCAAAAAATCATAAATTTAGTTTTCAAGCAGTTGATCTCCAGACCAAATTTGTCACAAACATTTGCAAACCTATTTAATATGTTCTGCATGCCCATTGGTGTGTTCAAGATCAGCAGCGTATCGACAGCAAAAAGGAGCACTGGAATTAGTGAGCCTGCTAATTTGGGGGTGTCACCGCCACAATCAAAAATTGCATTGATTAACCCATTCATTTATAAGGTAAATAATGTTGGGGCTAAAACACAGCCTTGGCGGACTCCTCTTAAAACATTAATTTTCCTAGTGAGATCACTGCCCTTGCTCAGCCTAACTTGTGCATAACTTTCATGTATCAAATGTACTATAAGTTGCAACAGGTCTTTGATCATCCCCACGTCCCTCAGAGCAGACCTTCAATTGTCTAGCGGAATTTAATCAAAATCTGATTTAAGATCCACAAACACAACATAGAGGTGCCCCTTCCCAATGACAACAATCTTTCCAAATGATCAATAAAAAGTGGAACACCTGATTTAAGGTGCTTGTGGATGCCCTAAAATCAGCTTGCAAGTGTGACAATATCCTATTTTCCTCAATCCATGTTTGTGCCTGTGTCAGGATTAGTTTAATAAAAACTTTCTAAGCAGTATCTATCAGGCTAATTGGCCTGTAGTTTATAGGATCTCCTTTATCCCCTTTCTTATAAATTAGGATAATTTTGGCACCCTTGCATGTGCTTGGAATTTTCCCCCCCAAAAGCAATAGCGATGACAACTAGATTGAGTATATAGCCCCTTATGGACGGCTTTGCACAGTAAAGGTCTCCAGGGATTTTATCAAGCCCTGGTCCTTTGCCCCTTTTCAGACTACCAATCATGGCTACAGTTTCCTCCAGCGTAAAACTAACTACATCCCCTCCCTCTATGTCTGTAGCATATGCTGGGCTTCTTCCACAGTTCCAAATGCCACCTTCCTTGCCCCCCTGGAGTACAATTTGGTAAAATGCTCTTCCCATACATACAGTTGTATAAAGAAATCATCTTCTTTAACTGTATGTGCTACCCGTTTAGCCAACAAATGTGAGAATAACTGGCTCTCTTTAATTTCGGAATGCAAGCTAGTTCGTGCCAGGTCTCTTCCTCCCAGCATTTCTCAGCATATGACTGCATTCTATTATAGGCCCTTCTACCCTCTGCTATAGCAGTGCTATTATCACTTTCATGGCTGAAATCAGGGCTGATCTTGCCAGCTTACAGTTTTCAATATACCATGGTGCATCTTTCTGCCTGGCTGGGAAGTTTTGGCATTGTCTACAAAAAACTCCCTTGATGGACTTAAGTAAATTGAAGAAGCTGCTTGTAATGATTGGATCATCAAAATGAATGTTCTCCAACATGGTTAAGATCAGAATTACTTCCTCATAGATACCAGCTAGAGATTTCCCATCAGATAGTACAAAAGGCCATTTTATTCCCCTAACATTATTCGTGGTGACTATAGGGAGATCCAGTGCATCAGTGCAATTTGTCAGATAAGCGATGTCAGTTAACTCCAAAACCAATGCATTGTGATCGCCATCAGGTCTGTCTATAATTACCATATCATGTACCTTAGGCCACAAATCTAGATCAACCACAATATATTCTATTCTGATTTGGGTATTTTCCCCTTTAAAAGTGAAAGATGCATCTGAGTCAGAGGTTGTCCTCCTATTGCTAATGCTTAAACCATAAGCTAGGGTAATAGGCAAAACTTGCTGGCCAACTTTTGAACATCTCCTAAGAGGGGGGATCTACAGTTTTTTTATGCCTCTTGTTGTCTTTTCTTCTTGAACATAACCCTGTACAAAATCTACTGGCTCATAAGACATGTTAAAATCCACAGCTATGATAAGGTAATATCCCCTATTCGAATTTTCTAGGAAATTTGTCGAGGTGTACAGTGTGACAGAGTCCTGAACCTGGCTATTAAAGCAGTTGTAAATATTAATCAAACTTACTGCAAACTTCCCTCTTAGTGACTCAAAGTCAAGACCCAGTATATCAGCAGACTCAATGTTGAACCTCCAAATGTTACAGGCCAAGCTTGTCTTTACCCAAATAAGTAAACCACCTGCTTGGCGGCCTGTAGGCAACAGTCTAGCCTGAACACTAGAATTTGTGAAACCCAGCCTGTGGATTGGTTGAGTTGCTCTGGTTTCTTGAAATAAGCATATGTGACACCCATCTATGAACTCAAACTAATTTGGTTCGCTCCATTTAGACCTCAACCCAGCGACAATCCACAAAATCACTTTAAGATTTTGATCATCTACCTTGATCTGCAAGATTTCTCACAGACTATGGGCTATGCCCTGATTTAGGGGTCTCTCTAGAGCTTTATTACCATCTAATCTGCAGCTAATCTCTTTGCATGATCAAAGACGGGGTAGATTCTCATGTTGAATGGTTAAACCTTTATTTCTACAAATGCCTCCTCAATGTCTACAATTGAAAAACTCCTTTTGGGGCATCACCTTACGCCTAGTAATACCCGTCGGGCATCAGTCTAGGCTGTTAAGGTCTATAAGTGGTTGGAACCTATCACACATTACAATTTTGGATTTCTGTTGTTCCATAAGCATATTCTGTGCTGGACAGCCTCTAGGTGGGATTATTGCATCGGGAGGAATAAGATGTATATAAAAATACCACAAGGGAACAATGCCCATGCCATGTCCTACACCCTCCCAACAGAGTTTGGCACTGTAATGGAACAATCGCTCTGTGAGTTTGGGGTATCTGCAGTTTACCACTATGCAATCACCATTTATATGTTTTTGCGATGGGCCACCCCATTATACTCTTCTAACAAACAGAATGTCCTGAAAATTAATATTCCTAAAATCAGTATTAATAACCAATGGAAGACTTTATTGTTCAAATGGCCCGTGGACTTGTCACTATTGTCACTCAATTGGGGAGCATTGGTTAAGATTGTCACATAAAGGCAGCACTCAGGAGGAAGATCCACTGTAACCTGCATGAGGTGGGCTTGGGATCTTACAGTGGGTTCGATAAACTCACCGGGTGCAGATCTAGAGCTCCTCTCAATACCTTTATGCTGAAGCCATTTTTCCAGTCCCATAGTTCTCTTTTTATCTGATTTACCCAATAATGCATTACAGCTTTTTGGTGTACCCTCAATCTGAGGCTCTCCTGTCCCAGTGACTAGACCCCTTTTATAAGTGGGAGAGGAATAGCAAGAAGACGGAATAGTATTACAGTGCTGGGGGTACAAAAGACCAGCCTAAAGGCCTCCCTCATTAATACTGTTGTTCCTAACCAAAATCCACTCGACAACCCTTGAACTTTCAAGCTGTCCAGTGAAGTCTGGAGCAATAATAGAGAATCATCCGATTTGCTGATCTGGCCAATAGCATGGAAAGACTTGCTGTCAGTGCATTCTCAAATTTGCTAATTATGTAATCTAAATCCATGTCAGATTTCAGTGAGGGACCAGGGATTTTTGGGAGCTGGAGACTTATCCGCCTTTGGAAGCAAGGATGCTGTAGACATATCAACCATAGTGCATTGTGCATTTGTGGCCTTGTTCAATCTGGTTCTTGACGCTTGTTTGATGCCCATATACTTTTTTCTTTTTCTTTTTCATCCGAGTCCCACCCGCACTAATTATCAATGGATGAGGCAAAGTTTGAGAAGACTGTGGATTTCCATTAATAGCCTCAACCTTACCCTTATGGCTGATTTTACCATGGGGGAACTCAGAGTTGCTGCGAAAATCTTTGGGCAATGTGATAGAATCTCCCATTTCCAATGACAGGCGGCATTCAGCCAGCATGATCTCATTGTTAATGACCCTTACAGTGCACACCAAAAAACAGTCCAGAGTAGTACCTTGCGTCCTTCGGGAGACGCTTCTTTGTCCCCCAAAGTTTTCACTTTCACCATTTTCGGTGGGTTTGTTATGCCTGTACACTTGAAACCTCAATAGTTAGCACTCACTGGTTACTTGTAGCACAAAACCAGATCCAACTCAGGCACGACAGGCCACGGAAGTGTGCAGACGGGCCCACTCTTGGCCTGGTCTTCGGCTGGTCTTGGACCGGGCTCGTGCCTGGGCGCGTCCCCTGCATGTCCTGCACATGCCCCGCACCACAGTGGTGAAGAGCACTTTTCAAGTGCTACGATGTCCCTCCTCCTCAAAGCAAGAGGATGGTCAGCTGTGCCTGCTGGGGGACGTAGTCCCAACCCAGCAGAAGAAAGTGAGTCCAAGAACAGACAATGCGCGCCCGCGCCGAAGTGGTGAAGAGCACTTTTCAAGTGCAACGAGGCCCCTCCTCCTCAAGGCAAAATAATGGTAAGCTGTGCCTGTTGGTGTATATAGTCTCACCCCATCCAGAAGAAAGTGAGTCCAAGAACAAACAATTGCACGAGGGATTAGTTGGAGGTTAATGTCGGATCAGCAGCTATCACTGTTGTTTGGGATGTGCCGAAAGCCTTCTGGCAGGGACACACACTGCAATTCACTGCTTATGAATGGAGGGTAGCTACTATGGAAGCCACTCAAACACACACAACTCTTAACTCAATAGAGTGTAAACTGGGGTATAGTATAATTTGCCAAGGATGGGCGGCGGACAGAATTTTTTTCCAAGAAGTTAGCTATCCTGCAGGTGTCTCTTAGGAAGGGCATATGGTATCCGGTGATTAAAAAGTGCCGGGCCAGACAGCTGATACGTTTTCAAAACAGTGAGAAGATGAGAAGGCTACTCTTCTTTACAGTCAAGGACAGGACTAGTACTAATTCTATTCAGTGGATTAAAAATTAAAAGGGGATCTTGTGGCAGATCATGTCAGCATCAGGGAGGTATTGTGGCTGTTTTATCAGCATCTGTATCGCTAGGTCTGCTCTGCTTCATCTAAGGACTTGCATCAATCCATAGGGGGGCAATTCCATTGTAAGCTGAACAAGGCTCAGCAGGATAGATTAGAAGAGCCCATAACATTGCCTGAAGTAGAAACAGTTATAAGCTCACTAGCTAAGGGCAAAGCCTCCAGTCCCGATCAAATTCCTTTAGAATTTTATGTGGTCTTTTTGCATATTCTGGCCCCCGTCCTTAGGGATCTTTTCAATTCTCTCAATGTGCAGGGTCAGGTTCCGGGATCTTGGGGGGAGACCAAAATCCTTATTTTTCTCAAAAAGGGAAGGATCCTACCCTTTGTGGCTCGTACCATCCACTTTCCTTAATTACCGCTGATTCTAAAATCTACACT
Source organism: Calotriton arnoldi (assembly GCA_963921515.1). Classification (NCBI taxonomy): domain Eukaryota; kingdom Metazoa; phylum Chordata; class Amphibia; order Caudata; family Salamandridae; genus Calotriton; species Calotriton arnoldi. The sequence continues at coordinate 253,104 of CAWUFW010000839.1, forward strand.
CAGGTCTTGGCTAATAGGCTATCTGAAGTGATCTCAGGGTTGGTAGAGCCAAACCAGCATGGATTCATTCCTGGACGTGACACAGTCTCACATGTCAAGTGGCTCTTATAGCTCTCAAGGTTGCCTCTGCGGATGCAGCTTAGTTGGAATGATTATGCTAGACGAAGAGAAGGCCTTCTACCGGGTTTCCTGGCCATTTCTTTGGGCGGTCATGGAGTCTGCGTGATTTGGCCCTCATTTTATATATAGAGTTTGTCAATTCTATGTTGGCCTGAATGCTAGGATCCGTTGCTCTGGATTTCTTTCAGACACTATTGATATGTCTCGAGGCACCAGTCAGGGTTTTTTCTTATCCCCTCAGCTGTTTGCATTATATATCGAGCCAAGCATTCAGGCTCTCAAAATGTCTGAGGATATCCATCTGTTGCATATACATCGATTTGAGGTGAAGGTTTTAGCCTATGCAGATTACGTGGCAGTCCTAACTCCTATTCCGAGTCCGGCCTTTATGGCAGTAGAGACAGTTGGATTGGTATTTGGTGAAGTTTCTGGATACAAGCTTAATCTTGACAAAAAGCAGGTTCTCTCTAATGTCACTCCCCCGTGCCCATGATAAGAGATGGGTACATTCGGCCACGTATTTGGGAGTAGAACTGACTCTATGAATGGAGGACATCATTGATTAGAATTAAGGAAAACTTTATCAACAGTCAGTCAGTGTCTTAAATAAGTGGAATTGCCTACATCTTGGCCTGATTGGTAGGTGCAATCTTATTAAAATGATCATCCTTCCTAGATTGTATCTTTTTTGATGCATTCTCCACTTTCTTTCTATGGCTTTCTTTAAAAAGATTGAGGCATGCTGATAAAAGTTCATCTGGAGCCATGAGAAACATTGCTGTAATAAACAGCTCTGGCAGCTGTCCAGGGATAAAGGCGACTAGCCCTTGCCTGCTCTGTGGTTTTACTATTTTGCTTCATATCTGTCTCGACTTCGCTTGGCTATGGGAGTGGAACATAGATGCAGGGCACATATTTAGGGGCATATCTACCTCTGGGGGCTTGAATGCCCCATGTATTGGCATGATGGACACAGTCTACTTTAAAAGGACCAAGTTTAAGACTCTAAAGATGCTTCATCTAATTTGGAGTTATTTAAAAACAGTATTTCTAGATACCACTCTTTTTAACTGATATATGTATTTAGGATTTAATCCTAATTTACCTCTCTGTTTTCATCATGGCTTCTGTGAAAGCTGTGAGGCGGCTTAACTTTTTACCCTGGGACAAATGTTTGAGGGGGATGTTTTTGTTCCTTTCGAGACAATGCAGCAGCGGTTTTCTCTTCCCTTCAATGTTGTTTTTAGGTAATTGCAAATTTGGCATTTGATTACTGGTATTAGCAAAGATAAGATTGGCTGCTCTCAGAACACTCTCTTAGATTTCTTAATGAGAGCTCCTGAGAAGGAGACATTAGTGTGGCCTACAAGTTAATTTTATCCACTGAAGTAGACCATGGGGCTGATCTCTTTCACCTTTAGGCAGAGAGATGGAGTAGCCATCTGGCTTAATAGTAATGGCGGATGATATCAGGCTCAATAATTTTCTTGCACAGAGCGTCCTTAACGTTTCACGAATTAAGGTCCACCACTTTAAATGCATTCATGATTTCTATTATACTCCTCACCATTTATGGGTAATGAAGCTTGGAGGATACGATTATTGTTTTCGACGTGGAGAGGTTAGGACCAATTCAGTTCATGTATTTGCAGCTTGTCCATCCCTACATAACTACTGCTCTTTTGCTTTTTGGAAAATTATCCATAGTTCACACTTGGTTGTCAATCAATCAATCAATCATGTCACTTATAAAGCGCACTACATACCCGCGAGGGTCTCAAGGCGCTGGGGGAAGAGGAGGGTGGTGCTGCTACTGATCGAAGAGCCAGGTCTTGAGGAGTCTTCTGAAGGCCAGTAGGTCTTGGGTCTGTCGGAGGTTGGTGGGGAGGGTGTTCCAGGTCTTGGCGGCGAGGTGGGAGAAGGATCTGCCGCCGGCGGTCGTTTTCCGGATGCGGGGGACAGTGGCGAGGGCGAGGCTGGTCGAGCGGAGCTGGCGGGTGGGGGTGTAGAAGCTGAGTCGTCTGTTGAGGTTGGCTGGTCCGGAGTTGTGGAGTGCTTTGTGTGCGTGGGTGAGGAGCTTGAAGGTTATCCTCTTGTTGACAGGGAGCCAGTGCAGGTCTCTCAGGTGGGGTGTGATGTGGCTGCGTCGGGGATGTCGAGGATAAGACGTGCAGAGGCGTTCTGGATGCGTTGCAGCCGCTCTCAGGAGCTTAGCCGTCGTTCCTGCGTAGAGGGCGTTTCCGTAGTCCAGCCTGCTGGTGACGAGGGCCTGGGTGACTGTTTTTCTTGTTTCGGTGGGGATCCACTTGAAGATCCTGCGGAGCATTCGGAGGATGTTGAAGCAGGATGAGGAAACGGCGTTGACCTGCTTAGTCATGGAGAGGGTGGGGTCGAGGATGACCCCTAGGTTGCGTACGTGGTCGGTGGGTGGCGGGGCTGTCCCAGTGATGTTGGCCACCAGGAGTCGTCCCAGGCTGAAGGGGTTGGAACCAAGGATGAGGACCTCCGTCTTGTCCGAGTTCAGCTTCAGGCGGCTGGTCCTCATCCATTCGGCGACGGCCTTCATTCCTTCGTGGAGGTGGGCTTTGGCGGTGTGAGGGTCTTTGGTGAGGGAGAGGATCAGCTGGGTGTCGTCGGCGTAGGAGATGATGTTGAGGTTGTGCTGTTGGGCGACGTGGGCGAGGGGTGCCATGTAGATGTTGAACAGCGTTGGGCTGAGGGAGGAGCCTTGGGGTACGCCGCAGATGATCTTGGTGGCCTTGGATCGGAAGGGGCGAGGCGGACGCTTTGTGTTCTGCCGGAAAGGAAGGATGTGGTCCAGTCCAGGGCCTTCTCTTGGATCCCGGCGTCGTGAAGGCGTGTTCGTAGTGTGTGGTGGCAGACCGTGTCGAAGGCGGCTGATAGGTCCAGGAGGATGAGGGCTGCTGTTTCTCCGTTGTCTAGCAGGGTCCTGATGTCATCGGTGGCGGCGATGAGGGCGGTTTCGGTGCTGTGGTTGCTGCGGAAGCCGGACTGGGAAGGGTCCAGGATGTTGTTCTCCTCGAGGTAGCGGGTCAGTTGTTTGTTGACGATTTTCTCGGTGACCTTCGCGGGGAACGGGAGCAGAGAGATGGGTCGGAAGTTCTTGAGGTCCTTGGGGTCTGCCTTGGGTTTCTTGAGTAAGGCGGTGATCTCGGTGTGCTTCCAGCTTTCCGGGAAGGTTGCTGTCTCGAAGGAGATGTTGATTATTTTCCGGAGATGGGGCGCGATGGCTGTACTGGCTTTGTTGAAGATGTGGTGAGGGCACGGGTCTAGCGGTGAACCGGAGTGGATGGTGTTCATGATCTCGCTGGTGTCCTCGTCGTTGATGTTGGTCCAGGAGAGCAGGCGGTTGGTGGTTGTGGGGGCAGTGGTCTCGGTGGTTGCGTGGGATTCGAAGTTAATCATGCTGGGGCATTCATCTGCTATTCCTCAAAGTGCTGAGGGGCTATATTTACTCTCTATTTCTTTGGACAGGCTTGTTCTGGTATGATTTTGGCTTGCAAGTGTGGTCCCAAGTCCCTGGGTGTGATGGCATGAATTTCTGTATGTATGTTTTTGGAAATGTCTTTGTTAAATAATAATTTTCACAGAAAGAGACTGAGAAACACCTGAGATCCAGTTAGGCTCTGAATTATTGAGACATTGGCTGAACAAGACAATTAGTTTTCATTTGATGTTTTTTTCCACAACACTTCCTTTATCATGATTGTTTTTGCTATGTTACCATCTGTACACCCCTTTCATTCTGTTGATCTGTTGCTTTTCAGAAGTTATGTTATTTTGTTCTTTTATATGGATTATGTTCTCCGAATAATTTATTTTTAAAAAAATCTTTGCCTTACAATGTCATATTTTTGACCATGTGGACCTTGGATGTGGCTCTTTTTGGCTGCCACAAGTTTAGAATTTCCCCTTGCCTGTGAGATTTCCTCTGGCTCCAACTCTTATAAAGGAGACACCAGATCTGTAGCTTATTGCTTATCTGTGAGACCTCTGAACAAGAGGCTGCAGCATCTCTCAGGCACCAGCTCTTCAGACCCAGCTCATCCCAGTTCTTCATCCATTTGTAGATGCACTGTATTATTCTCTTCAATGCTGAGATGCTAGGACTATGCCTGGGCAATATTTAAATATTGCTGGCATAATTTGCATAATTTCAGGAAATTCGCATAAAGCTTGTTCTGCAAAATTCCAAAAATTACACCAATATGCCACTTCACGGTAAAAAAGTACAACTAAGGCACAAAAGCAATAGAACAATTGTAGGGATTTGTTTTGCATTTTTTCAGTGCAAAATATATTTTACGGTAAAATATAGTGCTAAATGATGGATCTGCTTTTCTTGTAATTAAGCTTAACTGCACCACATTTTGCTTAATGTTCGCATAATTACGCAAAATCAAGTTATGCACATTTCGCACAAGCCCAGCTGGGACTCATCTGCTTCTGAGTTCTAGTCCCAGCACCTGCTTATACATCTTTCTCATCTACCTACTGGAATATCATGATCTAAGATGAATTAGTTAGCCAGTTAGGGATTCAAATCACATGCTGAAGACTATATTTGGGACTAGTCACAGCTCACCAGTGCTTTGGTACAGACAGCACACCACTGGTTTTTGAAGAAAATCTGCCAAAAGATTTTGTTTCTGATGTTGAAATTGCAATTCATCTTCATTTCAAACATACTTTGAAGTCAGAAAAGCCACATCTCACTAAATAAACTAACAGCATTTAACTTTACAAATAAATAATTGAAAGTCCACAAGACTCCCCTCCTTTTTCCATTCCTTGGCACAACATTGCACTGCATGAAAACTCTGAAAACATGTGGTTTCCTCCAGGGGTGAACTATTGTCAGTCTGGGAGGAGACAATATGTAAACTGACCAAACTGTGGATAATTTTTATTAGTAAAATCAGAAACATGAGATTGTGACTTTAGTGTATATGTAGTCTGGAGTACATTGATAGTCCAAACTCATGCCCTTAAGAGCAAAATGAACTGGTAAGTAATCATCATTTTATGCCTTCCAGAAATTCATAAAGTTAACCCTGGAAGGCATAGATGGTTTACAAATGTAGATTTCTCCACCATTAGCATGGAGAAATCTGCACATGTAAATGCCCTTGAAGAGGTGGGAAAGGGGTGTTCCAAAGCATGTTTTGCCTTGTACATTTGGGACTGCCCATAAAACGTATACATTTGTTAGCATTCCCCAAATCCTGGCCATTCCCTTTCCCCCTGGAAATGGTTGGAGATTTACTCCAGCACAGGGCTGGATTAACTCCCCAGCCAGAATGTGAAAGAAAAGGGATCAACCTCAGATTAGGTGGGGGTGTTGAGGAAGGGCTTTTTCCATAGGAAAGTGTTGTTTCCCTACATAAAAAAAAGTCTCTGCTATGTAGTACTGAAGATGGAGAATAGTAAACTTTTTAAAAAGTCACCTGACATCTTCAGTAGAATGCCTGGAAATCTAAGACTGTTGTAATGTTCAATAATGTTTTACATTTAAGTATTGTTTTGACTGAAAAGGGATATAAATTAATCTACTTTTTTATCTAAACAAAAGCCATCATAATATGTTTTTAAATGTTGTAAATAATGTTTACGTTTTCATTATTCATTGTGCCTTATTTATTCTTAGCTGACATCCATTTACACTGACTTAGGATAAATATTTTCAAAGTTATCCCCAGTTTGACTGAGATACACAAGAGGTTCGAAAGAGATTTGTAATTTAAAAACAATTCCTAAATAGTTTTTTAAGTATGAAGAATAGTGTCATTTATATGTTTGTAAGATTTATGTATGTATTTTATATGAATGTAGTTGATAATATTAATGAGCTCACTTCTTATTAATGTTTGGTTCGGGGGGATATGTGCTATGTTAATATTCTAAATATTAAAATTGTTTCTAAAAATTAAAATACATTGATGTTTTCCTTTAAGGTTATAATTTAGTTAACTATTTGTGGATTGTTTTTAATAATAATAGTTTCCATAAATTAACATACTTTCAGTCATATATAATGGAATTATTTTTAATAAGCATTTTTAACAAAATTGGACGATATGTATTCAAATGAATAACAACTTGTGTTTCAAAAACTAACAAAATATTAATTATTATAAATTAATCACAAACAATTTACCCCAGCCCCACTCTAATTCTAACATCTGAAACCCGCACTAATCTACAAAATGTAATCTACATTCTCATTATTATAATAACAACATATTATAACACTATAATATTTCCAAAGAACTAAACTATATTATATTGCAACCCCCGTCCCATTCTCCAATAATGAACATTGAACAAACTTTATAAAATAGAGAAATGTAAAGATTATAACCTTTGGGATATTACATAAATCAACTCAGTGGCGCCTCTTAAATTTATCAAAACATGACACATTTGTCTTTTTATTTTCCTCATGTACAGTTCAATAGTACACAATTTAAATTTCTTAGTAAATGTTGCTTTCTCATGCACCGTAGAGTTAGGTCTCTTCTTGGTTGTGGCTGTGTTGGTGGTGGTGGGGTGGGTGAAGGTGGTGACAGTATTGTTGAGGCTTTAAAGAGTTGTCTGCTCTGTAGTTTGTACATTGATTGAAGCCATTTGTCTGAACGCTCTGGCCTTTGATTCAAGTCATGCATAACGAGACTGCCTTAGGGTCTAGCTTTTTGGTTCATTTACATCCAAATTATCTGATATGAATTAAAAAAATAAAGCATAACTTAATATTTAAAAACTGCTTTACTTTTATTTTAAATGTACTTATAAAATATAACTAAATATATTTAATTAACTTTGACTTTTGCATATTTTTATTTTATGTGCAGCCATGTAAATTGAACTCAGCACAATAAAAGCTTGCCAGTTTCCATGATATGTTAGTAGGATTGATAACATAATTTGTGCTAGTTATTGTAGATATGCACAGGCACATGTCTTCAGGCCTATATAGTGATATATAGCCATCCTCTATGAAAGCCAACCAAAAATCAATAAATGGGGCTACTCTTCTGAACACCAGGGGCCGTATTACACAAAGTGCCTCGGGGGTGCAACGGGCATTTGCGCCAGCTGTGTGCACCCCAGGGGCACTTTGGTAATCCAGAAGGGGCCGCTGATGCTTGTGCAGCCCGTTCTGTAATACAGATAGCGCTGGTGCACATATGGCACCAGTGCTAGCATCAGAAGGCGTTCCCTTATATGCATGGGGGTGTGGCCTTATGCAAATGAGGGAATATCTTTTTTTCTGCACCAGGGCCGTATTACAGATGTGGGCACAAAGGCAAATAAGGGCAAGTGGGTGCTGATGACAGCCCTCTGGAGGAGGGTAAGGGGGTCCTATGGATACCCACACATCTCTTGGCAGGCGGGTGCAGTCACTCACTGAACCCACCTGCAAGGGTATCTCTCTTCCCTCTTAAAAGTGCCTATGGCCTGCCACCTGCACAGTGAAACATGGATTCACTTCTTCAAAGCCGCTCTGTATGTCACTTGAATGGCCTGCCCTAAGGGCAGCAGAGTTCGCGGTTGCCCAGGGGGCAGTGCATTCATGCTTATATGGTACACTCTCCTTGTTTGCCCAGGGCGCATCTTTTGAAAGGTGTGCCCTGATGCAAAGAAAATGTACCATATTTGTAATACGGTCCCAGGCCCTTATAAAGGCTGGTGTTATATTGAAAATAATGCATTATTACAAAGGTTATGCTAAACTTTTATGATTTCTTCCTTATAAAAAAGTCTGGTAATATTCAATTCTAATTGTCATTGATCCTTAGTAGTATTACAGTTTGAAATACAATAGCAATGTAAAACATGGGCATAAAGTTCATTCATTGAACAACTACTTTGTTGGAACCATAAGGTGGTCTGTGCGCACAATTCATCTATATTCTAAACAACCTCCATAACTTCTGGAGGTTTGACTGACTCTTTCACTAGCTCAGCATTTTGTCTTTGTTAATGTACACAATTTTTAAATTAGTACCCTACTTTTTTTTAAAAACAAACACACTCTGCACCTAATACCATTCGGCCGGGAAAAAAGCCAGGCGAATGCCTGTTTCCCGACCGATTCGCACATACGTCCGAACGAGCAAGTACGATGCGCACAACTGCCCAAATCCCGACCCAGTCGTACTCACCCAATACAGGTCCTGCTTTCCGACCGAGGCGGATCCGGAAACGCAAAATCGAGTCGCACGGAAGCCAAAATGCAGCCCCGTCCGGCCGGACAAGTACGATGCGCTTTCCGTATGCGCCGAACCCGTCGCTACGCACGGCACGTCAAAGCATCCGGGAGAGGCGCACATAAGCTCCGATTCGCGCCACAACACAATCCACGGCTACGAGACGAACACGCCAGCGACGAGGATGAGGCGAAGCAAAGAGAAAGACGAACGAGACGAACCAACCATGAATACCATCGTGCCGATCCTACCAATATTCTACATCTATTACCGGAACAGGCACGGACGCGTACGGCGCAGAAGGTAAGTCAGACACCAACCACAAAAACAAACTACACGTACCCGACATATCACACACACACAGAGGGATGCAGAAATTACTTACACCAGCAACAGCAGCACCATAGGGGCGGGATGGCCATCAGCAATGCCACATATACACATAGGGGCCTGGATGCCCACCACCACTACCACCCCTACTCAGGGGGTGCCAGATGCCTACCACTACTACCACCTCTACCCATGGGGGGCTGGATGCCCACCACCACTACCACCCCTACTCAGGGGGTGCCAGATGCCTGTCACTACTACCACCTCTACCCCTGGGGGCTGGATGCCCACCACCACTACCACCCCTACTCAGGGGTGCCAGATGCCTGTCACTACTACCACCTCTACCCATGGGGGCTGGATGCCCACCACCACTACCACCCCTACTCAGGGGGTGCCAGATGCCTGTCACTACTACCACCTCTACCCATGGGGGGCTGGATGCCCACCACCACTACCACCCCTACTCAGGTAGTGCCAGATGCCCGTCACTACTACCACCCCTACCCATGGGGTGCAAGATGCCTGTCACTACTACCACCTCTACCCATGGGGGGCTGGATGCCCAACACCACTACCACCCCTACTCAGGGGGTGCCAGATGCCTACCACTACTACCACCTCTACCCATGGGGGGCTGGATGCCCACCACCACTACCACCCCTACTCAGGGGGTGCCAGATGCCTACCACTACTACCACCTCTACCCCTGGGGGGCTGGATGCCCACCACCACTACCACCCCTACCCAGGGGGTGCCAGATGCCTACCACTACTACCACCTCTACCCATGGAGGGCTGGATGCCTGTCACTACTACCACCTCTACCCAGGGTGTGCCAGATGCCTACCACTACTACCACCTCTACCCAGGGGGTGCCAGATGCCTACCACTACTACCACCTCTACCCAGGGTGTGCCAGATGCCTACCACTACTACCACCCCTACCCAGGGGGTGCCAGATGCCTACCACTACTACCACCTCTACCCAGGGGGTGCCAGATGCCTACCACTACTACCACCTCTACCCATGGGGGGCTGGATGCCTGTCACTACTACCACCCCTACCCAGGGGGTGCCAGATGCCTACCACTACTACCACCTCTACCCATGGGGGGCTGGATGCCTGTCACTACTACCACCTCTACCCAGGGTGTGCCAGATGCCTACCACTACTACCACCCCTACCCAGGGGGTGCCAGATGCCTACCACTACTACCACCTCTACCCAGGGTGTACTACCACCTCTACCCAGGGTGTGCCAGATGCCTACCACTACTACCACCCCTACCCAGGGGGTGCCAGATGCCTACCACTACTACCACCTCTACCCATGGGGAGCTGGATGCCTGTCACTACTACCACCTCTACCCAGGGGGTGCCAGATGCCTACCACTACTACCACCTCTACCCATGGGGGGCTGGATGCCTGTCACTACTACCACCCCTACCCAGGGGTGCCAGATGCCTACCACTACTACCACCTCTACCCAGGGTGTGCCAGATGCCTACCACTACTACCACCCCTACCCAGGGGTGCCAGATGCCTACCACTACTACCACCTCTACCCATGGGGGGCTGGATGCCTGTCACTACTACCACCTCTACCCAGGGGTGCCAGATGCCTACCACTACTACCACCTCTACCCATGGGGGGCTGGATGCCTGTCACTACTACCACCCCTACCCAGGGGGTGCCAGATGCCTACCACTACTACCACCTCTACCCAGGGTGTGCCAGATGCCTACCACTACTACCACCCCTACCCAGGGGGTGCCAGATGCCTACCACTACTACCACCTCTACCCATGGGGGGCTGGATGCCTGTCACTACTACCACCTCTACCCAGGGGGTGCCAGATGCCTACCACTACTACCACCTCTACCCATGGGGGGCTGGATGCCTACCACCAACAACACCCCCACTCACAGGATGCCTAATACATGACACAACAAGCACACACCAACATAAAGAATGCAACATAAAGACATCCCCCCCAACACCATGACAAGCGTGTGTAGACTGTGTCAAATGCCTACAACACTGAACATGACTTTGAACATACAATGTGACCCCCTATCACATGTGACACACATAAATATGTGTGGCCCCCACAATGCAAGCAGACCATGACCACTGTGGCAATGGGGTCCAACCCCCATCATCACAGTGACCAAAATGTAAGTGTGGGGTCCATAGCTGAAGCACATCTTGAACATTGTGGCAATGGGGTCTAAACCCCCATCATCACAGTGACCAAAAGGTAAGTGTGGGGTCCATAGCTGAAGCACATCTTGAACATTGTGGCAATGGGGTCTAAACCCCCATCATCACAGTGACCAAAATGTAAGTGTGGGGCCCATAGCTGAAGCACATCTTGAACATTGTGGCAATGGGGTCCAAACCCCCATCATCACAGTGACCAAAATGTAAGTGTGGGGCCCATAGCTGAAGCACATCTTGAACATTGTGGCAATGGGGTCCAAACCCCCATCATCACAGTGACCAAAATGTAAGTGTGGGGCCCATAGCTGAAGCACATCTTGAACATTGTGGCAATGGGGTCCAAACCCCCATCATCACAGTGACCAAAATGTAAGTGTGGGGCCCATAGCTGAAGCACATCTTGAACATTGTGGCAATGGGGTCTAAACCCCCATCATCACAGTGACCAAAATGTAAGTGTGGGGCCCATAGCTTAAGCACATCTTGAACATTGTGGCAATGGGGTCCAAACCCCCATCATCACAGTGACCAAAATGTAAGTGTGGGGCCCATAGCTGAAGCACATCTTGAACATTGTGGCAATGGGGTCCAAACCCCCATCATCACAGTGACCAAAATGTAAGTGTTGACATTGAAAAAGCTGCAACTGCCAAACTGCATGGATGATTCCTGGTCACAGAACAACAAACACATCAGTGGCAAAGTAGTGCTTGTGTCCCATAGCAACATAGATTGGGGGAGGCAAACACTGCAGTGCAAATAAGACATACCTTTGGCCATGTGCAGACAAACATCACCCATGGGGGCTGACACTGTCAACATTCATCAATGACACAATGACAGAAGTGACCATCAGAATGCAGACCCACATATTTGCACCAATGGGCACACAAATGCAGATACCCTGTGGAGACTGTAGATGTGAGGTGAACAGATACCATACCATGGCAGCAATGGGACACACAAACAATGATCATTGTGCTGACTGATGACCTAGGAGTCCCAGGGACAGCAGGGGAAACCCACCAAACAACATACAGCCAATGGCACACTAAAGATATGCCAATGCAGTGGTGCAGATGCACAAACAGGCAGACCCACACTGCACATCAAACACAACAGGTGAGGGGGGGTGCCAGTGTCCCCAGGCAACCACACAACACATGATGAGGCCTGAATACCAATTACACAGATGCGCATACAGTGCCACACAAAGGTAACTCATGGATCCAAATCCCCTATGTGGGCAATCAGGCATTGTTAGATGAGAGAGAGCACAAATCACACATGTCACACAAGCATGTAGGAACAGCAACTGACACAGCAAGACACAGACACACCACAGCACTACCCCCAGGGTCCCCACAATGTGGTGACCCTGGGCTGCATGACAATCCCACTGTGATGACAAAGCTAGATGTCGTTCACACTGTGAACCACAGTCATGTGTCCTGAGCAACAAACTACCATCACACCTACACAAGCACAAATCAATCAGCACGGCCAGTAAGCCAAGGCCAACATGGAGGCAGGGGTCTAGCCGGGCAACAACTCTCACCTGCACACACTCAACACCACACACCTCGACCTCCAACAATGTGCAGCAGTGAAGCTCACATGCACTGGTGACATTGCACATGCACCCATGACAATCCCATGGGTGGTGGTGGGAACCAAGGTGCAGAAACACATCACACATGGCCACTCAACAAGACTCCTGAATGTCTGACACACTGCACACTACGCTGTACATGGACATGACGGCAATACCACACCAACCAATGGGATCCCCGCCACAGTCCCACGCCAATGAAGAAGCCAAGGTCACCCACAAAGAACACACATAGACAACTACCAACATTGCAGCCCTGAACCTGAGGAGTGCCAGCAGTCACACACACAACGTGTCACAATCACTGAAAGCTAACACAAACTGGAAATTACATGACAGGTGTAAACAACAAGTGCCAAGGGGAATCCTGACTGTGTCCCATCTGCGTCTGCCCACACACTCAGCCCTGACAGCAAACACACCTATGGGTGACACCCTGATGACCAGTAATGTGCCATGCACCCACATCACAGAGAACCCAGGGAGAAGACTTTGGGGGAACATAGGTCAACTCAGCAAGCATCACAAACAGGAACATCACTAGGGATCCCAGCATGCACAGCAAAATGGAAGCGAACACACAGACGTGCTCATACAACACACACCTTGGGCGCAGGCGATGTCACAGGAGTACACACTGCCATGAGGGGACTCCACTCCTGTGTGAGGAAAGCTGTGCCATATGTTGCCTCAGTAGGGCTCCATCATGTCAGCAGAACACTTGGTCACACGGGTCAACAATTAGCACCAAATGAAGGCTCCCGTCACATCAGCCTGGTCATGGGAGTGTCAACGAAATCATCAGCACAGATCCAACACACATGTATAGCAAGTTGCACTGACAACACAGATGAGTCCTTCCCCATTGATGCCCAAACCTGCATGTCCAGTGGAGATGGCCACACGGTCAGGGAAGTAGACTAATTGAACAATGGCAAGCACAACAGATGTGCAGGGGTGGAAGCCACAGATGTGACATTGCTAATGTAAGTAGGAAATCCCATTGTCAAATATTGAAAACATGACACCCTCAGATGCTGCTAAGGATGACATGGATACACTACAGGATAGGACACATTCCCCCTGGACCACATGGGTTCCTGCACAGTAACACTTCATTTTCATGAGACCAAATATCACCATCACTGCAGCAAGGGCATGGTTAGCATCATCAACATCATGTACATCAGAAGCAAAACCACTATAGAACAGAAAGTTGCTTTATTCAGCATATGTGGGTTCAAAAGTTGAAGTCCAGTAAAAAGAAACAAAGGCCAATGGCCAGTCCATCCTGAAAGTCAAAACAGGGTGACAGTGGCAGATGTCACCCTACGCATGCCTGCACTGATAAAAACCAGGGACAATCCCCTCGGAGGGGCATACAGGGGGCAGGCCAGGCACCGCAGGGACAGGATCAGGGCTCACCAGAAGGAGGCAGGGAAGGGGTGGTGGGTGCTGGAGAGCCACTGACAACTGCAGTGGAGGTGTCTGACATGGTGTGTGCCGGCACAACTGGGGGGCATGAGTCAGATGGTGTGGGTGCCGGCACGACTGCAGTGGGCCGTGCAGATGGAGTGGACAGGTTCCCCACTGCAGTGCCCAAGTCAGACCGGGTGGTAGTGGACTCCACTGCAGTGCCTACCTCCAGGGGAGGAGAATGGGGATCAGGTAAGGTGGGCAGGACAGAGGGGGAGGACACTGTCTCCACACCAGTGGCACAGACAAGCGCAGCGGGGGTGTGGGGCCGGAAGAGCAAGTGGCAGGGGGAGAAGGCCTGATCATTTTGGGGATGGTGTATCTGTGGGTGGGGGAACCTGGGGCAGGGTGTGGTGGGGGCACCTGTGGAGTGGGGGCCTGAGGGATGGAGGAAGGAGACTTGGTGCCTGAGCTGCAGGGCGGTGGCCGGGTCTTGCTCTTCCGGGTCCGGGGGGACTTGCGGATGGGGGTGTCTGTCGGTCTGCACCTGGGGGAGGCTGTCCGGGGGCAAGGGGCACTCCGCTCCGTGTGGGTGGGCTTCCTCTTCCCCCTGAATGCTGTATCAGCTGGATCGGAGGGGAAGAGGCCGAGGTCACTGAGGAAGAGCCGCTGTGTCTTTGGGGTTGCAGGTGAGGCAAGGGAAGGGGCTTTGGAGGGAGAGGCAACTGAGGACTGCGCAGTGCTCGTGGATGCATGTGTGTGTGCCTGGGCCCCATCCCCTGTGAGTGTGGTTTCAGTCCCCTGACTGTGCGTGCGTGTGCGTCTTGATTTTGGCGTGTGTGTCTGTGTGCTGCTTGTGTCTGTGCTGGTGTGTGCCTGTGCCGGTGTGTGTGTGCTTGGGACAGGTACGGTGCTGGGGAGTGTGGATGGGGCAGAGGCAGGAGGGGTGAGGGACTGTTGGAGGAGGGACACTGCTGCCGTCAGGGAGGAGTCCATGGACCTATTGCCCCTCTGTAGGGCAGACATGCCCGATGAGATGCCCTCTATGAACGACACCAGCTGAGTCAACAGAGTGGTATGTGCATGGAGGACACTCAGCATCGCTGTCTGCCCTACATGGAGCTGGGGAAGGAGGTACACAGACTCCTCACTCAGGGCAGCAGGGGACACAGGGGCAGGGGGTGCGGTGCCTGGCCCGAAGGAGACACGCTCCCAAACATGGGAGCCTCCACGGACCTCGGGATTGGGAGCCGATGGGAGGGCGGTGGTGGTGGTGGTGGTGGTGGTGGCGGGGACAGCAACACTAGCTGGGGTGTGGTGGCTGCTGACACCCGCATCCACAAGGGAGTCATCCTCCGAGCTGCTGTGGTCCTCAGCTGAGGTGGATGCTGCTGAGGACTCCTCGGTGTGGCTCCCCTCGCCCTCCGTGCCACTGGGTCCCTCTGACCACTCCTCGGCTGCTGACCCAGTCTGGCTCTGCGGCTCCTCCTGGTCCGTGGAGCTGTCCCCTCCTGTGGCCGTGGATGTATCTGCAAACAATAGGGAAACAGACAGACATCAGTCACCTGCACCGAACGCACACACCACAGTAAGTACAGCACATTACAGAGCAAGCCCTGGCATCCTTAGTTGAACATTGCCAAAAGTGCCCAAACAGAATAGGAGAAGCCAATTGTCAGTCTGATGGTCAACCATGGCACTCACATCCCTCCTGGCCTTGCACCCATCTGTCTGGTGTCTGTTGGATGGCAATACCCCAGTGTGAACACATGCACCACCTACACAGTAGTTGGACAGTGCAGAGAACACTGTGAAGCATGTGAACATGCACACATCACAACTCTTGCCACTGAGTCAGTACAGGTGTCCGGATGAAGGGGATGCCCAGAGTCAAATATGAAATGCATGTGATGCATACCAGCGACAGACACCATGATGCACCCATGTCCTGATAGCCATTGCCACAATGGTGTGCATGTAGCACATGTCACTCCCCTGCAGGATCACTCATAGGAAGTTACATGCCATGGCACAGGCATGCCTGCTAAGTCATACATCACTGTCTCCAGTCACATGGGCAGGGCAGCCAGACAACAACAGTCTGCACTGTGTCACAATAGTAGGTCATGGGGAATGCAAGTCCTGGAGCTGAACAAGTGCGCATGTACATCCCCCACACACCACATCATCTGAACCCTTATCTGTCCAGGTCATACCGATTGGACATATGGGAGACCTGTAACACAACCCTCTAAACCTGAGCACCTCACAATCTGCTGTGAATGGGAAACAGCTGCCTGAACTTCACATGCGCATACCCCAGTCTGCACGGTCAGGTGATCAAACACCTATGTGTCACACAAGTATCGTCTCCTATGGTCACATCTCCGGTGGCATGCTGAGCCCCAACCGAGAAACACCCCAGCAGTCCTGACAACGAAGCCACAGCACACTGACACAGAGGCAGACACCTGATGGGACATATCACTGAGCACAACGTGTCAGCTGATACACGGGAGTGGGAGTACAGAGTGTATTGTATGGCCTGGAGTAGGCATGACTGTCCTGCCCCACATGAATGAGGGATGAGCCCTGGACAGTAGGCAGGTGGCTAAGTATGTGTGACACACGTAATATACACACTCCTGGGGCCCAAACATTGTTCCCACCCGCAGCATGGGTGTGTGCCAGATACCCCAGGCACATGTGGTGGATCAGCTCAGCAATTGGACCACATATCAAAGTAACACGCAGATTACATGTCAGAACACAGGCATTGTGTAAGCAATGGACCCACCCATGATGCCCACCTCAGAGTTAGGGGAACAAATGCTGTCCCCCACTTTGAGTTAAGCAAAATGCAAGGACACAGTACCCAAGTGACACAATTCCCTGACTGTAAGGGCCACACCTGGGTATCAGATGAGGAGTGGGCAGTGCACAATTGAGGGACATGGGTCCTGGACCACATGACTGATGTGCTGTGGAAGTTTAACCAGGCCAGAGGAGGGCACATAGCATGGCAGACAAAGTTCACAATGCAGTCATGGACTCACCCCCTCCTTGCTGCTCTCTGGCCTTCAGCTGCCCATCCAGATCAGGGAAGACCACCGCCAGGATCCTGAGCATGTGGGGGGTCAGGGTCCGGTGTCCGCCCCTCCTGCGAGGAGGCGACAGCTTCAGCTGGACCCGTGCGATCCTCCGGGTCCAGCCCCGAAGGTCCTGCCACATCTTCTGGCAGTTGCGGATCCGGCGCTTGTAGACCCCCACGGATCTCACTGCCTGGACGATGGTCAGCCATATCTGCTGCTTCTGGTGGGCATCAACCTGTGAGGATGACAAAGTGAGAATGCCATTACTACACATGCAACATATCCGTGCATTACACAGTTGGATATACATGTCTCAATCACAGGGGCACATGATGTACACAGGCAGTGCAACGATGGCTATGGACAGTTTGCCAGCAGTTACTACATGGTATCATTGCCTGGGAAGTAAAACCTTGTTTAAATGCACTGTCACTGCACTATACCTGTTCAGTGCATGTAACTACACACTATGGGGGTGACAACTACTCAGTGAGCCTGCTATCCAGTGGCGTGCAGACTGTAAGCCTTGCTAGTCAGACAACATGCACATTTAGTGATGCAGTGGACAGCACACTCACCTGCTCCCCTGCTTTCCCATACAGCTTGCTGTACTGTGGAAGGAGGCTGTCCAGCAGGGCCTGGTTCTCCTCAGTGCTGAAGGCTGGGGCTCTCTCCACAGTACGTGCCATTGCAGGGTCCAGAGGGTGCAGATACAGCAGCAGGGGTGGCGGCAGATGTCGTCCTGGAGCATGTAGTGCAGGCAAGTGAGCTCTCAGGGGAACAGCCAGCATTATATGTGTGCTGCAGAGGCAGATACTGTCCCATGTGTCCAAAGTGATAGGTCCAAGTCGTTTGCATCTTCTGAATCTGGCCAATCCATGGAATTGCACCACTTACACACGCCCACAGCATCCTTCAAAAGTTCAACTTCATGACACCCATGAATTTGCAACATTGTTGTGGGTGACCAACTGAATTTACAGCATCAGACTCGTTGAAGATTTGAAAACGCGTCCGTTGCCAGGCCAGGCCATAGCCAATGGGTGCGCACCGATCAGTCCATTGCTGTTCAACGCGTACCCGGGATACAACGCGTACCCGCACACATTGAATGCAATGGGCCGGCCGGGCACACCGATCGGTCCATTGCTCTACAACGTGTACCCGGGATACAACGCGTACCCGCACACATTGAATGCAATGGGCCGACCGGTCACACCGATCGGTCCATTGCTGTCCAACGCGTATTGCGTATACAACGCGTACCCGCTCACATTGAATGCAATGGCCAATGTGTGCGCACCGATCGGTCCATTGCTGACCAACGCGTATTGCGAATACAACGCTTACCCGCTCACATTGAATGCAATGGCCAATGTGTGCACACCGATCGGTCCATTGCTGTCCAACGCGTATTGCGAATACAACGCGTACCCGCTCACATTGAATGCAATGGCCAATGTGTGCGCACCGATCGGTCCATTGCTGTCCAACGCATATTGCGAATACAACGCATACCCGCTCACATTGAATGCAATGGCCAATGTGTGCGCACCGATCGGTCCATTGCTGTCCAACGCGTATTGCGAATACAACGCGTACCCGCTCACATTGAATGCAATGGCCAATGTGTGCGCACCGATCGGTCCATTGCTGTCCAACGCGTCCCTGTACAAGTCACTGGCATATGTCACCATGCCTGTCACAGGTGAACATATGCCAGCCACATATACTTCCCAGGGAGTGAGGGGCACACCTACAACACCACAGCCTGTCCACACTGTATCCTAAGGCATGTAAGGCTGCATTACCTATTCCATGTATGGGGGTGAACATGTTGTTCTGTGGGTGTCACTTGGGGGCAGCCACTCCCAGGCTGTGCACGTGTTCATGGGGACAGAATCCTTGGTGTGTCGTGCACATGACCACTGTGATGTGCAACTGTTCAGTTCTGAGCATGTGGCATGGTCACATTTCACGGTGGTGTATGTGTATGTCATGTCACATACCCCCTGAGTCCCATGTGGGACGGTATGTATGTCCCAGGGTGACCCATTGCCACAATAGTGATGGTCCTCCACAGTCTGTGTGCATGTTGTGTTTACAATGTCTCTGATTCCATGTGCACAATGGGAGACAGTCTCCACATCCACGTTGTTTGTGCATGGACTTTGATGTTGTGCGTGTGTGTGTCACAGACGTCCATGTCTGTCCTGCCGAGGCAACAGGGACCACTACCTGTGGGGGTCATGGTTGTTTTGCTGTGGTGTATTCATGATACACCATGTCATGCCAGTGTCCATGTGGCAATACAGGGTCCCTGGGAATCTACCTGTTGATGAGCTGTGATGCCTGGGGCACATCTGTCCTCACATGTCACTGTGAGGTGTGTTTGGAACGTGGCAGCAGGAGATGGGAACTGTGACACGGCCTCATGATATCCCATGGCACAACCTGGGACTTGTTGATGCCACTTGTTGAACTGTGATGTTAGATGTTGGCCATGTAGGTGCCATACATGTCCTTACGGAACTGCACACATCATGTACTTGTGCCTCATAATGATGTATCATGTGATATTGAGTATGGTCAATGCCACATATGTGGGGTGACTGACAATCTTTCTTTCTTCACCTATGCACTGCAGGGCACCAGCTGTCCATAGACCATTCCCTGACCTTGCAACCATGGTGGAACGGGACTGCATCCGACGGTACCGCTTCACCAGGCCACTGATTGAGGTATTGACGGTGCGGTTGGCCCCACATTTGCAAGCTGGCCGGACATACCCTACAGCGCTGACCCCCAAGGTGAAGGTGATGGCAGCCCTACACTTCTTTTCCACCGGTACCTTTCAACACACTGTGACGACTGCTGGTGGGATGTCACAGACCATGTTCAGCCGTGTGCTCCGCGATGTTTTGGAGGCTATGTTGATATACCTGAACCAGTACATCTATTTCCCTAGACTCCAACAACTCACTGACGTGAAGAGTGACTTCTATGCCCTGGGGAGGATGCCGCATGTCATTGGCTCCATTGATGGGACACATGTGGCTTTGGTACCACCACAGGCCCAAGAGCAGGCATACAGGAACCGCAAACACTACAATCTCGGTCAATGCACTGGTGGTATGTCTTGCAGATATGAGCATCTCACACGTCTGTGCCCGTTTCCCAGGTTCTGCACACGATGCCTACGTGATGAGTAGTCGCATCCCGAGGATGTTGTCACAGAAGCGGAACCAGCGTGCCTGGCTTGTTGGTGTGTACTGACTTTGTATCATTGTGTGTGTTCTGCAATGTAGTGTTCCACCCTCTTTTCCAACTCAGCTAATGTGCAATTGTCTGTATGTAGGTGACTCCGGATACCCCAACATGCCGTGGTTGCTGACGCCCCTCAGGAACCCTGTGACACCAGCCCAGATGCGCTACAATGAGGCACATGGTCGGACCAGGAGAGTGATTGAGCGGACATTTGGTCTCCTGAAGAGCCGCTTCCGCTGCCTGGACAAGACAGGAGGGGCCCTCCCATATGCCCCAGCAAAGGTGTGCAAGATTGTCATCGTCTGCTGCATGCTACACAACCTGGCAGTGCGGAAGGAGTTGCCTCTCATCCTGGATGACGATGACCAACATCCGCCACCTGTGGAGGATCCTGGCCTGGACCACGATGCCAGTGATGATGATGATGATGATGATGGTGATGTCCGCACACAGCTCATCACCAACTTCTTCAGCTGAATGTGAGTATCCGGAGATGTCATGTCAATGATGTGAGTATGCATGATATGTGTTGGTGGTGCTCTGGTGCTGTTTGAATGTGTCCATGTGCTACATGACTGTATGTGTGTAGCGATGTGTCCTTACAGGTAGTCTGTACTCCCCAACTGTGTTGACATGCTAACTTGGATCTGGGTGGCTATCTTGTGACATGTATTGGGCATGAGTATTGCAGTTCTGTCCTGTTCTTCAGTGCTTTTGACTGTGTTTCATTTGTGTCCTTCACAGGGTACTTTCAGAGTCGTTTGATCAACTGTGATCCCCGACACCGTGATTCGACTTCCAGGGTGGTAGCTATCGTGTCCCTACAGGTGATGTGCGCCACACCCATGGACTTCCTTCCTTCTACACTTGTTGACTGTGTGCCCGCTGCCAGGTGGGATTACCTTGCATCTGTAGTGGTTACAACATGTTGCAAATGTGTAATAAACCTGTGCTTCACTTTGTGATGTGCGTTGTCTGTGGTCACACATCTGACTGACATTTGCTTACTGCACCAGTGGGCTAGTTGACAAAGACTGTGAATAGGTGTTGTGTCTGTGCATTGCACCGTATTTCCTGGCAACATCAGTGTAGGCGATGAGTCAGATGGCCTAGGTGTGTATATGTTGTGTAGCCCTGGTGGTGTGTCTCCCTCATATGTGTCACGTTGCCATGACTCACATGCCTGTGTTGTACTTGCTGTAGCAGTTAGCACGCACAGTATAATTTCGCAGGTCATCATCTCCATGACAGAAACCACGTTGGAATCACAACAGAGGCAGGTATGGTGTATTAGTGTGTTTATTGTCATACATGTGTGTGTATAGTGCACAGGATGGTGGGTGCTGTACATTGTGATTGTAATCCAAAGTTCCTAGATGAATTGGAAGTCCTGGTAGCAGGAATATCCTGAGTAAAGTCCACAGTCATCTGATACATTGGTCCAACTTGTACTCCCCATGTCATGTGGGGGAGTTGTGTTGCAGTCAACAGGGTGAACAGTTTGCGCACAAAGGTGATTATCCAGAACAGGTTTTGGCTTCCTGGGGGTTGCACATGGCCATCGGCCTCTCAGTTGCCCCTCCTCGGACGACCCCTCTTCTTTGGGGGGGGGACCCTCAAGTGCAGGCTGCTGCGGTGCAGGGGACTCTCCGCCAGAGTCATCCTCCCTCCCTGTGGCAGTTGCAGTTGTTTCAGCACCAGATGTTGTGGGCACACAGGGAGGTGTTGACTGGTTGCTGCTCATCTGGCGGAGGCATTGTAATATGTCCCTATGCACCGCTGTCATCTCTTGCAGTGTGTCCCACTTGGACTCCACGCGGGACATGTGTAAGTCCAAGCGGGCATGATGGGCGGCCTGCTGCTGTTTAATGTCCCTGAGGAGCCCCACTACCTGGCTGAGCTCTCCGGTGCTGGACTGGTACGCATCGGCTATGCGTACCAGTTGTGGGTCATCATGCAGTCCAGACCCCTCTGCGATCAGCGACCTATGTCTCTCACCCTCCCACCACCCCTGGCGACATGTGCAGTACCTGCGGTGGCACGCACAGGTGACCCTGGGCCCCCTTGGGGGTTGTTGGTGGTGTTGGTGTCCATAGCCCCACGTTGGTCCAGGGTCCCTGTGCTGGTGGTGGTGGTGCTCCTTGGTCTGTCCGTGTCCGATGGGGTGGTATGTGTGTTGACAGTCGTTGGAGGGGTGGGTGCAGGGGGTGCAGCTGGTGGTCCTGCTGGTGCTGCATGATGACTTGCTCCGGAGGTGCCAGGTAGGTCTTCATCATCCGAGGAGGGCAGAGGCTGTTCCACACCAGTGAGCTCCGTTTCCCCTTGTGCCTGGGACGGGGACTCCTCAGCGTCTGCTGCTGTGTCCCCATCATCACCTGTTTTTGGGAGACACACACAATGTATGTTATGTTTCTGCAGGCATCAATGGTTGACACACCTGACAGTTGTGACTGTACCTCTGGATGCAGGCCTGTACATTGCATTGTCCTAAGTTGTCACAGTCAGAGGTTGATATTGGTGTAGCACATTGTCCTGCATACTTTGGGCATGTCTCTATGAATGTTGGGGTGTGTACATGGTCTGCATTGGTTGTATTTGGTTGACATCCGGCCCTCCTTCCCACCCAGCCAGATATTCCACCATGGAACGTGCTTCCATTGCAGGGAGTGCAAGTTGTCTTTCAGGATGTCAGTCAGTGGTGTCCTGCTGTTGGTTGGTGCACAGTTGCCAGCAGGGCCTTGTGCTCCCCACAGCAGTACCCAGTGTCAGCCATCTTGTCAGTTCTTTTCCACTCCCTGTGATGTGCACATGGTTCAGGGTGGTGTTGATGGGACAGTTGTGGGGGTGACCAATATCTGTGACTACCACTCCCATCATGCTATTGCCTCCACCCCACTTCCCAGCATGCCCATACTTACTTGCTTTTGGGTGGACTTCACTGTGTGTGAGTGTGAGAGCAATGGCAAGATGGCTGACAGTGGTGTCCTGCTGTTGGTTGGTGCCCAGTTCCCAGCAGGGCCATGTGCTCCCCACAACTGAGCACCAGTGTCAGCCATCTTTGAAGTGGCTTTTGACTCCTGTGAGGTGTGCATGCTTGGGTGTGAGCTTGCTGGGCCATGTGGGTGGGGGATGTTGGGCTGTGACTACCACTCCCATCATGCAATTGCCTCCACCCCCTTCCCAGCATGCCCATGCTTCCTTCCTTTTGACTCTGCTTCCCTGTGGAGTTGTGTGCCTGTGCTGACAAGATGGCTGACAGTGTTATCCTGGGGTTAGTTTGGCTACAAGTCCCATGTGTGTCCCTGTGCTTCACACAGCATGACCCAGGGTTGTGGTCCTTTGTGGGATATTTGATTAGAGTGTGAGGCAATGCATTCTCCCAGGTGAGTTGTGTGGAGTTTGTGTTAGGGGTGTGTGTGAGTGGAGCTACTGGTAACTATGGTCAGTGCTGTCAGTCCACCTTCCCACCCAGCCAGATTTTCCACCATGGAACGTGCTTCCGTTGCAGGGAGTGCAAGTTGTCTTTCAGGATGTCAGTCAGTGGTGTCCTGCTGTTGGTTGGTGCACAGTTGCCAGCAGGACCTTGTGCTCCCCACAGCAGTAGCCAGTGTCAGCCATCTTGTCAGTTGTTTTCCACTCCCTGTGATGTGAGCATGGTTCGTGGTGGTGTTGATGTGCGCATTGTGAGGGTGGGCAATATATGTGACTACGACTCCCATGATGCTATTGGCTACACTGACTTGCCCAGCATACACAGGATTCCTTCCTTTCAGTGGGCTTCACTGTGAGGTGGTGTTGTAGTGGTGGCTACATGTCTGGATGTGTTTGTTAGTTATATTTGTGCCACTGCCTAGCTGTAGTTGTGTTTGTACATGTGATGACACAGTTACATATCACTATGAGATGGCATGTGTTGTGTTTATCTGACTGACATACACATTTTGGGATGATTCTGTTCTGGTTGCTGTGTATTTGCTAAGGCTGCATGGTTTGACTCTCCCCTTGACAGTGATGTGTGTGTATTGTCGCAAATATTGTGTACATTTGTTGTGTACTCACCAGGCTCTTGGATGTTTTCTAGTCCATATACGCTCACTGGTGGTAGGATGGCCCGCACCTTCTCCTCCCAGGGCCTGAGGTATAGTGGTTTGGCAGGAGGGCCACTGCCGGTGTGTTGGCTCAAGAGGTAGTCCTTCTTCAACAGGTCCCTGACCCTCCTGCGCACGTCACACCACCTGTTCTGGATGTCTCCCTTTGTGCGCAAACATGGTGATTGTGCGTTCACCCTGTCGACAATCCTCTCCCACATCTTGGTTTTCTGCGACTTGGGTGTCTGTTGGACCAGTGTACCAAACAGCTGTGGCTCTACCCTGAGGATCTCATCTACCAGGACTTCCAATTCACTATCTAGGAACTTTTGATTCTTCTTTGGGGGCATGGTGATGGGTGGTGATGGTGAGTGATGTGTGTGTTGGTGTGCAAGTGAGGGTGTGTGAGTGTGTGTTTTGCTGGGTGTATGTGAGGGTGCTATTTGTTGAGGTGCTGATGGTGTGTGGCTTGTGTGATGGATGAGCTGTGGGTGGGTGTGTGGTAGCTGTCTGTTGAGTGCTGGCAGGTAATTTGAATTTGCAAAGGATCATGGTAGGGATTTGTCCCCTTTATATGGGTGGAGTTGTGGGTGTGTCTTTGTTCCCTGTTCCCCCCCAGTATTGATTGGCTTTGTAATTGCTTGTTTGGCTTTTTTTTGTGTGTTTTTCCCTTTGTACTTTTTGTGCAAGTAGGAGACATTCTTGTGACCGAGTCGGACCCTGCAGTTGTCTCGTGCGAGTTTCTCCGAGTCGTTCACGCTGTGTTTGTGCTGTTTTCTATGCTGCGTACGCGTCGGTCACGGTGTATTGGGTTGCTTCGGCTCGCAGTTTTGTATGCGTGTCGGTCGTACGGCTTGGGCTCCGTGCGACTCGGTCGTGTTTTCCACGCGTAGCATCGTACTTGGCGGGTAGGAGTTCGCGGGTACGTTTCGTTCGGGATTCTTCCTGGTGCGTGTCGGTCGGTTCGATTTGCGTGGTTTTCCGGCCGGATAGCTGTTTTCCGCGCGGCTCGGTCGTTCGGCTTGTGTTCCGTACGAGTGGGTTGGATTTTGCATGCTTTTCATCGTACTTTGCGGGTTGGGCTGCACTGGTACGTGTCGGTCGGAATTAATTCCGGCTCCGAGTCGGTCGGTACGTTTTCCGGCCCGAATCGGAATCGGCCCCTCTGTCTTATTAAATGTTGCTGATATTTTCTACAAACTCTGGATGATATTCCTCTGATAACACGTTGGGCTTAGGACCTCCTTAACGATACACATGTTTTAAGTTTATTGTCCATTATTTACAATTTTTATGATTTAATGTTTATATTTTGTTTAGCACATTAAAATAAGAGAATATATTTGTAATACTCTCTAATCTGTTAAAACTTGTTTGTTGTGGTTCTTATGCACAAGATTTTGAATTCATTCTTTAGTTCACAGCTGACTATTCTCCATCCTGAATCACGCATAACAGAGCAAGAAAAAGGAGATATTTATTTAACCCTGGTTAATATAATCCCAATGGAATAATGAGAAAAATCCTAAAGTTCATGCCTCATCAAAAAGTTTCATAAAATTACACAATATATGGGAGATTAATTAGAAAATAGCATAACACACAGAAATCAAAGTTGCTGCATTATGTTAGGAGGAAAGAGCAGGGCAGGACCCTATCCTCTAAGGTATGGCACAGGAGCGCTCTTCACCAGCACTGGAGCACAAAAATGCTGCCTACCATCATCTGCTTGATGTTTAGAATGGGTTTAGAACTGGAAAAGGACCCTTCCAGTACAAAATGCTAGGCTTAGACACATTTTAATATGTTTCCTTGCCAATAGATTAAGGGTACAACACCAAGCGGCAGGGGTCCAGATGGTGTTGGAACAAGCCGGAGCGGAATGTAGAGATGACTCTCACATAGTAGAGGCGTTCTGCAACTTTCACAAAGACCTCTATACAGATCAACAACTACCCCTAGAGGCATCCTCCCATTACCTTCAGGCTGTGACGACTCCTAAATTAACGCCAGATCAAGTGGCTGATTTAGACCACCCCATACGCATTGAGGAAGTCATATCGGCCATTGCCCGTCAAAAACTGATCCAGTCCCCAGGTCCTGACAGGTTCTTGCACTCTTTTTTAAAACATTCTGCCCGATCATAGCCCCCATTCTCACTAGTTCAATGCAATCAGAGACCTCTCCACTGTTACCCCTTCAATGTTATTGGCTTCCTTTGTGGTCCTCAGAAAACCAGGTAAAGACAAGCATCACTGCGTGTCTTATAGACCAATATCCCTTCTGAATGTCAACCTTAAACTCTTCACTGGGATTTCGGCTGCTCAGCTGAGCCCAATGCTACCAGGGCTCATAGACACCGACCAGGCTGGCTTCATTCTGAATCACCAGTGCAGCGATAATACCAAAAGGCTCCATCTCATCACTAAAGTCCAATACTCTGACACAGAACACATGTTATTGGCGATCAATGCTGAAAAAGCGTTCGATGGAGTCCATTGGCCATACCTAGTGGCTACCTTGAGGCACTTTGGATTTGGAGACCACTTTTGCAAATGGATTTTTAGTAGCTATACACAACCAGCAGCAGTGGTCCAAGTGAATGGGCACTTCTCAGCACCATTTCCAATTTGCCTGGGCACGAGACAGGGGTGCCCACTATCTACCCTATTGTTCGCTCTATATATGGAGCCTATGGCCCAGAGGGCTTGGGATAATCCCCCTATAACCGGCATTCATTTCAGGGGGGGAGAGACACATCATAAGCTTATATGCGGATGACGTCGGCGCCACCTTGGAGGAACCCTTGACTTCACTACCGGCCTTCCTCACTGAGCTGGAGACATTTGCCCAAGCAGCGGACTTCAAAGTAATCATGCATAAATCTCAAGCTCTCAACGTATCACTCCGTGTCACTTCCTGGGCCACTCTGCAGCACCGCTACCCGGTCCACTGGGCAGTGTGGTTGATTCCCTATTTAGGACTCCAACTCACTGCTATGACTCAGAGCACGGTCATTCTCAATTACAAAAACACATTTCATCAGATCTGTTCTGACCTGTGTAATTGGAAACCATAAAGACTCTCCTGGCTGGACCGTATAGCGGCTTTGAAAATGTCAATACTGCCGAAAATACTGTATCTGTTTCAGACACTCCCTGTGGTGCCCCCCCTCGGGGTACTCCCCAACATTCAACAAGAGATCAATTCCTTTGTCTGGGCATACAAACACACCCGGGTTAGCAAAGACCTAGGTTATAGACCCCCCGGGGAGAGGGATGCCTTGGGATACTGAACCTGCAACGCTATTATCAAGCCACGCAACTTCTCTCTCTTCTGGAGTGGCTCCACACTGAATCTGAAAAGCATTTGCTTTTAATGGCCCGGGCGGTGGCGGGGGCAATCATTGTGGAGGATACCCTTCCTCTCTAACTCCGACCGCCCAAAAAGCTTGTATCCATCCCCAATTATGAGACTTATATAGACGTCCTTGGGACTCGTTGACGGAGCGGTGCTGACTTACTTCCTTCCCCCCACCACTGACGCCTATTGTAGGCAACCCAGACTTTGCCCCAGGCTTAAATCCCTTTGCTTTTTAGACATTGGAACCAAGAGGGCTGCAGGTCCATAGGCCACCTCTTTGATGGGGAGGGACCCCTGTCCTTTGAGAGTTTGCACTCAGACTATGCCATGCCTGAAACTGAATGCTTTCGCTATAGTCAAGTTCGACAATGGGTGATGCTCTTCTCAATACACACCAATGCACAACGGTATCTCACCCCTTATGGAAAATGGCTGCTTTCTAAATTATCAAACACTCATCTTATTACAGAGCTCTATGGCTTCCTCCACCCTGCTGCATCTGAGCATAAATCTCCCAGCCAGAGACGCTGGGAATTGGAAATAGGCTGCACATTAACACAATGGGAATGGGGCGATATCAATCACTGCGTGAGACATACCGCCCACAAAGCTGCTGGTAGCGAAACAGCAACTAAAATAGTCACATACTGGTATCTCACACCTCCTAGGTTACACAAGGGGAACCCAGCCCGCAGGCCTGACTGCTGGCACGACTGTGGCTCTTTGGGCACGCTAACGCACTTGCTATGGGATTGCCCTAGACTTACATCCTTTTGGACTCAGATGCTTGATGATATTGATACTCACTTTAACATGCAACTACCTCGCTTTCCCGCCTATGTCATCCAAGGTCTACCCAACGCACTCACATTCCCCCTCACAAAGTCACAAAGAGGCAGACAGATAGGCCTAGCACTTGGCACAGCGTTACAAACATATTGTCAAATAGGGGACTGGGTCATGTCCCCACTTACCAGGGATGGTTACATCGACTATGGTATGTGCTTGGCATGGAGCGTATCTCTCTTTCTTTATCAAATCAAGGGACATCCTTCCCGGACCTCTGGTGTCCATTTCTTGTCCTTCTAAGCTCAGAATATCGTGAACTGACTTGCCCCAAATACCTACGTCTCCTACGACTCACGGAGCTTCCCCATGGCTCCACACGAAGGGAACGAGGACATTTCATATATTCCTTAGAGATCTGCCAATTCTTGATCAATGCGGGTGGTCCCGACGGGGGGGGAGGGTTGGAGTTTTGGATTTGTTTGTTAATACATAAGATGTCATAGCTAGCGGGTTGTCCGCCACTGATAGCTGTGTCTTGCAAAACTAATAAAGATATTTAAACCATAATATGTTTCCTACTTGTATGTGTGCTGCACAGTGCAGCACGCAGCACACATGCAAAGTTGGAAAGGTAATGAGAAAAACCATTTCTCGTTTGCACCTACCTCAAGAGGTACTATTTTTTGGTGCAATGCCCTGTAAACCAATCTTAATGAACAGGCTTTGCATCAAAAGCCATGGGTGGTACTGTTGTAAATCATAAGTACCACTCATGAAATGCCCCCTTGAGGCACGTAATGTAAAGCAGAACAAAACATATTTGTGTTACTTTAAGGGCTACTTTGAAGTGCAAAACAAATTTTGAGTTTGAAAGTACATACTTTCTCATTCATTTGTACCTTTTAAGTCACTTTCCCTGACTTTGCCCCATAAACTCAAGCCTAACTTATATATACCATAAGATTCTCACAACAAAATCTATTTTTTTTTTAAATATACCCTTCTTTCAAAGCTAAAGTTATTAAAGTATTAAAGAAGTTAACCTGTAATTAATTGTAGCTGAATGTCTAATAATTATAAAATGTGTGCAAAATATCTTTTTTGGTGTGGGCACTACCATTTGTTGGGTACTGATGTTGCTGTTTTTTAACTCTGTAAACTGGGGCACTGTTTTCAGACCCCCAGTGCGTGTGCTCAAGCCCCTAAAAAATGATCAAATTTCCTAACTCCCAATTGACAGATTTAATTTTCCAACAGGGCCCTACTATACGGTACATAAAATGCACTAATGGCAAGGTTGTTAAAAAATAACCATAGACTGCAGCATACATTATGCCATCCATTACACTGGTAAAGAAAATAAGACTTAAGGCTTACATAAGGAAGCTGGCTGCTGCAGTTTTAAAACCTACAGTGAAACATGCCAAAATAACCCATTTTAACAGCAGGTAACTCTACTTTTAAATCATAAGTCACCCCTAACTAGGCCTTGTAGAACACAAGGTAAGGTGTCCAGTGTTTATAAGTAGAACATGTGAGGAATTAGTATTGGCATGCTCCTACTGTGACTTGCCTCCCAAAGCTATTTTCATGCATAGGGTTGTTGCTTGATTCAGGAGAAAATATAAAGTACAATTGAAATACTATTTTTGAATCTGTGGCTAACAACAAGCTTCAAGGTTTCTTAAAGCATTAGTTGTAATATTTATTAAAAATCCAATTCTGCCTTGTGGTCTAGTAGGCATATTGTCATTAGCCTGCCTGTATGTGCCCCTGGAAGTACTTTCTTTGAAGAGGTGTCAAATATTGCTGCCAAAGCATAGAGCATGGTTTGACTCTGGCATTCTCAGAATGGGCCGGGAGAGTTATGTGACCCATCTTAAGTCAAGAGGGTATTTGAGGAGAGTCTAGGGACTTCTCTAAGTTGAAAGAGACCAGAGGATGCCTGATCTTTTATAGTTTGGTGATAAGGGAGGCCAGGAAAAGAAGGGCATTTTGATCTCAGAATATATTTTAGCCCTCCTGGCTTCACTCACAGTGGAGGAGGAAGCTGTCCTCAACACTAGTCTGTTGTGGTTGAATAGGAAGTTACTGTTCATTGCCCCAGACACTCCTTGGGGTATGCCAAAAGCCTTCTCCAGGGGCAGAAAGGTCTGCCATGTTGGATTTAATTTAGGATGGTGCACTGTAAGGCAGCTTGTGTAGTAGAAAATGACTCTACCCATTTAGTCCCCCTGGATGCTTTGTCTTTTGAGTATCTAGTTTTGGAACTTTTGTTTTGAGAGGGTCACAGTAAATTCTGTATAAATGGAATCAGAGTGCTAAAAGCTAGTGTCCACCTTTTCAGATAAGGCTGCCGCTTTACAACTAGGATCAGAGGCTTTGGGGTGCCATAGAAAAATAAATGCTTCTTTTTGCATGCTCAGCCCCATTATGTTGAACTGATGTTGCAGATTTGTTTGACTCTGCGCACTGGTACTCTGCTAACCAGGCCCCAGTGCATTCACTCTGACCCCTAAAACATCAGGACTGGCTATATCACTAAGTGGCATATTTAACTTACCTATAATTCCATCGTATATGGTACAAAGTGTACCCAACGCCTGTAAGTTAAATGTGACTAGTGGGCCTCAAGACCTTTGCGCCACTCACTATGGTGACAGTATAAACATGACTTCAGGCTTACCATGGTAGCTTGTCTGTGCAGTTTTAAATCTGCTAATTTAATCTGCCAAAATAACCCCTTTTGACAAGTCCTCACCCTCCTTTAAAATATTAATGTTACCCTTAAGTAGCTCTTATTGTTAATTAAGCAGGGTGCATGATATTTAAAAGTAGGACTTGTAAAATGCTAATGTAAAACATATTCTTACGGTGAAAAAGCCCAAAAAGCTATTTTCAATGTTGCACTGTTAGCTATTTCATAGGAAAGTATTGGCATACAATATTCCGTTAAATAATGTGTTCTCCAGCTAGGAAATAGCTACAAAATTCCTTTTGAACTTTTCAAAATAATTATTACAAGCCCAATTATCTGGTGTAGTCAGATTGGTCATAATATTTTGAAAAAGATACTTCTAGAAAGTTATCTTTTCCCTATCTAAACCATCTAGAAGCTTATTTTCATGAGCTTCAACTGTCAATTGGCAGCCAAATATCACCCTTAATGAGGTGTGAACTTGCTCACAGACCTGAGACAAAGGCCTTGGGTGTGGGAAGGTGTTTTGTTCCTCTGGCAGGATGGCCATCTAGCTTGTGCCCAGGAACTTGATTACCTTCAAAGAGGCCTATCCTGTCACAGGAAAATGTTAATTGGCAGTTGGGCAGGACTGTCTTTTGTCAACCTGTCAGGCAGGCACAAATCAGAGTGGGAGAGGAGCTTCTTCCAGAACTGGTTCAGAGGGTCCATAGAGGAGGGGTTACTCATTTCCACTGTCACACTCTGGGGTGGGCACAAGAGCTCCAACCAGTGGAAGAAAGATTATGCCATCTTTATTTTAAATAGCGGGAAGCAATGTTGCTTTGTTTACATTAGAGCACACAGTGCCTGCTGCAAAAGAGGTTAGGGTTACCTCTGGGAACTTTTTACCTGAAGTTTTGTGATGTGTCAGGAGTCCTCCCCACCCACAGGTTAGTGCCAAGCAGAAATGTGGCACCCCTGGGCACTCTCTTCAGAACACTACTTGACCTGTTGAAGGAGGATTGTTCCTCCTATTAAGACCTGTGAGGAGACCTGAAATGCTGGACCTGTTCCCACTTGTGCCCAGAACAAAAAAGTGGAGTCCAAGAGAGAATTGGTTGTTCTCCTGTTAGGCTACAGGGACACAACAAGCTGCTAGAAGCCCTTTTCCAACTGGACTTGTCATGGACCCTGGAGGACCACTTTAAACCTGTCAAGTCAGTCTGCCAAAAGGGAGTTGTAGCTGGGCCAGAGATTCTGGTTGCTCCAACACTTCTGCAGAAGCAAATACATTTCAGCTGGACCTCGCAGAGAGGCTATATGACCTTGCAGCCTTGTCCCACTGCAAGAATCCAAGCTCCAAAAAACTGACCAAGTCCCATTGCATAAGTCTTCACCAGGCGAAGGTGACAAAAGTATCCAGGTGGAAAGGGAACTTCCTTGGCTGTGAATTTTTCATTTCTCCCTCTCCGATCTTTCTTGTCAAAATTCAACGGCTTCACAGGGACCTCATCCGATGACTATTCAGCCTTATGGAACCATTCTTGGCCACAGCCTGCTGCCTTGCCCTGCTGAGGATTTATGACTTCCATTTCTGAGACTATGGGCCTGATTTAGATCTTGATGGATCTGGTCCCACTGTCACTTTTATATCTGTTTCTCCATCCACCTACTAGGCAGTCCACCCACTCAATTTATATGCTGGCGGGTCCATGGATTATTGTCTGTCCGAGTCCTGCCGTCTCCATCAGAATTTTTCTCCCACGTTGTTGATGCAATAGGCAAAAGCGGCTGTCAGAGGGAGTCCAGCCAAGATTTCCGCTGGGCCAATCAGGATGTGCCTTCACCCTGATGTAACTGTGGCGGGTAAAACTCCACACCTTAGTTTGTGGTTTCTATGGGTTTTTCGACTTTTGTTTCTGTCATGTACCCGATCCTCCAAATCCTTCCTTTGCTTCTGCAACTTGACCATGAAGCAAATCAACACCGTCATCACTGGAATCAAAGGTAAGCTTCTTTTTTACTGTTTACATTCGCTCTAGACTTAAAGAAACATGTTTTATCGTTTATTTTTTTGTTCAAAGTTCGTGTAATCTGCTTCATGAGAATGGATACTTACACAAAATTTGACAGTAAGCAAAAATCATAATGTGTTCATACAGGTGTGTTTAATTCATTTTGCAAACTATAAAATTATAACCATATGCATTACACATCTTTGTAATAAGTATAATTTAATCTAATTCAGTAATTGCACCAGACAAGGTAAAATGTTGTTTTTGAAAAAAAAATTAAAATCAATGTTAGTTCCAAACTGATATAATTTTTGCATTTATTAATGTAACATTTCCCCCTGTCTAGTGCATTTCCTGTATTTTATTGAATGTAATTTTTTTTATTTCAAAGGTGTAATGCATATGTATTTATTTTAACCCTGGGCAAAGCACTACGCTACGCTCGCGTAGTTTGCGCTACTTCGCACAACGCAAATTGCACGTAGCACAGTGCAAACACGCGTAGCGTAGCGTAGTGCAGAGGTCATGTTTGCTTGCTCGCGGTCCTCAACGTCAAGTTGGCGACCGCGAGCAAGCAAAATGACATCCCGGCGAGACTTTTTCGTTCGCGATCAGCAACATCAAGTTGCCGATCGCGAGCGTGTAAAATAAACCTGCCGGCGAGATTCTCAATGCGGGAGGTCAGGTTTCTCATTGCGAGTGGTCGCGTATGCTCGCGACCGCTCGCGATGAGAAACTACCAGTCCGCGTTGAGAAAGCTGCCGCTCGAGTAAAAATCTACTCGAGCGGCAGTAAAAGACAGCTCGCACTGTGCAAGATGCCCTTTTCAATGATTGCACAGTGCGGACAAGCATCCGGCACTGTGCAATCATGGCGAACAGCGCACTACGCAGTTCGCGTAGTGCTACGCGTAGCTCGCGTAGTGCGAACTGCACTTCACGTAGCTTCGCGTAGCGCTACTTCGCGAACTACGCCCAGGCTTCATTTATTTTCAGAAATGTTAAGTAAAATAAACACACCTGTATTAACACTTAAAATAAAAATATCCATTTATTTTTTGGGTGTAAGTGTCCATTGCCATGATGAATGCTAGCCCCAAAATGTCAATGTCCATTACATTTCCTTTTATTCTAATGTTTGGATTGTGCAAATATGTCATTTTCTAAATTGCATGTATTTTCTGTTATAAATGTGAGTAACAATTTGCGTTTCACATTTGCATCATAAATATTTTTAATAATCAATGAAAAGTACATGAAAAATAAAATGTGGCCAAAGTTTGCCAAAATAAAAGTTTTTATTTAAAATGAGTTAATTCTCTCTTTAACTAATTGTAAATAAAAAACAAAAATAAATAACTGGTTCATAGGACAACACTGTGGCTTTGTTGCCACAATTTGCCTCCTACACATTGTCCAAAGGTAGCCTCCTCTAGAAGGGACATCTATTAGGAGGAGGTAGAGGGAGCTGGAGTGAGTGATTTGCTTGTGTCTATATGTCTGGCAGTTGCATGTGGCTCTGGTGTATGTTGTGTATGTTTGGCTGTGTGTTTCTTGGCTTGTTTTAGATATTCTTGTGAGTGTGTTCCTTTGCTTTTGGTTAGTGTTTTTTGTGTGTATGTGTGCTTGTGGGTGGTGGTTGTGGGTTTGTTGGTAGTTGTGGTGCTGGTGGGTGTGGGTGTCTGGTACTGGGTCAGGTGGCTTAGTGGACTAATGTGTCCACTGGAGGGGCCGGTGTTTGACCTCATGGTCACAGGTCCAAATCCCACCAGGTCCAATCAGTCTTTCATCCTTCTAAGGTTGATAAAATGAGTACCTTTGAATGGGGTAACAATAAACATCTGTTATTCAGTGCCAAGATACCCTTGGGTGAACATGCACTTTACAAATACACATTTTATGTTATGTAGTGGTAGTTGTGGGTGTGGTTGTGAGTGTGGGTGGGGTGGTGGGTGTGGTGGTAGTTGTGCTTGTGGGTGTGGTGGTGGATGTGCTGATTGTGGGTATGGTTGTGTTGGTTGTGGGTGTTGTGCCTGTGGTGCATGTGGGTGTAGTGTCAATAGTGTGTGTATGTTGTTTGTGTTTCTTTGTGTGTTTGTTTTTATGTGTGTGTGAACGTGCTTCTTGTGTCTGTTGGAGTGGATGCCTGCAAAGAAGTGATCATGCTTGGGATTGGGAGTTTAGATCTGGGTTGAGGAAGGGACCTGATTTGGGGCAGAAGGTTGGGTTGGTTGAGAGGCTTGGGTGAGTGAGGAGGCTGCTATTTTTGCAAGCAATCTCTGCATGCCAAACATTGAACTGTGAATGACATCCAGAAATGCCACGATTTGTTTTAGATTTGGCAGGATAGCCCCTGGACGCCATTCACTATCGCAGTCTGGCCTACAGAGATGTTGTGTAATAGATCGATAGCCTCCTCACTCAGTGTAGCCGGTGTGACAGGGACAGGGACAGGGGGTGAGGTGCCTGTGGCAAAGGAGACCCCAGCCCTTTTAGGGGTTGGAATTTGGCCAACTTGGGGGGGCAACAGGGAGGGTGGAGATGTGTCTCTGGGTGGTGGACAAGGATGAGGTTGTAAGAGTCATGGTAGGGTCCACCACCTCTAGGAACTGGTCACTTGTGGATGCCTCTGATGATAAAGATGTTGTGGACTCCATTCCAGTCCCCTCACCCTCTATGCCACTGTGTCCATTGGTGTCAGATATCTCACCACCCAACACACAGTGGCCAGCTGCTTCCCCGCCTTCTTAGCCAATTTCTCCTTCACCTGCTCCTGAAAATGCTGTAAAGACATGTACAATAGTTTCATTATATCTGTGTATATATGACTGTTCATGAAGTTCTTACTCAAAACATGTTAAAAATTCTACATTTCAACTGCTTCAAGCCTTTTAAACTTTGGTTTAGTTTAATCTTCATCTCCTGCATGTAGGGAGCATATTCAGAAACCATTTGGTCACACTTTTGTAATTTCCTGTTATTGCTCCTAACGTTTTTTGTACATTTTCAAAACCATTAACACATCTCTACAGGAACTGTTTTACACTTCTGAATGGTTCTGATTTGTTGTTTTGACTAGTGAACTTATGTTACAAAATGTTTATTAAAAAATAAACATCCCTTTGTACATAGTGTGTCTAGAAGGCAAACAAAGCTGAATTTAAATAATTTAAAAAAAAAATGAAAATATAAATCAATGCGTGTTAGCATTTACTTAAATCATGAATCAAAAAGAGGGGGACTAGAGGCCAGATTAATGTCCAGTACCCGTGCTCCTCACTATGATTGACACGTCTAATCAGTGTGGGTACTTGTTTCTATGTGAAGAGGGTATAGAACCCGTTAGAGAAAAGGTGTGGTTGGAATATATGGGTCCAGGGGATCTTTCTTATTTGGAGGTATTGCCCTCACACACCCATGTGGGTGTCATGCTTCATCATCGGGCATTTTGCTCCTTGTGGGGCCTGCGCTGCGATGCCCCACGGGCCCTGCGAGAGGGCTCTTTGTTGGACATCTTTTCTTGTATCAGCCGTGACGGTGCATGCAGGTGTGTGGGGTATAATGTGTAAGGTGGAAAGTGTGATCTTAAAATTCCAAGTGCATTTTCATTTATTGCCCTTGGAATATGTTGGTCAAAATATCTGTTATGTTGGTGACGGAACATTCCATCTCCAAAAAATGTTAAATATCCAATTTCAGTTCATTATTGATTTTTTATCTGGACCTAACATAGGGGCCGATCACGATGGCGGGCGGATCACCCCCGCCGGGCCAGCGGTGGTCATCGCCGGCCCGGCAGGGGCGATCCGCCCAACATCGTGACAGCAAAGACCCCCCGCCATATCATGATTGCTGGGGGGTCCGCGGCGGATGGAAACGTGCTGAATATGGTGGTGGTCTCTGGAAGACACCGCCATCCATATTAAGATGCAGGCTGAGAGCAGCCTTTTCATGGCAGCATTGCCGCCATGGAAAGGCTGGCGGTTCCTGCAGTTGGGGGCCCGTTGTGGGCCCCCAGGGTGTTGGGGGGGTGGGGGGTGCACATGGGGGGTACCTATGGTACCCCCCTGCATTTGCATGTGCAATGTGGCAGGCACCGCGCGGTGCCTGTCACGTTGTGCATGTAAAGGCACGACATGCATTTTTACATTGCGGCGGGTGCTGCTTGCAGCACCGCCCGCCGCAATGTAAAAATACGGGATGCGCCCACCAGTGTGGTGGGCGCATCCTAATGTGTATTGCGGGACCGCTGCACCTATGGCGGGCGGTCCCTTTTGCAAATGTGATGGCGGGCGGACTTTGTACATTAAAATTATGTTTATTGCTATGTGTTACTCTGTCACTTATGTGTTCACATTCCTGTCTGTATGTTTAAAAAATGTATGCCTATGGAATTAAATTTTCAATAAACAAACTGGCTTACATGCACATTTGTGAATGAGTAAGATTTTGGCACTCATGTTAAATATGTTTTGTTGATAATACTATCTCACAAAGCTGAAGTTCAGAACACCCACTGTATCATAAGTGTTTTTATGCTATGTTACTTGTAATGGGGGAACATCACATCCTTGCAAATTGTGATAGAGCATCACACTTGACACAAATAAAGTTATGGCCTGTTTTGTACAACTGTCCCTCATAAATTCAAACAAAATCATGTGTAAAAAATTTTAGGCAGGCATGTCTCTGCTCAAAACTGTCCTTCGTAAGTGATCTAAAATATAGTGGTATAATTTCTAAACAATTTCTTTCTAAAGACACATCATGATACACCTTGTGCAAAACTTACACATTCTTGAACTCTTCTTGTGCATTGGTCATGTGTCATCCTCTCGTTGATGCCCTAAAATTTTGCTGGAACAAAAAAGGTTATGTAAAATGAAAACACAAGAGAATCTTACCCCCTTCATGCTGCTGTTTGCCTTTCAACTGCCCATCAAGCTGGGGTTAGGCTACAGCAAGTATTCGGACCATTGGGGGGGGTTAGGGTGAGGCACACACATTTTGATTGTTGGGAGGACTGACCGAGCTGGATTTCTGCTGACTTCTTGGTCCAGCGCCATAGGTCCTCCCATCTTCCTGCAGTGGATGTTGCACTGCTTGTAGACCCTCAGGGTCCTCACCTTCTTGGTGATGGCCGTCCAGATGCCCTGCTTCTGATGGGAGTTGACCTGTATGGATACAAAAAAGTGATTTTTTTTGTGGCTTTTGTTTCATTTTTTTGATATAACACAATTTAGAAAAATCTATCAGAAGCCTTATTAACTAGTCAAACAGCACAGCTTTTACTAACTTTTATTGGTCTTTTTTATAAAAGTCTAAATATCGAGTTTTTAATTTCGACCTACAAGAATATCGAGTTTGAAATATCGTAGGGACACAATATCGAAGTCAAGAATATCGACGACCAGAATATCGACCTAAAGGTAAGAAATATTGTTTTTGTTAATATCGAAGTTAGTGATATCGATAGCAAAAATAGCGATGTTACTAATATCGATATTTATATTAGTGTTATGTATTTTATTATGTATTTTATATGTTTGTGTTTATATTTTTTGTTAATTATTGTACTAGTTTTAGAATATATGTATAACATTTTTAGAAGTTAGTAATTTTTTTTTAAGTAAATTATGCGTTTTAGTACCGTAGCGGGTTGTGGGTTTATAGGGGAATAGGGTGGGAAGTAATTTAATTATATTAATTTAAAAATGTTAGGAATTAGTAATTATTTTTAAGTAAATTTTGCGTTTTAGTTCTGTAGCGGGTTGTGGGTTTATAGGGGAATAGGGTGGGAAGTAATTTAATTGTAATTAAGTAATTATTTATTTTTATTTATTGGTATTGATAAATAATGTTATGTTAATTAATTATTAATTGGTAATTAATTTTTATTAATTGGTAATTAATTTTTATTAATTGATTAATTGGTAATTATATTAGGTGTATTAATTTATTATTGAAGTGTGTTGTGAGTTTATAGGACAATAGGGTGGGAAGTAATTTAATTATAATTAAGTAATTATTTATTTTTATTTATTGGTATTGATAAATAATTTTATGTTAATTATTAATTGGTAATTAATTTGTATTAATTGGTAATTAATTTTTATTAATTGATTAATTGGTCATTATATTAAGTGTATTAATTTATTATTGAAGTGTGTTGTGAGTTTATAGGGCAATAGGGTGGGAAGTAATTTAATTGTAATTAAGTAATTATTTATTTTTATTTATTGGTATTGATAATTAATTTTATGTTAAATATTTATTAATTGGTAATTAATTTTTATTAATTGGTAATTAATTTTTATTAATTGGTAATTAATTTTTATTAATTTATTATTTGGTAATTATATTAAGTGTATCAATTTATTATTGAAGTGTGTTGTGAGTTTATAGGGCAATAGGGTGGGAAGTAATTTAATTGTAATTAAGTGATTATTTATTTTATTGTTGAGTATTGATCATTAATTTATTGTTAATTAATTATTAATTGGTAATAACTTTTTAATAATAGATATTTTTATGTTTTGGAAATTAATTTGTTCATTAATTAATAA
Organism: Calotriton arnoldi; assembly: GCA_963921515.1. Taxonomy (NCBI): domain Eukaryota; kingdom Metazoa; phylum Chordata; class Amphibia; order Caudata; family Salamandridae; genus Calotriton; species Calotriton arnoldi. The sequence continues at coordinate 292,900 of CAWUFW010000839.1, forward strand.
TTAGTAATTAATTGCCATTAATTATTATTTATTGGTATTTATCAATAATGTATTGTTAATTAATTATTAATTGCTAAAACTTTTTTAATAATTATTGCTTTTTGGTATTGAAAATTAATTATTTTTTATTTTGTTATTATTTGGTAATTAATTGTTAATAATTATTATTTAATTGTATTTATCATCTATTTAATTGTTAATTAATTATTAATTGGTAATTATTTTTAAGTACTCATTTATTGGTATTGTTAATTAATTTATTGTTATTTAATAATTAAATTATTATTTATTTAAAAAAATTATTTTAATTATTAGTCAGTTATTTTTCCCCCTACGCTATCCAACACTTTCCCTACTGTTGCACTCTCTGGAGTTGGAATAGTAATTTTTACCCCTATGCTATCCAACACTTTCCCTACTGTTGCACTCTCTGGAGTTGGAATAGTAATTTTAACCCCTACGCTATCCAACACTTTCCCTACTGTTGCACTCTCTGGAGTTGGAATAGTAATTTTTACCCCTACGCTATCCATCACTTTCCCTATTTTTGCACTCTCTGGAGTGGGAATAGTAATTTTTACCCCTACACTATCCAATATTTACTGTTTTAGTTAATGTAGTGTATAATTTATTTAACAACATTTTTTTTAATTTGTTATATATATTTTTTATATTTTTATTTATATTATTGTTGTATGTGTATGTATGTATTTATAATTTATAAAATGTTTTTTAACAATTTATAAGTTATTACATTAATTAATTGTAAATATTATTAAGTAAGTATATATATTATATTTTATATGTATATGTTTAATTTAGTTTTTACATTATATGTATTACTTATCATTTTAAACATATTTTTAACTATGTTTATTTTAAATATATGTATCATTTACTTTATTTTACATTATTTTTTAACATTAAAAAACCCGATATTTTTAACGATATTTTTGACAACGATATTTTTTATTCGATATTAGTGTACTTACCATAATGTAGATAGGACTTTGATATTCTTGACATCGATATTTCGACTCCGATATTTTTGACGTCGATATTTTTGACGTCGATATTCTGTCAGTGATTCTGTATGTATATATGTGCGTGTGTGTGAGACTTTACATTATACAATTCTTTTACTTTTTCGAAATTAACATAATGTTATTTTGCGTAATGTAAACTGTACATACATATATTTTGTATGTACATATAGAAAAAAAAAAATAAAAAGAAGGGCACCAAACACACAATACATTCTAATGTGGTGGTGTTGTATAATTTAAATCTGTTTACAAATCTGCACCATCATATTTCTATGTAAAAAAATCTTAAAGAACCTTCACTTCAAACACTACACTTCATTCAGGTACTAAAAGGTACATTCTAGCCAGTAAGTGTTCAAGAAAAAAAATATTAGACATTTTCATTAAAAACATGTACCTGTTCCTGTGATTAGCCATACAGCTTACTTTGAGGAAACACTCGGTACCTGTGTGCTTGCTGTAGAGCCAGTTGTCTGGTCCGACAGTAGCTGAAGCATCCCGTGGAGGATCGAAGAATGCGGTCATCAACATGGGAAAACGCTGAGGACACTGTAAAAAGAGGGCCTTCAAGGGGGCCAGTAGTACATCAGCGTCCTGTAGCCAAACAATGGAAGTGTTAGACATATGTCCAGCACGTATTCATATCCGCAGAATAGACAGCGGAGCACAGGCAAGATGCAGTCAACCCAGACTGATCTGAACAATAGTGACCAATGCTCTGTTAGCTACCGCAGCTGATGTGCGCCCAGAAGGAGTACCACGCGTTCACAGCACCATCGCACAAGGAGTGCTTTTTCAATCTCTGGTGGAACTGGGCTGTCCATTGCGTAGCAGGAAAATTAAAACCAGGATACCCACTACAAGTAGTGGGACCAGCTGAAGCCCTCAAAAAACACTTCCCAATACGGAGTGTATGAATGCTGGAATAACTCCGAAGATTGTCTGAAAGGTGCTCAATAGTCCAGAACCTATGCTCTTAAATAGGTGCACAATCCCCTTCATATCAGACATGTTAAAGTTACGATGTACCATTTCTCCGAAATGGAGCGGGAAGTTCATTCAGACCAGCGCCTGTATCTCAGCCAAAGACCTTGCAACCTGGAGATCAAAAGTCTATTGGGCTGAGGTTAAGGCCACATCCTTCTGTAACAGCATGGCTTTCAGTCTGCTCAGAGAATCAAACTGTATAAAGGAAATATCCAATGAAGGCCATAGCATTGCCTCCCTAACTGTGTGGGTCCGTGGAAACAATACTTGCATAACCCTGGAACTTACTGTGACAAGATATGCGATGCCTAGTACCATCCCACAACAACCTTGATCAGTCAACCTCAAATAGCTCCCATTTGAGAGCAGTTTGAACAATGGATGAATCACAGAAGCTGGGGATCCTTTCAAGTGAGATGATAGGTTTGCAACTGAAGCATTACAGGCTCCATGAGGCAAAATATCCTGACAAATTAGAGACCCGCTTAAAGAACTCTCACAGTCTGAACCGCTGAGAAAAACATCAGTGTCCCCATTCCTGCATCCAAATCTGTATGGCAAATTCCAAGACTCATGTATGTATCCCTGTCCCAATGCTTCATACCTGCCCACCTGGTGATATTGTAGACAGTATTGAAATTGGAATGTCATGACCGGCAGAGTAATATGGCCATGGATTAATCAACCGTGGAAGGTGACTCAGCCATGGTAAAAGGTAATTTGTCCAATATTTTAATGTGCAGAATTGCATACTTTGCCTCTCTTCCTGCCATTGTTGTCTGTCTTTCTGTTATATGCAGAAAACAGAGTTGTACTGCTGATATACCACCAGGGCACGTGACCAGAATGCAATGAGAGTAACGTCCAGCTTAATAATAATAGGAATCGCAATTGCGATTGTCCATGTTGTAATATAGACAAATCCTGTTGTTCTATTAGATCTATTGCAGAAGACACAATGTTGCCCAGTAAATAAATCCTGGATGATAGTGTGGTCATGCAATTGTCAACCACTGCCAAAGCGTTTTCTAGGTTAACGCTATCAATTTCACGTAGTCTCTCAGCAGCTTCCTGTTGAGAGATTTTCCAAACCTCATTGTAAATAGCATATAAGAAGCGTTTCTGACGTGGCTTTTGGGGACCTAAAAAACATCCCTGAGATCCATGTCATCTGACAGTAAGGACAAGTGTTGTTTCACCTGGGACAGTGTTGAAGTTCTCAGCCGCTCTAGGTATAACTTCCCAACACTGTAAGATGTCACCAACACCGAGTGTTCTGTTTGTACATAGCGCTGGTCAGGCATATGGGCACTAAACCCTTCAGAGGTACCCCTGAATCTTGACTGACACCTAGCCCTGTCGATAGGCCAGACTAACCATCCCTTCCAATTGGGGTCAGATGTATTGTATGAACCATCATGTAGAATGCCATCTAATGTATCCTCACTATGTTGTGTATAATTTTGCCATCCCTCAAAGTGTGTAAGTGAGGGAATCCATGGTGTGTTCAAGTCCTTGATCTTGGCTAACCCAAGGCAGGAAGTCTGATGCACTTTGTTGTTCAGGAATATTATCTGATGTGGTATGAGGCAAGCTCTAAATAAGGCATCAGTTCTCTGAACCTTCCAATCTTTAGTCCCCCAGACAGATTTTGTGTCTATAGGGTCCTTCCAAAAGTCAAAACCCAGAGTATATCTGTTTCGTGTTAGTAAGCATATTTTTCTGTGCAGTTGGAGGTGCAACCTTATAAAAAAAAGTGGTCGGGTCTAATGTGATAAACCCAGAAAAATAAGCAAACTTTTATGCAAAAGTAGCTGAACTACCTTTCTGCAGTGTTGGGCAATGTTCCCATTGATGGTAAGAGAAACTTTTACGTGGCATACTTGCTTTGTGCAAGAAATGATGACCATAGTGTTGGTAACAAAACTTGGTGTCAAAATTGGATATCATCATACGATTCATCACTAGAAAATGCAGCCGATTGTTCTAAATCAGACAGCATAATATTTACAGTTTCAAAATCCCAATCATCAGAGAAAGTACTTGAGGGGATGATATCACTCAATGGAATTTTAAACATGTGTGGTATTTTTAAAAGTTCAGTTGGACCATATACTTCATCCGAAAACCTGTCCCAAACTATTCCTTCAAGAACTGGAACTGCTGTAATGTTCACTAAGGACAGGTCTCTCTGTTCACGGTGTGATGATGCGTGTGGTTTCAGGACCAAGTTCACATGTTGTACTGCAGAGCGTTCTGGGCGGTAATGTCCATTCAGGAGCAGAAAAAAGACAGTCACCACACCTTTCCAGAGGATTAGAAAGAGTGGACCTATAGCATTCCAGAGCTGTAGCCAGGGAGAAACAGGGTAAGAGTTTTTCAACCAAAGGTAGAACTCACAAATTCATTGTTTGTGGGAAGCAAGGTGTGGCCGTAACCCAGGTTCACTGGGATCCAATGAGAAAGTCTCAAAATCAATGAAGTAGCCAGACTCAGTCGATCTACCTTTGGTAGCTCAGCAGGTTTTGTAGAACAGGCAGATGTCTCCGTTTGAAACATATTCACATAGATGTCGGTGTTAGGCTGAATTGAGATCTGTGTGTCATTTGTAGATTGAAGTCATTCAATTTCAACAGGTACAAGTTACATTCTGTTGTTGATAACTCCTTCACTTCGTGGAGTAGGATCTTCAAATATTATTAGTCTTTTTGTCTGAACTTCCTGTATGGTAGCGAGACGAGATCTGGTGCTTCCCAGGAGCCCACGTGGGCTACTATTGAGTGATACACATAGGGGCCGATTCCGATCTGGGTCGGAAAGCTCTCCGACCGAGCCGGATCCGGAGAGATTTCCGACCGAGCCGGACTCCCCCAGTCCGACCGAGCGAGTACGATGCGGCCGTATGCTGCCCGACTCGATTCGGTCGGACTCCCATTGAAGTCAATGGGAGCCGGTCGTACAACGCGTACACTGGCTCCCATTGACTGAATGGGCACGTCGCGAACTTGGGGGCCCCCTACAGTGGGTACGCGTCGGTGCGACTTGCACCGTACATGCATGTGTAGGGGGGACCCTTGGGTCCCCCCTGTGTTCGACTCGTGCGGCTACGCGTGCAGGGGGGTCCGACACGGACCCCCCAAGTCCGGCTCCGGGTGCTTTTGTGAGCCGGATGCTTCGACTCAATCCGGCCGTCCGACGCGTGCATCGTACTCTCTCGGTCGGGAAACGTCTCCATTGCATGGTGCGAGCCGTGTCCGTACGAGTCGGTCGGAGCGGTTCGGACCTGGGAACGAGTCGGTTGGCAATTTCGCATGCGCTCGCATCATACTTGCTCGCTGGGATGACTGTACGAATCAGTCGGAAAAAAGGCCTCCGAATCGGATCCGGTAAAGCCGAATCCGATTCGGAGCCCTACCGGCCGAGATCGGAATCGGCCCCTAAGTGTGGTTTGATCAGATCAATGGAGACAAATATATTTTCTTTCTTGCCGGCAAGAGGCGGAAGAAGTACTGTTCTTGTTCGTTTGACAGCCAGAGCAGGTACAGGTGCTCTGTAAGATGGCCCAAATTCTATTTTGTTCACAATCTTTTCTCTGACCAGGTCCCCAATCTTCGGGACCCAGGCAGGTCTTGCCGGTACAGCTTTCATTTCTCCAGTGGTGGTGCGTTTTACTTGGACGTTGCTTCATAATGCCCGGAATTCATTGAGTTCCTGTAAAACAGCCAAACGATCATTGATGTCAAATGGTTTTTCATCCGCCACTGTGCTGCCACAGTCGAGGTCAGGTACCCACATTCTAATACCAAACAGGACTTCTTTTGGAGTACGGCCCCCCAGGGAAATTCTTGGCATGTTATTAAGTGCCCTCTGGACCCCATATAGGTGATTGAACCAACTGTCACCCGAGCCTAATACCCTTGCTGTTAAGGATTGCTTTAAGTCCTGGTTTTTCCTCTCCACAATCAAATTTCCCTCTGGATGATATGGAGAGGGGTACAGCAATGCAACATCCAAACTTCCCATGGCTTCTTTGTAAGCTCATGAGCTAAACGCAGGGCCATGATCAGAATGTAATGCGCAAATTGCGTATGTCCTATAAAGACTCGCAAATCATTTATAACAGTTCAAGCGTCAGCCAAGCACAGGCGCCAAACTCACAGGAATCTAGAGCATGAATCCACTACCACCCGGATGTACCTGTAAGCGCCGTCAGATTGTAAGGGGTCGCAGTGGTCCAAATAGACACATGCTAGAGGTCTGTCTGCTATCAGTAAGGATGTTTGCAGTGGACGTGCTACAGTGGAACCCTTCATCTGCTGACAGATGTCGCACTTAAGGACATAACCCTTGGTCTGTTTAGTAAGAACTGGCCACCAGTAACACTGCTTCAATAATGAAATAGTTGCAGCAATACCTACATGTGCTTAACCCAGACCCTCGTGTGCAGCTAGAATTAAACCTAATTTGCGATCTTTGTTTGGCATTACTCTATTCCCCACTCCTGAAATTTGAGCATACAGAATATTTTGTGCATCTAACTTATAGGAGTACTTCAGTGGAAGCCTTTTTGACAAGGCTGAGCTGTTGTTGCGCGTAACGTTCACAGCTATCATTATCTGTCCATCTATCCTCATACTAGAATGAGTGATTGCAGCAATGGCAGCAGTTCTCACTGTTGGTTTGGCGGCTTCATCAGTCAGTGAATTCTTTTCAACGTGCACGCCAACACGCTGATGACTCAATGTGTGAATTACATGAGCCTGTGGCAAGCCTTTTTTCAGCTCTGCCACCTGTTCCCAAAGCAATTTGTACTTTTTTGTGAACCCATTTTGGCCCCAATAACGTAGATATTATTGTATGACTGGACACAATAAAACGAATCGCACACAATGAGTGTGGGGAATTTCTGATCCATATTTTTTAGTGCCAGTATCAGGGCTTTTAGTTCTGCCAGCTGTGCCATGCAGTCTCCTAGAGACTGCGTCTGTGTATTGCTAGGACGGAACTTGCCATCCCGCATACAACTCTTTACTATCGCACATGCCGTGATGTATTGCTGTTTACTTCCTACGACAGGCTGGGCAGATCCGTCACTGTAAATGATGTATTCATACTGATCTAGAGGCATTATTTCATTTGGGAGAGGATATTCTTGTTCGTACTGCAGGAATTCTTGTGTTTTCAGTGTGGAATTAAATTTGTAGCCTACATCTGTTGCAGCGAGAGAATTAGCCCATTGTATCCATCGTGGATGCAGTGCTTTTGCATTTGGTATGCTTGCTTTGGTAACAGCCTCTAAGTTTTGTGTCGGAGCCACTACAATTATTCATTTCCCCTGAGCTAGTGCTCTTTCTCTCACTACAGCAGTCAGTACTGCTGTCAGAATTTTTTCAGTGGATGCAAAGCGCATCTCAGTGTTTGTATACAAATGGGATCTGTATGCAGTGGGTACAGTTTCGTCTTCATTGAAGATTAGGTAAGTGTGCCCTGATTGACCCGTGACTACACAGATCACCAAATTAATGGTGTTTACACATGTGTGTAAGTGTTTGGAAGCTATCATGTCAGCTTGTATGGAACGGAGAATTTCTGTGTGTTCCTGTGTCCAATGTCGAACTGAAAAATCTGGTCTGATTAGGTCATAGAAAGGTTTCACTTCAAAAAAATTAGCTGCCAGGCTTTTCCCTTCACTTGTTAGCTCATATCCCAAAAATAGGACATTGAGGTGGGTAATTTTTGATTTTATAAAGTTGAATTTGTAACCTACAGTGGCGAACCGTAACATTCTGTGGTTCACCCTATGCAAGTGATACAATAATTCATCGTCCATCAGATAAATATCATCTACATAGGACAATGCCTTCTCATCACAATTTTGAAGTAACTCTGTTACCCTTGCTGAGCACAATCTGGGGCTATTCTTATACCCTTGGGACAGTCTACAGAATTTGCGCTGAGGGCGAGCGCTGAAAATGATGTCAAATGTCTGCTTTCAGGCTCAATAATTTGGCAGAAAAATCCATTTGAGATGTCTAGTGTTGTTTTGTATTTCTTCCGCACAATGTTATTCATTAATGCGGCACTGTGTGCATTTTGTACTGCAAATGTTTTTGTGCATGTGTTTGAATGCCTGTAGTCTAAAACTAGATGGTATGAATTGTCTGGTTTTATTGCAGGAAACAAAGGATTATTCATGGAATAGGTGCAATTTTCAATAACACCTTGGTATTCAAGTTGATCTAGGATCTCCCTGACTTGTTTCTTTGTGTCATGTTTTATTGGGTACTGCCTCTGTGGTGTAGGATTAGTTATAACTGGGATTACATGGTGAGGTGACTCAGCATCCCACCCTACATGATTGTGGTAAAGTGCAGGAGCTAGCACTAACGCCCACTCCTGGCGTATGAAAGTTTGAGTGACTGGAACGAGGTTGGAGAAAGCCTGCAAGATTACCTCTTCCCCCTTTGGGCAATCCATGATGAACTCAGGCGGCCAATCTTTTTCAGCCAAAAGGATATCATATCCAAACGTCAGGTTCTCCCAAAAGAGACCTTTCACTTTTCTGGGTATGTGCCCCTCCATTTGGAGTGTTATTTCGTATAACTGATGTGGGACACTTACCCTTGTATCAGGTGTTTTACCGTGATATGTTCATTCAACGCTGCTGTCACCAGAAGTTCCATCAAGTTCTGGTGAGCTATTGTTACTTCTGCTGCGCTGTTTAGCATCATCAGAGCCCATTTCCCGTTCAGTAGTAGAGTCCTCAGTAGCCTGGGCATTTCTTATCTTAAGGCCAGCTACCTTCTTTTTTTTAAATTGAGGTTTACTTTTGGGTTTATCCTCTTGTTTGATAATGTAGTCTGAAGTGAGATGTGTGTCTCTTGGCTTTGTTCGCTCTTCTGATCTGCGTTCTGACCGTCCTACCCTATCCAAGTTTTTTGATGAACCCTGAAAGGAACAAGAGGAAAGTGTATCAGTATCCTGATACCTGTCAGGTATTTTAATATTATCATAGTTCCTAAGATTATATTTTCTATCAGAGGTCTCCTGTTGAGGAGACCCACTCCGTGATTGTGATGCATTCTGCTTATTTTGTTTTGATTGCTTGTTGTCCCATTTCTTTTTAGAAGAATCGGGTGCTTGCTTTGAGTTGTCCTTTTCCAGATTACTCGTCAATTGTGGTTTCACAGGTCTAGCTCCCAAGTTATCTCTACCCAGCGAAGCATAGGTATCTTCGATAATCTTAGGTAATTCTCGCTCCTGTTGTGGAGGAGTGCATTCCCTCAGGCGTTGGCGTATAGCCACCGCTGCTGCCTCCCCTTTTATTTTAGCCAACATAATTGTTGATACCTGGGCAAAATTGCCTATCAATTTTATCCCCAAGTCCAGGGCAGGTTCTGCCTATTACTAATTCTGTATCTGTTTCAAAACTTCTGGTATGACTGCAATTGAAGGGGTACCATGAGTTCTGGTGTATAAACGGCAACAAAAACTCTATCGGGGGAGCTATTCCCATTGGCAAGCAAATAGTCAGTATTCTGTGTTTTTCTTGTGGGCCTGTATGTGGGAAAACTGCCTCAAGCTGGGCTATTTTCTGTGCTATTCAAAATGGCATTTGCTCATATCTAGTGGGCATTCTTCTCATAATCGCGTTCAGCGTTTGTGGGGTGATTTTTGTTGCAGTCTCTTGTGGTTGACCAGCTTGAGTAACCCTTGAAGGTTGAATTGTGAGTGTTTGCATTACGAACAGTGTAAGATTTCTGTATAGTTTGATTATTTCTCTGTGAAGTGGACGTAAGTCTACTGCTGGCAATGTTTCAATCTATGGATGCGGTGTGTAAGCTTCTAGGACCGACCAAGTCGCTCCATCTCTCCTGAGCAGACCAAGTCTCACTTTATCTGTGGTATGGGGGAGGGCGCCTTCAAACCAATTTATATGCTCCTGGTAAGTTAACGGGACTTCTATGTCCTCATATGGAATATATTATTCTAGTAGTTCATCTGGAGTATAAGAATGAAACATATGTGTGCATGCATCTGCAGGTGGAAATTTAACCCATGAATAGAATACCTCTGTTCTGAATGCCTCGTGTGCCTCAATCACAAAGGTTACGGTCCCACCCAATGATGTGACCCCATAGTCTAATATTTTCATAGTAAGTGCATGTCTGCAATTTTCTGCAATGTTCAGAGCACCTTCCTGCTCAGCTTCCTCTACACTTGTACCACTCGCACCACTCATACCAGCGTCTCCAGTCTGTGACATTATAAGAGGAAATTTTTACGAAAAGTGATAAAGTTTATGCACAATGTTGGGAATTATTATTCTTCAAGCTTGAACAAACCTACAGCTGATACATAGGATATACCTACTCAGCTGTGGCGGATTTTTTCCTTCCCACCCCAGACATCTCTGGGAAAATGTGAGCAGGGGTCTCTGAGAAAGCACAGATGAACTACTCAGATTTGACTGTTAAATAAGAACCAAACCAACGTTGGGCGCCATGTCATGTAGGATCTGCGCGTTTAGACAACATAAACTAAGGGATTGGTGTCCAGACTGATTCCAGACTCCCCCAAAGGATATGTCAGCCTTTAAACCAGCTAGTTCACAGTGCCACCATAAAACCCCTAACTTTACCAAGGAGAAAATAGTTTCTGGCAACTATTGAACATGACAACCCTTGATCCTTCAGGGATCGTGGAAACAGTACAGTACTTTTTGCTCAGTTAATCGTGCTCACTTAGGGGCTGATTAGGATGACGGGTGGACTTACGTCTGCCCGCCACCCTATCGGAAACGGGACCGCCCGACAGGCTGTCGGTGGTCCCGACAGAGGAATTACGATGCGACCGCCACCACGGCGGTCGCAATGCCTATCCTTTCCATTGCGGCAGGTGCTGCTGGCTGTAGCAGATGTCGCAATGCAAAAAGGGAACATCTGACATATCCCTGCACTACGTGGCAGGCACCATGCGGTGCCTGCCACATGGTGCAGAGATATGTAGGGGGCACCATAGGTGCCCTCCCAAAACCCATAGCTTAGTGCCAGGGGGTAAGGGGGTCCCACTATGGGCCCCCAAAGTCCCTTTATGCCTGCCTTTTCATGGCCAATTCTCCCTTCACAGAGTCAAAATCGACATTTTGGGGCCGATTCTGATGCGAGTTGGAAAAGCTTCCCGACCGAATCGGTTGGGAAATGGTGTCCGACCCACTCGGATCGGGAAAGTCCGACCGGCAGAGTAGGATGCATCCGGATGCTTCCAGATACGATTTGGTTGAACTCCCATTGACTTCAATGGGAACATTTGTTCCTAACCGCATCAGAATTGGGCCCTCGGTCGGGAAGACACGTTCCCGATCCGATTTGGAAGGAGCAAATGCCGTTAGGAGGCCTTCCTAACCGCATCAGAATCAGGCCCTCGGTCGGGAAGCTTTTCCAACCCGCATCAGAATCGGGCCCTTTGTGTTAACTATATGAAGCTGTTGATGTGTCTCATCATTGAAGAAAGAACATATTGTGGCACCCTACTTAATGTTGGTTGTGACATTCCACCACATACTGCTGCAATGTAATGGAATGATCCTGTGGCCACAACAGGGAGCACTGCCATTATTTTCACTATTGGTTTATTGATGTGGGTTTCCTATTGTGAGGCAGAACATCTGGCTCCAGCTGATGACATAAATCAATGAGTTTGCCTGTTTAATCTGATTTCTTTGATTATTTCCTATTCTTCCATAGTGACAAAGTTTGGGACCGTGAATGTGAATGAAAATATAGCATAGTTTTTCGAGTATGCATGGGTTCTAATGTACTAGGAAGATATGAAAAACAGTTCTTTATTCCGATTAAATCAAATACTAGTTTTTGATTTGTGGTTTTTGTTCTTTTTGTCATATAAAAAAAAAAACGTTGCCTACATGGAAGTTATTTATGAATAAACAAATTTTAAATTTTAACTTTTTGAAATGTAGGATGGAACAAAAAAGGTGAAAAAATTGACAAAAAAGAAATACAACACCAGTCTTTGATTTGCTTTTAATTTTATTCAACAAAAACAAATAAATTAAAACAGGATGAAAACAAAAAAACAAACAAAAAACATTAAAAAGCAATTATTGAAGAGTCAAAATTGTTTCAAATTCAAAGTGCAAAAAACAACTGGCATCAGAAAGGTAAATATATACAGAAAATAGACCCCACAAAATAATAACACAGTCAGCCGTAATCAAATTCCAGGACTTCACCCCTACCCCCTACTGGGCCAAGTAAATTGATATTCTGGACTGCAGGAGAACTAAAAGTCTCCTCATTTAATGGAGCCACTAACAGTTGAACGTTGAACAGAATGGTTGGGATAGGGATGGGGTAGAGTGATGATGCAGCACTCTAGGATTGACCAATGGTGCCTGGCTTCTAGAACTTTCCTCTCTCAATTGAAAGCACCAGCTCAAAGGAGAGACCAACGAGAAGTCACTGGATAATATAGCAACAACAGTAATGGAATGCCTAGCCCGAAGGGGAACCCATCTGATCCCACTGCAAGGATGTGCTGAAGGACTTTTACTCTAGCTGGCCCGCAGGACTTGGAAGGGTCTCCCTAAGGCCAGCGGAGCAAGCTCCTTTATGCTCCATAAAAAACAGCTGAAGGAATGAACCTGCTGAGGGACCCTGAATGGTTCACCTGGCACATCTGTGGACAGACCCTTGACTCCTCTGGTACACAGGGGTCGTTAAAGAAGTCAGGAGGCCATGGGACCTCTTGAGTGAGGCAGGAAAGGTATTCTGCTTGCTGCCTGTGGCTTTGGAAGATGTCCCCCAAACAGGAAAGAGTGCCAGAAGCCCAGCTAAAGGATAGGTTGGATTAAGGAGGTGACAAAGATCAAGCCACCAACCAAGTACCCTTTAGAGCGCAGGACACCTGAGAGAAATGCTCCTGGTCGGTAGAGCTGGCCACCAGAAGCGAAACGAGTCAAGAATCAGCAAATTGGGCATTACGGGCTGGATAAAACCACCTGAGAAACTTGGTCCCCTAGGAGGACTGAGCGGAGAAGAAAGCGCTTATTGCTTCATGTCAATTTTCCAAATCATTCCCCGGGAAGGTTCAATCCCTTGGGCATTGCCACCACCTATCTCATTTATTTGACAAGGTAGTTTCCCTATCAGCCCTGGGGACCCTATGACCCTGGACACAATTTATTCAACATTGTACCAGGAGACCCCATCACCCTAGGATTCGAAGAACCAGACAGGTGTCCACCTGCCCTCCTGTGCACATATCTAGAGGGGGTGGGTGCACCTGAACAGGATAGTCACAATGCCACCTCCTGCACCGGCAGCAGGAGAAACCAGTTGCTCAGGGAGTCGCTTGGGCCACGTGAGAGTGGGCTCCCGGATGGTCCCAGTTTACTCTAATTGCCAGGTGCCCTAGAAACAGCAGGGACACACAGCCTCTGAAAGATAAGCAGTGTGGCACAAATTCACTTTAATAAAAAAAAATAACCTTCTGTTTTGAATTTGTAAATCGCAGCGTGGGGCTGCATACCTAGAGTGAAAAGTGACTCATCAAATATTCATGGATTGGGTGAAAGAGTGCCTTATTCGCACTAAGGGGCCTAAAATGTACATATTTCACTAATGTGGTGCCCCAAGAAGGAACTGCCAACGATAGATGAAGTGTGTTTCTACAATGTCAGCATCATTGATCCCTTTTAACCACAAATGGGGGTCTATGAGAATATCTCCAAAGATTTTGTTAAGACTCTAACTTCTCTGGACTCCTTCTAAAGTGCCCAATAGTGTCTTCATCCTCTTTCTTTCCTGGACAGTGTTCTGCTGTATCTTGTGGATGTGCATTTCAAATGTGACTGATTAATCTCCTTCAACCACTAGATCACAATATAGTTTTATTTGCCTGGAAGAAGGATAATGGTGTTGATTTGGAGATCCTCCAAGGAGTACAGGGAGACTGATAAGCACTCCAAGTTCTTCTCTTCATTTTACATGTCATTAGACACGTTTTCTAGACTTAAACATTAATAAATATTAACAACGTATCAGTTTATAAAGAATTCAAACATTTTTAATAAAAAAACCTTAAATAGTAGGGTTTGATAAACATTCCAATATTTTTTAACTATATAGGACCATGAGGATTTCTCTTTTATTCTGTTTTTAAAGATTGATTCTAACATCAAGCTAATGTAATGTCAGTGCAGATGCCTAGCCTAAGTCTAGAACCTAAAAAAATGTCCAAGGGCAAATAACTAGGATTTATTAATATTATTTATAAAAAAACACTCTGTATGATGCAGAGCAGGTGAGCATGAGGGAGAAGTCGGAGGGTTAGAACAAGCCCTGGCCCGGAGGCAGAACAAAGGGGTCGGACACTGCAAGTGTGGTGAGCAGGTCAGACTGGACCTGGCCGCAGTCTCCTGCCAGGGAGGCTGAGAAGGTAAAAGCGCCTGGCGGCTGCCTCACCATATTGGTGCAGGCCAGCGACACTGCACCACGCTACATGGCAGTGCCCGCACCGGCATAGTTGGGGAGTTGGCGGTAGTAACAGGTGGATACAAGAGCAGTGACTGCAGTAGCGAGTAGGTGAGTGAGTAAGCTCCCTCTTCCCCTTCTGCAGCCCTCCAGCTTTTACACCATAACAGGTCCTTGCAGCGCACTCGTGCCCCTCCCTGCTTGTGGCCGTGGCCTCCGAGTCCCAAGGGAGGTGTGGCAGCGCTGTTTCTAAATTCATCACCCCAGGATCGCAGCTGGCGGGAGCCTTCCATACTAATTATTCCTCCTGTAGTGTTCCCTGGCAAGATATCCCGGGGTTAGAACACTAGAAAGCCTACTAAGGATAAAGACGGTACCAGCACACCAACAATGGCGGGACAGAAACAGCCATTTCACAAAATGGAGTCAGTAGAGCTTTCGGTGGATCCGTCCCCTCTGGCCCTGCTCTTTGATCCCACTGTTTCCCCTCTCTTGGAGGTTGGAGAGCAGGCGGGAATGAGTGGAAACTCCATTGGCCCCTCGCCTCAGAGTACCCGCTCTTCAAAGGGGACGATCAGGGGTTACTTTTTTATAATCGGGCGGTGACCATCCAGAAATAACACCAGAAGGTGAATCCTGGGATACAGAATTAAAAAGCACAGGGCCCTCTCCCAGCCAGACAATCAGTCTCCACAATATCACTCAAAACGTAACTATGAATGCATTAACGGCTCTCGGTACCAATCATGTCCATACCATACCCATTGCAAAGGCTAACTGAACCTATTGCTAATAGTAATAGTACCCACTGGGAGTACAGGGAGCATAGAGGCAGTAATTCTATGACTTCAAAAGCACTGATTATTAGTGGAGGCATAAAAATAACCACAGAATCAAAGATAAACAAGATCACTGTAGCAGCTCAAGTTCACCGAATCCAAGAACAAGGGAGCATCCCAGCCACATCACAGAAATCCAGAAACAAACAATTAACAACAATTAATACTCCAACTAGTACTCCAAGGAGGGTGAAAAAAAGACTAAAGAAGCAACTCCTAATAAACAGAGTATCGTCATCGCATAAGCCTCTTAAAGCCACCAACCTCTTCCCTATAATTAGGCAATTGATCAACCCTGTGCCCCAGTTGTCAACAATCAATTACAAAACTGATAACGCAGATCCCATGGCTCCTCTGTATTGCGATGAGGGTGAGGAGGCAAGCCCTATTAGGACAGCTGCGGAATTGGATGATCTGATGGACCCTAACGGTGTAACCTCACACACGTATCAGTCCAGGGAAGCAGCAGCTGGGCCACCTGCCCCTCTCTACTATACAAATAGCACAGAAGTACATTCCAGAGTTGCAACAAGGAGAAAGCAGAGAGCCTAGGGACAAAAGTACTCAGTCAGAAGGGACGTGCTCAGATTTACCTCCAGGCTACAACCAAGGAGGTGTAACGTGGGGCCCTTCAATGGGTTTGAATCCATTCAAATCTTTATGGCTCAAAAGTGAGCGAGCAATCCCTCTAGCAGTGAATTCTGTCTTGCAGCTGGTGACAAACTGCCAAAACGCAAATACTGGTCCTTCTTGAAACAGCAACCCAGTGGAGCCATTGTAGTCACACAGAGGTCCAGCGTCCTCTTATCCTGAGCATTTACAGATTATCCCTCAGGCCAAAAGGGGGGAGGAAGGTCATGACCATCCAGAACTGGCCTTCATACCCAGGTACTGTCCAAAAGGCCCCTAGGACACGCTCAATAGGGGGAATCTGCTGAGGCTGTTCAGACACATCCCCGCACTAAAACACATACCCTCGGAGGCCCTTGTATGGGTGAGAATTGATCTACCATGCCTAAACTCAAATAGGGATTCCACTTCGGTATGGAGTAGAGAGGACCAGAGAGATGCAGTGTGGGCAGAAAAAAACACCTTCGCAGAATGGGGGATTAATTTACATAAACCCATACTATCAAAATATGCTTATGTCCTGCCAAACTCAGTGCCAAGACAGACAGTATTAAGTGTCCTGAAGGGCATGTCAGGAGGAAAACGCGGCTGGGCAGTGGAAGAAGCTGTAGGATTGACTGCCTTAGCAATAGAATGTACCCATAATAAGAGAGAGGTACGTTCTGACATCCCAAGTTATATACACATGAAGGAGGGATGCAGGAGTTTCCCATAATCAAGAGACCGGGCCATCAGTCTTTGTCCTGGAAGGAGCCTACCACAAGCACCTCAGAAGCTAAACTCCAATCTCTCAGTGGTCTCATGGAATGTGGCCATTCTCAAAAATGTCAGTGCAAGTAGGGAAGCAATGTCTTACCTGGAGGTAAGTGACATTCTCTGCCTTTAGGAGACCTGGACTCTAGCCCTGACAACCTTGTCAGGTTTCCATGAGTCTTTTATCGGCGACTGGCACAGGTCTATTCTGTCGCCCATCGGGGGGCTTATCCATTTTCATCAAGCCTCCAAGGAAACTAGAGGCCATACCACTGGATCTCAGCAGCAAAGCGTCACAAGCAATTCTCATTCCGGGGCCTGAAATTTAATTGGAATGATATTAGCCTGATGCTGGTAAATTATTATCTTAATGCACCAAGGAAAGCAATATTGGAGACAGCCTTGAATCGCTTCTCCTGGATTATCCATTGTACAAAATCATAATTGCAGAAGACTTTAATACCAGAGGTCTGAGGGCGCCTTCAGAATGCTCCATCCAGTCGTGAGCAGGTGTCTAACAAAAAGGACTTTCTGTCAACCCACAAATTGATGTCGGCGCAAATTGAAACTGAGGCGAAAGAGAAGGAACGGGAATTTCCTCTAACTTGCAAAGGCCTATTGACCATCGATTACATTTTTCTCCCTAAAGGTTTAGCTGCCTAGCTTGAAAACTCTGAAATAACAGTCAGTATAGAAAGCAATCATAACCCACGGAAGTGCACACTGAAACTAACCTCACAACTTTAGGACAAGAGCAATCATGTGGGCACTTCAACTGGGGAGAAGACAGTGAATCTTGTAAGAAGAATAAAGTGGTGACCAGAACATACAACAATAGTCACCACTTGATTAGGGACACCTGAGCTCATATTAAACCTGAACCAACCAGAATCAGTCCTACTGTTTTGGGAAAAATATGTGGAAGACCTTAAAATGCTTCTGATGAGCAACAAGATTAAGCCCAACTTTCAACTGATGAGTCGGGATAAGAAAATGGCAGTCCATTATGATGAAGCCATAATTTTTACAAAAAGAGCACTTTGCAAAGCCCAGCAGGCCCACCATTACAAACCCTCTGATATTACTGCAGTGGCAGTAAAACTGATGAGAAGAACCCACAAAAAAAACGTCTGCGAACATCAGAAGCAAAGGAATGGGCTACTATCATTTGACTGCTCAAAGATCCTGATCAAGCACACTTCTGGGACTATGTCAACAAACTAAAAAATGGCAATGTAACCAAGGAGGACGGGGTTTCTGAAGCGGCATGGGTTAAGCACATATCTGAGCTGTACATGGATTGGACAGCACATGAACAGGACATTAATCCGCCAGAGAATCAAATCGGCACAGGAGAACTAACAAGCTCCAGGTAGGTTGCAAGCATAATCCACCACTTGAAAAACAAAGGGCCTGGGCCCAAATGGCTTGCCTGCGAGCCTATTTAAATGTACCCATATCAGCTGGGTCAGGCTGGTGACTCTGCTTTTCAATTTTGCCTTTCAAACTGCTACTATCCCTGATGTCTGAAGAGGGTCCACCTTTCGCCTGATATTTAAAAAGTGGGAACAGACTCTAGCCTCAAATTATTAACTGATTGCACCTTTGGACATAGAGGCAAAAGCCTATGCGTGAGTCCTGTTGGGGCAGTTAAAGGCCTGGGCAACAGATGAGGACATCCTGCCTTTTTTTCAATCTGGCTTCTGGGCAGGGGCATCAATTCTAGCATTATGCTTCCTCAGACACCAAGCTTCTTCAAAAGAATGGGTTACCTCTCTTCTGCTGCTTCATAGATTCCAGTGCGGCATTTGACAGGGAGGACCGGGCAACCCAGAAGGAAGCTAGATGCTTTGGGTATACCCCCAATGCTCCTAAGAGCTGTAATCTCCTTATATACGGAGACATGTGTTTGGGTGAAAACTGACCCCAGCACGATTACATGTACAATTTACACCAATTGCGGCATATAGCAGGGCTGTGTTTTGGCCTCCTTGCTGTTCATTCTTTACATGGCCGATTTAGATAAAACATTGGATTCCAGCTGCCTGGTTCTTCCCAAGTTAGGAAACACCAAATGGCAAATAATACAATATGTGGATGATATTGTGATCATGGACCACACAAAATCCAGAACTGGGACCACTGCCTGCCCTTAAAAATATTTTTAGAGCCTGTCACAAGGGACCCCTTACCATTTGCAACTCCATTACCACCCTCTTGAAGAGGGTGGTCATTTGCGAGTGTTTTGCTACTGCAATTGCGGTCGCAAAACATTGGTACATGGCTTTGAGGTCGCTATTAGGAAGGGAATGCTCCTTCCTAATAGCGCGTCGCAAAATCTATTTAGCGAGTCGCAAATAAATTGCGACTCACTAAATAGGCTTTGTACATGGCCCATTAGGTTTTTGCATGCGTAAACGGGTCGCAAACCCGTTTGCGCATGCAAAAACGGGTCGTACATCTGGCCCTAGATCTTTTAGTCAGAGTTTGCCACTTGCATGTCTTTAAGCTATTTGTTTATATTACTTATATATTACATCTATGTTGCAATTTATTGATACATAGTTATGGATGGAAGCCATTGTAATTCAACTTGATTAAACCTGGCCTGGCCTTTTGTAAAACGGATTGTGAAGTCTGTGTCCCCAAACTGTCAAAATGTATTACTTATACTCATGTTGTTTAAGGAAATTCACCTAGCCATTGTAGTGAGGTTACGGGAAACATTGCCTCTCTCAATTTTTTATGAGCCTTTTTGTTTTTAATGTAGATGGTGAGTAATCTGTCTGATGAGTACCGTTTGGTGGATGTAAAGGTTCAGGGTTGAAAAAGGAGATCCTGATGTGAAAGTTGTTTAAACCTTTAGTTGAGGGCTAAACTTTGACATTTATAACTATACTCCTTCAGCTGTACAGATGATAGTCTGATTAACCTCTATTCTCAATAGAAGGGGTTCGATACAACCCTACTGTAAAAAAAACTTCAAGGGACTATCTTAGTGTATTTTTGCTAAGAAACTAGAAAACAACGGACACTCCAAACAGCACATCCCACACAGTTCCAGAAATAAGAAGTTGGTGCAATCCTTCCTCAGTACCAGTCGTTGATTGCTACTGCTGCTTCAGCAGACAATACGTAGAAACACACAATATCAAAAGGTGCACCCAACCATTCAAGAATTCATAGTCCAAAAGTCTTGAAAGATTTTTTAAATTGGATTCCTTTATTTAATTCCATCAAAACAGCAAATCAGCCAATGTGTTTCATTCAATGAACTTAAACTTCCTAAGGGCTGTAAACAATACATATAGGAACACATGAGTAACACAAATTGTCACAATTCATATACAAAATACAGCATATACGCTTAAAAAAGACACAATCAAAACCATAGCCATTAAAAATACTTTAAAATGAGTACTCAATAGGAGATGTTGAAGCAAACTTAACCAAGGGATGGCCATAACATGTTCCACTCCTAATGCTACATTCTTTAACCAATCATGGAAATAAAAAAAAAACACACCATAGTGAGAGACCCAACAAGCTATAGAGAGGAAATAGAACAGAGAAATATATTTATAATCTTTGCAGAACTTTAAACCCAAGACATACACACCCGTCATCCAGAAAAAGCAGTCACATTACATTTTAAATTCTAATAGGGTAAGATTACAACACCTGTTCAGAAAAATGAGATTTGTATTCAAAACCTCCATATGTTGGTAGACAAGACATACCTCTGTATGATAAATTATTATTGATTTGTGCAGTGATCTAATCCAATGCGTCCATTGTCAACAGTCAAGGCCAAATGGGAAAGTCATCCCATATTCCAATGGTGGGGATTCTACCCCAATGTAGACATCTGACGGGAACATATATTGTATTTTTCCATTTTCTTGTAGACTATTCTCGTTAAATGTAAGGTTGACAGAGAATTGTTTCATTGCCCAATAACCACAGGCTTACACACTATCTGTGTAATCTTGACCACAGACTGCCTGCAATCAACATATTTCATACCACTTGGCTAGGAGTCCATGCTGTCTCAAATGTTCAAACAATAAGATAAAAATAGGACTTTTCCATATAACCTTGAAAAATGAACGTGAAACACCTTTATGGCAAAATTAGAGGTGTTGCATATGTCTAATGCCTTCCAATCAGCCCACTGACATTTGACCGTCAAGTTCATTTATATTTTTCAAATCATGACTTTCATAAGCCGACCGCTTTTCTCTGTCTCTCCCCCTAGTTCGATATCAATCCCTTCCATTGTGTTGTGCTTTGGACTGATAATTGCCCCAGCCACGTTTCAGAGGCTGTTGCACCAGATCTTAGCTGGGATGGAGGAATTTAGTGCTGCTCATTTTGATGACATAGCTGCCTTCAGAAGCACCTGGCCAAACCACTTATTGCACCTACAAGAGGTTCTTCAGGCCCTGCAACAGGCAAGCCTAACTATCAAGGCCAGTAAGTGCCAGGTAGGGCAGGGGTCTGTGGTGTACTTGGACACTGTGTACACGGGGGTAAGGTGCAGCCTCCTCCAGGACAAGATAGAGATTATTCTGGCCTGGGACGTACCAAAAACTCAGACAAAGGTGAGGGCCTTATTAGATATTTCAGGAGGTTTGTCAAGGGATATGACACCACTGTTGCCCCCTTGACTGAGCTGACTTCCGAAAAGCAGCCCAAGAAGGTGATCTGGACATAGGCCTGTTGGAGAGCCTTTGATTCCCTAAAACAGGCCATGTGCACAGCCCATGTGCTCAAAGCCCCTGACTTCTCCCAGGAGTTTATTGTTCAAATAGATGCATTAGAGCATGCTGTAGGGCAGTCCTCTCACAGGTAAATGAGGAGGGTCAAGGCCAACCTGCAGCATTTGTCTCTAGTAGGCTACTTCCCAGGGAACAGAGGTGGAGTGCTATTGCGAGAGAAGCCTTTGCTGTGGTCTGGGCACTGAGGAAGCTGAAACCATAATTGATTGGGAATCAGTTCTGGCTTCAGAAAGACCACAGGCCCCTCAGGTGGCTCAAATGAGGGGTGAGAATCTAAAATTGTTAAGGTGGTCCATCTCCCTACATGGAATGAACTTTAAGATGGAACACCATCCGGGGTCAGACCACACTAATGCTCATGGTCTATACAGGTTTTTCTGCCTCACTGAAGATTTCTCTCAAGGGGGTGGGTAGTTCTCCCCACTTTCTGCTCTCCTCCTCCATTTTACTGAACTTATTTTTGTTGGCCTTAGTACTCTGTTCACTTTGCCACTGCTAACCAGTGCTAAAGTGCTTGTGCTCACTCCTCTAAAACAGGGTTAAATTTAATTATACCTAATTGGCATATTTAATTTACTTATAAGTCCCTTGTAGAGTAGTATATCATATATCCAGAACCTGTAAATGTCATGCTACCCATAAGCCTGCAGCACTTATTGTGTCACCCACTTAAGTAGCACCTTAAATACTGTCCCAGGCCCGCCATTGCAGCCTGAATGCAGTTCTAAACTTCCATTTATACTTGCAAATAAAGCCCCCTTGCCAAACCTTAAACTCCACTTTTATTACATATGACACCCTTAAGGTTGGCCTTAGATAGCCCATAAGGCAGGGTACTGTGTAGTTAAAAGGTTGGACATGTACCTTTAAAACTAACATGGCCTGGTAGTGAAAAACCCCTAAATTTGCTTTTCACTACTGTGAGGCCTACCCCTCCCATTGGGGATTCCTTATTACATTTAATAAATGCCATTTCGAGTTGGGAACTGGTGGCTTTGTCATGTTTGGTGTCTTTGAAATTGTAATGAAAGCCCCTATTTCATTGCAAAGTCAGGTTTTTGATTACAATTCTGAAAATGCACTTTTAGAAAGTTGACATTTTATGCCATTACCCTTTTGTGCCTGTAGCCTGTCTTGGGTCACATGACTTGGGGTAACTGACAGACTTTATGAATTCCTCCCAGTCAGACAATAGAGGGATACGTGCGTCTGAGTGGACTATCTGCTGACTGGATGGGGGGCGGAGCTCAGCACTCTCCACTTGCGACTGAATAGGGAGTGCTCTGCCTTCACACAAAGGACCTATCACCTCCACATTTTTCACTCCAGCCAGCTTGGAGCCAGGGAAGGGGAGTCAGGAGATTCCATCCACTTCAAAGCCACTAACTAGAACCTTCTCCCACCTTCCAGAAGGAGGGCACCAGGGTATGAAAATAGGGCCTCAAACAACCAATTCTTCAGTGCACTTCTGGACCTGTGGATTCTCTGCCAGGAAGAAGGACTGCTGTGCTGCTGAAAGGACTGCCATTCTGCTGGACTGCTGCACTAAAGGACTGCTGACCTCCTGTGCAGACCTACTGCTTGCTGCCCTCTTGACTGGGTAAAAAGGACTGGACTGGCATTTGTTGAACCCATTACCACTAGAGTGACTCCAAGAGCTAAGTGGAAGGCCTCCTGACTTGAGTCTCAGGGACAGAATGCTCCAACAACCTCGACCCTAGAATTTGGACTCTGCCAACTGTGAGTATATCCTTCCAAGTGGTGCCACTCAAGTCCTGGACCCTTTGAATTGGGCTTGAGGTTCTCTGGCAGCCTCTGTTGATCCAGTGGAATTGATGCATTTCCTCTTCTGTGCAGTGCAACCCCAAGCAGAATAGACTCATTGCAGCTATTGCTTGGATTGGACCTGTCACAAAAACCTGCATCGCCTCCACAGCCTCATGGGAACCGCCGCTGTGCAACGCATCCATGACGCAGGCCTTTGCATCCCTCATCGATGACAGCCTCTACTGCAACACTGGACGCTGCATCGTAGCCTCACAGCTCCTTGGATCTGACGTATCACCCTGACTGTGTAACCCAATCCTCGATGCCGGACTTTGCCTCACAAGTCCTTGTTCACGGGATCCTCATCGATGACACAGGGCCTCACCCCATAGCCTCACTGCAACTTGGAATTGATGTATCACTTCGGCTGCACAACACATCTTCAACGTAGATCCTCACACTGGACTGCAAATTAGGATTAAAAGTACTCTGTTCTGTGGGTATAACTGGGTCCCTGTGCCAGCCCGCACTCCATCGCGGTCTACCTGAACTGGTGACTTTGTCCCAGTCCGGTGCGACTAGATGTTCACAGTTGCTGCTTTGTGCTTTTTGGTGCCAGGTCTACGGATTGTTTCTTTGTCATTTTGATCTTATTTATGAAAAATTACTCTATTTATCTAAATTTGTAGTGGTGCCCTTTTGCGGTGTGTTGTCACCATATTACTGTTTGAAGTGTTGCACAAATTCTTTACACATTGCCTCTAAGGTAAGCGTGACTCTTCTGTGCAAAGCTACCAGAGAGTTGAGCACAGGTTAATTTAGGGTTGACTTGTGCCTCACCCTGACAAGGATTGTGGTTGCTGCTTGACCAGGGCTCACACCCCAGTCAACTAACAGCTCAATTTCTTACAGAAAGGAATGGCATTAGAGAAGGGGAAAAGTGTAAGGGCGTAAACATAGATCTTGTCTGAAGGTTCAGAAAAGTAGAAAAATACTTTCCACAACCCTTAAAAACATCAACAGGTTAATTTTAGATATTATCTTTCAAATGTTCGGGATTTTAGAAATGTTATACGAAATATTATAGATCCGCTTAAACAAACCCTCAAAAAGTTAGAAGTGCATCCCGCATGGAGAATGAAAACTACGCTCTTGCTGTATCTAAAACATGCAGGGACTTATTTACAAGCCCCTTGCGCCACTGAGCGCAACCTGCTGCATGAACGTGTGCTTATAAATATCGCACCTTTTCACGCAACACTTTGCGTGTTATGGTTTTTATATGGGTGTTGCTGTTGGTGTTCCCACGCAACACCCATGTCCACTGATGTATTTCCAGATTTACAAGCAATCATAAACCTGGAAATACATCAGAATGCTACGCAGGGGTGGCATAGCGAGGCACAACGAGGAGAAATGTTTTCATTTCTCCTCGTTTTTTTGCTCTTTCAATGTGTGCTGCATTTTACGGCACGCATTGGAAGAGGAAATCACCTCAATTGATTGTTTTTGTGCAGGAAGGTGCCCCTTCAAATCTAGCATGTTTGCTCTCTCGTTGCTACCGCCTAACAAGGGGACAGAATAGATGACTGCAGTAAAAAAAAGAAAATGTGTCTATATTTAAAAAAGATACAGGGCCCTATTTACAAGAAACTAACGCAGCACGGTGCTGCAAGTAATTTTGCTGCGCCGTGCTGTTAGTTTCGAAGCCTAGGGATGCAACATATTTACAATATGTCCCATCTCTGTGCTCTTCCCTGCGCTGGCGCACAAACTGCTGCCCTGCATGGTGCAAGGATGCCTGCGATGTGGGGAGATTGTTTTTGTGCAGGAAGGAGCACCTTCCGGCATAAAAACAATCAATTGGGTTGATTTCCTCTTCGAATGCGTGCCGTAGAATGCAAGGTGCTTGTAAATAAGCCCCACAATGTATCTTTGATGAATAGCAATGAGAAATATTTAACATGATCCTATTTAAAAAACACGGTGCAGGTGAATGATTTACATGTTAAGATGTAGCCAAAATGTATAATTGGGAGGTCCGCTTTTGTGCCGATAGAACAAATACTTGCTGGCGTCTTGATAATAAGGTGGCGCTCTCTGTTTTCTTGGCAACGACTGTGGCTAGTATCTCTTGGGGGGGGGAGGGGCGTTCCTTCTGTGCCTTTGGCACTGCACTTCGGGGATTAATCCTTCAGTTTTTCTTTACTATTATTGTGTCTGGATTTGCCCATCACAATGAAGCACAATAAGGCAGGATAGACTCTTTTTTGCTCAAAGAGCTGTTGTTCCTTGAAAGTTTTATTTTCTACGATAAAAAAGTGCACCCCTCTGAATACACATTTCTCAAGATCATCAATATCGGCCCAGAGCTTGTCTTCACCATGAAAAATGGAGTGAAGTCCTTTAAAGTGTTGATTTATATTGATGGGATGTTTATAAGCATACCTTGTCAAGCTGCTCATTCAGTTTCAAGCCTTAAATTTGAAATATGGGCAAGTCATGCACATGTTTCTTAAAACCAGAGAAAACGTTCTTATGTTGAACTCTTTACAGTTCTATGCAGTTATGACAAAGAAACAAAAGATGCTATAATGATATAGCATGCGGTCATTTGGTGAAAGCACCGACATGCTCAACCTGCATTTATGTGGAGATACCTATATTTCATATTTAAAAGTAAACTGATGATTATATTTTGCTGCTTCAGGTACTGCGTATTGTCTGCATGGAAAATCATTTACAAAATGAGTGTAGATACAAATAAGAATTAGTGTGCATATGGCAAAATTACTAACACACATATTCTCACCTTCTAACATCTCTCCAAGCCCTCTTTACAAGCAAAATATGTATTCAGGGCATCTTAAGGATTTTGGGGGCCCATGTTTGGGACAGCTTTGAATTTATGATCCAATTTCACCTCTCTCATGCCCTCTTTGGCCAGGTCACTGACAGTGTACATGCACGCTTCTCCAAGTTCTAAATGATATTGATGTGTGTTTTCAATATTGAAATACAGCAGCAGCTCACTAATCTTACTGCAAAAGATCTCTGAGACACACTCCCATTTTTTATATGCGAGGTCCTGTTTTGATCTAAAAGAAACCTTTTTTTTTTTTTAGATGTTGCAAAATACATAAACATAAGGTTTCTCGGCAAAATGTCTGTAATAGACTCTCAGGGGCCTATGTACAAGCCCCTATCGCCACCACAACGTCACTTATAACGACGTGGCTATAGGGGCTGCGCCTTATCTACAAGGCAGCGTTAAGCCACTTAATGTATGTGGCTTAACGCTGCCTTGTACATAAGGCCCCCTTTCACGATATGGTTAGCGTGAAAGGGGTGGGCAGTGGGTGTTGTGTTGGGCGTTCCACTGCAACACCCATTGATTTTGACGCTGCCCCCTATGTACAAGGGTGGCATACATAGGAGGCAGCGCCAAAATTAAGACCAGGTAAATCCTGGTCTTAAGTTGGAGAAATGAGGAGAAATGCATTATTTCTCCTCGTTTTTGCATTTTCCATGTGTGCTGCCTTGTGCAGCACACATGGAAAAAGCAAAATGCCATGGTTTGTTTATGTACAGGCCGGTGTCCCTGCCTGTACATAAACAAACCTTTAAAAAAAAATGCCATTTTGTCACTTTCATGTGTGCTGCATGAAGCAGCACACATGAAAGTGACAGAATGCCATTTTAGGATTGTTTACGTACAGGAAGGGACACCTTCCTACACATAAACAATACTCCCTTGCACGCAGACACCCATAGTGCAAGGGTGCCTGCATTGGCGCTAAGTTGCTAAACTTAGCGCCATCGCAGGGGGAAACGCAAGGCTGCACCACATTCTTGTAAATATGGTGCAGCCTTGTGTTTCAGAAGTGGCGGAGCGCGGTGTTAAGCCAAGGAGGCTAACGCCGCGCTCCACCACTTCCTTGTACATATCCCCCTCACACTTCACCAAAATTAAAATAAATTAAAGGAAAACGGTATTTAAAACAATCTGTTTAAGAATTATTCTAAGTGATCAGGAAAAGACTCTGCAGAAGAGAGCTGGCTCTAACACTGCCCCCCCCCCCTTAAAGGCAGGGGCCCAGTGCTAGAGCCCTCTTTGCCCATGCCTTAAAACATCTCTGTGTGTATTCACATATGCTATCTCCACACACAAACACACAGGCACTCAGACACAAACACGTAAACTGTGTTAGCCAATGTTAAGTGATTTGATATTCTTATAATACAGGACATTTGTATTCGTAAATCCAAGAGGAGCCATGTGCTGGGATGGAGGGGTTTGTGCAAATGCTGTAGATCCTTATGCACACTAACCTGCCGCCAATGACAGATAAAAGGTTAACAGCACAAAGGGATTGTGGTGCTGATGAGATAAGGAATACACACTGGAGCTTAAAGAAGCAGTGGCGGGGCTGGCGGTCAGAAGCACCTGTGCTATGTACATATTGTACGAGTCAATAGGCACATTTACATTGGCAGATGTTTCATTTGGATCCCTGAGTTAGGGAGCTCGTTATCACTTGAGTAAAATACAAAGATCATGACAAAATCCTTAACCAATGCCTACATTTTTTTTACAATAATTTAAATAACACTAAATTCGATTCATTTTTGTCACAACACCAACTTTACGACACACAGGGCCTAATATCTGAATTGGTTCACAAAATCTCAGGGTTTCTAACACCAAAGTGACATTTCTTAATGTACCAAAAATATCTTAGGACTCTATGTGTCTCATTCCAAATCACAATTAAGAGGTGTGAAAACGGCATTCTGTCCTCATTGTGAATCACAATCAGGGGCTGTATTACAGATGGTGCCCTGGGGGCGCAATGGGCGTTTGCGCCTGCTTAGGGCACCCCCGGGGCAGTTTGGTATTATAGAAGGGGACGCAGCCGATTGTGCGTCCCCCAGTCACTGACTGCGCCCACCTGTAAGGGGATCTCTAAACCCCTTTGAAAGTGCAGGCGGGTGCCGCCTGCACTGTGAAAACACGGAGCGGCTGCTCCGTGTTTTCACATGAATGCGCTGCCCCCAGGACAGCACGAGTTCTTGGCTGCCCTGGGTGCAGCGCATACACCATAATGGGGCGTAAAATCACTGTTTGCGCCCGGCGCACCTTTTTGAAAGGTGCGCCTGCGCAAACAGTGATAATGTATAATACGGCCAAAATGTATCAATAGTTAGCAAATGCAAACCACTGAATAGTTACAGATAACTCAACCGATTCGGCAACCCATTCAGAAATGGAGAGCTGAACTTTTTGGACAGCTTCCCCTTTGGGAATCATATAGGTCGATGTCAAAGAGAGTAGGTAGTAGCCCAGGGGACCACTGCCTGCTTTCTCCTATGTGCTCATAAACAGGAAAGCTTTGGTGTAAAACAGCACCAGTTACTTTGAGGAATATGGCCTCCTTTAAAAAAAGTTTATAGTTGGAAATGCAAACATAGAGATTGAGGCCTTCTGTTCCTAGCAGCCCACCGTTTCTATGTGTCTGGTCAATCAGGGGGGTCACAAATAGTGACCTCACTAATTTACATTCATTAGACAGTTCGTTCTGCTTCTTCCTGTGACTGAACATTTTGAAGAAGAACCGTTTAGTAAGTAGGCTCCATCACAAAAAGAAAGGCAGTTCACAAAATGTTGGTGCTTAATTTGTACACACTACCAATGACCTGGCTTTTCATATATTAGACTCTTAGTCACTGCACATATACGCCAATAACTCACTGCAAACAACTCAGTTACAGTGACAGGAATGCTCTGCCTCTACACCACGTAGTGGCTAGACACAGACCTGAGTCCAGTCTACAACTCTCTTACGGGAAAATAATGTTTAGGAGGAGAGTGTCTTGAGCCAAAAATGTTATATGTGGCTGAAAGCAGGCGCGCCTGTGAATACCAATGAGTTACCCAAGAAAAATAATTCCCACAGGACAGTGCAACTGCCCTTCTTCTTTAGGGCACAAAAGTGAACGTGAGAGTCCAAGCTAAAAATAAATGAGTGGTCCTCATGAAGATGCTAACAAGGGTAGGAACAATAGTAAACGTTGAAAGAAACCAGTACCTAGTGGAGAGCAACATTTTACTTGATATTCTCCTAAATGGAAGAATTTGGAAATCTTCATACTTTGTTCACCTTGTAAAACTTACAGGTTTTTTCAACTTTGCATTGCTTATTTTGTGTAGAAGAGTCACACTAAAATATGTTTTAATAAACAATTCTCTCCAAACAAACAATTGTGCATGGGAATTCTCCCTCTCGAACTTTTTTCTGGAGTTTTTCATCCAAACGTTTACTTACTGCATCAGTTATCTTATTAATCCTTATTGAACATTCCTTAATAATATATGCAGGTCTATTATGTATTTTTGACCATATTACATTTTTAGGGCCTGACTTAGTGTTTAGCAGATGTGTTACTCCAACACAACATGATGAGTATCCTGTCCACTTTCTCACCAGTGCCAAAGATTATAGTGAACTTATCATAAGTGTGAAAGAATATCTGTCATGTTTGTGATGGAGAAATAAATCTGCCAAATGTTCAATCCAGCTCTTTATCTCTTTTCAAGAGTACACTAGATCAAATAATATCTTCATACCTAAACTACTTTAATTGTGGTAATAGTGTATCTGAACAGTAAGATCATCACATCAGTAGCAAAGAAGTCATTTTAGTTCATATTTGCAGCCCTTGCTTCAGGCATAGTTTAAAGGCACTGCAATGACACATGAAAGTGCATTTGCCATGTTGAAAAACGTTTTTATTTATGAATTAATTATTAATTAAAAAGTCACCCTGAATTGTGTGTTGTAAGCCCATATGGTCTAAGTGATGAACATATAAAAAGTGGCATTGTACAGTGTACAGTCACAGTGACTAAACATTAAAAAGTTGTTTTCACAGTGAAGGTTAAACTACATTCTCCATGATTAGGCCTCTGTGTATTTAAACTGTTTAATGTATGTCTTTGCTTGAGAAAACACTAGCAAATTGATTCAAAGATATTTTCCTCTTAGTATTAAAAATCAAATTCATGGCGAACATGAATTTTTGATAGTTTTAGTGTAAATGTAAACTTGCACTCTGTGCTGCTTGAGCTAAAAGTGGGTCAAAACAGCCTTAGGGCGGTATTCCTCCCAAACTTCTTCCTCCATTTTTTGCTGATCTTGTTTTTCCTGGCCTTAGAACTCTGCACACTTTACCACTGCTAACCAGTGTTAAAATGCATGTGCTCACTCCTTAAAACATGGTAACATTGGCCAATCCCCAATTGGCATATTTAATTTACTTGTAAGTCCTTAGTAAAGTTGCACTATATGTGTCAGGAACCCTCTGATTTGTAGTGTCATAAGAGTCCATGGGGTGTATAAATACCCGCTCTGGAGAAGACGTTCACTGCTTCCTGGAGTCATCTTGCAAGGTTTGCGAAGGGTTAAGAACATCCTTCATGGCCGCCGTAGTTCCAAGGAATTGCGTGCAGAGGTCTAGTTGTTTCATTCCTTGAGCCTGTGTTCCGTTATTGTGCGCGCGCACTCTATGTGTGGTGCACTTCAACTGAAATTTCTGACAGACAAGAAGCGTTTCCCCCAGTGCGCAGCTTAAAGTCAAGATAAAGATATTAGACCCGTGAGGCGCATGTGCAGTCTTGTATCGTCAAAGGAGAAGAGTCATAGCATGGCGCATGAGCAATTTAAGTCACATCGAAGGAGTGCGGTAGCTGACAGAATAAGCGCATGAGCACTGAGCAGGTTAGCCAGGCTGTGCGTTCAGTTCCTGTGTTATTAATCATTCGTGAGGCTAGCGATACTGAAGAAGAAGACATCAGTAAGAGTTTCAAATCTTTTAAAGGCAAGAAAATTGACAGAAATTAATTTAGTCTTCATAGTTTCACCACAAGAGAATTCAAACGCTTTAAAGGCAGTCGAGTATTTGAAATTCTCAAGAGACAAGCTGCAAGAAGAAGTGAGAGAGAATAGAATTCGGAAGCTACTTAGTACTCTAAATCCACTGCAAGTTAGCAACCAAAGACTAGAGACTTAAAGACAAAAGAACCTAAAAGGAATCTCTCTCTATATATATATATATATAGCAACCCAATTGAATAGACATTGAGCATTTAGTTCAATTAATTTCGTCCAAGAGACTGAGTGCAAAAATTCATTTAAGAGTAAATCATCATTGGAGGCAAGGAAGTTAAATCAAACAAGAGAGAAACCTTCAATTAAAATACAATTACATGAGAGGGTAGCATCCTCAGTTAAAATTGCAGGTAAATAACTTTAGAAGTTAGAGTCACAAGTAGATTAAGACAAGTGATTAGTAATAGTTGTTTGAGTCAAGAATGCAGTAATTTTGTTTGTGATTTTTGCAGAATATTTCCTATCCTGAAAACTGCTAGAAGAGATTCCAGTAGTAAAGAGCCATCTGCAGCTGAGGTTGTCTCTCTCTTATCTACTTCCCCTTTCCCCCCTGTTATTGAAGGAAACCCAAGGCATTTGGGGCACTTGGAGTGACATCTGGTATCCTTTGACAATGTGTACCCAGGGCCTGCAAATTAAAAATGCTACAAATGAACCTGCAGCACTTTTTCTGCCATCCACTTAACTAGCCCTTAAGACAGTACTCAGGTCTGCCATTGCACCCTGTTTGCACAGTTTTAAACTGCCATTTTGAACTGGAAAAAAAAAACTTTCGCCAGGCTCAAACCTTTCTTTTTAATACATATAAGTCACACCTAGGGTAGGAGCTGAACAGCCTAGATGGCAGGGTGAAGTGTATTTAAAAAGTAGCGCATATTATTTTGAGTTTTATACGACCTGGTAGTGAAAACCCCCAAAATTAGTTTTTCATTACTGCAATGCCTACCTCTCTCATAGGATAACATTGGAGTTACCTTATTACAATTATGAAGCTGTAATTTCTAAATGGGAGTAGGTAACCAATTCATATTTAGTGTCTTCTGGAATTGAAAGGAAAAAAAACTAACTTATGATGAAGTCAGATTTTAATTTCCAATTTTCAAAATGGCACTTTTACATAGTTAGCCAAACAAAGCGCTCTTCTCGTGCTTATTACAGTCGCACTGCGAAGATCGGGAACTTGTCCCGTCTGAGTATCCAAATCATCCTGGTATTCCAAAGTACACCTGTATTCACTTGCTTTCATCATCCATTCTTCAGACATTTCCTTAATACTCTACGTCACAACGGAGACAGCGTAGATCAATCTGTCATCTTTATTGAACATTTCAAATACCAACTGTATGCCGTTTAGGGCTTCGTACAACGGTACGTACAAATTGATCTCCATATAAACTTAGAAGTAAACACGAAGTTCATTGTTCCAATGCATTTCGAGCCCCTAAGGCTCTTCGTCAGGGAATTCTAAAACAAATAAGACAAACAGCTTAACTAACTGATCCACACTACTACGTGCATATTCACTGAACCCAATCTATAAATATGTGAACACTTAACCCCTGTGCACCCCCTATCCTATCCCACAGTCATACACATCATAAACCAAACAACCAAACCCTACTATTCTCCCTACTGAACCCCTATTACCCAAACCAAAACATCATTGCCTTTCAACTATTACTCGCCCTACCCTCCAGTAGCTAATCTCTGATTTTCGTTTTTCTCCCTCCCTCTTAATCACTTCCATTCCCATCATCAAACCCCTGTGTTGTTCGCTCATAAAAGCCTCCTATAACTGTCTAAGCCCTCATCCTCTTCTCCATAGACCCTCCACCCTCTACAATCCCCTCCCCCTTTTTAATCTCATCTACCACTCTTATCACTTTACAAAAAGCCACCTTCAGCAGTCTCACCTCCTCGTGCTTGTCTCCATTGGTTTTACAAAGTTGGCATTTTTCTGCCTTAGCAATATATAGTGCCTGTCTCCTGTCTCTGGGTCACATGACTGGGTGTAGCTGACAGCTGGGCTTTGTGTATTCCTCCTAGACAGCCACACACAATAGAGAGCGTAGGTATGCCTGGATGAGCCACCACTGGCAGGATGGAAGGGCAGAGCTGGGACCAGCCCTACTCACACTTGCATAGGCTGTGTCCTGCCTCCACACAATGGACTGCATATCCCCTGTAGTTAGTCTCGAGCAAGGGCAGGGGTGGCAGGATGTCTGGGGACTTCAAAGGGAATTACTAGAAGCCTCTCCCACCGTCCAGAAGAAGGGCACCAGGTACAAATATTGGACCTCAGACACCAACTCTTCAGTACACTTTTGGACCTGTGGATACTCTGCCAGGAACAAGACTGTTGTGCTGCTGAAAAGACTGTCAATCTGCTGGACTGCTGCTATGAAGGACTGATGCCCTGCTGTGCTGATCTGCTGCCATCTTGCCTGGTGAGAAGAACTGGAACTGCACCTTGTGAACCCCAGACCTCAAAGTAGCACCAAGAGCTACAGGGACAGAAGGCTCCAACAAATTTGAGCCCACCATCTGTGAGTCTACTGTGCCAAGTGGTGGCATTCCAGTCCTGGACCCTTGGAAGTGGGTCTAAGGTGCTCTGTCAGTCTCTGTGGATCCAGCCAAACCAATGCATCTCCTCTGCTGCGCGGGGCAACCGCAAGATGAACCTATGCATTGCCACTGCTGCGTGCATTAGAACTGTCACAAACACCTGCATTACAGCCCGTCGCCTCATCGGAACCGCCACTGCATGACACACCCTAGGCACAGGTCCTCGCATCCCTCATTGACAGCAGCCTCGACAGCGATGCCAGACTCTGCATCACAGCCTCACAGCTTCTCGGAACTGATGCATCCACGACACCGGACTTCAATCGCAAGCCCTCGTCCATGGGATCCTCAACAACGTTGCAGGAACTCAAATCATTGCCTCATCACATTTTGGAACCAATGCTTTGCTTCGACCCCGGGACGCACATTTGATGCAGACACGTGCAACACTCCGCAAACCAGGATTCAAAGTACTTTGTTCAGCGGGCCTAACCGGGTCCCTGTAGGCAGCCCGCACTCCATTGCAGTAAGGTGCTTTGTGCATTTTGGCCCTAGTTTTAAAAAAATCTTAAAAGCTGAATATTTCTGTTTCTACTTATTGGATTTTTGATCATTTTGGACTTGTTTTACTTCTTAAAAATGACTCTATTTTTCAAAATTTGTTGTGGGATTCTTTTGTGGTGTGTCTCTACTGTGTTACTGTTTGAAGTGTTGCACAGATATTTTGCACATTGCCTCTGAGTTATGCCTGACTGCTCTGGGCCAAGCTACCCGAAGATTGAGCATAGGTTAATTTAGAGTTTGTTTGAGGCTTCACCCTGAGAAGAATTGTGGTTGATGCTTGGGAATGGTTTCACCCCCCTCAAGCAGTAACCCAAGTTCTTACAAACCAAATTAATCACACATTTCAACAGGTTCAATACACATTCCTGGCAGGATCTAACAACCCTGCTCTTCACAAGACAATGGCTTGGTCTCTGGGCCCAGGAAGTTAGAGGTATAGTCACCAACTGACCAGTTATTCAGGATTAGCCATATGGGAAGGGTGCAGAAACAGTTGGCAGAAAAAAGGACAGGCAAAAGAGGGATGGCAAAATATGTTCCATTCATTACTAGTCCCCTCCTCCACTTTCTGGCTTCAGTCCCAGTAGGCTGAAAAACAGTTCTTGGACCTGACAGAAGGAGGGCACCTCATCTAAATAGGTAAAAGTTAAAGAAGAGACAGAGCCCCATCTGATGGAAGAAGGGTTCAGCCATTTGAATTTAGGGTTTATGGAAATTTGTACAGTAAAGCAAAGATTAAGTGCAGCAAAATGAGGTGGGTATAGGTTAAGACAGTAGACAGTATTAGGTGACCAACATTCCCAATTACTTCCTAGAGCATAGCTCAAGCAAGTATCTTACCACTACCTCTTCTGTGCATTCTTTGATCTACAAAGACTACATCTGATGAAGAAGTTTCTGCTGGAAGAAAGAAATCTCAATGACTCCTAACTTCTACTGGTATCAATGGACTGGATCTGCTCTCATATGTTCAGGTGGGTGACCTACAGTTTTCCTATAAAAGAAAATGTTTGCCTGTTGTTGGTTATGGATAACAGCAAACAAATTATGGACGGAATGCTGACAATGCAAACATTCTCCCCCAGTCAAAAGATCTGGGTTAAATCCATCGTTCTTTTGCCCACTACGCCACCCCAGTTTGGACCCAGCCATATGCAAATCAGTCTTGACCCTGTGCCCCATGGGAACAGTCCAGACCGAACTGCCAGGCCAGGTCCTCCCTGGACCAGAAACAAGCATCCTGGGACCGGTTTCAGGGTATGTCACCCTTCTTCAGCCAGGCTAGCTTGAATCCAGTGGCACAGTGAGCAAGGGACCCACGTCTGGGCATACCCATCCCACTTAGGTTATGGATAAAGCATTTGGGCGTACAGCAATATCAATATATTATAATGTGAGGAAAATTGTTTTTGTTACCATCTTTTAAGTCTTTACTCCAGTATACCCCATTTATCTTGTCATGAGGAAATGGGTCTAAACTATGTGGAGTGCTTTATCAAATTAACTCCTTTAGAATTATTGCTATCTCTGGGCTAATCCTGCTAATTACTTAATCTAACTTACCGCATTTAACATACCACTAAGTCCCTAATATATGGTACCAAGTGCAACCAGGGCCTGTAAGTTACAATGTCACAAGTGGACTGCTGTACATGTTGTGCCATGACTAAAGTGACGATGCAAAACATGACTGCAGGCCTGCAACCACTAACTAAGTTGTGCAGGTTTAAACTGAAAAATCAACCTGTCAAAAAAACTTTTTCACAGGTTAGACCCTTCGTTTAAATTGTAAAAAGTCACCCTTAAGTTAGCCCTAAGTGTTGATAAGGCAGGATACACAGTATTTAAAAGGAGGCATGTAAATGTTTACTGTCAAAAATGTCATTATAGTGGAAAGGCCTAAAAAGCTATTATCAGTGAAGCATGGTTAGCTGTTCCTTAGGAAAGCATTGGAAGGTAATATTGAAATTAATAAATTTTATCTACACCTAGGAACCAAAAAAAAAAGTGAAATCAATTATTGGACTCCTTGAAATATTTATTACAAATCCACTTCATTAGTAAAGTCGGAATTGTAACAAAAATTTTGCAGAAATACTTTTATAAAGTCACCTTTTACCTGCCTAAAGCATCTAGAAGCCCATTTGCATAAGCTTCCAACTGTCACCCAGGAGTTGAATAGCTTTTTAATTTGGTGTGAATTGCCCCCCAGAGCTAAGGCAGTGCCCAGAAACATATCTTCAAAGGGGCCTATCCTGTCACAAGCAGTCGAAGCTCACAACTTGGCCTTCTCCCTCAGTTGTCCTTCTAACCAGTCAGGCACCAGTCCCAGTGACAGATGAGCTTCCCCCAGAACATCTTTTGAGTGATTCCAGAGAACTGTTTGCTAATTTCCCAAGGAAGGAAATGTTCTGCCATGTTGGATTTAAGTATAGAGGGGCACTGCACTCTGTTTGCAGTAGGGCACGCAGGAACTGCTGCAAAAGTGGACAAGGTTACCCCTGGGAACCTTTTCCCTATTAGCTGGGAAGGGGCCAGGAGTTACCCCTCCTACACAGGCTACTACCAGGTAACCCTGGGCAAAGCACTACGCTACGCTCGCGTAGTTTGCGAAGTTTGCGCTACTTCACACAATGCGAATTGCACGTAGCACAGTGCAAACACGCGTAGCGTAGTGCAGCGGTCATTTTTTGCTTGCTCGCGGTCCTCAACGTCAAGTTGGCGACCGCGAGCAAGCAAAATGACATCCCGGCGAGACTTTTTCCTCGTTCGCGATCAGCAACATCAAGTTGCCGATCGCGAGCGTGGAAAATAAACCTCCCGGCGAGATTCTCAACGCGGGGAGGTCAGGTTTCTCATTGCGAGTGGTCGCGTATGCTCGTGACCGCTCGCGATGAGAAACTACCAGTCCGCGTTGAGAAAGCTGCCGCTCGAGTAAAAATCTACTCAAGCGGCAGTAAAAGACAGCTCGCACTGTGCAAGATGCCGTTTTCAATGATTGCACAGTGCGGACAAGCATCCGGCACTGTGCAATCATTGCGAACAGTGCACTACGCAGTTCGCGTAGTGCTACGCGTAGCTCGCGTAGCGCTACTTCGCGAACTACGCCCAGGCTTACTACCAGGAATAAATGTGGCACCCCTAGGTACCTTCTTTTGAACATTAAGTAAGCTTTGGAAGACAGAAAAGGGCTGCTGTTAAGACCTGGGAGCAAAGCTTTAATGGCTGTGCCTTCCCCCACTTGTACCCAAGACTGAGAAATAGACTCAAAGGGTCAGTTGGCTGAACTCCTGTTAAGCTAAAGGGACACAAAGCAAGACACTCACTTTCCTGAAGGAGCCCAAATGACCAGATTCAACTGGACCTATACTCGACCCTGCTGATGGTCTCTCTGCAGTGGGCCCTGACCCCCAAATGCTGTTCCTAAGGTCCTTGAACCCTTGGCTGATGTCAGAGTGTACACCTCCTCCCTAACCCTGCAACCTGGGACTTAAACACTTTTTCATGGATTATTGCCTGGAGATCCAACAGAAGACCGGGGCCAAACTGCCAATGTGACCTGCCACGGGTGCATGGCTAGGGGACATGACTTCGCAGTAGCTCCTGCTACGTTCTTCTTTGCAGCAGAAAATTCGATTCCACTGGCCCAACGCCTAGCAGTATTTAATGATTTTGAACCCTCTCCAGCTATAGCCTGCAATTTTGCCCCACTGAAGGAATCAGACTTCCAGAAATGAGTTTAAGTCCGAAGGTAGAAATCTTCACTGGACCCTGCATTGAGCAGCATCCTATCGACATTGACGGATTCCCTGGCGTGAACTCTGTACTGTTTCTGCTCTGAGCTTTTCCCATCTTTATCGATGGCCTCACTAAGACTTCTTCACTCATCAACTCATCCTTGATATGCTCGTCGTCTAATCTAGCCTACAGCCCTATCCTACTTTACACATTTTCTTAATTTAAACCTCTCTGCTTGGTGCTATAGGTGTCAGGTGTTGAGCTCAGGTTGAAATTACTGAATCCATTACTGGTTCTAACAAGAATACTGACATTATTGCTTGTAGAGGACTATCATCCAATTACCTAATAATCCACATTCTCACACTTTCTCACACTAATGTAAATCTTTCTATTTATGCACTGGCCCCTGCCTTATATTTGAGTGACCATTGAAAATATGTTGTTCTTAACTCATGTTTCATCAAGGAGAAGTATTTTGCTTTGTGATATAGCTAATTGGGTTAAGACAAAGGTCGTTCACTTAATCTGTATTTACCTAATATGTCACTGGATTACTACTTTTTGTGAGAGTACATACACTATTCTAATTCAGTTAGCAATCCAGTAATTGTCCTGCTATATGAATGCTATGCCTTATATCACTTTAGGTACTGTTCTTCTTGTTAAGATGCTTTCTTCGTTGAACTTCCTCTTTGCTTCAAGGATCTCTATATCCTCTCTATGCTTCTTTCAAAATCCATTTTACAAAAGTTCATGATTAATATTGGTGTACATTAGAGAGGTGGTAGTAAATTAAAACCGTTTAGTGTTTGCCTAGGTGCTCCCCATTAAAGGCCAGCCCCAAAAAATAGTATTTGCTTGTCTACACATTATTTCATATTCACATTTCAGTAATCACACAACCCTCACCCACGTGCATGCCACAGATGCAATGCATAGCAGAAAAGCCTAATTCATATCAAGACTCATGACAAACCCATCTAGGCCACACAACACTAGTCCCCCCTATGACTTACATTGTTGTGAGGGTTTCCCAGGTTACAACAGTACTTATTCCATGAATATGGCTGTGGTTGAATCAAGTGAAATAAAAGGAGCCACTTTAATCCTACATAAGCAGAGTGCTGGTGTATTACTGGGATGGAAAGGAAGCATTTTCTCAAGAGCAAACAAATGAAGTGAAATATTAGGATGTCACTCAAGTGCAGCGTAACTGTATTCAGGAACTAATACATGGGACTAGAAAGAACTCCATTCTTATTTGGGTGTATCAATATTATGTTAGCTATATTATTGGAAAAACATGAGCCCTGCCAGTGCAAGGGAAGTACATATTAATAACTGACAGTCTTATTCACTAGGAACTCTTTATGCAAAGTCTCTTCACACATAGATTTTTTCCTACAACTGAGCGGAGATATCTGCGGGATGGTTTTTACTAGTTCTGGGTGGAAATCTCCAACCAGCGGTAGGGTGTATGAGTCTTCACCCACTTACATGGGGGAGCAGACTCATATATCTAAGGTTTTGACTGCAAAGTTATTGTTAGCATCTCTACAAGCTGGACTTTTGATATACACATACAGATGGAGATCTCCCAAGCTGAGTCAGTGATCATCGTCTCTGCTATGGAATACTCAGAAAGGAACAGTTTAGGGAAAAAGCATTCACCGAATCTCAATGACCCATACCTGACTCACAATAACTAGCAAACACTCAAATCAAGCCCACACCTGAGGCTCTTCCCTCTTTCTATGAATATTGAGACATTAAGGGCACCATACTTCAGCTTTATCCTCCAAAATGAAGTCAGCCTGACTTAAGAGGAAGAAGAATTTCACTGACTAGGAGATAGACCTTGTACTTAAATTTGTTGTAAACGATTATGGGGCACTACATAGTCTGCCTCCATGCACTCTAAGTGGAGTCAAGAAGGCAGCCATTTTGAAGGAGTTTGCAAACTCCATCAATACATTGGGTGTGGAGGTATGCACTGTGGGGGACCCAAAAAAATGTGGGGCGATGAGAGGAGATTGGTGAAAGAAAAGTTCCCCAAGATTCAAGAGGCAAAGACTTTTCCTG
The DNA here is from genome assembly GCA_963921515.1 of Calotriton arnoldi. NCBI lineage: Eukaryota > Metazoa > Chordata > Amphibia > Caudata > Salamandridae > Calotriton > Calotriton arnoldi. The sequence goes on from CAWUFW010000839.1 coordinate 333,098, forward strand.
GATGCATACCCGGATTCGGCATCTGTCACCACCCCAATACATGTAGTGTGATGTTGTCAATGGTGTCATTTAGCATGTCATGAGTGATGTATGATGTGAGATTATGAGCAGTGCATGATGGAGACACAAGTTACAGTTAGCTCAGTAAACTAGAACTGGTGAATTTTAGTTTTTTTTATTGCATGTTGGTTTTTATCTTATTTAAACACCTAGTTATAAGGTTACTTTAACCTTTGTTTTTTTCAGTGAATTTCTAGGGTGTTTTAACATACACTAGGATCTAATTATTCTACCTATCTATAATGTCACTTTAAACTTTGTTTACATCATTGTAGTTCTCAATTGTACAAAAAGCAGTAGTATAAAATTCCATATATCAGAGGGTACAATGAAATATGGTAAATATGCCATGTGAAATAAAGATCTGGGCATCATAATGTAGGCCCCAAACCACTCTGTAGAGCTTTTACATTGCCAAGTCTACTAGAATTATCCAGCATGGAGGACCAAATTATGCGTCAAGGTTATCTAAATTATGCAACAAAAGTTCAAATTATGGGACAAGTTCTCTGGCAGTATTATTTTCAATCCTTTGAGATAAAAACAACATTCTGATGAAATCTGCAAATTTCGACAACTATAGGACAAATTATGTGGCAAGTGCAGTAAATCCATAATTATGAGGTAAACCCTGCAGCTACAGAAACGTATTAATCCACTGACCTCATTATGGCCCATTATTGTATCAATAATTTATTTGTGAATGGTAAACAAAACCTAAAGTTTCTAATATCAATCAGGGCCCATTGTTAGCTGCACTTTAAAGAAAACAGTATGTCCCAAGTTAAATATCTCAAAGTAAACATTTAACAGAAAACATATACATAATGGGTACTATATGTAATATGTTCTTACAGAAGTGCGCTTCCGTCCTCAATCCTGAAAAAAGATTTAAAAGGGGCAAGGTGGAAGTGGTAGCATTCCCTGTCCTGGTGGGAGGGTCCTGAAATGCCCACCCAAAGCACAACATTTTAAAAACAAAATAGCGTGGATCACCCAACAGAGCATTGAGTGCAAGACCTGTCAGACCCCACCAGCGTCTAACCTTCCCCCCACAGCCAGCCTATGCTTTGTATGGCCTAAGGCTGGGAGCAGTGGGAACTGGACACACAAAATAGGTAAGTGAACAGAACAGTTGAAAATGGAATGTGATCTAAGAAATTCACTTTAAAAACAACATTTTTTATGACATGTTAGAAATGATATCACTCATTAGTAGTACAGAAAGAATAGTACTTAAACTCATGCAGTAGCTTTGAATATATCTTGAAGTCTCAGAAATGTTTGCGGAACACTCATGCTCACTGGATGACGTCATCAGTTAAGTCAATTGAGATATCATTAGTGATGGCACTGACCATGTGCTGAGTGATGCAATATGTGAGTTCATAAGCAGTATATTGCATTGGCGTAAGTTATGTATAGCTCAGGTAACTATAGCTGAGGAATTTCTATGGTTTTGTGCATGTGAAAATTTGGCCTTACTATAGTGTCCCTGTAACTTTTGATTTTTTCCAGTGAATTTAAAAAAAAACTTAATGTTATTTCTGAATTATACTATCCCTGTAACCTTTGTTTTCTTAATTAACTTTGAAGTAGTTTTACATTTTTCCTAACTATAATATGTGACCTTTAAGACTTTGTGTATGAGTGGCTCTATAGGTCAAAGAGTGGGTGTGTGAGTGACTGTATGGGTCAGTGAGTGGGTGTGTTAGAGGCTGTATGGGTCTGTGAATGGGATTGTGAGTGTTTTTGTGGGTGTGTGAGTGGGTGTGTGAGTAATTGTATGGGTGTGTGAGTAGGAACGTGAGTGGTCATGTGGGTATGTGAGTAGGTGGGTGAATGAGTCTGTAGATGATGTAATCAGTGATGTCACTGACCATGTCATGAGTGATGTAATATGTGAAGTCATAACCAGTGCATTGCGGGGGTATAAGCTATAGTTAGCTCAGGAACTATAACTGCTAAATGTTTATGTTTTTCTTGTGCGTGTGAAATCTGAGCCTAACCATAAAGTCCCTGTAACCTTTGCTTGTTCCAGTGAATTTCTAAGGTTTTTTAAAATTCTGTTTCCTAACTATAACGTCCCTGTAACATTTGTTTTTTTCAGCGAATTTCTTAATTTTTTAATGTTATTGACTAACTATAATGTCTCAATAAACTTTGTTTTTTTAGGGAATTTCGAAGGTTTTTTTTTAATTGTATTTCCTAACTGTAACATGTAACCTTTAAGAGTGGGTGTGTGAGTGGCTGTATAGGTTGGTAAGTGGGTGTGTGAGTGGCTGCATGGTTCTGTGAGTGGGTGTGTGAGTGGCTGCATGAGTTTGTGAGTGGGTGTGTGAGTGGTTTTGTAGGTTTGTAAGTTGGTGTGAGAGTGGCTGTATGGGTTGGTGAGTGGGTGTGTGAGTAGCTGTATGGGTCTGTGTGAGTGGGTGTGTGAGTGTTTTTGTGGGTATGTGATTAGGTATGTGTGGCTGTATGGGTCTGTGAGTGGGTGTGTGAGTGGTTTGTGGGTGTTTGAGAGGGTGCGTGAGTGACTGTATGGATGTGTGAATGGGTGAGTGAGTGGCTGTGTGGGTCTGTGAGTAGATGTGAGAGTAGCTGAATGGGCATGTGAGTAGGTGTCTGAGTGGTAAACCTCACCTTACTCTATCTAACAAGAGTTCACAGTTTTGCTCAAAATATCTACTCAACTGGAGTACTTTCTACTGGTTAATTACTAAGTGCTACCTCCTTGAGTAGTTGATGTTTAGTGCATATTCTACACTATAGCTGCATAATGGACTAGGAGGAAATGTCTCCTCCGGTCACCTCTATACGTTTAATTTCAGCAATGTGATTGTTTCTCGAACCTCTTCTTGCAGATAAAATGAAATCTCCTATAAAGAAGATGACAATACTACAAAGAGGTAAATCTCCATCAAGCAAGTATCCTTCCTCTTAATTTTATGAAGTAAGTTTGGTGGAGATGTCCTCATATTCCTCGACATCAAAACCTCTTCACCACAATTGGCAGAAATGCACTGGGGGGGCGGTTGTTAAGCTGTGCATCATACTGGCAAAAGGTAGGAAGACCTTTGGATACTACTAAGGTGGGCAGGGCTAAACAGGGAAAAATCCAAGTGATTTCCATATTTGCATACTCCTAGCAATTTAAAGGGAGAACCCTGGTCTCTGTTCTCACCTGGGCAGAACAACAAATAACCCACTTGTCCCAGTCACATACAGATTGCACTCCAATAGATCAATGATGTAGTCACCTCCATGAAGAATTTCAGATCATTTTTATATAAGGAATTGCTGAGACAACATACTTGTTTTGCCTTCACCAAACCCAGGAGTTAGGATCATTTGTACTTTATAGAGGTTTAGCTTCAATCCAGCTGAAATATAATGAGGGAGGGGATGTTCCCCTCCTGGACCGATTTTGGTCCTGGAGGTGCCATCACATGGGGCTTGGTCATAAATCAATCAGGAAGGGGAGCCACAAGTCCCCCCTCCCTGGTCCAATTTAATTCCCAGGGATCCCATCCACTGGGTGCCCTGGTCCCACCCAGGATACCCAATCTCCATGTTGGGGACTGCAGGGGGAGCCTCAATGCCCCTGCAATCCAGCCAGCTCCTTGCCACCTGGGGGTGCCGGCATTGCTCTTGCACACAGGGAGCTGCTAGAAATGCAGTATCCTACATCCGAGAGCAATACTTTCATATCCTTGCCTGCCCGCATGACTGCGGGCAAAGAAAGAGATGAAAACTCTGCTTCCAGCAAGTGGGAGTGGTTTGACAGCTCTGACTTAAAGGATGTTTGCTTTTGCATGGAGGAAGCTGTCAGCTCCCGCCAAGCAAAACCAAACAGCTATGTCCCGGGGGTGGGCACCCCCGGAAATAGCAGGAGCCGGTCCTGGGGGGGGCGGTTCCATGGCCATAATTTCTTGTGCATGGGCCAGCCCATAGGAGGTGATTGTCCCCGGGTCCGTATATGGCCCGGGAAGGGGCCCTGTGTCCCTTCTCCTTCATTTTTAAAAATAATTTGGCCTCAGGGAAGTGGTGGTCCCCTGGAACGGGGGTCCGCATGGACCCCCTCTTTAATGTTTATTGTAGCCCTGGGGCATAAATAAGCCCTAGGACGGGAGCCCCATGCACCCCCTCCTTATTCATTAAAGTCAGCCTGCCCCAGGGACCAGGCCCACCCAGGGGCAATATTAAAAGCAAGTCCGGTACACCGCACTTGGTTTTTTTTTTAACTCAATGCGATATTCCTGAATATTTTTTAATTTCACCATGAATTTGAAAAAAAAATGCTTTATGTGCCTGCCAGGGTCCCTTTGGGACCCCAGGACCAAGGCTACAGGGTTAGGATATTCGTATGCTGCCCCCTTTTCTTTTTCTTTTTTTGGGGGGACTTGGATTAAGCCGAGTCCCAAGATGGCTACCAACACTTTCTGGTTGAAGTGTTGGCATCCAATTTGGCTTCACAGTCATAGATATAAAAATTGGGATTTCCTTTGATTTCTTGCAACCTACTGACTGGATTTACAACAAATAACTGAAAGCGTAATCTACAACCAAAAGCTACCTTTCTGCCAAACGCGTAATTCCATCTAGTGGGTCGGGCTATAGTCATGTTCAAAGCCCCTATGGGAATTAACATGGAAAATTCACTTTTTTAGACGCCCCTTTTTCTCGTCCTGCCTTTGAGGGATCACCCTGAAACTTTCCATACACAACCAGAATTACGGCACACTTTTTGGGGAAAATGTTGTGAACAATCGTCAACTTGCGCAAAAGATATAGGCAAGTGAAAAAATGATTTTCCAACAGAAACATGGTCATAACTATAACTACTAGCTCTGTCGAACTATCCTGCTGTTGAGTGCTTCCTAAAGCTCGGGGGCTTTTTTTGTATATATATATATATATATTCACTGAAAAAACCATAGGTTTTAGGGACAGTTATAGTTACTTGGACATTGCACTCGTACAAAACCCGTGAAATTCCCCCGTTATAGTTAGTTCAGCTAACTATAACTCGCGCCCCCGCAATGCACTGCTGATGACGTCACATATTACATCACTCATGACATGGTCAGTGACATCACTGATGACATCACTGATGACATCTCAAATGACATCACTGATGACATCACTGATGACATCACTGGTGACATCATCCAGTGACTGTGTGTTTCTGTAAAGTTTAAATATTTTTAATATATATAGGAAAAGACGTATTGAAGAATGAGTGGGTGTGTAAGTGTCTGTATGGATGATTTAGTAGGTGCGTGACTGACTCTATAAGTGAGTGATTTAACGTATCTTACTGAATGCATGGGTTAGTGACTAAACTGGATGAATGTCTTTATCCGTCTGTCTGTTGCTGTGTAAGTGGCTGCATGTGTTTGTGAATAGCTACATGAGTGTCTATATGAGTTATTGAATGCTTGTCTGAGTATCTATATGGGTGCCTGAGTGTTTGTGTGGGAGGGGTGTGTGCAACTCTGTGCATAGATGTGTGAGTGGGTGATTCACTGGGTGGATGGTTTCAAGAGTGCATCAGTGATAGACTGTATGGGTGGGTAAGTGTGTGTAAGAGTGTGTTAGTGAGTGAATGTATGTCCCAGTGGTACATGTGTGAGTAACTACATATGTGAAAGGCAGTATATATGTGTGTTGGAGTATATACATAGCTATAAGCAAGAGTGAGTGATTGTGATAGTGGCTGTATGGATGAGTGTGTGCTTGTATCAGTGATTGTATAAGAGCGTAACAATGTGCTACTATTTGTATGAGTAAGTGAGCTGGTGTGTGTATAACTGTATAGGTGAGTAAATGGCAGTGTGTTTAATTATTTGCATGACTGACTAGGTGTGTGAGTATCTCTATGGATGAGTGGCGTTGTTTGAGTGTCTATATAGGAGTAAGAGTGCATATGATAGTCCTGTACTGAGTGACCGTAAGTATGAGTGACTGTACAGGTGAGTGAGTGGATGTTTGTGTGTAGACCTAAGAATCAGTGAGTGGGTATGTAGTTATTGGTGTTGGAGTGTCTATGGTTTTGCGAATGGCAGTCTTTAATTTAGAGTGGGTGTATCAAAGGTTATATTAGGGTGTGAGGAGGTGCATCAGATTATCACGTGGATGATGTCATCAGTGATGTCATTTGAGATGTCATCAGTGATGTCATCAGTGATGTCACTGACCATGTCATGAGTGATGTAATATGTGACGTCATCAGCAGTGCATTGCTGGGGCGCGAGTTATAGTTAGCTGAACTAACTATAACGGGGGAATTTCACGGGTTTTGTACGAGTGCAATGTCCAAGTAACTATAACTGTCCCTAAAACCTATGGTTTTTTCAGTGAATTTCAAAGGTTTTTTAAATGCTAATTTGTAACTATAACGTGTCTGAAACCTATGGTTTTTTCAGTGAATTTCAAAGGTTTTTTAAATGCTAATTTGTAACTATAACGTGTCTGAAACCTATGGTTTTTTCAGTGAATTTCAAAGGTTTTTTAAATGCTAATTTCTAACTATAACGTGCCTGAAACCTACGGTTTTTTCAGTGAATTTCAAAGGTTTTGTAAATGACAATTTTTAAATGTATTAATTGTTATATTAATTTTTTTCATACTGATTTACTACATTTTTAGAAACTATTTTTTTTACGTATTTTATTTTTTAAATTACATTGTAATTACATTATACATTACATTACAAAAAATACTTTCTCAGAATGAATTACTTTAGTTTAAATACTTTGCAGATAGGCAATAGACTTTTAAGTACAGTAGTTACAGTTGTTGCAATGGGCAACACATTTTCAAACACAATGCAACATTCAGCTCAATGTGAATTTCTAGTTAAATGCAATTAGTTACTTTATGGATTACTTTTGTAACCACAGGACTGGATCCTAGATTCAGTCCTGGTACATCTCCTGTAAACAGTTGAGTAAAAGCGTTTTGGTTACAGTCGTGATTTTTAAGGAATATTATTGTATTTTAAAAGTTGACACTTAGAAACTTTTTCTCATAGAATCACCAATGTTATCCTATGGAAGGAAATTCACTTAGCAGGTAAAAACTGTTATCGTTACTTTTTCTTACTCAGTGTTGGATCCTGGATCCAGCACTGGTGCATCTCCTGTAAACAGTTGAAAGAATGCGTTTAAGTCATACAGGCGATTTTTAAGGAATATTTGTAGTTTGTGAAAATCAACACTTTGAAACTTTTTGCTGAAAACCAGTCAATCTTAGCCTATGAAGGAAATTCAAGTTACCGGTAAGTACGGTTAAAATTACTTTTCAGGACCAGTACTGGGCTGAAAGATGCAGCACTGAGGTCTCTCCTGATAACAGGTGAGTAAATCGGAATTCGTATTTCGGCTGATTTTAGAGGAATATTTTAAAGTTCCAAAACTCCACACTTAGAAGAATTTCCAAGTGAAACCAGTCAATGTTAGCCTATGGAAGGAAATTCAAGTTACTGGTAAGTACGGTTAAAATTACTTTTCAGGACCAGTACTGGGCTGAAAGATACAGCACTGAGGTCTCTCCTTATAACAGGTGAGTAAATCGGAATTTGTATTTCGGCTGATTTTACAGGAATATTTGTATGTTTCAAAAATCAACACTTAGAAACTTTTTCAGCAAAAAGCAGGCAATGATATCCTATGGAAGGAAATTCAAGTTACTGGTAAGTACGGTTAAAATTACTTTTGAGGATCAGTACTGGGCTGAAAGATGCAGCACTGAGGTCTCTTCTGATAACACGTGAGTAAATCGGAATTCGTATTTCGGCTGATTTTAGAGGAATATTTTAAAGTTCCAAAACTCCACACTTAGAAGAATTTCCAAGTGAAACCAGTCAATGTTAGCCTATGAAGGAAATTCAAGTTACCGGTAAGTACGGTTAAAATTACTTTTCAGGACCAGTACTGGGCTGAAAGATGCAGCACTGAGGTCTCTCCTGATAACAGGTGAGTAAATCGGAATGCGTATTTCGGCTGATTTTAGAGGAATATTTTAAAGTTCCAAAACTCCACACTTAGAAGAATTTCCAAGTGAAACCAGTCAATGTTAGCCTATGGAAGGAAATTCAAGTTACTGGTAAGTATGGTTAGAATTACTTTTCAGGACCAGTACTGGGCTGAAAGATACAGCACTGAGGTCTCTCCTGATAACAGGTGAGTAAATCGGAATTCGTATTTCGGCTGATTTTAGAGGAATATTTGCACAATGGTGAAGGGAGGGGGCGGGGCCTGAGGTGACATCTGTGCAAACGCGCCCCGTGGCGCGTTTTAAGTTGGGGGATTAAGTCCCCTTGAATCCTGAGGGTCCCTAGGGGCCAACTAGCCCACCAGGAACCTCCAATATGCGCTAGGGGCTGCGTTGCAGAGACGTGTAGAGAGGCCACACCCCTTTTACACCTCTCTGCAACGCAGCTCTGTGGCGCTTTCTGGATGTACCTGTTGGGCTAGTTGGCCCCCAGGGACCCTCAGGATTGAAGGGGATTTAATTCCCCATCTTAAAACGCGCCACGGGGCCTGTTTGCACACATGTCACCTGAAGCCCCGCCCCTCCCTTCACCACTGTGCAAACGCGCCCCGTGGCGCGTTTTAAGTTGGGGATTAAGTCCCTTGAATCCTGAGGGTCCTCGGAGTCCAACTAGCCCACCATATACCTCCAAAAGCGCCACAGAGCTGCGTTGCAGAGAGGTGTAAAAGGGGTGTGGCCTCTCTACACGTCTCTGCAACGCAGCCCCTGGCGCATATTGGAGGTTCCTGGTGGGCTAGTTGGCCCCCAGGGACCCCCAGTATTCAAGGGAATTCGTTCCCCTCTGCAAACGCGCCAGGGGCGCGTTTGCAGAGTGGTGAAGGAAGGGGCGGGGCCTGCGGGCCCGATCGTTTAAAAAAAAAAAAAAAAATGTTTGTCCTCTGAAGGGGAGCTGTGTGGCCCCCTTCCTTTTTCCTGTTTTTATGCCCTGGGGACCCCATCCCCCAGGGCCTTACCCCTTTTTTAAATTTTTAATTTAAAAAAAACGGGAAAGGGGCCGCGTGGCCCCCCTTCCCTGGGCCTGTATTGGCCCCGGGGACCCCATCCCCCGGGGCATGGCCTTTATTTTTATTCTTTGGAGGGGGCTGCGTGGCCCCCTCCTCTGGCCATTTAAGGCCCCGGGGACCCCAATCCCCGGGGCCGGCCTTTCCATTTTTTTTTTTTTTTTAATTTTTCTTTTTGGGGGAGGGGGGCCGCGTGGCCCCCCTCCTGGGCCACTACTTGCCCCGGGGACCCCATCCCCCGGGGCTGGCCCTCTCCGTTGGGGACTGTGGGGGGGTCCCCAATCCCCCCACAGTCCCGCCGGCTCCCCACGTCCCTTGGGAGCGGCATTGCTTTTACACATGGGGAGCTGCTAAGATGCTGCTCCCCATGTGGAAAAGCAATGTGCTTTGGATATTGGAAGAGAGAGCAGGTTTCCTGCTCTCTCTTCCAATATCCAAAGCAGTTTGCTATGGCAGGACGGGAGCCGCAAGGCTCCCGTCCTGCCATAGCAAAACTACAGTGTCCCGGAGGTAGGCACCCCGGGACACTGCAGGAGCCGGCCCTGGGGGGTGGCGGTCCCCAGGGCCATCAAGGGCTCCAGGAGGCCCCCCTCCCTACATCAGCACAGCCCCAGGGAGGTGGTGGTCCCCGGGGCTTCGGGGGTCCAAAACGGACCCCATTTTAATTTGTTAGTGCCCCGGGGAGGTGGCGGTCCCGGGCGTGTGGGGGGCTGGAGCCCCCCACACAGGTTGTTAAATTAATTGTAAAAAAGCCCCGGGGAGGTGGTGGTCCTCGGGGCTGCGGGAGGGCTCAGAGCCCTCCCGCACCATTTTTTTTAAAAAGCCCCAGGGGGTGGCGGTCCCCGGGGCTTGGGGGGCCCTTTGAGGCCCCCCACACATTAAATTATCCCCCCCCCACCATGCCCCCGGGACTTGGCCCACCCGGGGTCTCTTGCGCTTCGATTTTTTTTTTTTTCGGCAGGATTCGCGCACCCTGAGCGCATCCTGCCGATTTTTTTTTAAAAAAATGCTTTTTTGCCTAGGGGTCCTTGTGGGACCCCCTGAGCAGGCCTAGGGGGTTAGGGTGTTTCTACCCTGCCCCCTTTGTGCGTTTTGCGCACTTGTTTCTTTTTTTTCTCGGCGGGATCCGCGCACCCTAAGCGCATCCCGCCGATTTAAAAAAAAAATAATCTTTTTCTGCCCAGGGTGTCCTTGTGGGACCCCTGAGCAGACCTAGGGGGTCAGGGTGTTTCTACCCTGCCCCCTTTTGCGCTTTGCGCACTTGTTTCTGTCCCTCGGTTCTACCGAGGGACAAAATGGCTGCCAACACTTCTTGATTTGGAGTGTTGACAGCCAATTAGCATGCAGCTCGTGATCGGGAGGGTATGCGGATCCGACGCGCCCATAGATATATATGTGATTTTAATTGTGAATTTCTCAGGAACTACTGAACGGATTTACACCATTTTAGCAAAAGGCACCAGTCTGAACCAAGGGCTACCTCTTTGCCAAATTTGGGGTAATTCCGTTCAGCAGTTCGGGCTGTAGCTGCGACTAAAGGTTCCTATGGAAAAATGAATGGGGAAAACGCGTTTTGGGACCCCCTTTTTCTCGGCCCCCGCTTGACGTATCACCCCGAGACTTTCAGGGTAGGAGCGGACCGGAGCGCCCCAACAAGTTGGAAGCTTTCGCGAAGATTCGTCAACCGGCGCCAACGTTATTGCAAATAGAATGTCGCGGATTTCCTATGGATAATAGGTCCTAACTATAACTATCTACTGGCGACCGCCAGTAGATAATATATATATATATATATATATATATTCACTGAAAAAACCAGAGGTTTAAGGGACGTTATAGTTAGTTGGACATTTCAGTCGTACAAAACCAGAGGAATTCGGGGCCGTTATAGTTAGTTGAGCTAACTATTACTCGCGCCCCCGCAATGCACTGCTGATGATGTCACATATTACATCACTCATGCCATGGTCAGTGACATCACTGATGACATCTTTGATGACATCTCAAATGACATCACTGATGACATCACTGATGACATCATCCAGTGACTGTGTGTTTCTGTAAAGTTTAAATATGTTTTATATATATATATATGCCAAGGTGTATTGACAAATGAGTGGGTGTATGAGTGTCTGAATGGATGATTTAGTAGGTGTGTGACTGACTGTATAAGTGAGTGATTAAACGTGTTTTACTGAATGCATGGGTTAGTGACTAAACTGTGTCAATGTCTGTATCAGTCTGTCAGTTGGTGTGTAAGCGGCTGCATGGGTTGGTGAGTAGCTACATGAGTGTCTATATGGGTTATTGATTGGTTGTCTGAGTATCTGTATGGGTGCCTGAGTGTCTGTGTGGGTGGGTGGGGGGAGTGTGACTCTGTGCATAGATGTATGAGTGGATGATTCACTGGGTGTATGGGTTCAACAGTGCATCTGTGAAGGGCTGTATGGGTGGGTGAGTATGTCTATGAGTGTGTTGTTGAGTGAATGGATGTCTCAGTGGTACATGTGTGAGTAACTACATATGTGAAAGGCAGTATATGTGAGTGTTGGACTATATAAATAACTATATGTGAGAGTGAGTGATTGTGAGAGTGGCTGTATGGATGAGCGTGTGCTTGTGTCAATGATTGTATAAGAGAGTAAGTATGTGTTACTATCTGTATGAATAAGTGAGGTCGTGTGTGTATAACTGTATAGGTGAGTAAATGGGAGTGTGATTGATTCTTTGTATGAATGACTAGGTGTGTGAGTAACTAAGGTGAGTGACAGTGTGTGAGTGTCTGTATAGGTGTATGAGTGCCTATGATAGTGGCTGTATTGATGAGTGACTGCATGTATGAGTGACTGTATGGGTGAATGAGTGGATGTGTGTGTAGACATAGGAATCAGTGAGTGGGTATGTAGTAACTGGTATTGGTGAGTCTATGGTTTCGAAAATGGTAGTCCGTATTTTAAAGTGGGTGTATCAAAAGTTATATTAGGGTGTGAGGAGGTGTATCACATTATCACGTGGATGATGTCATCAGTGATGTCATCAGTGATGTCATTTGAGATGTCATCAGTGATGTCATCAGTGATGTCACTGACCATGTCATGAGTGATGTAATATGTGACGTCATCAGCAGTGCCTTTCCGGGGCGCGAGTTATAGTTAGCTCAACTAACTATAACAGACGAATTTCTCTGGTTTTGTATGACTGAAATGTCCAACTAACTATAACGTCCCTGAAACCTGTGGTTTTTTCAGTGAATTTCAAAGGTTTTTTAAATGCTAATTTCTAACCATAACCTCCCTAAAACCAGTGGCTTTTCCAGGAATTTCAAAGGTTTTTTAAATGCTAATTTCTAAGTATAATGTCCCAAAAATACTTTTTCTTAATTTTTTAATTTTTATAAAAATAATTTGATGTTTTCTCTTTTCTAAAATATAAATGTAAATTTTTTTTTTTTAAAGTGGATTTGCGTACCGATGGTGTACCAGTCTCGGTGGGTACGCAAATCCAAGAATGTTACCGCCATATTGGTTAAGTCGTGTACGATGCGCGTTCGGTATGCGAAGGGGCCGCGGTTCTCGGACCCCATGTAACGTCACATATGTATTTCTGGGGGTCGCGTCAGGAGCGCGAATCCACCGCAAATTTTTAAGTTTTAAAAGTATATGTATATAACTTTAATATGTATATTATACCAAGAGATTATTTAATCTAATTGTAAATATCATGTTTTTGTAATTGTAATAAAGATATATTATTGTTAAATATATTTTTCGGGAATGGCGTCGGGTCCGTGCTGGTTGCGTGCCTGTTGCGCAAATCCCATGTGACTTCAAAAGAAACAATTTCATTGGTTTAGAAGCTTTTGATTCTAGAACTTGAAGGACCCCACCCATTTTTTTCATTCTTTCAAGAGCATTTCAGAAGACACACCTGTTGTCTTTTGCTTCTCTTCTTTCTATCTTTTTGGTGTTTTTTTTGTTCCATCAAAAAATGGCAGCTGGAAATCCACCACAGCAGCTTCCACCTGAAGAGGAAGAAGACTTGGAGGAACCCGTCAAAGTCCGGTATGAGAGCATTGTGTGGGCATTTTTCTCCATACCACCTGGGGAGAAAAAAGTGAATGCCCGTAAGGTGACATGCACCGTTTGTGAAAAGGTCCTCTCACGAGGGTCTGGAAAAAAATATTCTTGCGGGACGTCATCTATGCTGAAGTATTTACAGACAATGCACCCTCGGCGTCTTGCAAGAGAACAACTGCACCGTGAACAAGAAAAGCAGTCAACTGACGACAACACTGCTGGACCCAGCACCTCATCTGCTGGCACAACAACTGCTGCAACCAACATCTTCCCTGACTTAGCTAGAGTGGAGCAGCGTTGTTTAAAATTTAAGAAGACCTTATGTGTTGGTGAGCAATCAGTGAATGCTATCCTGGTTGCCATTGAGAACCACAAGTGTTAATTTTGTTTGTTTTTTTGTTTTTACAATGCCTTTTATTGCATAATTTTTTCAATGTTTTTCTTTTTGGTTCTGTTTATTTTTTCATTTTTTTTTAAAAACACCCCAAAAATTCAAAAAAGAGTTAAAAAAACATGAAAAAATATACAACAAAAAAAGAAGAAAAAAAATGGTTCTTTTCAGAACCGCCTATTTGGTTAACAGTAGACACATTTGTAAGTGTTGTAAGAATTGGGCAAAGTTGAATATATGGAGAAGTGTATGGGTAGTGCATGTGTGATTGGAGAAGTGCATGTATACTACCTGAGTGATTGCATGAATACATGTGTAATGCTTCGGTGAGTGTAAGAGTGCATGAGTAATGTGTAGGTGCATCAAGGAGTGTATCAGTAGTGCTTGTGTGATCGCATAAGTGCATAGAAAGTGCCTGGATGATTTTATAAGTGCATGGGTACTGCCTAAGTGATTAAAGGAGTGCATGTGTAATCCCTGGGTGATTGCATAAGTGCAGGGGTAATGTCTGCGTGATTAGAGGAGGGCATGGGAACTGCCTGAGTGATTGAAGGAGTGCATGGGTAATGTCTGGGTAATTGCATAAGTGCAGGGGTTTTGTCTGGGTGATTGGAGGAGTGCATGGGTCAGGGATAATGCCTGGGTGATTGGAGGAGTGCAGAGATAGTGCCTGGGTGATTAGAAGAGTGCATAAGTAGTGCCTGGATAATTTGTTAAGTGCATGGGTAGTGGCTGGGTGATTGGAGGAGTGCATGGATACTGCCTGGGTGACTGAAGGCGTGCAAGGGTAGTGCCTGGGTTATTCCATGAGTGCATAGGTAGTGCTTTGGTGATTACATGACTGCAGGGGTACTGCCTGAGTGATTGAAGTAGTGCATGGGTAATGCCTGTGTGATTGCATGAGTGCAGGGGTAATGTCTGGGTGATTGAAGGAGTGCATGGGTAATGCCTGGGTGCATGGAGGAGTGCATGGGTAATGTCAGGGTGATTGTATGAGTGCAGGGGTCTAGGTGATTGGAGGAGTGCAAGGTAATGCCTGGGTGCATGGAAGAGTGCATGGGTAGTGCCTGGGTACATGGAGGAGTGCATGGGTAGTTCCTGGGTGATTGGAGCAGTGCATGTGTAGAACCTGGGTGATTGCATGAGTGTATGGGTAGTGCCTGGATGATTGGAAGACTGCATAGGTAGTGCTTGGGTGATCACATAAGTGCAGCAGAAGTACCTGAGTGCATGTATGACTGCATGGGAAGTGCCTGAGTGGCTGCATGAGGACATGGGTAGTGCCTGGGTGATTGGAGGAGTGCATGGGTAGTGCTTGGGTTATTGCATGAGTGCATAGGTAGTGCCTGGGTGATTGCATGAGTGCACAGGTAGTGTCTGCATGTTTTTATAAGTGTATGGATATTGCCTGGGTAATTATATAAGTACAGCAGTAGTGCTTGAGTTATTGGATGAGTGCAAGAGTAGTGCCTGGGTAATTGAAGGAGTACATAGATAGTGCATGGCTGATTAGAGGAGTGCATGGGTAATGCCTAGGTGCAGCGAGGAGTGCATCAATCGTGCCTGGGTTAATGCATGAGTGCATAGGTAGTGCCTGGATGATTTTATAAGTGCATGAGTACAGCCTGAGTGATTGAAGGACTGCATTGGTAATAGTTAGGTGATTGCATGAGTGCAGGGGTAATGTCTGGGTCATTGCAGGAGTGCATGGGTAACGCCTAAGTGACTGCATGAGTGCAGGGGTAATGAGTAGGTAATTGAAGGAGTGCATGAGTAATGTCTGGCTGATTGCTTAAGTGCAAGAGTAATGTCTGGGTCATTCAATAAGTGTAGTGGTAGTGCCTGGGTGATTGGAAAAGTGTATAAGTAGTGCATGGGTGATTTTTTAAGTGCACGGATACTGGCTGGATGATTGGAGCAGTGCATGGATAGTGTCTGGTTGATTGCAGCAGTGCAAGAGTTGTGCCTGGGTTATTCTATGAGTGCATAGCTAGTGCCTGGGTGATTGCATGTGTGCAAGAATAATGTCTGGGTCGTTGCATGAGTGTAGTGGTAGTTCCTGGGTGATTACAGGAGTGCATCAGTACTACCTCTGTGATTCCATGAGTGCATAGGTAGTGTCTGGATGATTTTATAAGTTCATGGGTACTGCCTGAGTGATTGAACGAGTGCATGAGTAATGCCTGGGTGATTGTATAAGTGTAGGGGTAATGTCTGGGTTATTGGAGGAGTGCATAGGTACTGTCTGAGTGATTGAACGATTACATGGGTAATGCCTGGCTGATTGCATGACTGCAGGGGTAATGTCTGGGTGATTAGAGGAGTGCATGGGTAGTGCCTGGATGATTGCAGCAGTGCAAGAGTATTGCCTGGGTTATTGTATGAGTGCATAGCTAGTGCCTGGGTGACTGCATGAGTGCAAGAGTAATGTCTGGGCCATTGCATGAGTGTAGTGGTAGTGCCTGGGTGATTGGAAAAGTGTATAAGTAGTGCCTGGGTGATATTTTAAGTGCATGGGTACTGGCTGGATGATTGGATGAGAGCATGGATACTGCCTAGATGATTGCAGCAGTGCAAGAGTAGTGCCTGGGTTATTCTATGAGTGCATAGCTAATGGCTGGGTGATTGTATGAGTGCAAGAGTAATGTCTGGGTGGTTATATGAGTGTAGTGGTGGTGCCTGGATGATTGGTGTAGTGTATAGGTAGTGTCTGGGTGATTGGAAGAATGCATAAATACTACCTGGGTGATTGCATGTGTGCAAGAGTAATGTCTGGGTCATTGCATGACTGTAGTGGTAGTGCCTGGGTGATTGGTAAACTGTATAAGTAGTGCCTGGGTGATTTTGTAGGTGCATGGGTACTGGCTGAATGATTGGAGGAGTGCATGGATAGTGCATGGGTGATTGCAGCAGTGCAAGAGTAGTGCCTGGGTTATTCTATGAGTGCATAGCTAGTGCCTGGGTGATTGCAAGAGTGCAAGAGTAATGTCTGGGTGGTTGCATGAGTGTAGCGTTACTTCCCTTTGTGATTGCGGGAGTGCATAAGTAATGCCTAGCTGATTGGAGCACTGAATAGGTAATGCATTGGGGATTCCATGAGTGCAGGGGTAATGTCTATGGGATTAAAGGAATCCATAGGTAATGCCTGGGTAATTGCATGAGTGAAGGGGTAATGTCTAGCTAATTGCATGACTGTAGAGGTAGTGACTGGCTGATTTTATAAGTGCGTGGGTATTGCCTGGCTAATTATATGAGTACAACAGTAGTGCCTGAGTTATTGGAGGAGTGCAAGAGTAGTGCCTGGGTGATTGAAGGAGTACATGGATACTGCATGGCTGATTAGAGGAGTGCATGGGTAATGCCTATGTGCATTGAGGAGTGCATCAATCATGCCTGGGTTAACACATGAGTGCATAGGTAGTGC
Source organism: Calotriton arnoldi (assembly GCA_963921515.1). Lineage (NCBI taxonomy): Eukaryota > Metazoa > Chordata > Amphibia > Caudata > Salamandridae > Calotriton > Calotriton arnoldi. The sequence continues at coordinate 350,108 of CAWUFW010000839.1, forward strand.
CTGGATGATGTTGTAAGTACATGGGTACTGTAGGAGAGTAGGATCTGCTTCACATGGGTACCCCCACTTTTTGCTGATGCTTCACTGTTTTTTTACTTTAGTCTGGCTGGGGCCCTGCTAATCAGAACCACAGCCTAGCTGCTTCCTCTCTAAAATGGTTTCCATGTACCTTAGGTACATCTTTGATTGGAATCTGGAGTGCACTTATAAGTCCCTAGTATATGGTATACTATGTACCCAGGGCATAGGTACCTCAGAGGCCTGCCAGGGGCTGAAGCATGTATTATGCCACCCCTGGAAGGCCAGCCAAACTGACACCACAGGTCTGCTACTGCAGCCTGGGTAAGGTGGTGCATGCACCCCTTACTGTGGTATAGGCTACCTATATCACTACCATTGCACACACATATAAACCTATAAGTCACTCCTATGGCAGGCCTTACCAATCCTGAAGGCAGAGTGCTTGGTTTTTATGTGAGAGGGTGCTCCTGCATGAGCAGAGCCCCTCTGCAGCGTTCAGAGTCCCTCCTCTGATGCTGTTTGTGGTACAGCCTGACCATATACTCTTAAGTGCATTATATCCTCGCGGTACAATGCTAACTTTGGACTGGCTGCACCAAAACATGTTGTGTTTGGTGTCAAACATCTTGGAATACTACCCCCCCGCCAGTCCTGGCGGCGGGGGTAGCATTCCACCCTTCTAGAGGGAGAGACATGTACACACCGGGCTACCCGGTAACTTCTTTCCAGAGCCCTGGCATCACAAAATGGATGCCGCTGCCACAGACACGGGTCTGGCCTCCTGCTGCTGACTGAAACTCCGGCAGGGTAGGCCTGGACAATAGGTTTCCTGTCGAAGGGAGGTGTAATCCCCTCCCCAGACAGGATAGTGTGTATTGGGGCTGGGCGGGAGCACTCTCTGGTGCTTTGAAGTCCTGCACTGGGGGCACATTTGGTGTCCCTGTGCATATGCCAGTTCAAACCGGTTGCAGGGGCTACCTGCCCCTGCTCTGGCACGAAACTGGACAAAGGGAATGGGTGTATCCACCCCTCTTCCCTGACTCTCCCATAGGTGGGTCCCCAGAGTATGTCCAACCCCCTAACTTTGTATAAGTATGGGACCCCAGTCCTTAGGACTTTAGATTACCCTGGATGAAACTCTGAAACCGAATCCTGGACCTTCGATGCTCTACTTTAAGATTAGAGGACTGAAGAATCTCCCTTGGGGTCAAGGAGTGACTCCCCTGCTTGGCAGGCACCAAAGAAGCAACTGTCTGGTCTGCATCGCTGAAGCTCCCGCTGGACGCCGAAGACTTTGCATCATTAGAGGTGGATTTCCAGACTTCTGCGAGGCTGCCCTGAGTCCCCAGCGAAGCTGAGGCCCGTAGCTGTCGTGGGTAACGTGGAACCGTGACCCCTGGACACCAAGAACGTTTGCAAGTGCATCCTCTTCCTGGTATTCCACAAAGTTGTGCTTTGGGCTCTCAGTAGCCCTTGCCTCCAGCACCGACTGCACTGAAGATCACTGGCCTCCACTCTACGAGTGTCCTGCGAGCCAGCTCCAAGTGCGTCCACTCGAGGCTACTTTGCGGTTGCTAGTCCGTTGGCTAGTGGGCCCTACCGAAGGCAACTCTTCTACTGCTTGGACTTCCCTGGTTGCTCCAGATGTGCCCTGACGTACCCTTGCTGGGTGAGTCCCTCAGACCTTGCTGGTCTGTACCACCATCCTTTCTTCATTTCCACAAGACTTGCCATTGCCAAGGCTTGTTGGGTCCAATTCGGTCGTCGACACCTCAGCAAGCGACAAACGTCATGGGGCAGCTCGAATCCAGCTCCTGGTTGTCGTCGACACCTCCTGGACCTCGTGGCTGAAGAGTCAAGATGACCGTCAACCTACCTGAAGCACCCGACATCGGTGGGCATCTGCTCATCGCCTTCCTGGTCACTGGCTAGTGACCCAGACTCTGTCCCCTCTGCTTTCAGGTTCTTCAGATCTTCTATCCACCCTTGGATCCACCCGAACACTTTCGACTTGGTCGCCAGCAGCACTTTGCAGCAGATCGCCATTGAAAACGACGACGAAACCCGACCCCGAAAGACACCTATGCACCCGGCTTCCCTGGGTGAGGTAACTCGAGTACGCCGGTGCTCCCGTGGGTATTGACTCTAGAACAACCTAGTTCTAAAGGGGTTTGCGCCAAGTCCTCCTCTAAGTGTCCTTTTTCTTTAAAACTCCAACCGCGACATTCCCCATAGAAGTCAACGGCGGCTCACGGCTGTGTTCTCACACTGCACGCGTCCCCCGTGGGTCCCCTGTGTCACTGCCTTGGGTGGTTCCTTGAGGGCCAAGCACTTCTACAGGCTCTAGGCCTTGTGTCTAGCTCAGTCGTGGTTCTTATACCACTTTATTGGTATATGGTTTGGTACGCCCCTAGGGCTCAAACATGTATTTGTGCTATTACTGTTGATATTCGACTTGTAACTTATGTACTTCGAACTCTAGCCTCATAAAGAGACTAGAGGGGTGTGTTTAAGACTAAATACATATATTTTAAATATATACCTGGTGTGGTCCTCTTTCATTTGGTCACTCAAGAGATTATAGACTGGTATAACAAGCTGCTTTACATTCCTTCAAGACTTAGCCTGAAGGCTGCTCTCCATAGCTACCACTAGGATAGCTTTCAATAAAGGTTGTCTTTAACCTATCTCCAATAAGGGGTTGTTTGGACTGGTACAAGGTGCCCACTATAATTAGTGGACAGCATATACCAGGCCAACTTCTCACATTGGTGGCAGCGGTGGGATTCCAGCTTGCTATTGTTTTACCAGATAATCTCAATTGAATTGATCAACTGAAAACCACTAAGGGTACCTTAGGTACATGTAAATCAAGTTTAGGATACAGTAAGGTCTACTGAACTTAGAGTTGTGTGTTAAGGGATAGCACACCCTTTCTACAACTCAAGAGAGTTTAGTAGGCCACACTAGAGTAGGTAGTGCATACACCACACCACACTAGTAATGTCTTCACTGCCAGGAACCAGTGAGCTCCTGCCATCCAGATATGACAACCTCTCATTCTTGGAATTAAGAGAGTTGTGCAAAGTTAGGAAGTTGAAGACAGGCAAAAGTGCCAACACCCAACGTCTCCTGGAGATGCTTCTGCTAGAGGATCTTAGAAGACCCCTAGGGTCTGCAAGGGTAGGCAGAGAGGGTGGGGCAGAAGATGAGGGAGGGGCCAGGGATGAAAATGCCCAGGACCTGACCTCTGAAACTGGCCAGGGGGATGACAATGATCCTGACCTGGACAATGCAGCTACTCCTGAGGATGAGGTGGAGGCCCAGGATGACCTCCCCTTTGTCCCCCCAGGAAGAGTTGTGAGTGTGCCCAGAAGGTCTAGATCTCCTTCTCAGGAGTCTGACCACTCTGACACCTCAGTAGGGACCTCTGTTTCTTCTCATAGGAGGGAATCCTCTCATGAGAGGAGAAAGAGACTGCTTCAGTATGAACAAGCCCAGCTTGAGCTCAGAAAACAGCAGTTGGCTATAGACAGGGAGTCCCTAGATCTCTTTAGGCAAAGAAAATAGATGGGACTAGAGTCCCATAGTGGCAGCAATTTCCCCAGAGATAGGGAAAGGTCTTATGACCATAGAAACCTGAGCAAGGTTGTCCCTCCCTACCAGAGTGGGGATGACATCCACAAATGGATAACTGCACTGGAGAGGGCCTGTAAAGTACAGAGGGTCCCTCAGGAGCAGTGGGCAGCAATCTTGTGGCTCTCCTTTGCAGACAAAGGTAGAGATAAGCTCCTCACTGTTAGAAAAGAGGATGCTGACAATTACAAAGTCTTGAAGAGTGCTCTGATTGATGGGTTTGGCCTAACAACTGAACAATACAGGTTAAAGTTCAGAGATACCCAAAAAGCACAGACTCAAGACTGGGTGGACTTTGTTGATTGTTCTGCTAAGGCTCTGGAAGGTTGGTTGATGGGCACTAAGGTATGTGACTTCACAGGATTGTACAATCTTATCATGAGGGAGCAGATTCTTAATAACTGTCAAAATCAGCTGTTGCATCAGTACCTGGTGGACTCTGATCTGACCTCTCCCCAAGAATTGGGAAAGAAGGCAGACAAATGGGTCAGAACCAGGGTGAGGCAGAAGGTACAGAACAAAGGTGGTGACCCTAAGAAGCAAGATTCTAAAAACTCTGATAAAGGTGGGGAGAAGGGTAAAGACCAGAAGTCTTCACAAGGCCCCCAACAATCTTCTTCAGGTGGGGATTCACAGTCTAACAAAGGGAAAGGCCAAAATAAACCATGGTGCAAAGTCTGTAAGCAAAAGACACACTGGACCAGTGATTGCACCAAGTCCAAAGACTCTATTCCAGCCACTACCACTGCCCCTAAGGCACCTGTTCCCCCTAGTACAGTTACAAATGGTGGTGGAAGTACTCAAGCTAAGGGTTTAGTAGCGTTGACCCTGGGTAATGAGATGAGCTCTGGCCAAGTCAGAGAACTCACTCATGCTGTCCTAGTCTGTGATGGAGGCATGGATGTGACCTCCTCTGTGAGTCCCAGTAATCTGGGCAAGTACAGGCAACAGCCATTGATTAATGGAAAAGAGGCTTTGGCATTCAGGGACACAGGGGCAAGTGTCACTATGGTGACACAAGACCTTGTGGATCCTGGGCAGATATTACTTGGTGAGATGTACCAAGTGACCAATGCTAGCAGTGTCAGTACAGACCATACTCTGGCAGTTGTTAACTTCTCCTGGAGAGGGGTAACTGGCCTTAAGAAGGTTGTGGTAAGTGCAGACCTACCAGTTGAATGCTTGCTTGGCAATGATCTTGAAACTTCAGCTTGGGCGGAAGTGGAGCTCAGGACCCATGCAGAAATGCTGGGGATCCCTGCAGATGTGTTTGCTGTGACCAGGTCACAGGCCAAAATGTCTAACACTGAACAGGCCTTGGATCCTGGAACAATGGACCAAGTGCCATCCAAGAGGAGGAGTAGTAGGGTTAAGGCAGTGCCTTCCCCCTTGGCTCAGAAGGAAGATCAGTCTCTTGAGGGAGATGATCCCAGTCCTGAAGAAGGAACTGTCCCAGAGGAGCTTGAACCTGATCAGGTTGAGTTCTTGGGGACAGGGGGCCCTTCCAGGTCAGATCTGAGCCAGGAGCAGCAGAGCTGTCCCTCTCTTGAGCCCCTCAGACAGCAAGCTGCTGCTGAGGCTGCTGGGAATGCTAGTGGTCCCCATGAAGTGTATTGGGATGATGGACTCTTGTACTCAGAGTGTAGAGACCCCAAGCCTGGTGCCACCAGGAGGTTAGTTATACCTCTGACGTTCAGGGGCTTCCTATTGACCCTAGCCCATGACATTCCTCTAGCAGGTCACCTGGGCCAGAACAAGACTTGGGACAGACTTGTCCCTCACTTTCACTGGCTCCACATGTCTGAAGACACCAAGGAGTTTTGTTGCTCCTGTGTAACCTGCCAAGCCAGTGGGAAGGCAGGTGGCACCACAAAGGCCCCCCTGATACCACTACCTGTGGTGGGGGTTCCCTTTGAAAGAGTGGGGATTGATATTGTTGGTCCCATGGATCCCCAAACAGCATCTGGGCACAGGTTTATCCTGGTGGTGGTGGACCATGCCACTAGGTACCCAGAGGCTATACCCCTTAGGACCACTACAGCACCTGTGGTGGCAAGAGCCCTCCTGGGAATTTTCTCAAGAGTGGGCTTCCCTAAAGAGGTTGTATGAGACAGGGGTACAAACTTTATGTCTGGATACTTGAAGGCAATGTGGAAGGAGTGTGGAGTGACTTACAAGTTCACCACACCCTATCACCCACAATGCAATGGTTTAGTTGAGAGATTCAATAAAACCTTAAAGGGCATGATTAAAGGGCTCCCAGAAAAGCTTAGGCGAAGATGGGACATACTCTTGCCCTGCCTTTTGTTTGCATACAGGGAGGTGCCTCAAAAGGGGTTGGCTACAGCCCTTTTGAACTTTTGTTTGGTCACCCTGTCAGGGGTCCATTGTGCTTGGTGAAGGAAGGATGGGAGTTACCTCTCAAGCCCCCAAAGCAAGACATAGTGGACTATGTACTTGGTCTCCGCTCCCGGGTGGCTGAATACATGAAAAAGGCAACTAAAAACCTTGAGGCTAGCCAGGAACTGCAAAAAGCCTGGCATGACCAAAAGGCTGTACTGACTGTTTACCAGCCAGGACAGAAGGTGTGGGTGCTGGATCCAGTGGCCCCAGCGGCTCTCCAAGACAAGTGGAGTGGACCCCATACCATTGTTGAACAGAAGGGTGAGGTTACCTATTTAGTAGACCTAGGAACACCCAGGAGTCCCCACAGGGTTCTCCATGTCAACAGATTGAAACCATATGTGGACAGGGCAGACATGAGCTTGCTCATGGCTACTGATGAGGGACAGGAGGAAGAGAGTGACCCACTCCCTGACCTGCTCTCACAGAACTCTGATGATGGGTCAGTGGATGGTGTAGCCTTGGCAGGCATCCTCACTGCTCAGCAGCAAACTGATTGCAGACAGGTGCTCAATCAGTACAGACATATGTTCTCTCTGACTCCAAGTCAGATCACCTGGTGCACTCATGAAGTGGACACTGGGGACAGTCTGCCTATTAAAAATAAGATGTATAGGCAACCTGACCATGTCAGGGACTGTATCAGGACAGAAGTCCAGAAAATGTTGGATTTGGGAGTTATTGAACCCTCAGATAGCCCTTGGGCTAGTCCAGTGGTCCTTGTGCCAAAACCTCACACCAAGGGTGGGAAAAGAGAGATGAGGTTTTGTGTGGACTACAGGGGTCTCAATGCAGTCACTAGGACTGATGCCCATCCAATACCTAGGGCAGATGAGCTAATAGACACTTTGGCCTCAGCCAAGTATCTAAGCACCTTTGACCTGACAGCTGGCTACTGGCAGATCAGACAAGCTGATGATGCAAAGCCAAAAACAGCATTCTCAACCCCTAGTGGACATTATCAATTTGTGGTAATGCCTTTGGTCTGAAGAATGCACCTGCCACTTTTCAGAGGTTGGTGAATACAGTCCTTACAGGTCTGGAGGCCTATATTGCAGCATATCCAGATGATATTGCTGTCTTTAGCTCCACCTGGGAGGATCACCTGGTCCACCTCAGAAATGTTTTAGAGGCCCTGCAAAAGGCAGGCCTCACTATCAAGGCCACCAAGTGCCAGATAGGGCAGAGTCAGGTTGTGTACCTGGGCCACCTTGTGGGTGGAGGCCAGGTTCAACCACTGCAGAGCAAAATCCAGACAATCATGGACTGGGTTGCTCCAACTACCCAGACTCAGGTGAGAGCCTTCTTAGGCCTGACTGGGTACTATGGGAGATTTGTCAAGGGGTATGGATCAATAGTGACACCCCTGAATGACTTAACTTCCAAGAAAATGCCCAAAAAGGTTCAGTGGACAGCTAGCTGTCAAAAGGCATTTGATGACCTGAAGCAGGCCATGTGCACTGCTCCCATTCTCCAGAATCCTGATTACTCCAAGAAGTTCATTGTCCAAACAGATGCATCTGAATTGGGGGTAGGGGCTGTACTGTCACAATTGAATGATGAAGGTCAGGATCAGCCAGTAGCTTTCATTAGCAGAAGGCTGACCCCTAGAGAGAAACGTTGGTCAGCCATAGAGAGGGAGGCATTTGCTGTGGTTTGGGCTCTGAAGAAGTTGAGGCCAAACTTGTTTGGTACTCACTTCCTTGTTCAAACAGACCACAAGCCCCTCCTATGGCTAAAACAAATGAAGGGTGAAAACCCCAAACTGCTTAGGTGGTCCATTTCCCTACAGGGGATGGACTTTACAGTGGAACATAGACCTGGGAGTAACCATGCCAATGCAGATGGACTCTCTAGGTACTTCCACTTAGAACATGAAGACTCAACTGGTCAAGGTTAGTTTAATGTCCCTACGTTTGGGGGGGGTTGTGTAGGAGAGTAGGATCTGCTTCACATGGGTACCCCCACTTTTTGCTGATGCTTCACTGTTTTTCGACTTTAGTCTGGCTGGGGCCCTGCTAATCAGAACCCCAGCCTAGCTGCTTCCTCTCTAAAATGGTTTCCATGTACCTTAGGTACAGCTTTGATTGGAATCTGGAGTGCCCTTATAAGTCCCTAGTATATGGTATACTATGTACCCAGGGCATAGGTACCTCAGAGGCCTGCCAGGGGCTGAAGCATGTATTATGCCACCCCTGGAAGGCCAGCCAAACTGACACCACAGGTCTGCTACTGCAGCCTGGGTAAGGTGGTGCATGCACCCCTTACTGTGGTATAGGCTACCTATATCACTACCATTGCACACACATATAAACCTATAAGTCACTCCTATGGCAGGCCTTACCAATCCTGAAGGCAGAGTACTTGGTTTTTATGTGAGAGGGTGCCCCTGCATGAGCAGAGCCCCTCTGCAGTGTTCGGAGTCCCTCCTCTGATGCTGTTTGTGGTACAGCCTGACCATATACTCTTAAGTGCATTATGTCCTCGCGGTACAATGCTAACTTTGGACTGGCTACACCAAAACATGTCGTGTTTGGTGTCAAACATCTTGGAATACTACCCCTCCGCCAGTCCTGGCGGCGGGGGTAGCATTCCACCCTTCTAGAGGGAGAGACATGTACACACCGGGCTACCCGGTAACTTCTTTCCAGAGCCCTGGCATCACAAAATGGATGCCGCTGCCACAGACACGGGTCTGGCCTCCTGCTGCTGACTGAAACTCCGGCAGGGGAGGCCTGGACAATAGGTTTCCTGTCGAAGGGAGGTGTAACCACCTCCCCAGACAGGATAGTGTGTATTGGGGCTGGGCGGGAGCACTCTCTGGTGCGTTGAAGTCCTGCACTGGGGGCACATTTGGTGTCCCTGTGCATATGCCAGTTCAAACCGGTTGCAGGGGCTACCTGCCCCTGCTCTGGTGTGAAACTGGACAAAGGGAATGGGTGTAACCACCCCTCTTCCCTGACCCTCCCATAGGTGGGTCCCCAGAGTATGTCCAACCCCCTAACTTCGTATAAGTATGGGACCCCAGTCCTTAGGACTTTTGATTACCCTGACGAAACTCTGAAACCGAATCCTGGACCTTCGACGCTCTACTTTAAGATTAGAGGACTGAAGAACTCCCTTGGGGTCAAGGAGTGACTCCCCTGCTTGGCAGGCACCAAAGAAGCAACTGTCCGGTCTGCATCGCTGAAGCTCCCACCGGACGCTGAAGACTTTGCATCACCAGAGGTGGATTTCCAAACTTCCCCGAGGCTGCCCTGTGTTCCCAGCGAAGCTGAGGCCCGTAGCTGTCGTGGGTAACGTGGAACCATGACCCCTGGACACTGAGAACTTTTGCAAGTGCATCCTCTTCCTGGTCTCCCATGAATTTGTGCTTTGGGCTCCGAGTAGACCTCACCTCCAGCACCAACTGCACCGAAGATCACTGGCCTCCACTCCACGAGTGTCCTGTAAGCCAGCTCCAAGTGCGTCCACTCGAGGCTCCTTTGTGGTCGCTAGTCCATTGGCTAGTGGGCCCTCCCGAAGGCAACTCTTCTTCTGCTTGGGCTTCCCTCATTGCTCCAGACGTGCCCTGACGTACCTTCGCTGGGTGAGTCCCTCAGACCTTGCTGGTCTGTACCTCCGTCCTTTCTTCATTTCCACAAGATTTGCCGTTGCCAAGGCTTGTTGGGTCCAATCCGGTCGCCAACACCTCAGCAAGCGACAAACATTGTGGGACAGCTCGAATCCAGCTCCTAGTTGTCGTCGACACCTCCTGGACCTCGTGGCTGAAGAGTCAAGACGACTGTCAACCTACCTAAAGCACCCGACATCGGTGGGCATCTGCTCATCGCCTTCCTGGTCACTGGCTAGTGACCCAGACTCTGTCCCCTCTGCTTTCAGGTTCTTCAGATCTTCGATCCACCCTTGGATCCACCCGAACACTTTCGACTTGGTCGCCAGCAGCACTTTGCAGCAGATCGCCATTGAAAACGACGACGAAACCCGACCCCGAAAGACACCTATGAACCCGGCTTCCCTGGGTGAGGTAACTCGAGTACCCCGGTGCTCCCGTGGGTATTGACTCTAGAACAACCTAGTTCTAAAGGGGTTTGCTCCAAGTCCTCCTCTAAGTGTCCTTTTTCTTTAAAACTCCAACCGCGACATTCCCCATAGAAGTCAACGGCGGCTCGCGGCTGTGTTCTCACACTGCACGCGTCCCCCGTGGTTCCCCTGTGTCACTACCTTGGGTGGTTCCTTGAGGGCCAAGCACTTCTACAGGCTCTAGGCCTTGTGTCTAGCTCAGTCGTGGTTCTTATACCACTTTATTGGTATATGATTTGGTACGCCCCTAGGGCTCAAACGTGTATTTTTGCTATTACTGTTGATATTCGACTTGTAACTTATGTACTTCGAACTCTAGCCTCATAAACAGACTAGAGGGGTGTGTTTAAGACTAAATACATATATTTTAAATATATACCTGGTGTGGTCCTCTTTCATTTGGTCACTCAAGAGATTATAGACTGGTAAAACAAGCTGCTTTACATTCCTTCAAGACTTAGCCTGAAGGCTGCTCTCCATAGATACCACTAGGATAGCTTTCAATAAAGGTTGTCTTTAACCTATCTCCAATAAGGGGTTGTTTGGACTGGTACAAGGTGCCCACTATAATTAGTGGACAGCATATACCAGGCCAACTTCTCACAGGTACAGCCTGAGTGATTGAAGGACAGCATGGGTAATAGCTAGATGATTGCATGAGTGCAGGGGTAATGTCTAGGTCATTAGAGGAGTGCATGGGTAACGCCTAAGTGATTGCATGAGTGCAGGGGTAATGTGTAGGTAATTGAAGGAGTGCATGATTAATGCCTAAGTGATTGCATGAGTGCAGGGATAATGTCTGAGGGATTGCATGACTCCAAGCGTAATGTCTGAGGATTAGAGGAATGCATACGTAATGCCTGGGTAATTGTATGAGTGTAGAGGTAATGTCTTGCTGATTGCATGAGTGTAGGGGTAGTGTCTGGGTGATTGGAGGAGTGCATAGGTAGTGCCTGGGTGATTTTATAACTTGAAGGGTTCTGGCTGGGTGATTGAAGGAGTACAGGAGTAGTACCTGGGTGATTGGAGGAGTGCATAGATAGTACCTGGGTGATTTTATAAGTGCATGTGCACTGCCTGAGTGAATAGAGCATTGTATAGATACTGCCTGGATGATTGAAAGAATGCAAGGATAGTGTCTGGGTGATTGCATGAGTGCAGGGGTAATGTTTAGGGAATTGGAGAAGTGTATAGGTACTACCTGGGTGATTTGAAGAGTGTACGGGTAATGTCTAGCTGATTGCATGAGTGTACAGATAGTGCCTGAATGATTGGAGGAGTACATAGGTAGTGTCTGGGTGATATTATACCTGTATGGTACAGGCTAGGTGATTGGAGAAGTGCATGGATAGTGCATGGGTGATGGCAGGAGTGTGGGAATAGTGCCTAACTGTATAGATGAGTACATGGGTAGTGTTTGAAAGAATGGATGAGTGCAGTAAAAGCGACTGTCAACATTAGTTCATATTATCATGCTTATTAAATTACTTCATCTTACCTTTTTTATTAAAGAAGATACAAAACTCAGTGAAACTATTTTACAGTAGTTTTGTTGTAAACTGAATTTAAAATCTTTTCAAAATTTAGTATTACTCTATGTAAAAAAAAGAAGAAAAACTGTTATTTCTTATAATATTATACTTTTAACAGCACAACATAATTTTAGAATTACATAACGCATTCAGTTTCCCTTTTTTGCTGTTCTCAGATTCTACTGAATAGCGACTGTCAACATTAGTTCATATTATCATGCTTATTAAATTACTTCATCTTACCTTTTTTATTAAAGAAGATACAAAACTAAGTGAAACTATTTTACAGTAGTTTTGTTGTAAACTGAATTTAAAATCTTTTCAAAATGTAGTATTACTCTATGTAAAAAAAGAAGAAAAACTGTTATTGCATATAATATTATACTTTTAACAGCACAACATAATTTTAGAATTACATAACGCATTCAGTTTCCCTTTTTTGCTGTTCTCAGATTCTACTGAATTTCACCATACACAGTGATTTCAATGTAGATCATCATATAACAGCGGGGAAAAAAAATACAATCAATGAGATTGTAAAAAAAAACAAATCTGCATTGAAAATATTTACAACAAGTTGAACTATCTGTTTACCTATTTACAGTTTCTAAATTACATTCTTCAACTACATTCATTCATTTCTTTCTTTGAAGTACATTTTCTAAAATATACACTCTCATTTACATCGCGTATAATATAAAGATCAAATATATAAAATACTTCTTTCAAACACAATTTTGCAAATGCAATAAGAATTAGCACAAACAATAATCCAAACAGTAATTGTTCACATCTTCCCAATAGGCTGAATAATGTTTCCAAATCCATTTGCATTGAAAATATCCAAAATAAACTCATGAATTCGTGTTCACATCTTCCCAATAGGCCGAATGATGTTTTCAAAACTTTGGTTTAAAAAATATCAGATATGAATTTGGTAATTCGTAAGGCAACCTACATTTGAATTCCAAATGGGCATCATTGCAATGTGTCCATCCTTTATTGCACTTTAAATACACAGTATAGTGTCCAGATGCTGTAGTAGGTCCATCATGGAAAATAATAGCCACTGCTTTAAAAGTTCTTCAAGAAATTGATACTTGACTTGCCACAACATTTTTAATTTTGGTTTCCAATTTTCTTCCATCTGCTCTACAACGTTGTAGCATCAACATGACATATTGTCCAAATCTTTCTATAAATAATGTTGACAACATTTCTGATTTACAATGAGAACATTTCATATCTTGATTAGCTGTTTTTAGTAACTTGTTAAAAGACACTGATTTGCAATCTGGTATTGTCAAATATATGAATCGTTCAGTGTTTATTACAGTGGTTGAAGAAAATGAACACTCTTCACATTTGTGATCCCATCCTTAACTTAGTCCAAACAAATTTTCAATTTATATTCCTTCATCTTCCAATACTGCAAGCATAAACACAAGAAATTCTTGCGCATCTTGTTATACATTCAATGTAAATTTAAATGATCCAGTACATATATCCAAAAGATGCCGAATGCCAGAAGCAGTATGGATTTTAGTTCTATCAGTTATCAACTTTTCAAAAATATAATGTAGCAAAGAACAGAATCTTTTTTTCTCAATTTTCCAAAATTTCATGATAAAGATCCTCTAGATAAAACACAACATTCACAATTACATTAGCATAGCAGTTGACACCTAAACTATTTTCTAACTGGTATCCTACAATATCATCAACTGTGTCCATTTCCATTTTCTTTGCAGTTTTATCATTCTCTTGAATTCTTTTCTTTTTTTGAATCTCAGTAAAATATTTGTCATATTTCCGTTTTGGACACACTATACGTTTCTCATATACGGGATATTCACCTAAGTTAGGAGCATAAAGTCTTCTTAACCGATTGTACTCTCTTACACAATTTACATCAGCACTAATCATTTTTTCATTAAAATCAATCAAATACAAACCAGATAATGTCCTTACTCGAGACAATGCAACATATGCCATGCCTTCTTTAAACACTGTACTTCCAATATTTACCAAAGCAGTGTCTACACTTAAACCTTGAGATTTATGAATGGTTACAGCATATGCTAAAGAAAGAGGAAACTGTTTTCTACGAACATACAAGTCTTTTACGAGCAAAAAACTAACAGTACAACGTCCAATCTGTTTCACCTCTTCAATCTGATCAAATTTAATCTTCAAAAATTCAATTCCATCTCTATTCTGAAAATTTACAAAATCAACAACTTTTCCCATTGCTCCATTTACTAAACCTTATCCACATTCAAATGATGCCGTAAAATTACCCGACAGTTCACACATACATATAAAGTCATTTCTAAACCTGCAGTTTTAGACACCGACTTTTCCAAAGAATCCAATTTTGACTGTAATTTCTCTGAGAGAAGAATAGTAACTCCTTCGTCCTCCATTTTATAGCTTCCATTTTCAGTATTGGTTGTTTTTCCAATTTCAAAAGTTCTCGATTGAATGTAGAACACTCTTGCAGTGTAGGCATTAGGCAAACTATAGACTTCTTTTCTCCAATTTTTTGGCATATTATTTCAGGTGCTATGTTTTCATTTGGAAACAAGTTCATTAAAAGCCGACTTTGTAAAGCTTCTTTTCCATCTTTTGTTAAAACACCAATTCTTATCTCTTGAAGAATGTTTCCATAATGTTCATCACTTGCTTGTCACATATTCTTAATAAGTTCGTTATATTCAAAATAAGACCAAATTTTGACATTTCCAATACTTCCCAAAGATTACTTAGTGTCTTCATGATGAAGTGTTTTAAAAACAGGTTGCCTTTTACAGGAGTAAGTTGTAGTAGGTCGCTGAATAGAATTACATGTTTACCTCCAAATAGAACATCATAATCTGTTTTTAAAATCTGTTGCATTCTTAAATGTACAAAGGCAAGCATTAAGTTTGAGACCCTGCTCACCTCATCAATGATTAGAAGTTTCATTTTCTTGAGTACTCTTGAAACTTCATAACAAGCATCTCCAGATAACTTGTGATATTGCAACTTATTCTCATGTTCAACTGGTAGCATGAGTAATCGATGTAACGTAATCCCTTTCATGTTGTGTGCTGCTAACCCAGTTGGAACGGTTACAACACAAGATAATGTGATTCAGTGGTTTTATGTAGATAACTGGTCAAAACTTTAATTAAAAAACATTTTCCTGTTCCAGCTTGCCCACTGATATACATTCGAATAGGTTGAAATGATGTGCACTGGCATTCTTTTTTTTATGCAGTAAACCATGCTGTATCCGTTGTGTCACTTGCTGATATATTTCTTTTTGTTCAATATTTAGTTTTTCTTCTAGGTTTCCCAACTCAATAATATTCTGTTGTGCTTGTTGCATTGCCATTTCTACTTCATTCATGGCTACTGCTGCTTCATATTCAAGAATTGGTTGACCTAGTGGATCTTGACTTAGTGGAGCAGAACTTTGACTATCTTGAGAACTGTCTCTAGCTATTTCAGCTGCAATAGTAGTTTCTTGTTCAATCTCTTCATTTAACATTTGTAGATAAGTTGGAAAAATTGAATGCTATCTTTACATGCATTAAAAGAATCTTCATAGCACTCAAAATCTCCAAGTAATTCCATTTCACTGCGCCAAGGCTTGAAGAGTTGCAAAAGTGCTAAATAGAAAAATTCCCTTTTATCTGGAGTTTCACAACTGAGTTTCCTGTGGTTAATAAGATTTCCTGTGGCATGTTTTACCAAACATCCATCACATCCAATTACTGCATATTTTTCTTCATTTATATTTTCTGTAACATTTCTCTTAACCTAAGAAGTGCCACGGGCCGATCTAATCGGCCCTGTGTTAAAAGCGAAAATGCTCAGGCCGATCAGATCGGCCCAGGAGCTAACACTCATTTTTGAGTAGTTTCTTTCCTGCTATACCTCTTGGAAATGAAAACTGGCCTCTAACGCCAATCTGGAACACCTCCCTGTTTCTTTACATAGCTGTAGTTGGCAGAATTCCGACCCACTCACAGAGATTTACTCACTTAAACGTAACGGAGAAATCTTGTTCTCGGGATGTAAATCAGCATCTGCTGAAAGCTGCACTGGCCCTTGTTTACCAGTAGAGGGCGCAGACAGCTGAGAGACATTGCTGTAATCTGCCGAAAGCCCCAGAGACAGTGCAGCAAGTGTGCGCGCTCGAGGTGTCCACCGCTGCTGGCCTTGATCTGAAAACAACAAGAAACCAGTGCAGGTATGGCTCACCAAATAGCACCAATGAATTAGGTACTGTGGCGAGTTTATCTCAAATTTATCAATCATTTGAATTGTAAAATTTTGAAGTGCCACGATCCAATCTAGTCAGCCCCAGCCTCCAGTTTACTCTTTCCCCATTATAGTATTCCTTGGTAAGTACACAATTATAGAGCTGTAGAAAAAAAAGGAAAGGAGTTTTAAATCGACATAATCTGTGTTATGTTCCAGGCAGATGAGATACGTACCCGGTGACAGCCTGGAGAAAGTTAGAGAGACGATACACGACCGGCTGCAAAGGAGGCAAGGTTACACCATAATAAATGTAAAAAAGTTTCCTTATTTTGCAATATCTGCACGCTGTTTTTAGATGCCCATCGTTATGCTTCAATACTTTGCAAAAGCTATGACGGTTATAACTGGGCCTGTAACAGGCATTCGCACAATCGAGAAAGCAATGAAGGAGGCTGGTTGGCTTTTAGCACGTGTTTTACTTATCTGAAGGACGCCGCTGCTGTGAATGATCCGTGACTAGTGTGTATCTCACATACCCTCAGGATAGATAATTGCTGTCAGCTACCCTTTAAAAAAAAACATAAATGGCAGCATGCACTTTGTAATGGAACTACAGGCAGGGGTGGAGAGGGTGGGTGGGGACATCAGCATGATCTGCTTTTTTAAACTTATTGTTTAATATGGCGCGAACTGTACCCGAATGGATTGGTGCGCTTTACATGAGCACCAGTTACATTACGCTTGCACACATTCATTTTTTGGTAGGCACTGGGAAATTGTGATTAGTCCAAGAGCTGACGCCGAGACTCGAATCCCAGTTCCAAAGTCGGCAGAGAAGTAGGCAAAATGCAAGAAATGAAATTGCTGGTATGGCAACAAAAACATGTTGATGTAGATTTAATTTCTTGTACTTCGTCACTGCGCTTACCTCTCTGCTGACTTTGGAGCTCTAACCCCAGCATTATTCACGTTATTATGTTGAAAGTAAAGACTTTCAAATTGTACTTCACAAACCAAAATATGTAAAATGGGGCACTTGAAAATATCAGTGAACATATTTTCTGTATATTCTTCAGTTCACCTGGTCGGGTGGGATGAGTCTTTTCTCTACGTTTTAAGGCATGGGCAAAGTGGGCTCTGGCCCAGGGCCCCAGCCTTTCAGGGGCCCCCGTGATAGAGCCAGCTCTGTTCTGTAGAGTCTTGCCCCAAAGACCTTGAATAGTATTTAAACAGATGGTTTTAAATACCATTTTCTTTACATTTATATTTAGTGTGTGTAATTTGTGAGAAATATTACAGACATTTTGAAAAAAATGTGTTTATGTTTCAAGCAACATCCATCAAAAAGTTTCTTTTAGATCAAAGCAGGACCTCACATTTGAGAAATGTGAGGTTGTCACAGAGATTATTTGCAGTAATATTAGCGAGCTGCTGCTGTGTTACAATTTTGAAAACGCGTCACTATTCAGTCATATTAAATGTAAACACATTTAAAATTTGCACCATTGTGCCTGTGCACTGCCAGTGGCCTGGCCAAAGAGGGCATGAAAGGGCTGAAATTGGGTCATAAATTCAAAGCTGTTCTGATCAGAGGCCCCCAAAATATGATTGGCTCAGGGCCCCAAAAATCCTTAAGATGTCCCTGACCTAATTTTCTGTAAGAACAGCTCAACGAAATTTCGTAGCATTTTCCTTCTAAAACATTGCAGGTGTATTTGTAACGTGCAATTTTATCAATATGTGTGTTTGCTGGGCTGGCCAGTTCAGCCCATAATCTGAAAATCGGCGTCAGCTAAGTGTGTACCAACCAGAAGCATGTGTCTGAGTAAAAAAAAGCTGCTTTCATGAAATGAACAATTATACAAGAAATGTGCAGAGAGAGGCTGGGACTGATGGGCAATAATAAATGGTTGCACGTTTGTACGTGTGACTATGGCTGCAAATGTGATTTTGGAACAAATTGGCAGCTTGCAGTCAGACGACAACTCCGAGCACCGGCTGGGGGTGGGGATGCATAAACTCTTTAGCTTTATGCAGCTATTGGCTACTGAAGTCTGCCCTGCAAGTGGTGTAAGTCCCAGATGTAATGGTCTCATGCTGGGCCCTAGGCCCTCATGCAGATTGGAATCACGGACACAGACTCAGTTAATTACTGGGTAGCAATGGCCACGAGCACGTGCGCTCGGCCCCTTTTATTGTCAGGGTCACCTGACTGGTGACGCCTGTGAGGGGTGGATGTAAAGTGTGGTTGAGGCACAAAGCAAAACACTAGACCGGTGATCAGACGATCACTACACCAGAGACAGTGCAGCATGTGGTCTCAGCAGATCATGACTTTTGCTCACTTCCCACACACACCCTGCGTCCGTACTACTAGGCATTTATTGTGCTGTGGAAAGTTTTCTCAAGCCACTGCAGTAGGCATGGGCCAGGTGAGCCGTTACCTTGGGCGCAGTGCCAGGCATCACCAAGGGATGTCACACACCAAAGGTAAGGTGAGCGCAACATCAGAGAGGATGGGTCTGAAGTGGAGCAGCGACATTGCACCAGATGGTAGCTGTAAAGATAGGCACCCTGTATGCTAAGGTACGTACTTGTATGACTCCCACTGGGAAAGCCCCAGAGGCCGAGAACACGCTCGTTTTTATTTTCTAAAAGGTCTTAGTACCAGGCCACGGCTTATATGGCTGGGTGTGGAGCATATGTGGCACAAAATGCAGTGGGAAATTGGTAGCCACCCATTTCCCAGCTGGTGCCTGTAGAAATGCCGTTCCCAGCAGGTCTATCCTCTCAGGGGCACCACTCTAGGCCACTGCATGTACTATGGACTAGCAAAACCTTAAAGGCAGATCAGCAGCAGCGCTTGTCAGGTCTTCAGTACATTTGCACCAATATTCATAAAGAATTAAAGTGCTGCAGTGGGGTCCTACTACACCCTCCTCTCTCCAGAGAGTCTGTCACCTGAAACTGCCAATGCCGAAGAACATCAGGCTTTTTAATCCATTTGGGTCTGAACAACACACGCTCCTCCCTCTCCTCCTCTTTATGTACCTACAGTATGACCCCAGGGTGTGGTGGCCCCCCCTGTTCTAGAAGAACTGCTTTATGGAAGCTGCTTTATTATAAAGAGATGCAACTATCCCTCCTAGCAGAGTTGTTTTACATTATTTCAATACTGTCCAAAGGAGTTGTGAAAAGGTTTAGGTGAATATAAAGACTGGTGGTGGATGTAACATGATATGCAGGCATAACAAAAAAAGATTCAGCTGCATAACATTTACATTTTTCTGATCTTTTTGGTATAGACATATTTATAAATATCAAGCTAGTGTGGTAGGAGCCCACAGTTTGTTTCCTGGCTATTGTTAGTCTGGGCTCTCTGCTTCAAGAAAGCAGACTGATAGATCATGCCTAAGTTCTGAGAGAGTGCCAGAGGCATGAGTGTAAGTGGAGAGGGCATCCCAATGCAGTTGGATTAATGGTCAGGGGGATCGTAACCTTGGCGGGACACATGATGCTTCCTTGACTGTGATAAAGTAAAGGCTGCCTCGGCATAAGTAGAGGTTGGGAACATGAAATGTAAGGAGCAGTGGCAGATTGGAGAGAACTTTGCTATCCTGCCCCCAAAAACATGGTTAATACCTTGCATTGTGCAATGTTTTCCGGAAAGAACCAACCAGTCGATTGGAGTGGTTAGTGAACGATGAGGTAGGTTATATAATATGCACAAAATGGCAAAATTGATAATTTTATTGAGGGAGTGATGTGTTTTGGGAAAGAGCTCCCAGCAGGTGCTTGAAGCATTCTAATATTCCCCTAACATATTTTTTGTGTCAGGTATAATGTATGGAGGGTGGGCGTTCCCCTGCAAAAACCTTGTAGAAGTGGCGTAGTGAAATCTATGAGATTTCACTATACCACTCCTACGACTTGACTGCGCAACAATCCTTACACCTGCGTCAAGCAGGCGTATGGAGTGATGCAGGACTTTTCACATGGGACTCGTGTAATGACACATTACTGGAGGTGCATTAGGTATCCGACACTCCAGCAATGCGTCATTATTGCGCCAAATAGTACGACAGGATTCCTGACGTATCTGTTTAATCCTTGATACATGGAGCTCTGTAGTGTAAATACATCACATCCATAGTGTCGCAAGGATTTCGCAATTAAAAGTGACGCATTGCTGTTTTTAACCAGCGATGTGCCACTTTTCATAAATGAGGCATTGTGAGAGTTTTTGAGTATTCAAATGTGTTGCTTTATATGTACTGATTGGTGATAGTTAGACTGTGTTGCTCTCTGTGGGTATGCATATGGATATTAGGTGTCTGTGATGTTGGTCATGTCTGAGGTAATCGTCTTTGTGCTTTTGGATGTATGAGGGTGCCTCTGGATGTTTGTATAGCTAACTGTGGCTGTGTGTCAGTTTTGATTTCGAAGAGGAAGTAGTACACTGTATATCGAGTGTGAGGAGGTGTCTGAGATCTTAGTGTCTTAAGGGCGATTGGGGCGCTATTTAGCTGTTTAAGGAGTGTGGTGGGAATGTTTATACCATGCTGTTGGGTGTGATTGTTGGTGTTTGGAGGGAATTGTAAGAGTCTCTGAAATGTTATTTTCTGAAGCAGATTGAATGTTTGGCAGAGTAGTTTTGAGGATTCTTGGTGGTGTTGGTAGAGTGCCTGTGGATATTTTGAGGGTGATTGAGTGCTTGTTCGGGGTCTCTGGGTGCCTTGGGGATGTACACATGCAATGCAGGTTCTTGAGTGGCATTAGAAAGTTATGAGGGTACATTATGACGATATCTAGGGAGCATTGTGGGTGTCCAGGGAAGTGATAATGGTGCCTTGTTGCATTTTGAGTGTTAGGATTTTAGGGGACCTGGAGTCTTGGCTTATGAGGGTTATTTGTTTGAGCTTTTGAGGCACTCTCACTGTGCCTTCTTTCTGTATTCTGGCAGATTCTAGGAGGTGACCCGAGGTGCTGCCCAAACTAGTGATGTGCATCAAAGGCTGGCTTTGGCCTGGAAAGTTTTCAGATCTTCAGCGAGCTCTAACAAGTCTCTTACTATGGCCCTGCTTCCATCTTACACCAACCGCGGTCTTCAGACGGCTCCAAGAGCCAGGGCGCTTCTCTACCCTGTGCTCCACACTGAGCAGCTCTCACTGTTTCCTTCCCACGGTCAGCTGAATCAGTGTCCTTGGGTGGAAGCAAATGGCAATGGCTTTAAGGTGCAAAGGCTCTCCCACCTTCACGATTTCCGCTTGTGAATCAGTGCCTTTTGGACTTGTTCCCGAACACCTCTGCTGGGTGTGGGGACTCCTGTGACATGGCAATGGCCCTAATGGTGCTCGTGGCCCCTTCCTGGTGTACATGGGTCACAGATAATGATGGCTCTGATGTGTTGCGGGAGGTCGTTCCACGTCTTGGGTGTAATGTAGGAGATTGAGTGACCTCCAATGTTGCTTTAGCAGATACGGGGAATGTGTGCATGTGAGGCAGAGCGTAGGTTTCTGGTGGGTTGGTGAAAGTGTATGCAGCTGTTCAGGTATTCTGGTCCTGCATTGTGTAGGGCATTGTATGTGTGCGTGAGAAGTTTGAACTGACTGCATTTGTGAATGGGGAGCGATTGCAGCTTCCTTAGGTGTGTGTGATGGGGAGGTCGAGTATGAGTCTTGCAGCAGTGTCGTGGATGGTCTGGAGACTGTGTAGGAGTTGTTTGGAGATTCCGGCATAGAGAGTGTTGCCGTAGTCCAGCTTGCTAGCGGTGAGTGCTTGTGTGTTGGTCTTCCCATTCAGCCACAGTTCTGTATGCACACAGACCTGGCAGGGAATTACTTTCTGTGCTGACAGCAGCTCAGTAGAGACTGCTGTCAGCCTGGCAAAGGCTTTTTTGCATGTACATTAAAAAGAGAGAATAGGACAGTCAGTTGGGGAGACTGAACCCCCCACCTCCCACAAGAAGGTAATAGACGGTTAGCAGTAAAGACTGGCAGGACAAAAAACGTTTTTAATTTTTTTTTAAATATTTGTGGTGCAAGGGAACGTTGTTGCCAATGGTGGTGGGGTGCTAGGTACGATTCTCATGTTTATAGGGTGGGAGGAATGGCTAGAGTTTGGCGAAGGTAGACCGCGGAATACAAGGGAAATAAATGTGCAATCTACAGGATTGGAGTAGTGGTGCTATGTGTCAAAGTCTCCCTCATGATTCATCTACTACTGTGCAATTGATCCATGGTCTCAACTATTCAGCATTAGAGAGACTTGGGGTTGTCAAACACCACATACAATTTTAGATGGGTATCTGTCATTAAAGTCCAGTATTTAACTTTGGTTTTCCAATTGATATAAACAACTTGCTCTCCACTCTTATTGTCTATGATCCCACTTGAAGCCCCTTGGTGGAAAGGAACCCTGATATTGACATTGGCTAGTCTATACTGCTACTACTCAAATGCAACCCATCTCAGCTTATGACAACACAAGGTGACTAGCAGGTATATTTTAATGCATGTCGGCGGTCCAAGTTTTAGGTCCAGTTTATGAGCTGAGGAAGGCCTGACTTGGTCCCGGCTCTCGGGTTCTGTGACCCTAAAGACTTACATAAGGGAGAGTTGTTACCAAGACACACTGGATCAGGTACTGTGATTGCAGCATAGTTTTTCTCTTTGTAGGAGCTCAGCAGCAGATAAAGTAGCATATACTGATAAATGCCTTCCCTCCTCAAGATGTGTGTGTGCTGGGCTGGCCAGCTCAGTCCATAATCTGCACATTGTTGTTCGTTTGTTGAATTCTTAGTAAAAACTGATTGCATATCCATTTTAGAACTGCAAGCCTGATTTCATGAGAGCAACCACCATTTAAAACCATCTTAATCAATAATAAACGCTTGTATTTGTTACTCTGATTCTTAATCGGGTTGTTATTTGCAGTACTTGCCTCAATTGGGAACACTGGCAGCTTGCATTCACAGGCAGCAGCATGAGCCCTGAGCACCGTTTGGGGGCGGGAAGTATAGACCCTTCAGCTTTTGCCTATTGGTTACTGTAGTCCTCCTTACAGTGGTGTAAGCCCCAGAGACAGTGCAGCACGTGACTTCGGCAGATCATGGATTTTGCTCGGGTCCCACACACACCCTGCATTCTGTACTACCAGGTATTTATTGTACTGTTCGTCCTTGCTACTTGAGTGTAAGTGTATAGCCTTTTCTTGATGATGTTATATTTCTTTTTCTTATGAATGTTTGGGAGTAATTTATGGGCTATCTGGCATGCTTTGATGCCTGATTATTGTGAGTGTGGGTGTCTGTTGGTATGTGTGTAGGTCTGTGTGTGTCTATGTATGTGTATTAGGCCTGGGCGGAAAACTACGCTATGCTCGCATAGTTTGCGTAGTTTGCGCAACTACGCGCTACGCGAATTGCACGTAGCACAGTGCAAAAACGCGTAGCGTAGCGGGCATTTTTTGCTTGCTCGCGGTCCTCAACGTCAAGTTGGCGACCGCGAGCGAGCAAAATGACATCCCGGCGAGACTTTTTCCTCGTTCGCGATCAGCAACATCAAGTTGCCGATCGCGAGCGTGGAAAATAAACCTTCCAGCGAGATTCTCAACGCGGGGAGGTCAGGTTTTTCATTGCAAGTGTTCGCGTATGCTCGCGACCGCTCGCGATGAGAAACTACCAGTCCGCGTTGAAAAAACTACGCCCAGGGTTAATGTGTATATATATATTCACTAAAAAAGCAAAGGTTAGAGGGACATTATAGTTAGGTTCAGTTTTACACACATAATACCATAGAAATTCAGCTGTTATAGTTAGAGTTATTTCAAGTAACTATAGCTAGTGCCCTAAGGTAACTATAACTCGCACCCTTGCCATGCACAGTTTTCTCATCAATAATGCTACTGCAAATGTTACAGTAATATTATCAATGATGTCATACAAGAAGTCATGAGTGATGTAATATCTTATGAGGTCATGGAACTTCAGAATGTATAAGCATAACATGAGCCTGGGGGTGCATCAGTTGCATTGTAAATGTGTCTGAGTGTATTGTCAGTGTCTGGGAGAGAGGTGAGTTTGTGGGGGGTGATGAGTGACATGTAAGGCATTTGGGTTTTGTTTGATTTTACTGGAATGATTTCCAAGGATGTAACTTCTGCATTGCTCTGTGCTCATGATATGAAAAGCTGCTCCCCACCAGACTTAAAAGGGATCTACTGTGCTCCAAAGTAATGCGCTAGATGTCTTCTTTTATTTCAGTTAGTCCTTACACTCGAAGGTGCCTAATAGGGGTAGAGCCCCACATACCTCAACAACCACAGAAACTCCCACACACTTATCAGAAACCTCCACTCAGCCACACTCCTACTCGCGCACACACCTGCATATACAGAAGCAGATCTGGCAGTCATGCCTTCTTCCTCCCTCATAAAGCCTGGAATGATCTGCCCCTGCACATCAGAGCCACCTCCTCAGTTCTTGAATTCCACAAGAAACTGAAGACCTGACTCTTCACCTAGCCCCTACTCTGGCCTAAACATTTCCTGCTTCAGCACCGGGATACCCTTCCGGAATAACATGACATAACATGGATATCTGATATCCTCCATAGGCATCTGACTTTGTGCCCCCAGCTACATGGCTTGTTTGGTGAACCTGGTGCAAGCATTGGTCTCTTGGTATCTTGCTGTATGGGAAATTGTCAGATGGGTTCTTAGTCTAGAGGGCAGGGTCCTGTTCTGTGACTATCTTTTGGATAAACAATGGGGCATATTACCAATGATTTGCAATAATTATCGCAAAGCGCGCTCAGCGCTGTTTTTTTTATCGCCGTTTTTTTATCGCCGGCTATCGCTGGATTTCATCGTGGAGATAACGCGTTATTATCAACGCTTATCTCCAAGGCGATAAAAAATCCAGCGATAGCGGCGAAACCCAGCAATAGCGCGAGAAAGCCAGCGATAAATTCACTGCGCTAAAGGAAAGCTTGCTAATAGGCAGGTGAGGACTTAACCTTACAATCCACCTCCCATTGACAAGAAGGTTAAGTCAAGTTTTTAGCAGGTGTTAAATTCCAGCGATAATCACGGTTAGCGCGACTTTTTTTATCGCTTCGCGGGCATTGATAATAGGGGGAAGTTGTGTTTGTGACTGTTTGCAGTTGCTTTTAGTTGGGAACGCCTACTTTGCATGTCATTAGCGATAATTATCGCTGACATGCAAAGCGGCAACAAAACGGCCGCTATCGCCATTAAGCTGTCGCTAACAGCTGTTAGCGACAGCTTGCTAATAGGGCGATAAAAATATTGCTGCTTTATCGGCAAATTGTGCCGCTAAGGTGGCGATACTGCCCTTGCTAATATGCCCCAGTGAGCTTAGCCTTGCATGACCTTGCGGACAGTGCAGAGTAAATAGAACTGCTCTACTCTGCATAAGAAATAGCAGTCTAACTTAACAGAAAAGGATACAGAGAAGCATACTGTGTTGACTGACAAGTGGGTGGATAGAAACCAGTGGCAAGTCAGTCACATTTGATGGGGTGAGAGAGGGTGCCCTATCTCCTTTTGGTAGTGATTTGATTGCCCTTGGCTTAGCACTACATGGCTTCGATAATATCAACCATGTTCTGCATGAGAGTTTCTGATGGGATGCATTGCCTCTGAAAGTGCTACTTACTATCCAGCTCTGAGTGGTAAGAGGGTGAGTATGAAACTAATGAATGGGTGTGATTTGGAGACATGTGACTAGTAGTACTTAATCATTAAATAATGTTTTTTCTTCATATGGTGGAACCTGTACTCACGAGAACCTTTTGATGGTGTCTGTGATGAAGGTGAAGAAGATGAACAATCACGTCACGCTGACAAGACTGTTGGATGTTGCCAAAGAAACATCATTCAGGTAAGTCGGTGACTAGAAGGCATACCAAATCTGTGGGCCTCCTGTGAAGCATCTTGGTATACGCTCTAGGAATCCGGATCTAGTTCTTACTCTTTCAACAAGAGGAGCATAGGGTCAGGTTATAGACATACTCTTTTTTTCCTCCTAGGTGGACCATGAACTTTAACAATCGTCAACTACACATGTTTAGCCTAGGGACAGCTTGTAGGTTTATGGCAGCTTGCCTTGAGCTGATGCCCTCACTGAGGTGCTTTTGCTGCCAAAAGAGCCACAGCACCACTTTTTATAGTTGGTTCAAGGCAACCTGCCTCTCGTTTTGTATCTCCTTGCTCTGCCATGAATGTTTAGTACAGGGACAGGTTGTAGGCACACACTCTCTCTTTTTTCCCTCTAGGTGGACCAGGTCTTCAACAACCGTCAAGTACACATGTTTAGCCTAGGGACAGCTTGTAGGTTTATGGCAGCTTGCCTTGTGCTAATGCCCTCACTGAGTTGCATTTGGTGGGAGGAGACCCACAGCACCACTTTGTACAGTTGGTTCAAGGCAACCACCGTCTCCTTTGGTTTCTCCTGGCTGTACCAACAATGTTTAGTAAAGGGTCAGATTATAGGCACACTATCTCTCTTTTTTCCCTCTAGGTGGACCGGGTCTTCAACAACCGTCAAGTACACATGTTTAGCCTAGGGACAGCTTGTAGGTTTATGGCAGCTTGCCTTGAGCTAATGCCCTCACTGAGGTGTTTTTGCTGCCAACAGAGCCACAGCACCACTTTGTATAGTTGGTTCAAGGCAACCTGCCTCTCGTTTTGTATCTCCTTGCTCTGTCATGAATGTTTAGTACAGGGACAGGTTGTAGGCACACACACTCTCTTTTTTCCCTCTAGGTGGACCAGGTCTTCAACAACCGTCAAGTACACATGTTTAGCCTAGGGACAGCTTGTAGGTTTATGGCAGCTTGCCTCATGCTAATGCCCTCACTGAGGTGTGTTTGCTGCCAGCAGATCTTCAGCACCACTTTGTACAGTTGGTTCAAGGCAAACTCGCTCCTGTTTTGTCTCTCCTGGCTCTGCCAAGAATGTTATTTTTTTAACATATCTTTATAGAAATTTTACAACATATATTCCAATCATATATTCATAGCTCTTCTCAAGGATGTAATCAATATCCTTAACTGTTATCCCCAGTATGAGATATGACCCCACATGCATCCCTGGCTGGTGGTACCACAGGGTTTCAACATGTGTCCATGGGTTACTGATTCTGCCTGTCTGACGTATTTATACAGGTACCTTAATGTCAGTCATTTATTAACACTGTGTGTAAAATACCTCTAAGGGAGTTTCCAGGATACCAGGAAACTGTATAAGGTGTTTTGCCATTTTGCAGTGCTCCACATGTCTAAGATAGGAACTATTGCAGTGGCCATTCAGCAAAAAAAAAAAAAGGGTAAACTTATAACAACAAACAATCCTATCAGTGGTAATTCTGGGCCGTATAGTGGGTTCCCAGCTGTTTGTCATATAAATTGCTTCCAACACTCCAGGGCCACAGGCAACAGAATCCCCAGCCACGGGAGGTCAGCCTTTCAAGCCAGAAGCTTCTCTAGTAATACTTCTTGAGGAGTAAATCTACCCGTCAGGCCTGTTTCCTCCCAGCAGGAACCAGCCAGCCCCTGTGCCACCCACTGTAATTGTGCGGACAAATAACAAAACTCAAAGTAAGGGGCTCCCAAGCCCCCGTCAATGGGAGAGCATTGAAGAGTCTCCATTGGCACCCTGTGTCGACCACCATTCCACACCACCCCCCAAGATATGCTGCCAGGCCATGCTGTTTTAAAGAGTCTGGTCGTCAATATAAGGATTCATAGTATACTTGGAATGCCATATTAATTTCACCAGGGGCACAGACTGGGGTATTGTCATCCAAACTGATTTGGGTGATGGGCGACCCTCGGGACTCAGGTCTAATGAGCCATGCCAACAACTACCAGGTCTACCCTCCTCGTCATGCGCCCCCACTATGTATTCTTTATAGGCGTGGCGCCATAAACGCTCCATTGTTTCGTTAGAGTTCCCTGGCCTCCCTGAGTTGGGTTTGTACATGTTTATCTGGCCACATAACATTGTCCATTTTACGCAAACCAGTGTAAAAGCACAGTAGGTCCACTTGTTATTATTGCGCCGGTTAGGCCCCTCCGCGTCTTTTGCGCTTTGTTCCAGGACGCACATTCTCTCTGAGAGGTCCCCTACATTAGGGTTCAGTGCCTTCTGTTCTAGCTGTAACTCACTCAGAGAATTTTCAACGTGTCCATCTGATCTGCTAGTTTGCTATGTTCTGCCCAGATCAATCCCAACCCCATCGACACAGCACTGATCTCCTGCTGGAGTGTTAGCTTGGCATCCATGATGGCAGCCAGCACCTTGTCGAAGTGAAGTTGCATAGAAGGCTCCGGTGTATCATGGATGTCCGTAACCAGCACTGCAGGTGGGACTCCTCAGAACTGGGCTGCATTGTTGGCTGTTTAGACCTTATCTAACCCATAGTAGCTCTGTTACAAGTTTTTGTAGTTATAGAAGTAGGCTCAGGGTCAGCAGTAGTGTTCTCCACTAGGCAAGGAGAGTTTTATTTCCTTCTAGGTAAGGGGCACTGAGTTGGGCCAGCAAGGGAGCAGACCTCCACCAACTCTGTGGTACAGCTTTGTATAATAATGGGGAGTAAGGGGGAGGGCACCGGACCCAAATAATCAGACCCTTGCCTATGCACCACAGTATAGTAGAGTGCCTCTCACTCATTTTTACACCAGGGAGCAGTCAAAGCCATTGGTCCATTGTAAGAAATTCCCATCTCCGTGGGCACCCGTGACTGCAATGCTCTGTTTCTGTTTAGCAGGCAGATCAGGGCATCCCTCCATTGATCTCGGGCACCTTCTGTAGTCAAAGTTCCTCACTGCACAACAGTGGGTAGTCTGGTTGAGCACAGCAGTAAGAGAATAGCCACCTCCAGCAGAAATCCTCAGTAACATTCAAACACGCAGGCCTGTCCCTGTAGACCCTCAGTGTTGTCCTATGATATCTGGTCTTCACTACCACGAAGGCAGCATCGCCCGAGGGTCACCTCCCACAAGTAACAGGTCCCAGGTGTGTACCGGCCATCCATCAGTGCTGCCACATGCCCCTCCTTCAGCCTCCCGGTCTAGGCCTGCCCCTCTCAGATACCTCTCCATATATGATGTAGGGCAGTGGTGCAAATTCTAAGAGATATCGCACCTCGTGGGCTCCAGTCAGGCCGCAGTATCAGGTCTAAATGCATATTCTGGCATTCCAATGAGTAGAATGGGCTTTATAAAAGTCACGGACACATGTATAAGATTTCAATATGGTGTGCAGTCAGACGTTCTACGTGTTTTAATTTAATTTGCAGGAATGGAATGACAGGTCACCTGTTGTCTCAATTGCATAGCCAGTAGTCTTCACAGCATTTCACTTCTTTTGTAATGCAGAAAGCTTGCATATATGGTGGTCAGGGAGACCAGTAAGGTACTGACAAGGAGATAGGTCTCATTCATTAGTGACATTCCAAGGTCAGTGTTTTATGAATCCTGATCATCAAGTTGCCGCACCCCTTTCATCATGTTATGTAGATTTTGACTACAATCATGACTTGTCTCTGGACAGAAGAGGCCTATGCTGGTTTTTCTATTTGTTCCCAGTGGACCATTGCCTTGTTACTTCTCCCAGCTACTTCAGCTCATCTACTGATTGATCAGAGCGTAATCTGTCATGCTAGGTTGGGGGCTGGTCGAGATTTTCTATCAGAAGTGTCCATGTCTGTATCAAACACTGAGGCCAAAAAACTTTCCAGCAGGCCTAGGTCGTCATAATATATTGTCTTGTTGACATGACTGATTAACATTGATTTAGGGTCTTGCAAGCCATATTGGATGTCCATCATCTAGAGACAGGGCTGTTGCTTCAGGATTCTTTTGTGTCTATGCACAGTTTCCTACAAGAATTCTCTGAAGGTGAATATTATGTGTTCTGTGTGGATGAAGTGCCTCCATTTCCTCAATTCTGTGAGGATCAGATGCACATGTTGGTGTCGGAGGAAACAAGTGACTATCTAAACGTAGTCCTACCATACTTGTCATGTGTCTTGAATGGATCCTGTTAGCCTGTTGGAACTCTAGGGGAGGCTCAAACATGAAGTTTGTGAGACTTTGTATGAAATGGGTAAGTAAGGCTAGCATGTCAATACCTTCCTGGTTCACGGGCACTCAGGAAAGCATAGGTTGTCTCTGTGATGTCTGTCTTTGAGCTCCGCAATCTATTTTAGCATATACCAATGACTATGATGATTTAGTAGGAGAACTCACATCCTCAATTTCATCATGCATCACAAAGAGGAGATGGACTCTGTTTTGTAAAGTCTGGAGGCCATATGGTCAAAAAGTAGGTTGAGCTAAATTCAGCTCTATCTGCACCATTTATCTCCAGGACATCCATGCTGCATCATGGGCTTCCCAGGCTCCCTATGGAGCTGCAGCCTCCAATTTTTCAATTTTGCTAGGCAAAGGTACAATTGGGACTGAAGCGGGGTCAAACTTCATTGTTGGCTGCCTACGCACTCAAAGTGGTGGACCCATCTACACATTTTCTCCCGTGTGAAACCCTGTTTCTCTGGCCATGCTGTGAAAAAGAGGACTCATTCTCGTGCCCTACTTTATGCAGCTGAAAGTGCATTGCTTACTAAGAACCAAGTTCTGACTTCTTTTGTGTTCGCCTTTTCAGTATTGTAAGGGGTTTCAAAGGTGCAGGCCTTCTGTGGTTGCGTTCAGGCTATGCCATGAGGCTACACCAGACTCCATCCGGAGATGCCTCTGACTCTATGTACACATTTACAACCAAATTAAACTCTTACAGGCCTGCCATTTCACAATTTTACTAGGCAAAAGGACAGGTGAGATTGGAGCAGGGTTAAGACTCCAGTGTTGTACACCTGTGCAACCATTTATACATTTATTTTTCCTTTCATTAAATGTGTTTTTTGTAGAAGAGCTGGAATCAGTATCATAATCACAGATACCATGCCCCAAAACAGATTATTTACCCAGGTGCTTTGTTTCTTTCTGCTGAAAATATATCTCATTTGGCGGAGTTTGATTTCATTTGTAACTTGGGACCCATTCAAGTAAAAGGTACTCAAAAACTATTTACACATACTGTCCTACAGGTTTGAACTATAAAGAATAAACAAAAAAAGAATAAACATTTTTTTTACTTTTTACATTTTTATATTTTTGCTTTATATATTTTTTTATAACCATTACTTATTCAACCTACAACTACTTCAAATAAACTGAAAACACTGAAATATTTAAATTAGTAATATAGTAATGATAATGTAAAATATTGTGATAGTTATTAAGAAAAATGTAAGGCAACAAAAAGCTAGTTTAGTTCCTCCTGAACACTAGGAGAGGGATGACAGTGACTTAACTGGGGATAACATTGCTCATGAACACCATGTTTACAGGCAGGACACCAGTGGCGGGACCTTTTTCTCCCCCCAGGCTGACTCCTGTCAGAGCACACAGCACAGTCTCTCTCTTTTCGCCCAGGCAACAGCGCAAAGCTGTGCTCCTCACTACAAAGAGAAAGTAGTGGTGTTGTAGATATTTGTTCTTGAGAGACACCATCCTGCCGTAGACAAAGTGCCTCTACAAGACTCAATATAAAACTGTGGCGACTCTGAACATTGCATGGATCAGTATTCAATTTATACAATTCGTAAGCATTCATGATCGACACACCAATCAGATTACGCCAAACCTTGGACCAGTATCTATGTGTTGATCTCTCTGCTGCAAATTTGTATATTTTGCGGTCGCTTACATCAACCCCACCCATTCCTTTATTGTAGTCTAGAATGACTTGAGGTTTGATGATTGACTTCCCAGACCTTGTCTGTACAGTCACATCATCTGCTGGGCTAGAGGTGGACAGCAGTAGAACAGGCTTGCGTTGGCTTTTCTTTTCTCTAAAGGCGCATGCCAATACCCCTTTCTTTCTCATATACTTAGACAGTTCTGCCTGCAATTTGGCCCTTGCTATCTCTGGAGGCAGCCCATTAGAGTTTGCCCGCACTGTGCCTGTTAATAGAGTTTTGTTCTCAAGTAGCTCCTCCGCTAGACTGACACTTGTGTAATAGTTGTCAGTCATTAGATGATACCCTTTACCTAGTAAATCACACAAGCGGAGAAGACTCATCACCTTGTTGAACACAAACCCCTTTTCTGTTCCTATTGTTTTATCCTTCCCAGAATATAAATCTACATGAAGGACATAACTGTTACTGCTGTCACATACCTCAAATTTCTTAATGCCAAACCTAGCATGCCTTTTATTAGGCATGTTTTGAATGTAAGCCACCCTATTTTTCATGCAAATCATTGATTCGTCAATACAAATCACCTGATGTGGCACATAGTACCGCTTGAAAGCATGGTTTAGTGAATCAAGTACTGGCCTAATCTTATGCCACGGGTCATAACCTTCAACTCCCCTCACCTTTGTAGTGGCATTGTCATTTATGTGAAGCATTCTTGTGACAATAAGGTATTGCGACAATGGCATGACTTGCCCAAAGAAAGGTGTGGCCTGAGAAGGGTGTGACAAATCCCAGTAATGTTTCACATTACGTTTCTTTATGAGGCCCATGTTAATAGATAAACCAATCCATTTTTTCAAGAGGCCTACAGTCAAGCCCCCATTCATCCATCGGCGTAGCCGTGAATGGGGATGCTCACTGATCCAGTTTGCCATTTTGCCCAGCAAATCTCTTGCATACTTGTTTGTTTCATGAACTATGTGTACAAGCAGTTCCATAGTTAAAAACAATTGCAAATATGCAACTGGGGGGGAATTTCATGGTGGAACTTTCCGGACTCCTGGATTCCTCACACTAAACTCAATACCATAATTGTTGTTATCATTGCCTGGTGCAATTTAATCCCAGACAGTCTCATACACATCTTCTTGAGATACTTCTTCTTCTTCTCCACTCTCACCAAAGTCCTCATCACCTACACTCTCTTCCCCACTGCTGAACTCCTGCCCCTCCCCAGAATCCACCTCAATGTCACTGTCACCCTCTGAATAAATATCTGGAGCTTCATCCAAAAATTTGAACAAAGAATCCTCTGTGTCAATCTTAAATCGTTTGGTGTTTATGTTCTTAATTTGAAAAAAAGCACAGGTGAAAAAATTAGCACCCTCCCTCACAAGCCTTAGTTGTGTAACTTCTGTGAGGTAAAAATCATTAACCAACACTTCCTACACCCAAAAAATTGGTGAGGACTATGGTTAATGTAAAAAAACAAACCACACAGATAAACAATCCAAACCCTCCTTCACACTGCCCAATTTTTACTAATAATAATTAAAAAATTAATCCTAACACACCCTATGTATTCACAAAAAAAGAATCTGTAGCATTGAAAAAACAAAACAATTATAGATTAGTAATTCTCTCACAAGCTCCTAAAAACCCAACCACTCTCCAGCACACCCAAATCCCTGTCAGAGAAATTTCTGTCAGCGAGGGGGCTAATGTATCTTTTTGGCTGCTCATGGCAGGAGTATGCTGACAGAGAAGAAGGACAAGCAGACACAGTGCACTTTTCAGTGGAAAGAGTCAGCCATTTTGTAATAACTGTTTGAGGTAATTTAGAAAAGCATCGCAGCCATATATATTTTTCACAAACTGAAAAAGATAGCCTAAAACAAATTTGATATTACCAACATGATATTTTTCTTCTGCTAATTCTTCTTATAGCGAAATAGGTATTTACATATATTTTCACTGTTAGTTTTGAATAGCTGATAATACTTTTAATACTGGTGACTGAATTTGATTGTAATGTTAACCTCTACTGTAATGATGGCCTTATTTCCATTTCCTGATAGTTAATCGCTTTGAATCTCTCCATTGTATCCAGCTTTGCCCTTGCTGACAAGCACTTGAACATGATTAAAAAGGGCTATAACTACATGTGACACTGCCATTCTCCCATGGCATTCCTTATTTCATGCTGTCTTGTTCCTTTCTTGTTTTTAATTGGCCATAGACTAACCATGATCTGCAGCATTACACTTGCATTCAAGCAGCAGAGCATGATTGAACAAGACTCTGGGCACATTGGTGTTTGATTGTAGGCATAGGTGAATGGCGCAATGAAAAGGTGTCATTCTCAATCACACTTTGTGTCCTTTTTGTGGTTTGGGAAAGTCCTATAAAAAAATAAAGATGGCTTTAAGTTCTGTGTTTAACTTTTCACATTTGAAGGTGCTTCACAGACAGAGGTCAAATATCTGGCTATGTCGTCTGACAAATTGCTGCAGCATTGGTGTTGACTTTTCTTTCTCTGACTGCAAAGTGAGAAGAGTTTTTAAAGTGAATTATGTGAAAGAGTGTAGGAAGCTGGCTCTGTATATGATATTGCCACTATGTGGTAATACCGTGCACAGAGTCCAGGGGTTCCCCAAAAGTGTACATGGCGCAATGTAAAACCCAAAACGCTCTATTAGTGGTAGTGTGGGCAAGGAGCCTTAGGCCTAACACAGAGGAGTGTTGGACATTTATTGTCCAACCTTGATCAATAATAGACACATGACTCAAAAAGGAGATCCACACCAATTTAGAAACATATACTTTGTATTTTATTTTAAGAATTAGATCTTAACAATCAGATTTGTTAATTAAAAATACTTTTCACTTTCAAAAGTCGACAATTAGAATATTTTCACAACAGTTCAGTGTTATCCTATGGGGAAAACAATATTGTGGTTAAACAGGTAAGTACCACACTTACAGTTAAAGTCTTCGAGGCCAAAGGTCAGCAAGGGCAAAGGGTCAGGTGAGTACCAAACCTGCACCACCAGTACACAGGGGCAGCTGGGTGCAGAGGTCAAAGTTGGAGTTCGGCCCAGTGTGTTTCAATGGAAACTAGGGTGCCTGGAGCCACACTACTTACAGGTAAGTATATCGGTTTCAGGAGGCTAACATTGGGGGGTGGTATGGGGAGGGGGACAAAGCAGCACCAAACATACACCCCCAGCAGCACAGGGGGGGCAGGGTGCAGAGTACCACTTCAGCGTCGGGTGCCTAATGCTTCTCAATGGAGTTTCTTCTTTTGACAAACCGGCTGCAGGCATCATTCCGGAGGTTGCAGGAGGGAGACCAATGACAGCAGAGGTAAGTAGAGGTGTAGGGGGGCGTAGGGGCAGGAAAGATCCATCCATATTGGATCAATGACCTTGAAAGACTTAGAATAGTGAAATTAGAGGTCAACGGTCTACAGACATGAGCCCCCAACACCAATTAAACCAATGAAAATGGAAGTATTTTTCAAGACAATTACAATGCAACACTAGTAACAAATGATCCAAGGGTAGTGCAATAACGACCTTGAAACACCTAAACAAGTATAATTAGAGGTCAAAGGTCAAAAAGCATAACCTCCTCCAACACAGTAACTAAATAGGAATTAAGTACTTGTCATGATAATTCCAATAATGACTCACTTGTAACAAATGATCTAACAATATTGGATTAATGACCATGAAACACTTAGAACAGTGAAAATAGGGGTCAACGGTCAAACCACATGACCCCCCATACCAATTTAACCAAAATGTAAGTCCTTATCATGACAATTCAAACACTGCCATACTTGCAAAAAATTATAAAGCAATAATGGAATAAACACCTTGAAACACTTACAATAAGTGCAAATAGAGGTCAAAGGTCAAATATTATGACCTCTCCAACAATTTGAACAAATATTTATTTTTACTTTTCTTGACAAGTCCGATAATACCACACTTGCTGAAATTGATCCAAGGGTAACAGAATAAAAACTAAAAAAGGTTAAAAGAAAATGTGTATTTAGGGGTCAAAGGTCACGGTTTTTTAACCTGTTAAAAAATTTGACTAGTTGACCTTTGAGATCAGACAATGACCTTTCCAATGATACCTCACTTTGCATAAACAATTTCACTGTTACAAAGATACATCCTTTGCACACTTCCAGGAGCTACCATTTGGGGTCAAAGGTCAAGGACTGTGACCTTCAAGAGACTATGCATGAAATCATCTGTCACCTATTCACAAAATAGGCATCACTGCTTTGCATAAAAGTCAGAAAATACATTTTGAGATGTTGAATAACAAAATTGAGACCATTATATGAAAAACAACAACAGACGAAACAGCATGTCAGCCATTTTGTAGTACGTAAAGTGCTGTCCAAAGCAGCAAAAATATGAATTTTCATGTCTTTACTAACCAGCATCTCTGAAATATCCATATTACTACTGTGAACCAATTTGACTAGGCTTATAACTTTAGATTCTGCACAACAATAGAAACACGTGAAAAATGTATGTGCCTTATATCTATGTCATAGTATGATAGATAGCCATAAAAAACACAAAAACCTAAAAGAAATTCAAAACCTGCCTTTTTACCTGGTGAGCTAACAGAATAATAAATATTTCTGTGTATCTGCATTTGGAAAACACCATTTTTTTTATTACCCTACCAACGCGTTCATTTACACTTAGCATTTTCACTGTCACCTGTCGGCCATCTTGAATTGTGTCATGTGACTTCAGGCTGTTTTATAAATGTATGTTTTATATATAAATTGATAGTACAAGAAGTACTGAAACCAAAAATATATAGTTTACCAACATTATAATCGTAATTACAGAAACTACAGCATGTTAGAGCAAAGCACTCCAAAAAGTCATGAAATGGCTTGGCACTGAAGGATTTTCAATGGGCACTAATAGGGTTA
Organism: Calotriton arnoldi; assembly: GCA_963921515.1. Classification (NCBI taxonomy): domain Eukaryota; kingdom Metazoa; phylum Chordata; class Amphibia; order Caudata; family Salamandridae; genus Calotriton; species Calotriton arnoldi. The sequence goes on from CAWUFW010000839.1 coordinate 386,799, forward strand.
AAACTGTAATGTTGCAGTTCTTCATAGAGACATATGTTTTCGAGATGTGGACTCCTTTTAGGATAGTACATATCCAACATATTTGTTTTAATAATATCAGTACTTTCCGGTTCATTCAATGCTAAGTATTCAATTTCTTGTAGAGATTTCAATACTCGATTTCATGTTGCAGCAAGACCTAGACTTACCCAAATGATTCCTCTTGACTTTGAGTATAAACTTGCAGAGGTCAACCGATCCGAACATTCGTAGGATCCAATTTCTCGATGTGAAAGCATCTTCAAACTAAAGCTGTACAATTTGTTACTAAGTGTCTTCTCTTGTGAAATTTCTTCCCACATTTCTTTCAACTCCGTCTTTTCAGATTTTGTTATATATGACGTTACATGGCGAGCAACAGCAATTGAATTATCTGCAACATACTGGATATCCATATTTGCATTCCACATTGTCAAAATCACTGGATTGTAGTCATTAATATACTTTGATTCTTCAGTTCTTTTTATGTTGCAAGTATTCTTTGAAGATTTTCGAGTGATAGTATGCCTTACTGCTGACATGAAACTATTGACTCTTCCTTTTGAAATTACTGGACGTGGGAATGCAAAATGACATTTTGTATAAAATTTTCCCTTTGACGTCTATTTTCGTAGACAATATTTTCCACATCGATGACTTTGAAACCGTAAAACATGTTGTCTTAAGCTATTTTCTCCTTTTTTTTTGGAATAGCACAGGTAACATAGGGGTCTATTAGGATGGCGGACGGAAAACCACCCCGACCACCATGCTAGCGGAAAACAACCGCCCGCCGGTACCGCGGCAAAACCGGCGGCCAGATTAGGATCTACCGCCCAAAAAAAACGACCGCGCGGTAAGAGCCACCTAAAATCCGCCCGTAGTGGGCGGAGAAGGTGAAAACCCATCCGCGGAGGTCAGATTCGCGTAGGAAAAAAACCAAACCGCCGCCAGGACAGCGGAGACACCGCACGGAAAATTAATATATCCCCGATGTGACCGCGGTACGTTTCGCTGTTTCCGACCGCCGAAAACGCTAACAGTGATGAATGGGAGAGCTGGCGGAAGAACTGCAGCATAGCCACCACTGCGGACGCTCCGTGACAAATATGGCAGTCGACAGAAAAAACTCACACCTAGGCCACAAAGTGCACACAGCAAACTAGCCATGCACCCAAAAACACATAACACACCCCAATGACACAACCACATGGCTACTACAAAAATCCAAATCCCAGGACAACCCACACAACACACCTGACAGCAATACCCCATTTGGACACACCCACATAGCTGAGTATAAAAGCAGCTCCTTCCCTTACCACAATCCTTTGCAATACTCCACAACTGAAGGGCCCAACACCAGAGCACAAAGGAGAGGCAAATCTGCACACCATCACTACTCACACCACACACAGCACCACCACCACTTCCACACCTGCACCTCTAACCCCTCTGCACGTCACACACCATACACATCACCCCCACCCCCACTACTTACACACCTACACCTCAAACCCCTTAGCACATCACACACCATGGCACCACAGAAAATGCCAAAATTCACAGAGAGTGAGTTGACAGTCATGGTAGATGAGATAATCAGAGTATAACCACAACTGTTTGGTAACTTGTTCCAACAGACACCATTAGCCAGAAGAAATCAAATGTGGGCAAGGATAGTCGATAAGGTCAATGCAGTAGGGACCATCCCGCGCAACAGACAGGAAATCATCAAGCGGTGGCATGACCTGAAGAGTGTTGTCGAAAAGAAGAGGAGCAAGAATCATGAGCTGGCTCAGAGGAATGGCGGTGGCCCTCCCATTCCACCAAGAACATTCACTGCATGGGAGAAGAAGGTGCTTGCCATACTGCATCCAGAGAGTCTCACAGGAATACCCGGGGGAGTGGAGGCTGGTAAGTACAAACAAATGTAGACCATTACACAGCAATGTACTGCCCAGCACAACTACAAAGCTACATCTCAGAGGCCCAAGTATATCCATATGCACCACAATATCCAACACATGTCCCACAGATGTAACATCCACTACATCTGAATCACCCCAAAAGGTAGCCAACATTTACAGGGTTGTATGTGCCCAGGCAAATAGCACTACAACTCCCACCATGCCCCCTGTCCTACCCCTGAGCAGGATGGAGCACTCCACACCCAGAAGCATTTGGAAGCCATTGTCTCACTACAAACAAACTAACAGGTAGGTAGCCATCTTAACAGGGAGGGCTGTCTGGGGTGGGAGGCCTGCACAACAACTCCCACCAGGCCCCCTGTCCCACCCCTGAGCAGGATGGAGCACTCCACACCCAAAAGCCTTTGGAAGCCATTGTCTCACTACAAACAAACTAACAGGTAGGTAGCCATCTTAACAGGGAGGGCTGTCTGGGGGTTGGAGGCCTGCACAACAACTCCCACCAGGCCCCCTGTCCCACCCCTGAGCAGGATGGAGCACTCCACACCCAGAAGCATTTGGAAGCCATTGTCTCACTACAAACAAACTAACAGGTAGGTAGCCATCTTTCCTGGGAGGGCTGTTTGGGGATGGGAAGACTGCAGTACTACTCCCACCATGCCCCCTTGTTCCCCAGCTCATCAAGATGGAGCACTCCCTCCCACCCAGATGCATGTGTCAGTCATTGCACTGTCCACTTCAAACTAACAGGTAGGTAGACATATTATGCCCTCTTGTCCCACCCCTGAGCAGGATGGAAGCCTCCACCACACACACACATAGATGTAACACAAATCCAACCCAAATGTGAAAGCAGAACAGGTAAGTAGCCAGTACATGCACCCAGCCATTCCTCGCAAAAAGCCTGGGGCCATATGACAACACCAGCCCTCTCATCACACAAAAATACACACAGATCCTATTGCCACTCACAGTGTGCAGACAGCTAAGCAAATGTAACTGTCACAGCAACCAAAGTGTGACACACCAATTCACAAGTAGAAGAAAGTCTGTGCACAATCATGCACAGCACTGAATGTCATGTGTAAGTGCCATGTGGCCAGAGCAGCAAGGACCATATGTAAACAAAGAAAGCATGGTTGTTGGTACAAATTCAGATTTGCACATGACATTACAAAGGTATGCATGAGATGACAATGGCCAGTTCATGCTCAGATGTAACGTCTGCCAGGGCAGAGTGATCAACAAAGAGGCGTCACAGAAATGCTTTGTTGCGCTAGTCCCTAGATGGCAACATGTCCCTGTAATCACAAAACATGCACGTGGCACATGGTATGTTGTGACACCTCACACCATGGACAACTAATGCGTGTACCTCAACATCATCTCAGGAGGCACAGTAGTGCGCATACAAACAATGTGATGAGTAGTCAACTGTGTGGTGTACAAACAGTGAATAATACACAGCTAACACAAAGCTTGTGGGGTGCACTACAATGACCATTTCCCATCTGTCCCACAGGTGACCATGAACTGACTGCAGAGGACAACACCAGTAACCTGCAGAGCCAGTCTCCCCCCCCCCGGAACATGGACTCTCGGATGTTGACTCCCGGTATTCAGAGGACGAGGAGCTCGGAGCCGGCCCATCTAGTGTGCCAGGGTGCACCCAGTCCCAGGACCCCATCGTCCCCCCACCACATCTGCAGCAACACCAACAGCTACGCAGACCCCTGCTGTTACGGCCTGTGCGTCCTATACCACCACCACCACCAGTGCTTCCTCCAACACCCTCCCTGTCCCAGAGGATGACCACCCCACACCACCAACTGAGGAGGGCAGGGAGAGGATGCGGGTGCCTACAGTGGTGATGCAACAGGTCCGTGGCAGCAGGGCAGGTGGGAGTGGCAGGGTCACTCACAGACAACCAGAGCCTGGGACCGAAGCCCTGGACAGCATACACAGAGTCCTTGGGGCATATGAACGGGCCCAGGGATGAACGGCCCGGTCAGAAGAAGATTCCTGTGAGCTCCTCCTGCTGAAGAGGTCCATGGACACCCGCATGGGACAAATTGTGGACCTCTTGGGCCAGATAGTGGCGGCACTGAGGGACAGGCCTGCACCACAAACAGCACCTCCACCTCCCCCTGCTGGGCTGCAGGATGACAGTTCAACATCCTACCCTGCGGCCACAGAGAGGGGTGAGTCCTCAGACCCCACAGGCCCTACAGCAGAGGACCCCCCTGCCAAGCAATGAAGGGGCCATCCCAAGAAATCCCTGGGAGTATCCCGTGGCAAAGCACCTGCCAAACGTCAGTCACGGAGCCAGCCATGATGGCAACACTCTTCACTACTGCATTGACTTTTTGGACTGTCCTTCCCCACACTGCCTTGTGAATGGCATCTGTCTGTTGGACTGGGTCACCACATCAATGTGGTGACTACTCGATTCTCTCATTTACCATAACTGTCAACTCACTGCTTCACTAATCACCTCAATGTAAATGTTCACCCCCCTCATATGTCACCATTGTAAATAAATACTCCTTACACACATGTTGTTGCTTCTGCTCCGTCTTTATTCCAGGATGTGCAGTCATCACCATGATTAAAATGTACCAGGAGTATGGAATGTATGTAGGCAAGGAAAGGCTGAAGGGACCTAGGAAAACACAACAGAACAAGATTCACTAGTCTGGGTGTGGCATCACAGACATCACACAACACATACCATAAAGCTAATACAACATGCACACATCACAATGAGCAACAAGTGCCAACATACACATCCTGTAGATGTTCAAAATTACCCTGTCCCATAAACATTGTCAGCCACCACTGAGTCAACAACCGGCTGCAGTCACAAAGCTCACATACACCTTCACAACAACAGCAACAACATCAGACAATGGGTCCGTTGTACATTGTCACTCACCTTCAAGTGAAGTAGCGGTTGATGAGCTGTTGACGCAGGTCAACACCATCCTCCTCTCCACTGTCCTCATCACTGGACACGGGTTGGTTTGCAGGTGGGGGCCTTGGCTGCTCATCATCATCCAGGATCAGGGGGATATCCTTGCGAATGGCTAGGTTGTGGAGCATGCAGCATGCCACTACAATCTGACACACCTTACCGGGCGAGTACATGAGTGCACCTCCGGCCTTGTCCATGCAGCGAAATCGTGACTTGAGGAGACCAAAAGTACGCTCCACCACACAACGTGTCCTCCCATGGGCATCATTGTACCGTACATCAGCTGGTGTCCTGGGATTCCGCAGTGGGCCCAGCAACCAAGGTCGGTTGGGATGTGCAGAGTCACCTAGGTGTGAGAAACACAGATAAACCTTATAATAATACTGTGGAAGAGGACAGCATGTCACACACACAGCACGCTACTGGACTCTTTGTACTCACCCACAATCCATGCACGCTCAGGAAGCAGATTAGCCATCAGCTGTGGTACAATGCTGTTACGCATGAGGTATGAGTCATGGGCTGAGCCTGGAAATTTGGCACACACGTGCATGATGATCATATCCGCCTGGCACACCACTTGCACATTTATGGAGTGGAAATGTTTACGATTCCTATAGATGTGCTCCCGTGCCTGTGGTGGAACAAGCCCAACATGGGTGCAATCAATGGCACCAACAATATGGGGGATGTGTCCAAGGGCATAAAAGTCTCCCTTCACAGCTGCCAATTCAGGCCCCCTGGGGAAATGGATATATCTGTCCTTGTATATCATCATAGCGGATAGGACATCACGCAGAACCATGCTGAACATAGGTTGCGACATCCCACCTGCGCTGGACACCGTGTGCTGGAATGATCCAGAGGCAAAAAAATGCAGGACCGCCATCACCTTAGACGTTGGTGTGAAAGCTGTTGGATATGTTCTGCGAGGCTGCAGGTGGGGCTCCAACATAGCACATAGGTTTTGTAGGGTGGCTCTATCCAGACGGAATTGCTGGATGACCTCCTCATCCTCCATGTCTGCCAGCACTGTGAAGGGACGATGCAGATTTGGTCTCCTCCTAGTTGAGATGAAAGTGGACACATGTCAATTCAATACACCATGAGATGTGTACAACATCTTACGTTTTGACTGACACAACGCCAACAATGACTGTCATCACAATTGAGTTACAGAGCAGCTTACATGTAGGGACACCTTCAGCTACACTACTCGTACACTTGTCCCCTTTTACACAGCAAGTACATCCAAAACAACATCTGACTATGCGAATGCACGTAGGGATATGGCCACATCTAGCATGAGCAGGCCTGAGAGTATTTCATACAGCATATGTGTAAAACTGCAACACCACTGTCTCATACCTAGCTGCTGTACCTGACACACCTTCAGGCGTAAGTTGAACATGGCACACATCAACAACACAATGACCACAGGCTGAGCGTAAACAACAAGTGTGTGCATGATCCAAGAAAACAAGACAGTCAAATCTGCACATACTACATTAAGACATACATCACTGTGATTTTCACAGCACTTTCACACATTGACATGTGTACACATTTGAGAGTCCATAACAACACTGTTCTGTGTACATGCCCATCAATATCACAAGTGACATGTGAGTGAGTACATGCCAATGTACTAAATCACATACACAAACATGGCATGTTTAGTCAGCAGTGTGTTAAATGTTACACTGGCATTGTGTGCACAATGATGTGCCATTAATCATGTGGCCACTGTGCACTGTTGATGACTGCCCATTGTCCATTGACATAGCATGATGTGTCCATAGGTGCTGACAAAGTGCTCCGCCACCCAAATCACGCTCACAGGCACCAATGTATGGCACCCAAATCGAGGTAGCTACCGCCTGCCACCAGCGGTGTGTCACCACCAATCCCTAGAACACAATCGCGATAGTGAGACATATATATGTATTGCCAAATGGCGGTTCGCATGCTCCACCACCCAAATCACGGTCACAGGCACCAATGTATGGCACCCAAATCGCGGTAGCCTAATGCAATTTTGAAAATCGCAGAAGGCGTGCTCCGCCACCGCGGGGCCGGTCATTGGATGCAATTGAAAGATGCACCACCGCGGTAGCGCCCGCCTGGCCCCTGCGGTGTGTCACCACCAATGCCCATGCCCTTGCAGCCAATGGGAACCGCAATAGCGGTAGCCTAGTGCAATTTTGAAAATCGCGGAAGGCGTGCTCCGCCACAGCGGAGCCAGTCATTGGATGCATTTGAAAAAGGCTGACCTGGAACACCAATTGCAGCAGCTTGGAACCACTGAAACTGCCCCAGGGGGCTATATATGTGTGGGAGGGAGCCTCACATTTCCACAGCTTCCAGAGCCTGCTGCCTGAGACCCCTCACCTGCTGCTGCTGCTGCTGCTGTCTCCAGGGACTGCTGCCTGCCACCCCTCAACACCACCTGCTGCTGCTGCTGTCTCCAGGGACTGCTGCCTGCCACCCCTCAACACCAACTGCTGCTGTCTCCAGGGACTGCTGCCTGCCACCCCTCAACACCACCTGCTGCTGTCTCCAGGGACTGCTGCCTGCCACCCCTCAACACCAACTGCTGCTGCTGCTGTCACCTGGCCACAGTTATGGCGAGGACTGAGAAGATCCAGGCCAGTCCCTTCAACAGCGAGGAGCTGGAGGTCCTGGTGGACGAGGTGCTCACACAGTATCCAAGGCTATATGGTGCCCCAAATGTTGTGGTAAGTCTTCAACAGTGTGAGTGAGAGTGCAGGGGGGGCACACATGAAGTTGAGTTGCTGCAGTATGAGCCTGAGAGTGTGGGGATATGTCATGCACTGCTTAGCATGCTTTCTCCAGGGGGAAGGGGTGTGTAGCCTATTTCACACGTTTCCCTGCCTGCACATCAAGATTTGAGTGACATGTATTGTCTTGTCAGCCATACAGTGACGCATCAAGTTGGTGATGCAGGAGTTAGGACAGTGATTGCTTGTGTGAATGGCTGTGTGGGTCCCTGTTGTCCTTCTCAGTGTGAGCCCACCTGGCCTGCACAGTCACCACCCAACTGACAAGGAAACATCACTGAATGTACAGAGTGTTACATGTGTCTTTTTTTCTTTACTCTCCATCAATGAACCATCTCAGCCCTGTAGCTTGCCCACGACAGGCCTTGTGAGAAGGGTGTGGGTTTGTGAGATCATGTCTCTCAATGTGACCTCCATGACACAGTGAGCCATTCACAGGGCAAGGACATTGAGGGCTGCGCAGTGTTGGACACAGTGAGTCTAACCCCCAACATATGTTGATATGTAATGTATGTCTTGCTCTACCTAACAATGGACAGTAGATGTGGGCAGACTAGACATGGCTTCATGTGCTGGCATCCTGCATGTGTATGAGATGGGCAGGTACTGTGTCCACCCTCACACCTGCATGCATTTACGTGTGGTTCTCCCATGCTGATGTACCATGTGAGATGCATTCTTGTCTCTGTTAGACATATCTGTGGATTTGGTATCATGCTACTGTACTGAGAGATATTGGTACATAACACTGTGTCACTGATGTTTTCCCCCTCTTGTCTCCCATGCCTGCAGCTCAAAGTACACCAGTGTAAGGCCGTGTGGAGGGCCATTGCATGCAAGGTGCGGGCTGTGGGTGTCTCAAACTGATGGTGCACCCACTGCCACAAGAGGTGGGATGACATCTGCCGGCTGAGCAAGAACGTGGCGGAGATGACGCTGGGTCTGCTCCCTCGGACTGGCAGGTTGGTGCGGCACAGCATGACACCACTAATGGCCCGCATCTTGGCCGTGACACAGCCTGAGCTGGATGCACGTTTGAAGGAGCATCAGCAGTAAGCTAGGGGTGAGTATTCTGGGAAGGGTGACTTTGGCTGTGAGTGGCTGCATGTGTTCACAGCCTGGGACAGCACTGGGCTATGTGATGTTGGTAGTGTGATGCAGTGGCTTGTAAGTGGCCTCTGTGCTGGTTGCAGCTGTCATGCATTTGCATTTGCCCTACCTGTACTTCCTAGTGTGATTTGAGTACTGGGCGTTGACATTGTATTCTGAGTCGTGGGCTTCAGGTATCGTCTGCATTAGGGTAGTCTGGGAAATCACATGGAAGGGAACGGCAGTGTGCCTAATCTGAGTGTGCTTTCATCAATGCGTGCATTGCCTGACCTCAGATTTGTGAGGCTTAGACATCTGACGCAAATGTGCTACAGTAGTTGTGCCCCAAAGTACAACATGGTGGATGGCATGAGCTCATGGCCATTGTGGACTGTTATGTTGGAGTCTGTATCTGTGTTGTCCCCTTCTGCTCCATCCAGATATGACAGTGGCAACATGTTGTGGGGTTCATCCTTGCCCACATCAGGGCCCTAGGTGTGCTCAGAGCTATTTGTGTGTCTGGTTGAACGGAGCCACTGGCAGGATATTGTGCTGTGTGGTCATCACATGGCTCACTTATGCCTGGTTTTCTTGTTTACACGCACTGTTCGAGTTCAGAATTGAGGGTGCACAATGTCATTGCACAGGGTGGTGTGCAACATGTAGATTTCTTCATCTTCAGTGATGCTTTGCTTGCATATGTTTGTTCTGTTGATGCCAATGAACTGACCCTACATCTCTCACTCTCATGCAGCATCTCCCGTGGGCACGGAAGGACAGGGGACGGACACCAGTGGTGAGGCACAACAGCTGCACACGGGCACAGTGACACAGATGTGACCAGCGCCTCGGAGGGGGACAGGAGTCTGCTGGAGGAATCACAGCCAGAGACGCAAAGCTCAACGTCATCTGACGCCAGCGGTGATGCATCCATGTTGGCGGGCACAGGGAACGGGGACTCTGCCTCCTCTTCCACCACACAGCGTACAGTGCCCACCCTCCCAGCTACTTCCACTGTTGCTGCCCGTGTTCGCACCAGTAAGCAGGGAAGAGTGTCCTTCACCCCAGGCACCCTGTCCCCCCCGCTGCCATCAGTGCTGAGTCTGTGGACCTTTTGCGCCAGCTGTGTGTGGGCCAGACAGCTCTCCTCAATGCCTTCATAGACCACGACAAAAAGTTGGCACAGGTGGTTGCTTTCATGGAGGGCATACATTCAGACGTGGGTGGGCTACACCGGACTGTCTAGGCTTTGTCCTCCGCAGTGACGGCAGCCCTTCAACTGGCACAATCTCGGAGTCCAGCTCCAGTCCCTTTGTCCACCCCTCTGCCAGTGGCCACATCTGACAATAGTGACTGCGCACAACAGACCTCAAGGTCAAGATACAGCACGCGCAGCACACAGCAGCAGCAGCCCAAGCTGTCCAGGGCGCAGACACCATCCCCACAGAAAACTAAAGCCACCCCAGAGCGCAAAGACATAAGCCCGTCAGGCGACACCAAGGGCCACAAAGCCAAGAAGCAGACCTCAGGGTCACATGCCTCAGAGGCATCCCCAGCCAAGGACTCTCCTGTCCCAAAAACGTCTCGCAAAGACAAGCAGACAGTTTCCGTGTCCGCTGAGAAGGTGGTGCCTGCTAAAAGTACACATAAGAAGATCTCCAAGGCAGATTCACCCACAACCTCAACTCCCATCCAAAGCCCTGTGAAGCAGGGAAATGCGGGCACTGTAGGGGGAAAACCTGGTAAACAGGGGATGGAGGGGCAAAGGCAAGGCCAGGCCAAGCGAACAGCTGGATCCAGCATGTCCCCAGAGGGAGGGCCACCGTCTGCACCTGATGCAGGTTTGGTGGTGAGGGTGCCTGTTGTGGCCACCCCACCTCCCACTCCTACCAAGACCACACTTCCATATCGAATCCCCAAGAAGTGGAAAGGTACCCCTCAACATTCTCCCTCCCACCCTGTGTCTCATGGCAGCATGTCTCTGCCTCCACGGGCCACCACACCACCCGGTCCAAGCAGCCCTCCGGCTCCCAAAGCCACTGATGCCTCAAGCTCAGCTGGTCCACTCTCTCCCAGGTCCAGTCCTCCAACTGGCTCCGACACTCATCCAGCTCCCAGTCAGACTGACAGACAAGTCTGAGGCTAAATCCCCCTCACACACCTGTCTCTCCCACAGCGGTGCCTGTACTGCCCATTGTTATTCCCCTAGCTGTGTTGCTGACCATGACTGTGTATAGTCTCACACATTCCCTGTGCAGCTTCTCATGTACCTACTTTGCTGTTTGAACTGGCCACTGGCCTTGCTGTACATTGCTGTGTTTGCCCATTCCATGTGCAGCTTCTCATGTACCTACTCTGCTGTTTGGACTGGCCACTGGCCTTGCTGTACATAGCTGTGTTTACCCATTCCCTGTGCAGCTTCTCATGTACCTACTCTGCTGTTTGGACTGGCCACTGGCCTTGCTGTACATTGCTGTGTTTGCCCATTCCCTGTGCAGCTTCTCATTTACCTACTCTGCTGTTTGGACTGGCCACTGGCCTTGCTCTTGTCTACTTTTGATGCCTCTCGGTGAAATTTGTAATAAAGACAGTTGCTCCTGTTATCTGCTTTGTCAGTCTCCTTGCTAAATGAAGGGTTTTCTGTGTGGGTATGGTTTAATTGGCTGAGGTGGGAGGCACTTCAGTTCTTCTTGACTCTGAGGCTTGGGGGTGCACTGATGGTTGTTTGTGATGATCTACTGTTATCCTAATGATTCTATGTTCAGGTTTGCTAAATTGTACACATGTCATGTTAGGATGCACTACCAGCACAGAGTGGCCAGGGTCATCATGTATGTGTGATCTTACTTTATGTGTGCCCAGCAGTGTAGGTGTATAGTCATCTTGTGATGGTCAGTCATCCTAGTCACATGGGTTACTTTCAATGTGTGCACTTGGGTGGTCAGGAAGTGTGCAGTGTGAAGGGGGTGACTTTGTCGTGAGTGTTGATGTGTGTGTGCACCTGCAATGTCAACTACACACATGTGTCACCCAGGAGTAGAGTGCCTGTTTGTGCAATTGTTCAGACCTGTGATTGTGATTGTGTGCACATGTGTGTGTTGTATGTAGTGCACTGTGCAGTGTGTTGGTGCGTCCTTGCAGTTTGGGCTGACTCCTACTTGTTGTTTTTGGCAATTGTGAGTATGCAGAGTATGTGACTGGGAAGTCAGTGTTGTGTTTTGTTGATCATCCATGTGTCTTGATGCTGTTTGTACTCACTGTGCATCCCTGCTCAGTCACACTGACATTGTGGGTGTGTTTTCTCATGCATTGCTGTCACATGGGGCTTTATTGCCTCCAGTATGGCATGTGGTGTGTGGTGTCATACCATCCCCTACCTGTGCTTCAGATGCCTACCCATTGTGAGTCTGCACTCCATCTATTTGTGTATGGTTCACTCCTGCCATGTCCACTACTGACGTACACACCACTTTCCTTTCATGTCAGCTGTCCCCTTGGGTTGCCAGTGTGTGTGCCTCCCCATCACTTCATTTGTAACACTGTGCTTTGTGGTGCAGATCTTTGCACAGGACCAATGTGCCACTCAGGACATTTTCCTAATTGGTTATATGTTATTTTCTTGTACTGTTTAGCAGTCATGGTTGCTCATATGCAGTTCAACTGTTTGTGCTGCACAGTCCTCTGGTCAAGTTGTTTCCACTTTGGTGTCCCAGACTTGTGCATCTGTGGGTGTTGGGTTAGGTGTATGTGTGTTTGCTGAGGTACTGCTTCACTTCCTGAGTGTGATGTTGTCAGTGTGCTATTTTGATTGTTGTCGTGGGTGTTCATGGTGTGTCACTCATATCTGTGTGGGACCGGTATGTTTGGTGTGCACACACTGCTTGGTGTGCATGCAGTGCTGTGGGTATATGTTGCCTTGTCCTTGCCTGGTGTGCATCCCCTGATGTCCTGCTGTGTTTGCAATGTGATTTATTGGCATGTGCTTCTGTTGTGTGTTTGATGTGGCTGTGTGCAGTGTTTAGGCTGTGTTGTCTCTTGCAGATGACAGATGCTCTGTGTGTGGTGTTCTATTTGCATGTCAGTGTGTTTGTTTTGTTGGTGTGGTGTGTTTCATTCAGATGTGTGTTGCCAGTGTGGTGTGCCTTACTTGTGTGTCTGTCACATGAACTTAGGTCTATTCTAGTTCCTGTGCTTGTGTTGGGTGCGTCCTTGTTGTTTTCTCCTCTCATATCTGAGCTGTCTCTTGTCATTCTTGTGCACGTGCAGGCATGTGGTACACTGTGACATCATGCTGACTTGATGGGTGGTGTGGTATGTCTGTCTGAGTGAAAAAAGCCAATTGGGGTAGCAGAAGCCTCATAGTCAATGCAGCCAGAAAGTGGAATGCTCTTCCTCTGTCTCTCAGAAGCATGACCAATCTTTTGGCCTTTAGAAAGACTTTAAAAACATGGCTGTTCTCCAACTGATTGTTATCTCTCTATCGCTGTTCAATCCCTAGCAGGTCTTTACTCAGCGCCAGGACACCCTCGGGTAACAGCGCGCTTTATAAATATTTTTAACATTAACATAACATTAACATTTAACATTGAAGGCCCATTTCTCCCAGTTTGTGTCCATCATTGTTTTGTGATGGTGCACTTCTTGTCTGTGTTGTGGTATGTTGTCTGTGCATTGTTCCTGACTGATGGGGTTGTGCACTCCTGTTCTGTCTGTGCTCCCATTGCCTTTCCACAGTTTGGCTGCACAGTTCATGTCTGGTCTTGTTGTGCTTCTGTGTGTGTTTTTGTTGAGTTATGTGTTTGGCTGTTGTTTTTGTGCAGACATTGGTTCTGGCATCCCTGTGTGTGTGTGATGTTTGTGGGTGCCCCCAGGGAGTGTGATTGTTTGTCTGTGTATTGACTGGACTTTATTGACACCCTTCTGTGTGTCTGGCACTGGTGTTGTGTGCTGCAGGTGTGATGGGGGGTATATGTGAAGATTCCTACTTGTGTTTGACAGTCATGGTGTGTGTCAATGGGCCCTGTGTGTTGTGCTGCTGACATGCTCCTGTCAAGTAGTTGGATACATATGTGTGGCTGTTCACTGTTTGACTTCAGGGCCTTCCTTTCATCCCTGTGGCTATCCATGGGTTGCCTTGAGGTCTGCTTGAGTTGTTGCACTGAGGTGACTGTGTTTTGACTTCACTCACTGTGCCAGCCATGTGTGATTTGATGGGCTGAGGGTGTTCTTATATGTTCCTTGTCTTGCATGTGATGTACATGTGCTTGGTAGTTAGCTCCTTGGCCTTCCAATTGTGGGCACCTCACATTAGCTTTCCTATATGTTGTACTCCATTGCTGCTGGCATGTGGTCTGTGTATGTGGCTGTGTGTCAGTGTGGGGTATGTCTGTGTGACTTGGCAGGCTGTGTGTCCAGTGGAGTGACACAGTGGAGTTATTGTTCATTATCTGGGTGTGTGTTCATTTTCTGCTTGGACTCAGTTGTGGTGTGTGGGTTGCCCTGGCCCTGTGCTTCTGTGCTGTGTGTTCCTCTGCAGCCACTCCTGCTGTGGCTGTCTCCCTAGTTGTTTGGTGTGTGGTGCAGGGTGTGGGTTCACCTGGCTTGTTGTTGTGCATGGGGAGTACAGGAGGGGCACATGGCATGTCCCTTCATGGGGGGGGTCTGGTGTGTGGAGGGTGGACGTGTGGCCCTGTGGTCTTTGTGCACTACCCATGCCTGGCACTGGCCCTGCCTTCTGCATTGTGCGCATGTTTCCCGCATCTTCACCACTGCGGTGACGTGACCGGGACATTACTTCATGATCGCGGTAGATGGGTGACCTGGATGCAGAGGGGTGATTTGGTGACAGGTAGGACATGTGTGGGTACACTTGTGGATGTGTTCCTGTCCCCACCAGGGTGTCTGGTATGGACAGGAACCCTATATCAGCCCATGAGTTGTGTGCTGTGGTTGTGTGCGGAGTTGTGTTATTGCGTACCTGCGGCGGCGTCCGCGACGGGCCATGAGTTGCTGGTGATGTATCAGGTACAGCGCCGGGAAGACGTGTAGAGCTGGATCCATTGCGTTCGGGACCGGTGGAAGGGACCGGGACTCTGGTTTCGCGCTCCGCTGTGATGCTTCCGCCGTCTCTGGTTGGGCGGTTTCTCCACTGCGGTGCGACTGGCTGTTTGGGGCATCCTGATTTGTACGGCGGTCGGGACGTCATTCCGCACAGTGGTGAGTCTCCATTGGCTCCCACCACCGCGGTGGCGGGCGCACTTTGATGGCGGTTAGCGTCTCACCGCGGCGGATGGGAAATGGGCTATGTTTGGCCATACTAATATGGCGGGCGTGAGGTCCGCTGCTGGCGTGCGGAAAATGCCATCGTAATAGGCACCATAGTCTTCAATGAAAGACAAAACAGTTTCATCAGAATCGGTTCCAAATTTAGGTGCATCCTTGATCCATAATAGCATGTGTATATGAGGAGCATCTCTGGCTTGGTACTCCTTTCTCCAAAAGAAATCAATAGATTCTCCAAGAGGTGGATTTTTTTATTGCAGATAAAAGACATCATAGATTGAAACCTATGATTAAAATATCTGCACACATTTACAGGATCCAAGGAACACAGTTCTCTGGCTGTCTTCAATTCAATGTTTTTTACATCTGAATTTGCATGTCATAGAAATTCAAGTAAATCGTCCCATGCGTATTCAGCACAGCTAAGCGTAACAAACCACGTAGGGGTTCCTAAGTTCCTTAACATACATTTAAGTTCTCCATGACGACGATACCAATACTCATTAGTTCCACGTTGACACGCCATCAAATTAATTAACTGAGATTCTAAATGACCGTCTCTTTGTTGAACTTTGTCCAAAAAATCCTTTGCAGAAACATATGTAAGATGAACTCCCTTTTTTAATATGTGGTTCACTGCATATGAAAGTCCAGACAAGTCACTTTCAAACAGAAGATGAAATAAATATGGAATACACTGTCGAAATCTTGCATCTTCTGAGTACAATCATGTTGTACGATATTCTGAAGCTGGAATCTGTACTGGTCGTTCATCATATCGTCCACCTTCTCCAGTGGAGAAGAGCTGTGGAAAACAATGAGCTTCTAAACTTTTTTCCCATACACTCATGGGAGTTCCCTTTTCTTTCTTTATTTGGAATAATTCAATAGTGTTTCCTATAAATGTTTCTATTTGCCCAGTTGAAATTTCTCTTTCTTCTTCTAAAGATAATTCATGTTTTTCCACATATACATTTTTATAATAAATATTGTTTTGTACAAGATATAATGTAGCCTTTTGAAGTTTGATGACATCTACTAACTCTTGAATGAAAATGTCCTGAAGCACACCTTGTGTATTTAACCTTACTCTCAGAATGTCCTCTTTTTTTCAAATTTTGCGTGCATCACCCGTGAACGGTGCGCCGTTCCTTTCGCACCGGGGCATAATTTCTTGAGAGGTGGTGGCCCGCTATAATTGCAGGTCACACGCGGGTTGCACAGCGTATGCACATTGGTATTATCAAATTAATACTCATCCACCATGGTAGTCCAATTTTTATCATATTTATTTCCGTACTTTTTAACATATTTCATCCATTTTGTTGAAACATCACGTCAAAAGATATGAAATTCGTAGCATTTTTAGTTATTAATTCAATGTATTGCCCATCCAGGCCTATCCATGAATATGTGTCGAATTTCCAAACATCCACCAGATTTACATCAGGTATGCTAAGGGGGGATGGTAAAGGTGTTTAAACCAGATAGGGAAGGTATGGAGCGGAACGGGAGGGTGGCTGAGTTGGGTACAGAAGGTTTTAAGTTTAAGAGGGATTGTTTTTGAGGTGTTTTTGAGGGGTGGTTGATCAAGGGAGTGGGTTAAAAGCACATGGTTTTTAAGATTATGATGAAGGGGAGAATTTGGGGAGTAAGACAAGAGGTTATACGTAATGCACTGCACTTTTTGAGTTGAAATTGGGAGTCACGTTGGGGGGTGATGGATTTGTGATTAATTGACACGTTTAATAATTGGTTTGTTATGGAGACAGATAATTTAAACAAACATGACTTTAAGTTTTTGTGGGGTTTACATGTCACGTGATTGTAATATATACATCTTTACAATTTATAGATACTCCTGAGGAAGGTTTTTTTAAACCGAAATGCATTGAGTAAAGGAAATGTACCGAATCTGGTGGATGTTTGGAAATTCGACACATATTCATGGATAGGCCTGGATGGGCAATACATTGAATTAATAACTAAAAATGCTACGAATTTCATATCTTTTGACGTGATGTTTCAACAAAATGGATGAAATATGTTAAAAAGTACGGAAATAAATATGATAAAAATTGGACTACCATGGTGGATGAGTTTTAATTTGATAATACCAATGTGCATACGCTGTGCAACCCGCGTGTGACCTGCAATTATAGCGGGCCACCACCTCTCAAGAAATCTACTAACTCTTGCCATATTTTCCGATTCTTTGTTGGTACACCATTAACTAGAATAACTACAGGTTCACTTTCCTCTCTCTCTATACCAACAGTTTCAATACTTTTCTTAAAATCTAAAGGTAAATACACAACTCTCCCTTTTAAACCTCTTTGTAAATCTGTTGGAGGCAGCTTACCTGTTTTAGGCTCCATACGAACTATAGCCTGAAATGGATGCACAGATTGAACAAGAATGGACTCATAAGTATTTAAATCTACCAGTTCCGGAGGATTAGCTACCAACTCCAGGTTGTTATGTACAGCTCTAGCTGGCATTTTGTTCTCTTCTAATTTGTTGTAACAATATTTACAAATACATTGATCACTACCCAACTCAAAACGACCTTCACCAACAAATAAGCACCAAATTGCTCCCACTTATCATTGTTTTCCTTTTCACTTTTTAAATACACATCAACATTCCTAGTTTGACTTCTATAGTGAGTACGTCGACAAAAAATACAAACATAGTTTGGTTTTTCACAAGAAAGTACCTTAAACTTTGTAATTTCTTCTACAAACTTCTCAGTAGTACTATCTTCCACCTCTTCTTCAACACCTACATTTGTCAAACTCTCACTTTCTGTACACTCCTCTTGAGGACCAAAGAAACAAAGCTATATATCATCAGAAACCTTTCTTACATCCAATACTGAACCATGAAAAAGAGCTGTGTTTATTTCCCTTAAGGATAATGCAGGACTTTTCACATAGTACAATCTTCTTACTAACTTCCGCATTTCTGAGTGATGTACTGCTAACATTCCTAAATGATGAAAAGTACTTCGACACACTTTTCTTGAAAGACAAGCCAGAGAATGACCCTGCAAGTTAGTTTATTTTCTCACTTTACAAGGATCTAGTCCTTGCAACATCTTAATCTTCTGTTTAACACTTTTTTACCATAATCTCATAAGAAATTTCGTAATATATCAATAGATTCCTGTCGTATCCTACAAATACCACTACAATCCCACTTATACACTGGAGCTTGTGTACGTCTCCCTTGAACTTCCAATTATTACTTCCTCCACATTTCTAGGAACCATCTTTTCTTTTTCAATTGGACAACCATTCTTAACCTCATAACAACGTCCACTGGTATCAACTGCATGAACTAATGTATTTTGTTGAAAATAGCTTTCTTCATTAAAAAAAGGTTCAGTGCTAGAAGTGTGCTTCGAATCTTCCTAAACTGTTTTGCAAAAGTTAGTTCTATTAACTAGTCTTTTTCTTTTACTTTTCTCCTTCATAAAATGCATTGTTTTATTCAATGTTCTCATTCTCTTCAATACTAATATAAACAATCTTCTTTTCAATTCAAAAGCCTTTTCGACTTCACTTTCAATCTGTTGTTTTTTCTTGAAAAATGCTGATCTTCTTTTATATTTTTTACAATCTTTTAATACATTTTGTAGTATTCTACTTTTATACATTCTCTTCCTAATATCTTTATATTCTTTCATCCTTCTTTCAACGTAGACTGTTTTTCCATTAATTTGTCCTTTTTTTGTTTCCTTCTGATTGGTTGTAGTACTTTTATTTCTCTTTTCCCCATTTTGAAAATTCATTACATTATTTATTAGTCTTTTAACAAATGCTTTAGTTCTCTTACCAGAAGTCTTTTTCTTCAATGACACATGTTGTACTTCATCTAATTTCTGCTTTTCTCTTTCCTTTAAATAGTACTGCTTCTTTTCTTTTCTTTTGATCTTTTCTTGCCATACTGAATATTTATTACTAATAATGATGAATATCTGAAAACAAAGAAAATTTAAAATTGTTTCGTTAAATAATTTTATATTATTAAAATAATTATATACAAATATTCTCATCTATAAATAAAGAAATATTTTTAATTCCATTACAAACCTATGTCAGACACTGAACAATTCCTACAATTAGAAAACATCACAACCTCTACAACAGAATCACAGAGCACAACTAAAGGATTTTTCTACTGCTACTCAAATCAAATGTAAAGTGCAGTCTCTCAAGTTTTAAGGCCTGCATGGTGTTGTGATTAAGGTATGTCTCTACTTGCACATGTATTCTTATATGTGTCATACATTTGAAGATGCTTTACATATAAAACAGACGTATACATATTTGTATGCATCTTTTATATATAGTACAATAGCAAAATGTACAGACTCATGCATGCATGGCTTCAAAAAGATGGTGAAACTTACAGCAGAAACATGTCAAGGGTTGCTGCTTTGTTTTTGCCTATATTCAATACCTAACTATTGCCCCTTTCTATATCCTTCTTCCCTCTTTCTACACCTCTCTTCCCTCTTTCTCCATCCCTGTTTACCTCTTTCTACACTTCTCTTCACTACTTCTGCACCCCTCTTGAATGTTTCTGCACCTCTCGTGCCTGTTTCTGCAACTCTCTTGCCTCTTTTTGTACCTCTGTTGTCTCTTTCTGCAGCTCTATTGCTTCTTTCTAAACCTCTCTTGCCTCTTTCTGCACCCATCTTGCCTCTTTCTGCACTTCTGTTGCTTCTTTCTGCATGTCTCTTGCTTCTTTCTGCACCCCTCTTGTCTCTTTTTACATCCTTCTTCCCTGCTTCTGAACCTCTCTTTCCTCTTTCTGCAACCCTCTTGCCTCTTTCTGCATTTCTGTTGTTTCTTTCTGCAATGCTCTTGCTTCTTTCTGCACATCTTGTGTACATTTCTGCACCCCTCTTGCCTACTTCTACACCTCTCTCGGTTCTTTCTGTACTGCTCTTCCTTCTTTATGCACCTTTTTTGCTTGTTTCTGCAACTCTCTTGCCTGTTTCTGCATCGGTCTTGCCTCTTTCTGCACCTCTATTGCTTCTTTTTGTACTTCTCTTACTTCTTTCTGCACCTCTCTTGCTACTTTTTGCACCCCTACTACCTCTTTTTGTACCCTACTTCTCTTTTTCTCCACCTCTCTTGCCTCTTTGTGCGCCCCTGTTCCCTTTTTCTGCACCTCTCTTGCCTGTTTCTGCACCTCTGTTGCTTCTTTTTGAACTTCTCTTGCCTCTTTGTACACCCCTCTTGTCTGTTTCTGCACCTCTCTTCCTTCTTTCTGTACTTCTCTTGCTTCCTTCTAAACTTCTGTTACTCCTTCTGCACCCCTCTTCCCTCTTTTTACATCCTTCTTCCCTGTTTCTGAAACCTCTCTTACCTCTTTCTGCAACCCTCTTGCCTCTTTCTGCATTTCTGTTGTTTCTTTCTGCAATGCTCTTGCCTCTTTCTGCACCTCTCTTGCCTCTTTCTGCACTTCTCTTGCCTCCTTCTGCACCTCTGTTGCTTCGTTCTGCACTTCTCTTGCCTTTTTCTACACACCTCTTGCCTCTTTCTGCACCTCTGTTGCTTCTTTCTGTACTTCTCCGGCTTCTTTCTGCATATCTCTTGCTTCTTTTTGCACCTCTCTTGCCTCTTTCTGCAACCCTCTTGCCTCTTTCTGCATTTCTGTTGTTTCTTTCTGCAATGCTCTTGCTTCTTTCTGCACATCTCATGTAAATTTCTGCACCCCTCTTGCCTACTTCTATACTTCTCTTGGTTCTTTCTGTACTGCTCTTCGTTCTTTATGCACCTTTTTTTCTTGTTTCTGCAACTCTCTTGCCTGTTTCTGCATCTGGCTTGCCTCTTTCTGCACCTCTATTGCTTCTTTTTGTACTTCTCTTACTTCTTTCTGCACCACTCTTGCTACTTTTTGCACCCCTATTACCTCGTTCTGCACCCTTCTTCCCTCTTTCTTCACTTCTCTTGAATTTTCTGCACCCCTGTTCCCTTTTTCTGCACCTCTCTTGCCTATTTCTGCAACTGTCTTGCCTCTTTCTGCAGTTGTCTTGTCTCCTTCTGCACCTCTGTTGCTTCTTTCTAAACCTCTCTTGCAAATTTCTATACCTCTCTTGGCTCCTTCTGTACCCCTCTTGCCTCCTTCTGCACCTCTGTTAGTTCATTGTGTACTGCTCTTGGATCTTTCTGCACTTCTTTGGCCTGTTTGTGCACTTCTCTTGCCTCCTTCTGCACCTCTGTTACTTCTGTCTGCAGTTTTCTTGCTTTTTAGTTATTTATTTTGACTATGTTCAATACCTAACTACTAGTAAAATGGTAAAGCAGCAGCACCATAAAACTAATGTTTAACATATGTTGAGTGACGAATTAATGATTATGATACTTTGAAAGACTGTCTGGAAAAGTTCACTTGAAGTGCACTAAATATATCAAATTGTCTCTTTGAAATATGAAGTGTTCTCTCTCAACTTTTAACGTCTTCATCGTCTTCTCTTTAAGATATGTATGAACTTGCACACGTATTGTGATATGTCTTATACATCTGAACATACTACACATATAAAACACAGGTATACATCTATTTGTATGTTTCTTTGATATATGATACTTCTAACAAAAGGTACAGACATATGCATGCATGTTTTTAAGAAGATGGTGAGACTTACACCAAAGACATATGAAAGATTACTGCTATATCTTTCACAAGGCCCAACACCCTTTGTAGTCATAGAACGATGAAACACAGCACAAAAGTGAGGTTTAAGGCATTTTAAGAGAAGTATCAGTTATAACGCTACTTTATATGACTCTGTGGAAAGCTACACTTCAAGTATACCACATAATTTTCATTATCTGCTACAAATCTGAACAGCAATATGTCAAGTTTTAAGGTCTGCATAGTATTGTACTAAGGTATATCTCTACTTGCACATGTATTCTGATACATATTATGCATCTGAAGATGCTATACATATAAAACACAAGTATACATTTATTTATATATTACTTTAATATATAATATTGCTACCAAAAGGTACAGAAATATGTATAAATGTTCCCACAATATGTTAAGACTTACAGCTAAGATATATGATGGGTGTGTCTCAGTCATTCCATGACTCCATGGGTAGTGCGTGGATGATTGTATGAGTGTAAGGATAATGTCTGTATGATTGCAGGAGACATTGGATACGGATTAACTGAATGCATAAAAGCAGACATAGAGACTGTGTGCATGGATAAGGCCATGAATAGACCCTGAATGCATAGATGACTGTATAAGTAGTGCCTACATGAATGAATGAGTGCAACAGTAGTGTGTAGGTGTTTGTATGAGTGCAACAATACTGGCTGGGTAATTGCAGAAAAGGATGAATAGTAACTGGCTGATTACATGAGTGCATAAGTACTGCCTCAGTGATTTAATGAGTGCATCGGTAAATGGAATGAGTGCACAAGTCGTGACTGAGAGCATGGATAACTGCATGGATAGTGCCTGAGTGATTACATGAGTACAGGGGTACTTCTTATGGAATTAGAGGACTGCATGAGTACTACCTGAGTCATTGAAGAAGTGCATAGGTAATACCTGAGTGATTGCATGAGTGCATGCCTAGTGCCTGGGTGATTGCAAGAGTGCATGGTTACTCTCGGAGTGATTGAAAAACGGCATAGGTAATACCTGGCGTGATTGCATGAGTACTAAAATAATGACTGTGTGATTAGAGCAATGCAAAGATGCTGCCTTGGTTCATCAAGGAATGCATGGGTAGTGCCTGACTGATTGGAACAATGCATAGGTAGTACCTAGATGATTGCATGAGTGCAAGGGTTGTGCCTGGATGATTGGAGAACTGCATGGGTAGTGCTTGGGTGATTGCATGAGTGCAGAGGAAGTGGCTGAGTGCATCTATCAGTGCATCGGTAGTGCCTCAGTGAATGCATCACTGCATCTGTACTGCCTGGGTGATTGGAGGAGTGCAGAGATAGTGCCTGACTGATTGCATAAGTGGAGGGGTTGTGCTGTTTTATATTTGACTACACTCAACATCCTGAGTAGTAGAAGAATAGTGAAATATCAACACAAAAGTGTGGTTTATGACATGGTGTACACTTTTCTAGTACAGCTTCACCATTCTCTAACTGCTCAGGGTATTGGGCCTACCCAAATATAAAACATCAAACCTACACATAGCTCTGTTATAAATCTCACCATATTCCTGAAAGCATGTATGCATGTGTCTCTACCTTTTACTAGTACTACCATATATAATAGAAACATACAAATAAAAATATATCTCTCGTTTATACATGTAGCATCTTCAGATGCATAACACATATGAGAATACATATGCAACTAGAAAATTCATCAATCACATGACCATGCAGACCTTAAAACTTGACACGCTACACTTAACATTTCAATAAGACACCTAGATTTATCTGGCATTCATCAAGTAAAGTTTTAGATAGACTCTTTTAAACCACCATAATCAATAATTCCTCACCCAACATATCTTAAACATCACTTTACTGCTCCTGCTGCTTTACCATCCTACTACTACTACTCAGATGTACAGCCTACCAAAATACAAAGCAACAACCCTTCACATATCTCTGTTGTAAGTCTCCCCATATTTGAAAAAGCATGAATGCATGAGTCTCTACCTTTCCCTAGTGCCATCATATATAAGAGAAACATACAAATAGATATATACCTGTATTTTATACATCAACCATCTTTAGATACATAACACATATAAAAATACATCTGCAAGTACAGACATACCTCAGTCACAAGATGATGCACACCTTAACACTTAAGAAGCTGCACTTTTTATTTCAAGTAGAGACCTAAAATCATATGGTGTATTTCAAGCACTTCGCAGTGCAGGGGTAGTGCCTGGGTGATTGGAGGAGGTCAAGGGTAGTGCCTAGGTGATTTTATAAGTGCATGGGTACTGGTTGGGTGATTGAAGGAGTGCACTGGTAATGCCTGGGTGATTGCATGAGTGCAGAGATAATGTCTGGGTCATTGCAGGAGTGCATGAGTACTGCCTGAGTTATTGAAGGTGTGCATGGCTAATGCCTGAGTGATTGCATGAGTGCATGGATAGTACCTGGGTGATTGGAGGACTGCATAGGTAGGGCCTGGGTGATTTTGTAAATGCATGGATACTGACTGTGTGATTGAAGGAGTGCATGGGTACTGCCTGGGTGATAAGAGGAGTGCAAGGGTACTGCCTGGGTTATTGCATGACTGCATAGATAGTGCCTGGGTGATTGCATGAGTGCAGAGGTAGTGCCTGGGTGACTGGAGGAGTGCATAGTTAGTGCCTAGGTGATTTTATAACTGCATAGATAGTGCCTGGGTTATTGAAGAACTGCATGGGTAGTGCATGAGTGCAGGGGTAGAGCCTGTAAGATTGAGCAGTGTATAGGTAGTGCCTGGGTGATTTTATAACTGCATGGATAGTGCCTGGGTTATTCAAGGACTGCATGCATAAAGCATGACTGATTGCACAAGTGCAAGGGTAGTGCCTAGCTGATTGAAGGACTGCATACATAGTGCCTCAGTGCATAGATGAGGGCATCAGTAGTGGCTATGTGATTGCAGACTTACAGGTGAGACATATAATGGATTGCTGCTTTATATTTGACTACGCCCAACATCCTGAGTAGTAGCAGAATAGTGAAATTGCAGCACAAAAGTGAGGTTTATGACATAGTGTACACTTTTGTCCTGCAGCTTCACCATTCTGTAACTACTCAGGTTGTTGGGTGTACCCAAATATAAAGCATCAAACTTACAGATATGTCTGTCATAAATCTCACTATATTCCTGAAAGCATGCATGAATATGTGTCTACCTTTTCAAATCATCATCATATATAAAAGAAATAAACAAATAGACTGCACTTTACATTTGAAAGACACACCTACATTTCTACAGTGTAAATCAAGTGTACCTTTCCCCAAACTCATAGAAAGTAGCCTAATCAGTAATCCCTCTGCCAAGATCTCTTAAAACTCACTTTTGTTCTTCAGCTTGACTGAGAGCATGGATAACTGCATGCATAGTGCCTGAGTGATTACATGAGTGCAGGGGTAGTACATACGAAATTAGATGACTGCATGAGTACTAATATACATATAGATGTATACCTGTGTTATACACATACCATAATACATGTGCAAGTACAAACATACCTCAGTCACAACACCATCCACAGCTCAAAACTTCACAGACTACACTTCAAATTTCAAACAGACACTGAAAATTATGCGGTATATTTGAAATGTAGCTTTCCACACATCAGACAAATTACTCTAATAAATAATATCTCTACAAACATATCTCAAACCTCACTTTTGTGTTGCTGCTTTACCATTCTACAACACTTATAATGTTACACCTACCCAAATACAAAGTAGAAACCCTTCACATGTCTCTGCTAAAAGTCTCACCATATTCCTAAAAGCATGCATGCATATGTCTCTACCACAACACTATCCACGCCTCAAAAGTTCACAGAACAAACTTCCAATTTCAAGCAAACACCCAAAATTATGTGGCATATTTCAACTGTACCTCTCTAGAGACTTAAAAAAAAGTAGCCTAATCACTAATACCTTATGTCAACATCTTTTAAATCACACATGTATGCTGCATCTTCACCATTCTACTACTACTCACAGTCTTGTGCCTACCACATAAAAAGCAACAACACCTCTTTGTTATACTTCATGCACCTTCAAATGTATAAAACATATCAACATCCCAATACAAATAGGGCCTGATTCACAGAACTAACTTACGTCAAAAACGTAAAGTTAGTACTTTTTGGTATTCACAGAATGAACGTACTCATTTCGGTATTCACAGAAGTTAGTAGTCCTAACTTTAGGACTCCTAAATGCCTTCTCTGAATACCGAAAGTCTTAAAGTTAGCATTTTTCTCAGTTTAGGAGTAGTAAAGTTAGGACTCCTAACTTCAGGACTCCTAAATGCCTTCTGTGAATACCAAAAGTCTTGAAGTTAGGATTTTTCTCAGTTTAGGAGTCGTAAAGTTAGGACTCCTAACTTTAGGACTCCTAAATGCCTTCTGTGAATACCGAAAGTCTTGAAGTTAGGATTTTTCTCAGTTTAGGAGTAGAAAGTTAGGACTCCTAACTTCAGGACTCCTAAATGCCTTCTGTGAATACCGAAAGTCTTGAAGTTAGGATTTTTCTCAGTTTAGGAGTCGTAAAGTTAGGACTCCTAACTTTAGGACTCCTAAATGCCTTCTGTGAATACCGAAAGTCTTGAAGTTAGGATTTTTCTCAGTTTAGGAGTAGTAAAGTTAGGACTCCTAACTTCAGGACTCCTAAATGCCTTCTGTGAATACCAAAAGTCTTGAAGTTAGGATTTTTCTCAGTTTAGGAGTCGTAAAGTTAGGACTCCTAACTTTAGGACTCCTAAATGACTTCTGTGACTACCGAAAGTCTTGAAGTTAGGATTTTTCTCAGTTTAGGAGTAGTAAAGTTAGGACTCCTAACTTTACTACTCCTAAACTGAGAAAATCCTAACTTTAAGACTTTCGGTATTCACAGAAGGCATTTAGGAGTCCTAAAGTTAGGACTACTAACTTCTGTGAATACCGAAATGAGTAAGTTCATTCTGTGAATACCAAAATGAGTAAGTGTATTCTGTGAATACCAAAAAGTACTAACTTTACGTTTTTGACGTAAGTTAGTTCTGTGAATCAGGCCCCATAGAGACATACTTGAGACACAAGTCCATGCACACCTTAAAACTTGACAAACTGCACTTCCAATTTGAAAGCAACACCTAAAATTATGCGGTATACTACAAATGTACATATCCACACACTAAAACAAACTACTATAATCACTAATCCATCTTCCAATATACACATATTACTATACAGAATATATGTCAAACAACATTTAACTACAATAAAACGAACTACAATACACATCTCTACATTTAATAATATATTTCGAACATCACAGTTCTTGAATAATTTTTAAAGTAAAAAAAAAAGTTAATACATAATACACCTCACAAATTTATAACTCACCTTCCAAATTGATTTGTAGAATATGAAATATCACAAACTCATAAAAGATTTTCTTATGCATACAATCAATGTAATGTACCACTCTCAACAAGGTAAAACTAGTAATGGCAATCTTTCCCTCTCTTTCTCCACACAAATAAATGTGAGTACCAAATCATATTGCTTCCTACATTATTTCAAATTGTAAAACACATTTCTATTGGTTAGACATATTAACCCTTACCAACTGACTTCTAAAAGTGCCCAAACTGGTTCTGGAATTTTTTGGAGTCGTGACTCCACCATGCACCAGTGCGATGGAGCCGCGAATCCATAGGGGAGTGCAAAAATATATTACAAATAAAAATACCACTATTTTTTAAGAACACACCACTTCTAATGATAGGACTCACTTGGGAAATTATACTTTCATAACATATCACTTATATATAAATTATAATTTTACATTTTAAGTCCACAGTTAAGTTTCAACCCTTCCCCCATTCTGCTTAATGCCAGTTTCCATGGTAACAGTTCATGGAACATTCAACTGAACTGACAGGTCACAAGTTCACCATATTTTCAAATCCAGCACACAAGGTTACAAATGCAAACAGCAGGTGTGGTTGATGTTTGCAAAATATCTCCTTATCCTATCTACTGTACCTTTCAAACATTTTCTACTAACCAATAAGAAACATGCTTTTTAAACAAAGTAACATGCCCCCTATTTTTGAATGTACAATCTTCTTAAACAGCCAATCAATTCTCTACATTTTAAAAAACAGCATCTTGTCCACCATTTTAGATACCTCTCATTCTACCAACTGACTACCTCAACTACAGACATCTTTTCAGTACTTCCAGACAACCCTTCAAGATGCTTACAGTATGGATAGTTGGACACAGCTATGTTTTCTGGTGCAAAAGGTATGCTGAACGCAGAGGTATTAACAAAGACCTAGCTTTGCAAAATGTGGATATTGAATGGATTGCACAGAGAGGATTAAAGTGGCACCAATTGTTGCCTTTGGTTAAAACCTTTTTGCATCTCCAACCCCCTGACCTCATGATTGTGCACTGTGGTGGCAATAACCTAGGCACATTGACTGGGGTAGGTCTGGAAATGCTAATGAAGGACACCTTTGCACAATTGATGTTGCTTTTACCTCAAACTGTCTTTGTATACTCTAATATATGCCGAAGACAGAAATGGAAGTGGTCAAATCAATTCTGTCCACAGATTGAGAAAGCCAGAAAAAATGTCAATAAAGCTGTTTCTGCTTACCTCAGAGACCATAGGATGGGCTCCATCTATAACAACAATCTACATTTTGATATGGATGACATCTACAGAAGTGATGGAGTACACTTCACAGATCAAGGAAACAGAGTCTTTCTCAACATCTGCACTTACATGTAGCTACAACAAACTCATAATGAAAACAAGGGCTCTTTTTAGAGCCACCCTATAACATATTTGTGAATATAATTTTTTTTTATACATTCATATTTTTTTTATTTTTTATTTTTTGTGGATTCACACACCCGACGCAAATCTGCAAAGGAATGACTTCAATGTACTACAACACAATACACTTTTCAAGTTTAACTATTCATTTTTAATTTTATATATTTTTAACAACTCTATCAATTGTAATCTTCTCATTAACTTCATTCACAGTACCTCTTTAAAACAACTTCACAAATACAACACTACCTTCTAAATTGTATACTACTAAATTATTTATATAAGGTGAATTTGCGAATCCAACGCGACGTTACATGGGGGACCACGCTGAGAGCCGCGTTGGGGTCGCGACTCCAAACTCGAAAGAAAAAAAAAACGCCCCACTTCCATTTTTCGATATTCGCCCCGGGGACCCCATCCCCCGGGGCATTACCTCTCATTCATTTTTATACAAAAAAAGGGATGGGGGCCACATGGTCCCCCTTCCCTCGGCCACTATTGGCTTCAGGGACCCAATCCCTCGGGGCCTGTCACCAGTAATTTCTTTTTACAAATTGGAGGGGGGCCGCATGGCCCCCCTCCTAAGGCCAACAATGGCCCCGGGGACCCCATCCCCTGGGGCATTGCCTCTTATTTATATATATTTTTTAAAAGATACTATGGGAGGGGAGCCACGTGGCCCCCCTTCCCAGGGCCACTTTGGGCCCTGGGGACCCCAAGTTGGGGACTGTGTGGGGAGCCCCAATGCCCCCACAGTCCCAGCCAGCTCCCCGCCTCCTGCGGGAGCCGGCATTGCTTTTGGGCAAGGGGAGCTGCTAACATGCAGCTCCCTTTGCCCAAAAGCAATTCTGCTTTGCTTCTTGGAAGTGAGAGCAGGTTTCCTGCTCTCTCTTCCATGAAGCAAAGCAGAAGTTTGCTATGACATAGCAAATGGCAATGTCCCGGGGGTGGGCACCCCGGGACATTACAGGAGCCGGCCCTGGGGTTGGCGCTACCCAGGGCCATCGAGGGCTCCAGGAGGGGCCCCCCTCCAACAGATTTAAAGCCCCAGGGAGATGGTGGTCCCCGGGGTCTGGGAGTCCACAACGGACCCCCGCATTTTAATAAACAGTGCCCCGGGAGGTGGTGGTCCTCGGGGCCCCCCCAAACTTTGTTTTTATAAGTAACCCCAGGGAGGTGGTGGGCCCCGGGGCTTGGGGGGCCCACGAGGCCCCCCTCCATAAATAATTAAGCCCCGGGGAGGTGGCGGTCCCTGGGGCTTGGGGGGGCCCGCAAGGCCCCCCCACCCCTAGGGGGTCAGGGTATTTCTACCCTGACCCCTTTCCTACATTTATAATGTTTTTTTTACCTTTTTGATGTGACTCGGTTCAACCGAGTCACAAAATGGCTGCCAACACATTCTGGTTTGGAGTGTTGGCGGCCAATCAGAATTAAGCTTGTGCTCGGGAGGTTTCGCGACTCCTCCTCGGTGCTCAGATATCGATATTTTTATTTTGGGAATTTCTCAGGAACTGATTTAAACCATTTAAAAAAAAGCACGCTTTCTGGACCAAGACTTACCTTTTTGCCAAATTTGGTGTAATTCCGTTCAGCAGTTTGGGCTGTAGTTTTGTCTAAAGTTCCTATGGAAATTAATATGGGGAAAATGCAGTTTGGGACCCCCCTTTTTTCCTGGCCCCCACTTGACAAATCACCCCGAAACTTTCAAGACAGGAGCTGACCTGAATGAACCATTAGTTTTGAAATTTTGCGAAGATTCGTCAAACGGCACCAAAGATATTGGCAAAAGAAAAAACGCTTTTTGAATAGAAACAAGGTCCTAACTATAACTACCTACTGGCGACCGCCAGTAGGTAATATATATATGTGTGCATATATGTATATATATAAACGTAAAGTACAGTTAGGTTTATGAATTGGAACCAAAAAAACACTGAAATTCACAATTTATGACTAGTGTCAGAATCCATAACCCACACAACACCCATTCATGATCTATGCTTTCAAAAGTAACTCTTTTTCTTTAGAGGTAATCTTGTTACACCTGCTGTGTATTCAACAGTTTTTCTTCCCATTGCTGAGCTTTTTAATGGAGTATGTGAGGCATTTTTCCTGTGCTAGAAAGACTTTTCTGTATGAGGGAATATTTCACTGTGGGTTGTCAGTTGTGGTTCTTGTATAATCATAAGATGTACAAGAAAGATGTTTGTTAAAAGGGAGCATCTAGTGCATGATCTATTTTGAATTTGGATTTTTGTCAGAGTCTATCTTCACTTATGAAATGAATGATATGCCACACAAGACAGAAAGGGGCTAGAAATTCCATACCTGAAGTTTCAGGAGTCCAGCTGGTTACTTGACAGGTTAAATATTATGCTTGCAGTAGGTAGTATGCTTGTCATAAACACAGTGGGGTCGATTCCGATTCGGGCCGGAAAAAGCACCGACCGACTCGGATCCGGAAAAAATACCGACCGACACGTACCCGTGGCGCCCGACACGCCAAGTACGATGCAAGGCGCGAAAAATCCGACCGACACGTACCGAAACCAAGTCGACCGACCGAGCCGCACGGAAAACAGCAATCCGGCCGGAAAAACACGCGAATCCAACCGACCGACACGCACCCGGAACAAATCCGACCGAAACGTACACGCTAACTCCAAACCGCAAAGTACGATGCAAGGTGCGAAAACCACGAGCAAGTCGGACGGAGGACAAGCCGTACGACCGACACGCATACAAAACCGAGCCGAAGCAACACAATACACCGCGACCGACGCGTACGCAGCATAGAAAACTGCACAAACACAGCGTGAACAAAACGGAGAACACTGTACGAGACCAATGCAGGGTCCGACTCGGTCACAAGAACGTTTCCAACATACACAAACAGCACAAAGGAAAAATCACCCAAAAAAAGGCCAAACAAGCAATTACCAAGCCAATAAATACTGGGGGGGTGGGGACAGAGAACAAAGACACACCCACAACTCCACCTATATAAAGGACACAAATCACTACCATGAGACTTTGCAAATGCCATTCCACTGCCAGCACCCAAGAGAAAGCAACCACACACCCACAGCTCATCCCTCACACAAGCCACACACCATCAGCACACCAACAAATACCTACCTCACATACACCCAGCAAAACACACACTCACACACCCTCACCTGCACACCAACACACACATCACCCACCATCACCACCCATCACCATGCCCCCCAAGAAGAATCCCAAGTTCCTAGATAGTGAATTGGAAGTCATGGTAGACGAGATCCTCAGGGTGGAGCCACAGCTGTTTGGCACACTGGTCCAACAGACCCCCATGTCGCAGAAAACCAAGATGTGGGAGAGGATCATCAACAGGGTGAACGCCCAATCACCATGTCGGTGCACAAAGACCGACATCCAGAACAGGTGGTATGACGTGCGCAGGAGGGTACGGGACATGCTGAAGAAAGACTACATCAACAGCCAATACACCGGCAGTGGCCCTCCTGCCAAGCCAATATACCTCAGGCCCTGGGAGGAGAAGGTGCGGGCAATCCTTCCGCCAGTGAGCGTATATGGACTAGAGGACATCCCAGAGCCTGGTGAGTACACAACAAATGTACACAATATACTGCCACAAAACACACACACATCACTGTCAAGGGGAGAGTCAAACCATGCACTCATAGCAATCACACAGCAACCAGAACAGAATCATCCCAAAATGTGTATGTCAGTCAGAGAAACACAACACATGCCATCAAAAAAGTCACATCCAACTGTGCCAACACATGTACAAACACAACCACAACTACAGCTAGGCAGTGGCACAAATTGAACTAACAAACACATCCACACATGTAGCCACCACAACAACACCAACACACAGTGAAGACCACTCAAAGGAAGGAATTCTGTGTATGTTGGCCAAGTCAGTGTAGCCAATAGCATCATGGGAGTCGCAGTCACACATATTGCCCCCCCACAACTGTCCCATCAACACCACCATGAACCATGCGCACATCACAGGGAGTGGAGAAGGACTCATAAGATGGCTGACACTGGCAACTGCTGTGGGGAGCACAAGGCCCTGCTGCCAACTGTGCACCAACAAACAGCAGGACACCACTGACTGACATCCTGAGAGACAACTTCCACTCCCTGCAATGCAAGCACGTTCCATGGTGGGATATCTGGCTAGCTGGGTGGGAAGGGGGACTTGCAGCACTGACCATAGTCACAAGCACCTCCCCTCACACCCCCCAACACAAACTCCACAGTACCCACCTGGTAGAATGCAATGCCCTCCATCCTAACACAAGATCCCACAAAGCACCACCACCCTGGGTTATGTTGTGTGAAGCACAGGGACACTCTTGGGACTCTTAACCAAACAACTGCCAGGACAACACTCCCAGCCATCCTGTCAGCACAGCCAGCCCACCCCACAGGGAAGCAGAGTCAAAAGGAAGGAAGCATGGGCATGCTGGGAAGGGGGGTGGAGGCAATAGCATGATGGGAGTCGTAGTCACAGACATTGCTCAGCCTCACAACTGGCCCATCAACACCACCCTGAACCATGCTCACATCACAGGGAGTGGAGAAGGACTCACAAGATGGCTGACACTGGCTACTGCTGTGGGGAGCACAAGGCCCTGCTGCCAACTGTGCACCAACAAACAGCAGGACACCACTGACTGACATCCTGAGAGACAACTTCCACTCCCTGCAATGCAAGCACGTTCCATGGTGGTATATCTGGCTGGCTGGGTGGGAAGGGGGACTTGCAGCACTGACCATAGTCACCAGCTCCTCCCCTCACACCCCCCCAACACAAACTCCACAGTACCCACCTGGTAGAATGCAATGCCCTCCATCCTAACACAAGATCCCACAAAGCACCACCACCCTGGGTTATGTTGTGTGAAGCACAGGGACACTCTTGGGACTCTTAGCCAAACAACTGCCAGGACAACACTCCCAGCCATCCTGTCAGCACAGCCAGCCCACCCCACAGGGAAGCAGAGACAAAAGGAAGGAAGCATGGGCATGCTGGGAAGGGGGTGGAGGCAATAGCACGATGGGAGTCGTAGTCACAGACATTGCTCAGCCTCACAACTGGCCCATCAACACCACCCTGAACCATGCTCACATCACAGGGAGTGGAGAAGGACTCACAAGATGGCTGACACTGGCTACTGCTGTGGGGAGCACAAGGCCCTGCTGCCAACTGTGCACCAACAAACAGCAGGACACCACTGACTGACATCCTGAGAGACAACTTCCACTCCCTGCAATGCAAGCACGTTCCATGGTGGGATATCTGGCTAGCTGGGTGGGAAGGGGGACTTGCAGCACTGACCATAGTCACCAGCACCTCCCCTCACACCCCCCAACACAAACTCCACAGTACCCACCTGGTAGAATGCAATGCCCTCCATCCTAACACAAGATCCCACAAAGCACCACCACCCTGGGTTATGTTGTGTGAAGCACAGGGACACTCTTGGGACTCTTAGCCAAACAACTGCCAGGACAACACTCCCAGCCATCCTGTCAGCACAGCCAGCCCAACCCACAGGGAAGCAGAGTCAAAAGGAAGGAAGCATGGGGATGCTGGGAAGGGGGAGGAGGCAATAGCATGATGGGAGTCGTAGTCACAGCCCTACATCCCCCACCACATGGCCCAGCAAGCTCACACTCACGCATGCACATCCCACAGAGAGTGGAAAGGCCCATCAAAGATGTCTGACACTGTTGCTGTGTCGTGGGGAGCACAAGGGCATGCTGGGTACTGCACACCAACCAACAGCAGGACACCACTGTCAGCCATCTTGCCATTGCCCTCACACCCACACACACTGAACTCCACACAAAAGCAAGTAAGTATGGGAATGCTGGCAAGTGGGGTGGAGGCAATGGCATGATGGGAGTCGTAGTCACAGACATAGCTCACCCCCACAACTGTCCCATCAACACCACCCTGAACCATGCTCACATCACAGGGAGTGGAGAAGGACTCACAAGATGGCTGACACTGGCTACTGCTGTGGGGAGCACAAGGCCCTGCTGCCAACTGTGCACCAACAAACAGCAGGACACCACTGACTGACATCCTGAGAGACAACTTACACTCCCTGCAACGCAAGCACGTTCCATGGTGGGATAACTGACTGGCTGGGTGGGTGGGAAGGAGGTCCGGCTGTCAACCAAACACAAGCAATGCAGACCATGTTCACACCCCAGAAAATACATAGAAATGCCCAAATAATGCAGGACAATGTGCCACACCAATATCAACCCCTGACTGTGATGACTTAGGACAATGCAATGTACAGGCCCGCACCCAGAGGCACAGTCACAACTGTCATGTGTGTCAACCATTGATGCCTGCAGAAACATGACATACATTGTTTGTGTCTCCCAAAAACAGGTGATGATGGGGACACAGCAGCAGACGCTGAGGAGTCCCAGTCCCAGGCTCAAGAGGATGCCGAGCTCACTGGCGTCGTACAGCCTCTGTCCTCCTCGGACGATGAAGAACAACCTGGCACATCCGGTGCAAGTCAACATGCAGCACCAGCAGGACCACCAGCTGCAGCACCAGCAGGACCACCAGCTGCACCCCCTGCACCCACCCCTACAACGACTGTCACCACGAATACCATCCCTGCTGACATGGACAGAATAAGGAGCAACACCAGCACAGTGACCCTGGACCAACCTGGGGCCATGGACACCACCACCACCACCAACCCCCAAGGTGGACCAGGGTTATCTGTGCGTGCCACTGCACACACTGCACATGTCAGCAGGGGTGGTGGGAGGGGTGGGAGACAGAGGTCACTGCTTGCAGACGTTGCTGGTGTGCATGACGACCCACAACTGGTACGCATAGCTGATGCGTACCAGTCCAGCACCGGAGAGCTCAGCCAGGTAGTGGGGCTCCTCAGAGACATTAAACAGCAGCAGGCTGCCCATCATGCCCGCTTGGACTCCCACATGTCCCACGTGGAGTCACACATGTCCCGTGTGGACTCACACATGTCCCGCGTGGAGTCCAAGTGGGATGCACTGCATGAGATGACGGCGGTGCACAGGGACATTTTACAATGCCTCCGCCAGATGAACAGCAACCAGTCCACACCTCCCTGTGTGCCAACAACATCTGG
Organism: Calotriton arnoldi; assembly: GCA_963921515.1. Classification (NCBI taxonomy): domain Eukaryota; kingdom Metazoa; phylum Chordata; class Amphibia; order Caudata; family Salamandridae; genus Calotriton; species Calotriton arnoldi. Next base: position 422,598 of record CAWUFW010000839.1, read on the forward strand.
TGCCGAACAAACTGCAACTGCCACAGGGAGGGAGGAGGACTCTGGCGGAGAGTCCCCTGCACCGCAGCAGCCTGCACTTGAGGGCCCCCCCCAAGAAGAGGGGTCGTCCGAGGAGGGAAAAGTGAGAGGCCGATGGCCAAGCGCAACTCCCAGGAAGCCTGAACCTGTTCTGGATGTTCGCCTTTGTGCACAGACTGTTCACCCTGTTGACGGCAACACTACTCCCACACATTGCATGGGGAGTACAAGTTGGACCAATGTGTCAGACAACTGTGGCCCCGATACTGGGGATCCTGTCTACCCGGACTTTCAATTCACCTAGGAACTTGGGATTGCAAGATTCATGTACAGCACAACCCATCCTATGCACTATTAACACAAATGTATCACAATAAACACACTAATACACCATACTTGCCTCTGTCGTGATTCCAACGTGGGTGCTGTTATGGGGATGATGAACTGCAAAATTACACTGTGTATGCGAACTGCAACAGCAAGGACAACACAGGCATGTGAGTACAGGCAACGTGACACACATGAGGGAGACACACCACCAGGGCTACACGACACATACACACCTAGGCCATCTGACTCATTGCCTACACTGATGTTGCCAGGGAAGACGGTGCAATGCACAGACACCACACCCATTCCCAGTTGTAGTCAAGTAGCCCACAGGTGCAGTAAGCAAATGGCAGTCAAATGTGTGACCACAGACAACGCACATCACAAAGTGAAGCACAGGTTTATTACACAGTTGCAACATGCCGTAACCACTACAGATGCAAGGTAACCCCACCTGGTAGCGGGCACACAGTCAACAACTGTAGACGGAAGGAAGTCCATGGGTGTGGCGCACATCACCTGTAGGGACACAACAGCTACCAGCCTGGATGTGCAATCACGTCGTCGGTGGACACAGTTGACCAAACGAATCTGAAAGTACCCTGTGGAGGACAGAAATGACACACAGTCAAAAGCAATGGAGTACAGGACAGAACAGCAAAACTCATGCACAATACATGTTATAAGATACCCACCCAGAACCAAGTTAGCATGTCAACACTGTTGGGGAGTACAGCCCACCTGTCACCACACATCGCAACACACATCCAGTCAAGTAGCCCATGGACACACTCCAACAGCACCAGAGCACCACCCACACATCATGCCAACTCACATCATTGACATGACACCTCAGGATACTCACATTCAGCTAAAGAAGTTGGTGATGAGCTGTGTGCGGACATCACCATCACCATCATCATCATCATCATCGTCACTGGCATCGTGGTCCAGGCCAGGATCCTCCACAGGTGGCGGATGTTGGTCATTGTCATCCTGGATGAGAGGCAACTCCTTCCGCACTGCCAGGTTGTGGAGCATGCAGCAGACGATGATAATCTTGCACACTTTCGCAGGGGCATATGGGAGGGACCCTCCGGTCTTGTCCAGGCAGCGGAAGCGGCTCTTCAGGAGACCAAAGGTCCGCTCAATCACTCTCCTGGTCCGACCATGTGCCTCATTGTAGCGCATCTGGGCAGGTGTCACAGGGTTCCTGAGGGGTGTCAGCAACCACGGCATGTTGGGGTATCCCGAGTCACCTATGGACAGACAAGTGCACATTAGCTGACTTGGAAAAGTGGGCGGAATACTACAGATCAGATCACACACAATGGCACAAAGTCAGTACACACCGACAAGCCAGGCACGCTGGTTCTGCATCTGTGCCATCATCCTGGGGATGCGACTACTCCTCATCACAAAGGCATCGTGTGCTGAACCAGGGAAACGGGCACACACGTGTGTGATGGTCATGTCTGCAAGACACACCACCAGTGCATTGACCGAGTGGTAGTGCTTGCGGTTCCTGTAGGCCTGCTCCTGGGCCTGTGGTGGTACCAAAGCCACATGTGTCCCATTAATGGAGCCAATGACATGCGGCATCCTCCCCAGGGCATAAAAGTCACTCTTCACGTCAGTGAGTCGTCGCAGTCTAGGGAAATAGATGTACCGGTTCAGGAAGAGCAACATTGCCGCCAAAACATTGCGGAGCACACGGCTGAACATGGTCTGTGACATCCCACCAGCAGTCGCCACAGTATGTTGGAAGGTACCAGTGGCAAAGAAGTGTAGGGCTGCCATCACCTTCACCTTGGGGGTCAGCGCTGTAGGATACGGCCGGCCAGGCTGCAAATGTGGGGACAACTGCACTGCCAAATCCTCAATCAGCTGCCTGGTGAAGCGGTACCGTCGGATGCTGTCCCGTTCCACCATCGTTGCCAGGTCTGGGAATGGCCGATGGACAGCAGGAGCCCTGCAGTGCAGAGGAGAAGTAAGCAAGATTGTCAGTCACCCCACATATGCGGCATTGAACACACTCAAGATCCCAACATACATCATTATGAGGCACAACTACATGAAGTGTGCAGTACCGGAAGGACATGTATGGTACATACATGGCCAACATCTGTCAACACGGTCCTACAGGTGGCATCAATTTGTCCCAGGTTGGCCCATTGGATATCATGAGGCCGTGTCACAGTTCCCATCTCCTGCTGCCGTGTCACAATAACCCCCCACAGTGACATGTGAGGACAGATGTGCCCCAGGCACCACAGCTCAACGACAGGTACATTCCCAGGGACCCTGTAATGCCACATGGACACTGGCATTACATGGAGTATCATGTATACACCACAGCAAAACAACCTTGACCCCCACAGGTAGTGGCCCCATTTGCCATGGCAGGACAGACATGGACGTCTGTGACACACACGCACAACATCAGAGTCCATGCACACACAACGTGGATGTGGAGACTGTCTCCCATTGTGCACATGAAATCAGAGACATTGTAAACACTACATGCACAAAGACTGTGGAGGACCATCACTATTGTGCCACTGGGACACCCTGGCTCAAACATACCGTCCCACATGGGACTCACGGGGTATGTGACATGACATACACATACACCACTGTGAAATGTGACCATGGCACATGCACAGATATGAACAGTTGCACATCACAGTGGTCACGTACACGTAACACCCAGGATCCTGTCCCCATGAACACGTGCACAGCCTGGGGGTGGCTGCCCACAGGTGACACCCACAGGACAACATGTACACCAACATACACACAATAGGAAATGCAGCCTTACATGCCTTATGATAAGGTTTGGACAGGCTGTCGTGATGTAGGTGTGCCCCTCACTCCCTGGGAGCTATCTGTGGCTGGCATATGTCCATCTGAGACAGGCATGCTGACATATGCCAGTCACATGTACAGTGATGCGTTGAACAGCAATGGACCGATCGGTGCCTCCGGCCGGCCCATTGCTTTCAATGTGTGCGGGTACGCGTTGTACCCCTGTGCGCGTTGAACTGCAATGGACCGATCGGTGCCTCCGGCCGGCCCATTGCTTTCAATGTGTGCGGGTACGCGTTGTACCCCTGTGCGCGTTGAACTGCAATGGACCGATCGGTGCCTCCGGCCAGCCCATTGCTTTCAATGTGTGCGGGTACGCGTTGTACCCCTGTGCGCGTTGAACAGCAATGGACCGATCGGTGCCTCCGGCCGGCCCATTGCTTTCAATGTGTGCGGGTACGCGTTGTACCCCTTTGCGCGTTGAACAGCAATGGACCGATCGGTGCCTCCGGCCGGCCCATTGCTTTCAATGTGTGCGGGTACGCGTTGTACCCCTGTGCGCGTTGAACTGCAATGGACCGATCGGTGCCTCCGGCCGGCCCATTGCTTTCAATGTGTGCGGGTACGCGTTGTACCCCTGTGCGCGTTGAACTGCAATGGACCGATCGGTGCCTCCGGCCGGCCCATTGCTTTCAATGTGTGCGGGTACGCGTTGTACCCCTGTGCGCGTTGTACCGCAATGGACCGATCGGTGCGCACCCATTGACAATGGGCTTGCCTGGCAACGGACGCGTTTTCGAATTTCGAACGAGTCGGTTGCTGGAAAATCAGTTGGTCACCCACAACAATGTTGCAAAATCATGTATGTCATGAAGTTGAAGATTTGAAGGATGCTGTGGGCGTGTTTTGGTGCTGCTATTCCATGGATTGGCCAGATTCAGAAGATGCAAACGACTTGGACCTATCACTTTGGACACAAGGGACAGTATCTGCCTCTCCAGCACATATATATTGCTGGCTGTTCCCCTGAGAGCCCACTTGCCTGCACTACATGCTCCAAGACGACATCTGCCACTGCACTGCTGCTGTCTCTGCCCCTCTGGACCCTGCAATGGCACGTACTGTGGAGAGAGCCCCAGCCTTCAGCCTTGAAGAGAACCAGGCCCTGCTGGACAGCCTACTTCCACAGTACAGCAAGCTGTATGGGACACCAGGGGAGCAGGTGAGTGTTCTGTGCACTGCCTTTCTGAATGTGCATTTTGTCTGACTAGCAAGGCTGAGAGTCTGCACGCCACTGGCTAGCAGGCTCACTGAGTAGTTGTCACCCCCCATAGTGTGTAGTGACTTGCACTGGACAGGTATGGTGCAGTGACAGTGCATTTGAACATGGTTTTACTTCCCATGCAATGATACCATGTAGTGACGTCTGGCAAACTGTCTATGGTCAGCTTTGCACTGCCTGTGTACATCATGTGCCCCTGTGATTGAGACATGTATATACGACTGTGTCATGCACGGATATGTTGCATGTGTGGTAATGGCCTTTTCACTTTGTCATCCTGACAGGTTAATGGCCATCGGAAGCAGGAACTCTGGAAGGACATCGTCCGGGCTGTCCGGTCCGTGGGGGTCTACAAGCGCCGGATCCGCAACTGCCAGAAGAGGTGGCAGGACCTTCGGGGCTGGACCCGGAGGATTGCACGGGTCCAGCTGAAGCTGTCGCCTCCTCGCAGGAGGGGCGGAACACGGACCCTGACCCCCCACATGCTCCAGATCCTGGTGGTGGTCTTTCCAGACCTGGATGGGCAGCTGAAGGCCAGACAGCAGCAAGGAGGGGGTGAGTCAAAGACTGCACTGTGAACTCTGTATTACATGCTTTGTGCCCTCCTCTGGCCTGGTTCAACTGCCACAGTGCAGCAGTCATGTTGTCCAGGAGCCATGTCCCTCTATTGTGCACTGCCCACTGCTCATCTGATACCCAGGTGTGGCCCTTACAGTCAGGGAATTGTGTCACTTGGGACTGTGTCCTTGCAGTTTGCTTCACTAAAGGTGGGGGACAGCATCTGTTTCCCTGACTCTGTTGTGGGCATCATGGGTGGGTCCATTGTTCACACAACGCCTGGTTTTGGACATGTGATCTGCGTGTTGCTTTGATATGCGGTCCACTTGCTGAGCTGAGCCACCACATGTGCCTGGGGTATGTGGCACACGCCCATGCAGCGGGTGGGAACAATGTTTGGGCCCCAGGAGTGTGCAGATTACGTGTGTCACACATACATAGCCAGCTATCCACTGTCCAGGGCACATCCCTCATTCATGTGGAGCAGGACAGTCATGCCTACTCAAGGCCATGCAATGCACTCTGTACTCCCACTCCCGTGTATCAGCTGACACATTGTGCACAGTGATTTGACCCCTCCGGTGTCTGCCTCTGTGTCAGTGTGCTGTGGATTAGTTGCCAGGACTGCTGTGGTGTTTCTTGGTAGGGGCTCAGCATGCCCCTGGAGATGTGACCATAGGAGACGATACTTGTGTGTCACATAGGTGTTTGATCAGCTGCCCATGCAGACTGGGGTATGCGAATGTGATGTTCAGGCAGCTGTTCCCCATTCACAGCAAATTGTGAGGGGCTCAGGTTCAGAGGGTAGTGTCACAGGTCTCCCATATGTCCAATAGGTGTGACCTGGACAGATGAGGGTTGAGATGATGTGTTGTGTGGGGGATGTACATGTGCACTTGTGCAGCTCCAGGACTTGCATTCCCCATGACCTACTATTGTGACACAGTGCATAGTGTTGTTGTCTGGCTGCCAAGTCATACATCACTGAGACAGTGATGTATGACTTAACAGTCATGCCTCTGACATGGCATGTGTCAACTTATTTGTGGTCCTGCAGGGGAGTGACATGTGCTACATGCACACCATAGTGGCGCTGGCTATCAGGACATGGGTGCATCATGGTGTCTGTCGCTGGTATGCATCACATGCATTTCCTATTTGACTCTGGGCATCCCTTTCATCCGGAAACCTGTACTGACTCAGTGGCAAGAGCTGTGATGTGTCCACACCGTGTCCTCTGCACTGTCCAACTACTGTGTACTTGGTGCATGTGTCCACACTGGGGTGTTGCAATCCAACAGACACCAGACAGATGGGTGCAAGGCCATGTGGGATGTGAGTGCCATGCTTGGCATCAGACTGACAATTGGCTTCTCCTGTTCAGTTAGGGCACTTTTAGCAATGTACAACTAATGATGCCAGGGCTTGCTCTGTGATGTGCTGTGCTCACAGTGGTGTGTGCGTTTGGTGCAGGTGACTGATGTCTGTCTGTTTCCCCATTGTTTGCAGATACATCCACGGCCACGGAAGGGGACAGCTCCACGGACCAGGAGGAGCCAGAGAGCCAGACTGGGTCAGCAGCCGAGGAGTGGTCGGAGGGACCCAGTGGCACGGAGGGCGAGGGGAGCCACACCGAGGAGTCCTCAGCACCATCCACCTCAGCTGAGGACCAGAGCAACTCGGAGGATGACTCCCTTGTGGAGGCGGGTGTCAGCAGCCACCACACCCCAGCTAGTGTTGCTGTCCCCGCCACCACCAGCACCACCACCGCCCTCCCATCGGCTCCCATTCCCCAGGTCCGTGGAGGCTCCCATGTTCGGGAGCGTGTCTCCTTTGGGCCAGGAACTGCACCCCCTGCCCCTGTGTCCCCTGCTGCCCTGAGTGAGGAGTCTGTGTACCTCCTTCGCCAGCTCCATGTAGGGCAGACAGCCATGCTGAGTGTCCTCCATGCGCACACCGCACTGTTGACTCAGCTGGTGTCGTTCATGGAGGGCATCTCATCGGGCATGTCTGACCTACAGAGGGGCAACAGGTCCATGGACTCCTCCCTGACGGCAGCAGTGTCACTCCTCAGACAGTCCCTCACCCCTCCTGCCTCTGCTCCATCCACACTCCCCAGCACCTTGCCCGTCCCAAGCACACACACACCGGCACAGGCACACACCAGCACACACACATCCAGCACACAGACACACACGCCACAAACTAAACGCACATGCACGCACAGTCAGGGGACTGAAACCAGACTCACAGGGGATGGGGCCCTGGTACACACACACGCATCCACGGGCACTGCGCAGTCCTCAGTTGCCTCTCCCTCCAAAGCACCCTCCCTTGCCTCACCTGCAACCCCAAAGACCCAGCGCCTCTTCCTCAGTGACCTCGGCCTCTTCCCCTCCGATCCAGCTGCCCCAGCATCCAGGGGGAAGAGGAAGCCCCCCACACGGAGCAGAGTGCCCCTCGCCCCCGGACACCCTCCCCCAGGCGCAGCAGACTGAGGCCCCCACCCGCAAGTCCCCCGGAGTGGTAAGAGCAAGACCCCGCCGCCGCCCTGCAGCTCAAGCACCAGGTCACCTTCCTCCATCCCTCAGGCCCCCACTCCACAGGTGCCCCCGCCACACCCTGCCCCAGGTTCCCCCACCCACAGATATACCATCCCCAAGAGGCTCCGGCCTTCTCCCCCTGCCACTTGCTCTCCCGGCACCACACCCCCCGCTGCGCTTGTCTGTGCCACTGATGTGGTGAGGGTGTCCTCCCCCTCTGTCCAGCCCACCTTGCCTGTTCCCCATTCTCCTCCCCTGGTGGTAGGCACTGCAGTGGAGTCCACTACCACCCTGTCTGACTTGGGCACTGCAGTGGCGGACCTGTCCACTCCATCTGCAGGGTCCACTGCAGTCGTGCCGGCACCCACAACATCTGAGCCATGCCCCCCAGTTGTGCCGGCACACACCATGTCAGACACCTCCACTGCAGTTGTCAGTGGCTCTCCAGCACCCACCACCCCTTCCCTGCTTCCTCCTGGTGAGCCCTGATCCTGTCCCTGCGGTGCCTGGCCTACCCCCCGGTTGCCCCTCCTAGTGGATTGTCCCTGGTTTTGTGCAGGCATGTGTAGGGTGGCATCTGCCACTGTCACCCACTTGTGACTTTGTTGATGGACTGGCCATTGGCCTTTGTTTATGTTCTACCGGACTTCTACTTTTAATGCCACATATGCTGAATAAAGCAACTTTCTGTTCTCTAGTGCTTTTGCTTCTGATGTACATGATGTTGATGATGCTAAGAATGCCCTTGCTGCAGTGATGGTGATATTTGGTCTCATGATAATGAAGTGTTACTGTGCAGGAACCCATGTGGTCCAGGGGTTATGTGTCCTATCCTGTGGTGTATCCATGTCATCCATAGCAGCATCTGAGGGTGTCATGTGTTCAGTATTTGGCAATGAGATTTCCTACTTAGATTGGCAACTTCACATCTGTGGCTTCCACCCCTGCACATCTGTTGTGCCTGCCATTGTTCTATTCGTCTACTTCCCTGAGCGTGTGGCCATCTCCAGTGAACATGCAGGTTTGGGCATCAATGGGGAAGGACTCATCTGTGTTGTCAGTGCAACATTGCTATACAAGTGTGTTGGATCTGTGCTGATGATTCCGTTGGCACTTCCATGACCAGGCTGATGGGACGGGAGCCCTCATTTGTTGCTAATTGTTGATTGTGTGTCCCATTGCTGCCATGGTATGGTATCTGTTCGCCTCACATCTGCAGTCTCCACAGGGTATCTGCATGTGTGTGCCCATTGGTGCAAATATGTGGGTCTGCATTCGGATGGTCACTTCTGTCATTGTGTCATTGATGATTGTTGACGGTGTCAGCCCCCATAGGTGTTGTTTGTCTGCACATGGCCAAGGTTATGTCTTATTTGCACTGCAGGATTTGGCTCCCCCAATTTATGTTGCAATGGGACACATACACTACTTTGCCACTGATGTGTTTGTTGTTCTGTGACCAGGAATCATCCATGCAGTTTGGCAGTTGCACCTCTTACTTTGTCAACACTTGCCTTTTGGTCACTGTGATGATGGGGGTTTGGACCCCATTGCCACAATGTTCAAAATGTGCTTCAGCTATGGACCCCACACTTACATTTTGGTCACTGTGATGATGGGGGTTTGGTCCCCATTGCCACAATGTTCAAAATGTGCTTCAGCTATGGACCCCACACTTACATTTTGGTCACTGTGATGATCGGGGTTTGGTCCCCATTGCCACAATGTTCAAAATGTGCTTCAGCTATGGACCCCACACTTACATTTTGGTCACTGTGATGATGGGGGTTTGGACCCCATTGCCACAATGTTCAAAATGTGCTTCAGCTATGGACCCCACACTTACATTTTGGTCACTGTGATGATGGGGGTTTGGTCCCCATTGCCACAATGTTCAAAATGTGCTTCAGCTATGGACCCCACACTTACATTTTGGTCACTGTGATGATGGGGGTTTGGTCCCCATTGCCACAATGTTCAAAATGTGCTTCAGCTATGGACCCCACACTTACATTTTGGTCACTGTGATGATGGGGGTTTGGAACCCATTGCCACAATGTTCAAAATGTGCTTCAGCTATGGACCCCACACTTACATTTTGGTCACTGTGATGATGGGGGTTTGGTCCCCATTGCCACAATGTTCAAAATGTGCTTCAGCTATGGACCCCACACTTACATTTTGGTCACTGTGATGATGGGGGTTTGGACCCCATTGCCACAATGTTCAAAATGTGCTTCAGCTATGGACCCCACACTTACATTTTGGTCACTGTGATGATGGGGGTTTGGTCCCCATTGCCACAATGTTCAAAATGTGCTTCAGCTATGGACCCCACACTTACATTTTGGTCACTGTGATGATGGGGGTTTGGACCCCATTGCCACAATGTTCAAAATGTGCTTCAGCTATGGACCCCACACTTACATTTTGGTCACTGTGATGATGGGGGTTTGGACCCCATTGCCACAATGTTCAAAATGTGCTTCAGCTATGGACCCCACACTTACATTTTGGTCACTGTGATGATGGGGGTTTGGACCCCATTGCCACAATGGTCATGGCCTGCTTGCATTGTGGGTGCCACACACATATTTGTGTGGCACATGTGCTGGGGGTCACATTGTATGTTCAAAGTCATGTTCGGTGTTGTAGGCATTTGACACAGTCTACACACGCTTGTCATGGTGTTGGGGGGATGTCTCCTTCTTGCATTCCCTAGGTTGTGGTGTGCTGGTTGTGTCATGCATTGTCCATCCTATGAGTGGGGGTGGTAGTAGTGGTAGGCATCCTGCCCCCCCTGGCTAAGGGTGGTAGTAGTGGTAGGCATCCTGCCCCCCTGGGTAAGGGTGGTAGTAGTGGTAGGCATCCTGCCCCCCTGGCTAAGGGTGGTAGTAGTGGTAGGCATCCTGCCCCCCTGGGTGAGGGTGGTAGTAGTGGTAGGCATCCTGCCCCCCTGGGTAAGGGTGGTAGTAGTGGTAGGCATCCTGCCCCCCTGGGTAAGGGTGGTAGTAGTGGTAGGCATCCTGCCCCCCTGGGTGATGGTGGTAGTAGTGGTAGGCATCCTGCCCCCCTGGGTGAGTGTGGTAGTAGTGGTGGGCATCCTGCCCCCTGGGTGAGGGTGGTAGTAGTGGTGGGCATCCTGCCCCCCTGGCTAAGGGTGGTAGTAGTGGTAGGCATCCTGCCCCCCTGGGTGAGGGTGGTAGTAGTGGTAGGCATCCTGCCCCCTGGCTAAGGGTGGTGGTAGGCATCCAGCCCCCCTGGGTGAGGGTGGTAGTAGTGGTAGGCATCCTGCCCCCTGGCTAAGGGTGGTAGTAGTGGTAGGCATCCTGCCCCCCTGGGTAAGGGTGGTAGTAGTGGTAGGCATCCTGCCCCCCTGGCTAAGGGTGGTGGTAGGCATCCAGCCCCCCTGGGTGAGGGTGGTAGTAGTGGTAGGCATCCTGCCCCCTGGCTAAGGGTGGTGGTAGGCATCCAGCACCCCCTGGGTGAGGGTGGTAGTAGTGGTAGGCATCCTGCCCCCCCTGGGTGAGGGTGGTAGTAGTGGTAGGCATCCTGCCCCACCTGGCTAAGGGTGGTAGTAGTGGTAGGCATCCTGCCCCCCTGGGTGAGGGTGGTAGTAGTGGTAGGCATCCTGCCCCCCTGGGTAAGGGTGGTAGTAGTGGTAGGCATCCTGCCCCCTGGCTAAGGGTGGTAGTAGTGGTAGGCATCCTGCCCCCTGGCTAAGGGTGGTAGTAGTGGTAGGCATCCTGCCCCCCTGGGTGAGGGTGGTAGTAGTGGTAGGCATCCTGCCCCCCTGGCTAAGGGTGGTGGTAGGCATCCAGCCCCCCCTGGGTGAGGGTGGTAGTAGTGGTAGGCATCCTGCCCCCCCTGGCTAAGGGTGGTAGTAGTGGTAGGCATCCTGCCCCCCTGGCTAAGGGTGGTGGTAGGCATCCAGCCCCCCCTGGGTGAGGGTGGTAGTAGTGGTAGGCATCCTGCCCCCCCTGGCTAAGGGTGGTGGTAGGCATCCAGCCCCCCCTGGGTGAGGGTGGTAGTAGTGGTAGGCATCCTGCCCCCCCTGGGTGAGGGTGGTAGTAGTGGTAGGCATCCTGCCCCCCCTGGGTAAGGGTGGTAGTAGTGGTAGGCATCCTGCCCCCCCTGGGTAAGGGTGGTAGTAGTGGTGGGCATCCTGCCCGCCTGGCTAAGGGTGGTAGTAGTGGTAGGCATCCTGCCCCCCTGGGTGAGGGTGGTAGTAGTGGTAGGCATCCTGCCCCCTGTGTAAGGGTGGTAGTAGTGGTAGGCATCCTGCCCCCTGGCTAAGGGTGGTGGTAGGCATCCAGCCCCCCTGGGTGAGGGTGGTAGTAGTGGTGGGCATCCTGCCCCCTGGCTAAGGGTGGTAGTAGTGGTAGGCATCCTGACCCCCTGGGTAAGGGTGGTAGTAGTGGTAGGCATCCTGCCCCCCTGTGTAAGGGTGGTAGTAGTGGTAGGCATCCTGCCCCCTGGGTGAGGGTGGTAGTAGTGGTAGGCATCCTGCCCCCTGGGTGAGGGTGGTTGTGGTGGTAGGCATCATGCCACCTCTGGGTGAGGGTGGTAGTGGTGGTAGGCATCATGCCACCCCTGGGTAGGGGTGGTGGTGCGCATTCAGGCCCCTGTGTGCATATGTGGCATTGGTGATGGGCATCCCGCCCCTATGGTGCTGCTGTTGCTGGTGTAAGTAAATTCTGCAACCCTCTGTGTGTGTGTGATGTGTCGTGTACGTGTTGTATGTGTTTTGTGGTTGGTGTCTGGCTTACCTTCTGCGCCGTATGCGTCCGTGCCTGTTCCGGTAGTAAATGTAGAATATTGGTATGATCGGGACGAAGGGATTCATGGTTGGTTCGTGTCGTTCGTCCTTCTCGTTGCTTCGCGTCATCCTCGTCGCTTCGCCTCGTCCTCGTCGCTGCCGTGTTCGTCTCGTAGCCGTGGATCGTGTTGTGGCGCGAATCGGAGCTTATGTGCGCCTCTCCCGGATGCTTTGACGTGCCGTGCGTAGCGACGGGTTCGGCGCGTACGGAAAGCGCATCGTACTTGTCCGGCCGGACGGGGCTGCATTTTTCCTTCCGTGCGACTCGATTCGGCGTTTCCGGATTCGCCTCGGTCGGAGAACAGGACCTGGTTTGGGTGAGTACGGCTCGGCCGGATTTTTTGCTGTTGTGCGCATCGTACTTGCTCGTTCGGTGTGCTGTACGGATCGGTCGGGAAACAGGCTTTCGCATGGCTTTTTTCCCGACCGAATGGTATTGGGTGCGCCTCCGACCGAGATCGGAATCGGCCCCAGTATGTTCTCCATAGAGGGAAAGTAGTAATTTAAGGCAGCCAACTAGAAGGGCATTACTGTATTCATGCTTGTTTCACCGCCATCTCGAAGCACTTCTCTGCCCGCCATATTACAATGGCGGGCGGTGTGCTGGCGGACGCAAAGTCCATCCGCCACGGGTCTGCCACAGGCAATCGTTACAATTGCCTGGCGGACCCACCAAGCATCTCTAAAATGGTGGCGGTGCCTAGCAGGCACCGTCCCCCAGATTAGGATGCTGCATCCCCGCCAGCCTGTGTATGGCAGTTCAACCGCCATTCACAGGCTGGCGGGGATTGCTTTTGGGGGCCCGTTGAGGGCCCCCCTTGTGTTGGGGAGGTGGATGTGCACTGGGGTGGTACCTATGGTACCCCCCTACATTTCCCTGCACCAGGTGGCAGGCACCACGTGGTGCCTGCCACGTAGAGCAGGGAAATGCAAACAGTGCATTTCAGACATTGCAGCGGGTGCTGCAGCCAGCAGCACCCGCCGCAATGTCAGAGATACACGATGCGACCGCCACGGTGGCGGTCGCATCGTAATCTCATGCGCGGGACCGCCGCATTACAGGCGGCCGGTCCCAAGCCCCGGCACGATGGCGGGTGGACGGAAGTTCATCTGCCATCGTGATGAGCACCATAGTTGTTAAAAATATTGATTTTCTATTAATGTTATGTATTTTAGTATATATTTTATATGTGTGTGATGTTTGTTTCTTTGTATAAGAATTGTTTTAATTTTTATTATATGTGTTAAAATTGTATTTGCTATAAAAAAAAAATATATATATTTTGCGTTTTTAGTTCCGTAGCGGGTTGCGGGTTTATAGGGGAACAGGGTGGGAAGTAATTTTATTGATTATTTATAGTAGTTATTATTATTATTTTTTTTAAATTTGCGTTTTTAGTTCCGTAGCGGGTTGTGGGTTTATAGGGGAATAGGGTGGGAAGTAATTTAATTATATCAAATTTATTGAACAATTTTTATTTATTAATATTTGTTTAATTGTGATGTTATAGTGTTAAATGTGTAAATTAATTTATTAATGATTCTTTAATAATTAGTTGTTAATTAATTTAAATTAATTAATTAGTAATTAATTATGGTAATTGTGTAATTAATTTTAGGTGCGTGTTGTGGTGTTTATAGGTGTGAATGGTGTGAAGGGTGGGAAGTAATAATTTTTTATTTATGAATTATTAATTAGTTGTTAATTAAATTAAATTAATTAATTAGTAATTAATTATGGTAATTGTGTAATTAATTTTAGGTGTGTGTTGTGGGGTTTATAGGTATAAATGGTGTGAAGTGTGGGAAGTAATTAATTATTTAAAGATTAATTATTAATTAGTTGTTAAATAATTTAAATTAATTATTAGTAATTAATTATGGTAATTGTGTAATTAATTTTAGGTGTGTGTTGTGGTGTTTATAGGTATAAATGGTGGGAAAGGTGGGAAGTAATTCATTTTGTAAAGATGAATTATTAATTAGTTGTTAATTTAAATTAATTAATCAGTAATTAATTATGGTGATTGTGTAATTAATTTTATGTGTGTGTTGTGGTATATAGGTATAAATGGCGTGAAGGGTGGGAAGTAATTTATTTTTTAAAGATAAATTATTAATTATTTGTTAATTAATTTAAATTAATTAGTTAGTAATTAATGATGGTAATTGTTTAATTAATTTTAGGTGTGTGTTGTGGTGTTTATAGGTGTAAATGGTGGGAAGGGTGGGAAGTAATTTATTTTTTATTTATGAAGTATTAATTAGTTATTCATTAATTAGTAATTAATTATGGTAATTGTGTAATTAATTTTAGGTGTATGTTGTGGTGTTTATAGGTATAAATGGTGTGAAGTAATTTATTTTTTAAAGATGAATTATTCATTATTTGTTAGTTAATTTAAATTAATTAAATAATAATTAATTATGGTAATTGTGTAATTAATTTTAGGTGTGTTGTGGATATTATAGTGTTAAAGAATGTGTACTCAATGAATGTTTATTATCTTTTTTAGTAATAATATATTTTAAATTTATTTTTAATTATGTTAAATATGGAAATATATTTAAATAAAAATGTTGGTGTCTTTTTTTATTTGTGTGGTGTTATAGGGTAGGAAATAAAATACATCTATTTATGTTTTAAATAATTTGTTTGTTTGTTAATATTTGCTCCTTTTAAATAAATATTGTTTATAAATGTATTTATTAATTTATTTTATATAATAGTTGTACCTTTTTGTTATATGTAAATAATATTATAATATGTGTTCTTTTTATATGTTTAATATATTTAATTGCATATTTTTTAAATATTGTGTATTTATTTTTAAGAGTATTATTATGTTTTTAATTGTTTAAATGTTATTAGTAATTTTTGTTTGTCTGCTATACAACACTTTCTGTACTGTTGCACTCACTGGAGAGGGAATAGTAATTTTTACCCCCCGCTATCCAATACTTTTCCTACTGTTGTATTCACTGGAGTGGGAATAGTAATTTTTACCCTTCTGCTATCCAGCACTTTCCCTACTGTTGCACTCACTGGAGTGGGAATAGTAATTTTTACCCCTCAGCTATCCAGCACTTTCCCTACTGTTGTACTCACTGGAGTGGGAATAAGAATTTTTACCCTTCCGCTATCCAGCACTTTCCGTACTGTTGCACTCACTGGAGTGGGAATAGTAATGTTTACCCCTCCGCTATCCAGCACTTCCCTTACTGTTGTACTCAGTGGAGTGGCAATAGCAATTTTTACCCCTCCGCTATCCAAAAATGTCCCTACTGTTGCACTCATTGGAGTGGGAATAGTAATTTTTACCCCTCCGCTATCCAATACTTTCCCCTACTGTTGCACTCACTGGAGTGGGAATAGTAATTTTTACCCTTCCGCTATCCAGCACTTTCCCTACTGTTGCACTCACTGAAGTGGGAATAGTAATTTTTACCCCTCCGCTAACCAGCACTTTCCCTACTGTTGTACTCACTGGAGTGGGAATAGTAATTTTTATCCCTCCGCTATCCAATACTTTCCTTACTGTTGCACTCACTGGAGTGGGAATAGTAATTGTTACCTCTCTGCTATCCAACACTTTCCCTACTGTTGCACTCTTTGAAGTGGGAATTGTTAATGTTTACCCCTTCACTATCCAGAACTTTCCCTACTGTTGCAATCACTGGAGTGGGAATAGTAATGTTTACCCCTCTGCTATCCAATACTTTCCCTACTGTTGCACTCACTCTAGTGGGAATAGTAATTTTTACCACTCCGCTATCCAACACTCTCTCTACTGTTGCACTCTTTGTAGTGGGAATAGTAATTTTTACCCCTTTCCTATCCAACATTTTCCCTACTGTTGCACTCATTGCAGTTGGAATAGTAAATTTAATTATTTCGTTATCCAACATTTTCCCTACTGTTGTATTTATTGTATTGCGAAATGTACGTTTTAATTTTGTTTTAATAGTTTGTTTTAATTAATTATAGAATGTTTTTTAATTTTAAATTATTGATATATGTATATATTTTATTTTTATATAATTTAAAAGCTTAAAAATTAAATAAAGATAATAGTTAATACATTATTTTAAAGTAAATATATGTATATGTATAAATTATTATGTTTGCGCGTTTATATTTTTTTAATTAAGTTTAATTTTTATATTTAGTTAAAATGTATATTAAATTTAATTTATTTTGTTAAAGGTAATATTAATATTTAATATATTTAATATATATTATTTTATTTTATTTATATTTTTAACTTCAATATTTTTGTACTTACCTGTTTAAGTATAGGGAGTCGATATTTTTACAATCTATATATTTTTTTCGGTATTTTTACCATCGATGTTTTTACCATCGATATTCTATCAGTGAACTGTCTAGGAGAGCACTGATGCAATCGGTGGCCGCAATGAGGGCGGTTTCTGTACTGTGATTTGCTCAAAATCCAGATTGAGAGGGGTCCAGGAGGTTGTTGTTTTCTAGGTGTTTGGGGAGTTTGAGGTTTATTGCTTTCTCCAGAACCTTTGCAGGGAAAGGCAGGAGGGAGATTAGCTAGTTATTGTTGAGTTCTTTTGAGTCTGTGGTGGGTTTTTTGAGGAGTGGTTTGAATTCTGCATGTTTCCATCCCTCTGGGAAGGTGGCAGAGTTGATGCATATGTTGAGTATTGTGGTTAGTTCCTTGCTGATGGTGCTGTTCTTCAGGTTGAACATGTGGTGGGGCAGGGATCTCTGGGTGACCCTGAGTGGATGGTGTTCATGATGGCGGCAGTGGTCTGTGTAGAGAGTGGTTCCCACATAGTTATTGTGTTTCTATTGAATTTGGGGAGGTTGAGGAGTCTGTTGAGGTCTGCTATTAAAGGTTGGGAGGTGAAGGGTTCCCAATTTTCCTGTAGAAGAAGTCTGTGAGGGTATCGCAGAAGTCCTGGGAGAGGGTGTTTGTGTTCTCGGTAGCTGTGGATTTGGAGGATTATTTGATGATGCAGAATAGCCCCTTGTTGTGGTTTGAGCTGGCTTTGAGGCGGTTGGTCAGTGCACTTTTCTTGACATTTTTCAGGAGATGGTGGTGGCATCTGTTGAGGGCTAGTTTGAAGTTAGTCTGGTCGGTGGGTGCTTTGCCAGTGAGGTAGATCCTTTTCAGATGTTTGCAGAGGCACGTGGAGGATTTGAGATCTGTTGTGTACCAGCTGGTGTGTTTGGGTGTCTGCCTGGTTTGGTGGGTTTGAGGGGGGTGACAATGTCGGAGCATTGGGTGATCCATGAGTTTAAGTTATAGACGGCCACCTTGAGGTTGAAGAGGGAATCATGGGGGGAGATGCTGAGGGTGTTGATCCAAAGGTTTTTGGTTACTTTGTTCCGGCTCCTGTGGGGGGTGCTTGACAGGTTGATGGGGATGATGGGGGTCGCAGTGATGTAGAAGTGGACGATCGAGTGGTCGGACCAGGTGATTTTGGAGGTGTGGCTGTTCCTGATTCTGTCGCTGGCAGTGAATATGGGGCACAGTGGGTGTCCGGCGATGTGCATGGGGTCAGTGACTTGTTGCATGATGCTGGGGATGCCCATGCACTCAAGCAGGTTGGTTGGGTTGGCGTAATTGGGGTCGTCCAGGTGAAAGGTGAGGTCCCAGAGGAAGAGAAAGTCTTTTGAGTTGATGGCGGTGGAGATGTTGGGTGCAGATGACAGGTAGAGTCATGTTTCGGTGAGGAAGACGACATCCAGTCTCAGGGATGTGATGGTGTCCCAGATTTCGATGGTATGTTTGTGGAGTGATGGGTGTGGACCAGCTGGCAGTCTGCTGTCTAAGTTACACTGGAAGGAGCAGTGGCAGCAGGAGTAGGGTCCTGCTCCTAGTCCTGCTGTTGATCGAGGAAAGGCACTGTTGCAGTTGGTGTTGCATGGTCTGGAGTTCAGGGCTAGAAGCTAGCGGTGGTGTAGCTGTGGGTTGGCGAAGGCCAGGGTTCCTGGTGCCGGACGCGGTTCAGGTGGGGACGGGTGCAGACGGGCTAGCCTTTGGCACGCCCTTTGTGCGCGTCCACTGCATAGTCGTGTTGCAGCCTCCATTAAGTAGGTTCCCCTTGAGGTGGGAAGGGCAATGGGCGGGGCCAGTGGGAGGCAGGAGGGAGAGGGTCAGAGGTGATTGTGGGAGCACAGGGGAACCAGAGGTTGGCCACAAGAAAAAAAGTGGGAAAAATTAAAAAGCGGGTTAAGAGCCTGAAAATGAAGCAAGTAAAGTGGGGAAAAAATGAGGAGAAAATGGGTTGAGAGCCTGAAAAGAAAGCAAGTTAGGTGGGGAAAAAAACAAGGAGAAAACGGGTCAAGAGCCTGAAAAGGAAGCAAGTTAGGTGGATTAAACGAGGAGAAAATGGGTTAAGAGCCTGAAAAGGAAGCAAGTTAAGTGGGGAAAAAAAAGGAGAAAATGGGTTAAGAGCCTGTAAAGGAAACAAGTTAAGTGGGGAAAAATTAGGAGAAAGCAGGTTAAGAGCCTGAAAAGGAAGCAGGTTAAGGGGGGAAAAAATTAGGAGAAAATGGGTTGGTAGCCTGAAAAGAAAGCAAGTTAGGTGGGGAAAAATCAAGGAGAAAACGGGTTAAGAGCCTGAAAAGGAAGCAAGTTAGGTGGATTAAACGAGGAGAAAATGGGTTAAGAGCCTGAAAAGGAAGCAAGTTAAGTGGGAAAAAAAAAGGAGAAAATGGGTTAAGAGCCTGTAAAGGGAACAAGTTAAGTGGGGGAAAAATGAGGAGAAAATGGGTTAAGAGCCTGAAAAGAAAGCAAGCTAGGTGGAAAAAAACCGGGAAGAAAAACGGGTTAGGAGCCTGAAAGAAAGCATGTCAGCGACTTGGTGTAGAGTGGTTGGCATGAGTGGGATGCTTGTGCTGCTGGCAGCAAGGAGAGCTGGCCCGTGGACCTGCTCTTTGACTTACAAAACCTTTCCAAGTCCGAAGGTTTCTGGAGCTGCTCCTCTTCGTCAATTCTAAGGCTCCCAGGACCTCAGAGGAAGCAGTTAGGGATCATTCCTCACTCCAGCAGAGGCCCACAGCAAAGTCCAAACAAGTCCTGCTTGTTACTGGTCAATTGGTCACTTAGGCCTCTTGCAGTTTTTTGAGTCCCTTTAACCACACTAGTTGTTAGCTAACTGACCTATGGAGTCCACTTCTTAGTCCTGGGTACATGTTTGGAGCATGTAAAACCCTTTATGTTTCTACCCAGGTCTGAAGCAGGAAGTCCAGACTTCTTCTGTTCATTCCCAGGTCCAGAGAGTGTTGTTAGGATAAGCTGCGACGTTTGTAGGATTCACTAGCCAGTGGGTAGAGGTGACTCCTGGACACCCCTAACCAAAAAAATCAGTTCCCAGGGCAACCCTTCCCAAGGCATGCTCCAGGCAGCAAACAGTCCTATTAGACCCCTGAGAGTCCTTCTGCAGATCCAGAAAGTGAACTGAAGAGTTTGTCTGAGGGTCCAATTTTTTTTATACCTGGTACCTTCTTTGAAGATGGGAGAATTTTATAGAGGATTATTTTTGAAGTGCTTGGAATTTCCTGACTCCTTTGCCCTGGCTCAAAGCTGGCTGCAGAGACAATGTGGAGGTGATAAGCCCCTTTGCGTGAAGGCAGATGACAACCTATTTTGTTGCAAGTGCGGGTTTGCCGAGCTTCGCTCCCCCATCCTGCCAGCAGATGACTCATTCAGGCACATCCTATCCTTCTATTGCTTGTCTGTCTGGGAGGATTTCAAAGTCTAACTGCCAGTTACACCCAGTCATGTGACTTAAGACAGGCTTCAGGCACCCAAAGGCTAAGGGCAGGAAAATACCAACTTTCTAAAGGTGGCATTTTTAAAATGTTAATTTAAAATCCGACTTCACCAGGGTTTTTCATTACAATTCCGTAGATAAATCACAAACATGAAATGCTTATCTGTCCCAAATCAAAAGCTAGCACTTCTTAAATGTAATAAGACAACCCAATATTATCCTATCAGATAGTTAGGGCTCACAGTAGTGAAAAACAAATGTAGGAGTTTTTTACTACCAGGACATATAAAACGTAAAAGTACATGCCTGACCTTTTTAATTACAATGCACCCTTCCCTGTATTCTACCTAGGGCCTACCTTAGGGATGACTTTTTATGCAATAAAAAGGGTAGTTTAAGGCTTGGCAACTGGTTATATTGTCAAGATGAATTGACAGTTTAAAACTGAATTTAGACTGCAATGGACCTGGAATATGTTTTATGGGGCTACTTGATTGGGTGGCACAATGAGTACTACAGGCCCACTAGTAGCATTTCATTCATGTGCCCTGTGTAAAGGTATACCACTCTACAAGGGACTTAAAAGTCAATAAAGTGTGGCAAACTGTTGTAAGCCAATCTAACCATGTTTAGCGGAGAGAGCACAAGTACTTTAGAACTGGTCCTACGGCCAACAAAAACAAATTTCAGCAAAAAGGAAGGGAGAAAGGCAAAAGGTTTGGGGGATGACCCTGCAGGGAGGGCCAGGTCCGACAATTCCCCAGGAAAGTTAGAAATAAAATTATGCTTGCTATGCGTAGAATAATAACAGAAGAAAAAAATTGTAAAGTTCAAGCCTAACAGCATCATTCTATATGACTGCTAGAAAGGCAAGGAAGTAAACAAAAAAGGTGCTAAAGAAAGACGTTAGTAGAAAAGCATTTTAAAAGGCATTTATAAATTACAAGAAAATTATTCATTTTAAAAAGTAGCAAAATTGGGGGCGTGGATTGGCAGTCAATGGTGGTGGACGTGGTCGGCTGAGCTCCTATTGTCCGAGCTGCCCTGGAGCTGTTTATCCTGAGCCCAGCCTTGAGTAACCAGCAGCGCCGGGGGGGCCTATATCTATGCGGTAAACAGAACTGCAAAGGAGGGCCAACTGATGTCCCGCAGGGCTTGAATTACCCTATGCCACTGGAGGGTGATGGAGTAAATGGTCTCTCCCAGGAATCTGAGGACGATACTCTAGCAACACATACCACAGTCATATTGGCAGCCATCAAAGACACTAAGCTGATGCTGGAGGTGCAAATAGCGGCAGTGGTGAATGACTGTGGGCTGACCGTAAGAAACTAATGGAGTGGGTCGTAGAGGTGGAAATTAAGTTGGACACAACACACCTGGCAGTACAGGACCTCATGAGGCACTGATCGAAGGTGGAGAGGGGGATGACTGCACTCACTGATTGCCTGGAGGAGCCTGTCGATGCCGTCTGCGCCCATCAGAGCCAGGAAGAGGCGGGGCAGGGCCATACCCTTTGGTTGTGGCCGTGGACGACAGACATCGACTTGGGAAAACATCATAGACTATTTGCCTGACACCTGGAGAGCCCCCTGTTTACAAGGTACTGTACTATCCACCCAGATCCTGGTGTTGCCTGGCTGTTCCACTCCGCTATATTGCTTCTCTACCGTCTTCCATTGTATCGACTGGAAAATTGACTTTGTGGAACTTGCGGAGGGAGGGTGCGGCTACCACGGGGAAACTTACTGAGTTGCTGTGGTTATACAGGGAAAGTGTTTCACTATTTCTCTTTACCACCATTGTTTTCCTCCTAATTGTGTTCAGTGGTATCTTTGGAGGGTCTGCTGAGCAATGGGCAAAAAGAAGGGCCAGGACAAAGCCCAGGGTGTGCCTCGCTAAAAAAAGAGGTACAGGTGTAGTTTGCCACAAGGCAATGGATAGGATTGAGTCGCTTCTTACCGAATGCCATGAATTAGCTAATTTGGGAAATTCTCTGCCCCCTTCCAACCAGCAATTTCCGCTAGCCTTGACATTAACTCTGGAGCCTATGGTGGGGCAACTCCTATTCACCCCACCACAAACAAATCTGCTTTACAAATTCCATCGATGTTTAAGAACTCTCATAAAGGAAAGAGGTCTGGAAGCTCTCCTTTCAGTCCTGAGCTACAAACAGATCTAATTCCATCTACTAGTGAGCTGCAGGACCTGGAGTTTGCAAACACCACATAGAAGTGGGTTTTCCACCTATGGTTTAAGTGCCACAACGAAAGAAAAGGGGAGACCATCGGGGAGTTGGCGATTTGGGTCAAAATCGCTCTTGGGTCAAGAGTTAGGAAGGTCCACATAGATTCCCCTGATTTTTTAGCCATAGTTTTTGAACTATACAGCGGTTTGAAAATTAAGATTTTTAATGTTTATAACAGAGTTGTTAGGGGTTCTTAAGAAACTAA
Source organism: Calotriton arnoldi (assembly GCA_963921515.1). Classification (NCBI taxonomy): domain Eukaryota; kingdom Metazoa; phylum Chordata; class Amphibia; order Caudata; family Salamandridae; genus Calotriton; species Calotriton arnoldi. The sequence goes on from CAWUFW010000839.1 coordinate 445,164, forward strand.
TACCATCAAAGTTCTAGATCATGTTCTATCTGAATCCACTGATAGAGTCGTTGTCTTGGTAGCCGGGGATTTTAACTGCACTTTTGAACCGTTTGCCCTGACCTCCTGAGATCTGACTGAGGAGTGGGACAGTGCTTGGCTTGTCCCACAGCTAGATCTTCCCACAGTTAGATGGACAAAAAGAGGAAGTCAGGTGTTGACTCTTACCCTACAACACGATTTGAGAGCCACCAATGGGAGAACTAAATCAGATCAAAGTGGGGACCTGACCTTTAACAGACCTGTTTAAACTAGCAGGATTGACTATTGCCTGGTCGCTCTAAGTCTTTGGCCATTGGTTTACGATATGGCAGTGGCCAACCAATCAGATAGAGACCATGACGCCCTGATTCTTTCTTTAATAAATCAGGGCAAAATAGAACACAACTCTATAGAGGTAGGATGTACCTGGGTGAATTGTCCATTACGAACAACTTGAGAACGATCAGATGGGACAGGGTGGAGGAACAGCCAGAGGCCTTCGAAGTAGTTAAAGCTAAAACACGTATGGTGGTGGAAGAGATGTCCAAACTCTCTAAAGACAAACTAGCGGAAAAACTGATCACCCAACACGAAACCCTGTTTAATGACATCAGGGATTTGCTGGGTAAACCGCACAGGGAGCTGAATTCTGAGCTAGGTAAGACACAGCCAAAGCAAGAATCCCAGGCAGCTTGGTATAATGCAGGACTGTAGGACAGCTAAGGCTGATCATGTACGGGCCGCAAAATCTAACATTCACTCTGATTTGGTGGCTTGTAGAAAAAGATATAGGAAAGCAATTGAGTCTGCTAAAAAAACATGGGAAAGTTCCCTCTGGTCATCCTTACAAAAGTCACTAACAGTTAAGGATTCAAAGTCTTTCTGGAAACAAGCAGCCTATTGGCTTAACAGTAGAAAGACTAAATTGAAGTTCACAGTCCTACCCGAAGAGTGGGTGACCCATTTTGGGGATCTCTATGTGCTAGGTAGTAATGAGGTCAAGAGCCAAATTGAATCATGGGGGAACACTGTGTGGTGCAAAGGAGGACTTTGAGTTCTCCTTGGAAGAAACACAAATGGCGATTCATTCTAGTATTCTTGCAAGAGCCCCCGGTCTAACCGAATTCCAAGTGATTTGTATAGGGAGGACCCAATTGTCTGGGCTCCATATATTAATATGTTAACAAAAGCCATTTTATCGGGCATGAACATTCCCCCCTCATGGAATATAGCAGAAATAATCCCTATTTATAAGAAGGGCGATAGAGCAATCCCGGCCAGCTATAGACCTATAAGTCTAATTGATTCACAGCAGAAAATCTTCTGCAAGCAGGTGTTGTCTAGGGTTCAGGACTGGATTTCAGAGCATCACGTCCTGAGTGACCTCCAATCAGGATTGTGTGCAAATATTAGCACATTGGACCAGGTTTTTTGATTTCTGTGTATTTATTGGAGGGAGGTTAGTATCAGAGGTGGTAAGTTATATGTTGCCTTTGTGGACCTACGCACTGCGTTTAATCTAGAACCACGAGATAAGCTATGGAAATTGGCAGCAGAGATGGGCTTACCCCATAACTTATTAGAAATTTTAATTCAACTGCATTCACTAAATATAGCCCAAGTTAGTTGGGGGAAAATAACCAACTCACCCAGCAGTTTTTTATTAAACGTGGAGTAAGACAGGGATGTGTTTTAGCGCCACCCTTATTTTCTCTTTTATTAATGGGGTGGTAGATTACCTGGATAGGGATGGGTCTGACGCCCTGAAAGTAGATGAGAGAAGAGTTCCTGCATTACTTTTTGCGGATGACACTTTATTAATCTCAAAATCCCCCAAGGGCTCCAGCAACTGTTGAATGATTTTATTGGGTTTTGTAAGGCGCGGGGCCTGGTGCTGAATGAGTCCAAAATGAAATATATGATTTTTTTCTAAAAGAAATACTAAATCTCCTAAAAGAACTATGTATGCAGGAAGTAGCCCCCTAGAGCAAGTATTTGCATTTGACTATCTGGGTATCCGTTTAACATCTAACCTAAACTGGGCCCCCCACATTGAGAAAGTCCAATTGTCGCTAATCCAGCAGACCGCTCATATAAGCAAAATCTATAAAAACACAGTGTCCAGGAAAGTGGCCCCAGCACTGGAAATCTATAATATCAAAGCACTGGGGGGTGGGGGGGCTCTCTACGGGGCTGAACTGTGGGGTATCGGGAATACAAACTCTCTTACTCTGATAGAAAATCGCTTTCTAAGATCACTTTTAAATCTTCCCACTAGTACCCCCTGGTACCTATGTTTTTGTATTTGGGCCATAAACGGCTGACGCATAAGTCAGACTGCAAGTTGCTAATGTTTTGGCATCATTTGTGGACTGTTAAAGAGCTCGCCCCTTACCGAGCGGTGACGATTGATTTGCTGAAATGACCTACTTAGGGGACTTGCGATGGAGGAGTACTGGTCGACACCTGAAAGACTGTCCCTCATACCGAAGTGCAGGGTTAAAAAGATATATTGGGAAACCATAATGGAGAAGGAGATTGCCAAACCGGTGGGCACACTGACCCAGGATTTTATGAGCTTTAAAATTGTTCCATTTTATGAGGAAACCATCGCCGAAATTGTTCCGCCCATGGCACAAAAATTATTTATACAATTCCGATACAGGTGTCTCCCCACTAAACTGTTTTGTAAAAAGTGGTGTTGCGAGGTTCCCTCTGATGACCAGTGTCCAGCGTGTAAGGCTAGTCCTGAATCCATAGTCCATTTGTAGAGGGGCAAAACACTGAGCTCTTCGTTGAAGACTGGCTAGAAAAGACTGGACTACAGGGACAGCCCTCGCACTTCTACTTGGTGGAAAGAAAGTACAAGATACCAGCAAGGGCACCAGCCCCGGAACAACCCCCTCGAACGATAATCACTCGGTTAATGAACTACAGAGACCGGGACATATCATCCAGATCGCCCTTCGACATGACCCTTGGCTTCTGGAGGGACACAAAGTTAATACCTATCCAGATTATATGTCTTTGGTCCAATGACAAAGTGGAGCATTTATACCCATTAAGAAAGTACTGCGCCAACTAGGTCTTAAACATGCACTTGTCTTCCCGCGAAACTAAGATTGGTGTACCAAGATAATGTGCATTTTTTGCTATCCGTGCAGGAGGCATGGCAGTGGCTGGAGTGCCATGGGCTGTGGTCTGGCCAGGACACTTCATAGAAGAATGACAATGAATGGCAGCAGCAGAAGTCCAAGAAACAGAGAGGTGCAGACAACAGATCTTCCCCTACGACGGCGCAGATGAAGGCGGGACAAGAATAGTCCGTGGGAACCATTAAGAACTGTTGTGACATCCTTGATACCAATAAATGGAGAGCCAAATCCCTGGGGGAGGGTGGAGGGGAGGGTGAAGCAGGGTCTAGTTTTTACCATATAGTGGCCCAGGCCCATTCTGTCCACATCTGAAGCGTAAGAGTCTCAATTGTCCCTGCCAGCCCACAGACAGGGTTGTGTTAAAATTGTCCACACTGCATTGAGCGTCTAGGAGGTAGTAGGCCCCATGCCCTCCTGTATACTCAGATGTATCTCTCCTATGACCTCTTCGTGTACATCTTTCTGAACATCAAGATGTAGCAATAACAGGATGCGTCTGTCATTTAGAAGAACAAAATTGGCTAAGAGTAAGGAGTGGGGGCCAACTGGGACTTTCCACAGCTTTAGAAATTACAAGTGACCTCTAACCTTTTGTATTCTTCTGCTTTCTTATAAAAAGTTTCCGAGAAGTGACACAAATCAATTTCGATAAATGTTCAATTTCATTATGATTTACGGTCAAACATCAAGTGACCTTTTGGTAAACTTTTGTAATCTAAGTGTCACTTCTGTGTTCCTAATATTTCCAAGAAGTGACCAAAGTGAGTCATGTTCTGCGGTCAAAGCACCTGCCAATGTTGTGATTCTGTGGTCAATAGTTCCTCATTAAAAGAGTATAAAAGATCTGCTCTTCAGTCCATTAAACGGACTACCTCGCACAAGTGAACCCTTGGGTCATGACGCGTGTGTGTGCCCCCTTCTCTAGCATCTTTGACTGAGACTATAATGCTTATTGTATTGTGAAATTCATTTTCTCTCTCTCTCACTTTCCTTTGCGTTGCCATGATTTTAGAACTTACTAGATTGCATGGTGTTCCTCTTTGTTTCAAATATGTCCCTGACACTTGGTCTTTGCTAAGACTGCATAGCTTTATTATTGAATAATGATGTGTTTCTTGACATTTATTGTTTAAACTTGTCTCTTGAAATAAATAGTGCCACTCCTGATTCAGTTCCTGCATCTCACACGTGTATTTCCTTATTTTAGATACAGCACCCCTGCTCAAATTAAGGTGGTGTAGTCCACCCAAAAAACCACACTCTAAGAGGTGGGACATATTCCACTGGTTCTGGCACAGAGACAGAGGAAAATCAATTGCCAGTGGTTACCTCGATATCTTCAGAACACTTAGGGGCCGATTCCGATCTCGGCCGGTAGGGCACCGAATCGGATTCGGCTTAACCAGATCCGATTCGGAGCCCTCTTTCCCGACCGATTCGAACGTGCGTCCGGGCGAGCGAGTACGATGCGAGCGCACGCGAAATCGCCGACCGACTCGTTCCCGGGTCCGAACCACTCCGACCGACTCGCACGGACACGACTCGCACCGCGCAATGGAGACGTTCCCGGGCCGGGCAAGTACGATGCATGCCTCGAGCAGTCCGCTCCAAAGGGCAGTCGGAGCCGGACTTTGGGGGTCCGTGTCGGACCCCCCTGTACGCGTAGCCGTGCGAGTCGCATCGACGCGTACCCGCTGTAGGGGGCGCCCTTGTTCGCCTCGCACCCATTGAGTCAATGGGAGCCCGCGTACGCGTTGTACGACCGGCTCCCATTGACTTCAATGGGAGTCTGACCGAATCGAGTCCGATTGCATGCGTACGCATCGTACTCGTTCGGTCGGGCTGCTAGAGTCCGATTTGGTCAGAAATCTCTCCGGGTCCGGCTCGGTCGGAGTGATTTCCGGCCTGAATCGGAATCGGCCCCATTGTCTGCAATTGAAACTTGGCCTACCTGTGTGAACTGTAAGTGCAAACATGGGCAATTCAGGTCTGTGGGCTGGGTGCCACTAAATAAGTGCTTCTATCTGGGGCCTGGTACTCTTGGTTAAATGCTCCAGGACTGCACTGGACTGGGGGAAGGTGTCAATGCTCCACAAGCCTTACCTTCAAGCCCGTAAAGGAATCCTGCAGAGACCATATGAACCACCCTCACTGTCCCTCTCCTTCTACCTGCTTATGAGTGTATCTGAAAACAAGGGAAAAAGGCTGGGGCCTGGGTTAGGAGGTCCTGGATAGGTGAAGTCGGTATGTTCTGAAAGCCCACGTAAAAAAGAACAGGGTCAGGACCATGAAGAAGTGACATCTGTGCTTATCCCACCACCTTTGGTCTCTATATCTACCTGGGAAAGAGTGATCTGTAGGTTAAGATGAAGAGATGCAGACAGGGGCGAAGGAAAGTGCAGACAGGAGCGAAAGGAAATATCCTAAAAAATAACAGAACAATGTTGTAATCTATGAGCACATCTTTCTTCAATATATACACACATGCTTAGTCTCCCACATGATAGGACTAGATGCAATCAATATATATTAATCTTGGAATCGATAAAGCAAATCATAATCAGGAACTCCTCTAAGGAATACTCAGTTAGGATGTCACTGAATATATAAGCAAAAGTATATGCTCCATGCACATCTGTTCATGAACCAAATTAAGTGTTCCAGGCTTGGATTGGATATGTGAACATGAAAAAACACTCCAATGCTTAACACTGAATGACTAATAAAGGAGCTCCAACACATACAGTCACAACTTACAAGTGTTCCAGCTCTAGCTACCAAGAAACAGGATTCCAGCACTTGACTCACAAGTGCTTCAGCACTTGACTCTAGACAAATGAAAAGCACTTCGGTGCATGTAGAAAGTATAAGAGAAAAGTACTCAGTTCATTAGCCAAACTTTCATAGTGCTCCAGCGCGTAATGTTAAATACCCAGTAAAGCGCTCCAGTGTGTGGTGCTAAGTACCTAACAAAGCACTCCAGCGCATGGTGCTAAGTACCTAACAAGCGCTCCAGCATGTGCTGCTAAGTACCTAGCAAGTTCACCAGCGCGTGGTGCTAAGTACCTAATAAAGCGCTCCAGCGTGTGATGTTTATTTCCTGACAAAGCGCTCCAGCACGTAGTGCAAATTAATAGAACAAAGCGCCCCAGCGCGTGATACTCCCAAGTACAGAGAATGCTCTTCCAACAAGGTTTCTCCAAACACATGCGGCAGTTAAAAAGAGACATTTACACACTGCGTGTGTTGATCAGTTGACAAAAGACCTTCAAGCAGGGAATTCAAGAAAATGCGGCTTCAGTATCGCCACCTGCGTCAGGGCAAGCAATCACGGAAATGGGTAAGAAACGAAGCAGCGTCTGCAAGTAGGATGAGGGTTGTGTATGCTGCAACCCAGTAGTCCAAACTGTGCTGCTGATCCACAGGACTGCAGGAAGTGAAAATAAGACCACTAACCTCACACTGAACACATTCATACCGTCTCGCTTACAGCACTAGGAATGGCGATTTGTGACCTAAAGCGATGGCTGGAACCATGACAGAAGGCCAGTGGGTTACACGTATTGTGTTCCACTGTATCAGATACAGTGCCTGCATGGGTCCCACCTCATGAGTAGTGCATAGAATTCCTTTTGTTTACCATGCTTCTTTTGCTAAGGGTCCACACATACCGTGAATTGGGGTGGTGGTCAATTTCTAGATCACAGCATGGTAAGGTAGGGAGGGGGGACGTTTTGGGGATTGTTATACTTGACACACAAGTATGGCTGCTACACCAAATATAGAGCAGAAGAGATACCCCCCTAATAGGGCACGAATAGGCCCTCACAGTTAGACAAAATTGTTATGGCTCTGACACACAACTTAACCCTGGTCTCATGGAATGTTAATGGCCTTAGCAATAAGGTGAACAGAAGCCTGGTGACTAGGGCCTTTACCAGATATAGGGCTGATATGATACTCCTCATTTGATGGATGCACAACACAATAGTCTTGGAAGAAGCAGATACAGGGTAGTGTCATATGAGCAGCATACATCGAGATCGAGGTAGGTAGCCATTTAAATAAAAAGTCTTTGACATTCCACGTCCTTTGCACCTGGTCGGATACTGTGGGTTGTTACACGGCTATAATGGGAGAATTGGAGAAGAAGATGGGGATTCTTTTCAGTATATGCGCACCACTAGGCCTCCAAGCGCAGACACTATAAAAAGTTGGGCAGCTCCTAGATGGATTCCCATGGGCCTTTACAATCATAGGGGGAGACTTCAACCTAGTGAGTGATGCACATTTAGATAGAATGAGTACCAAACCAGAAGGGGAGGCCGCGATTAGGAAATTGGAAGGATTCACGCAGGCCTTAGTACTGATGGATGTCTTGAAGACCCTTCATGGACAGGAACGGAGCTGCTCATTTTACTCACATTCACACAACATGTCCTCCAGATTAGACTATATCCACCGAGAGATACCATGTGGAGGTTCTCAGAGGACAAATACTTGGTAACGGAAATCTCTGATCAATCCCCTTTACAGTTCACTCTGACCACTGTCAGAGATAAGGAACCCCAGGGTAGGAAAATGGCCATTTGGAGGCTGGATAACAAACAGGTGGTGAAGGCACTAGGCAAAGCTACTGGCTTATACTCCCACAATGGGGTATAGTAGATAGTGATAGAATAGTTTGGGAGGCATACAAGGCCACACCTAGAGGTGTACTGATAGCAGAACAAGTAAGAGACGAGAGGGAAAGACTGCAATGCATAGAGAAGCTGGAGCATGACATAGAGGAATTAAAGAGGCAAAATGCCTCTCATCCGGTGGTGTCCCTTCATCACAAACTGGAGCGCAAATCTACAGAATACAGGAAAGTGGCACAGCATGAAGTAGAAATGTCCTTTCTAGTGAAACAGTAGTGCATCTACGAAGCTGGTGACAATGCTGGTAAATTTCTGGCCTGGATAGGTAGCAGAGAAAGGAAATCCATGAGTGTTCGGAAGTTGCAATTAGAAACGGGAGAGGTTGTAAGGGGTAGCAAACAAATTGCAAACGCATTTGCGACTTATATGGCTGCCTTTTATACATCCAGTGCAGGGGGTTCAGCGAATAAGATTAGGAGTTTTGTGAGAGACTGCCCGGCCAGAACCCTGACCATAGAGCAGCGGGAAAGGTTGCAACTGAGTCTTGCTGAGTCGAAAATCACACAGGTGTTAGCTCAAATGCAGTTGGGGAGGGTACCAGGCCTGAGTGGGCAGCCCATAGAATTCTTTTGTAAAGTGGCAGGTAAGGTGGCTAAACTGATGCTCTTAATGTACCAGGATCCTCTCCTTAGGGGTCCTTGTTGGACAATTTGCGCACGGTTACAATTGTGCTCATGCCTAAGGTGGGGAAACCTGCACAGAGGTGTGACTCTTATTGACCAATCTCTTTACTAAATGTTGATACCAAATTTCTTGCAAAATTACCAGCTAATAGGCTTCGTATGGTTGTGGCTAATCTGGTCCATCCGGACCAGACATGCTTTATGCCATGCCATTCGGCAAAACTGAACTTGAGAAGACACCATAATAGCATAACGCAATCAGATGCACAGGGAGAGCCATGGGCTGTGGTATCCCTAGATGGCAATAAGGTGTTTGATTCGATGGAGTGGCCTTTCCTGTTCCTGATTTTGTAAAGAATTGGGTTTAGGACCCCCTACATCAGCTGGATCAAGTTGCTGTATCAGAGGCCCCATGCTAGAATAAAAGTCAATGGTTGCCTGTCTAGGGAATTACCTATCGAGAGGGACACAGATAAGGATGCCCTCTCTTACCAATTCTCTTTGCTTTGGTGATAGAACCATTGGCAACCCTCATGAGGGTGGATGCCCGGATCTGGACGGGAGATTTGGGATGGGAAGAACGAATATCATTCTATGCGGACAACATTCTGCTTCATTTGACGCACTGAACAATCGCTGGTCTGTACCCATGAAATTTTCCAAATATTTTGGGAATTCTCTGGATTTGCGATCAATTGGTAGAAATCACTCCTGTTCCCAATGAGGGGATGGAGGCAGAAAGACCCGATGCCACTACCTTTACATGTGGAATCCCACATTTTCAAATATTTGGGTGTAAGGATAACTAGGGATGCCCCTTCCCCTGCCCAGGCCAATCTTGATCTGTTGCATTGGAGACTGGAAGGGGACATAAAGCACTGGAGTACATTGCCATTGTCACTGCTAGGCAAGGCAGCTATGTTCAAAATAATAGCCCTTCCCTGATTGTTGTATGTATTGCAGAATAACCCATATAAACTGCGAAAAACATTCTTCCCATGGGTGGACGCCCTGGATAGGACTCTGCTCTGGGTGGGTGGACAGCCTCATATAGCGATGCGGACCCTGCAATGCTCTAAATACGAAGGAGGTATAGCGCTGCCTAATGTGCAAAATATTATGAAGCAGTCCAGGTTGGCATGGTGAACGATTGAGTATACTCAGATAGAGAAGACTCAGCAATATGGGTGGATAGATGGGAAATGGGAGAGCACAGCTGCATGCATGTTCTGCATGGAGGCCGATTAAATGGGCGGGCATGCACAGCGACGGACACTGTATTGACGGTATGCAACAATTTAATGAGGTTGATGAAATGGGACAAGAGACTTAGGGGCTCATTACGATGGCGGGCGGAAGCACAACCGCCGTGCTGGCGGATGCAAAAACCACCAGTTACCGCCGGCACGCAGCAGTCCACACGCCCGCCCAATTACGATGCGAAAAGTAGGCCAAACACCGCCGGCAAGCCAGCAACACCGTCCGCCATCAAAGTGCGCCCGTACACGTAGCGGCGCAGCCCAACTGACACACACCGTCCGACGAAACACGTCCCGCCCGGCGCATAAATTACGATGCCGCAAACAAACGGCTCCCACGGCCAAGAGATACCGTACGACAAACCGAAGCGGTAACACGGACGCCGAGCACGGACAACGAAGAAGCGGCTCCCCGAGCATGAATCCAGCACTGCAGGCCCTCCCCATGCTCCTGCTGATGCACCACCAAGGACGCAACGTACCGCGGAGACGCAGGTAGGCACACACACAACAAGTGCACGCAAACAGCGCACACAGTGCAAGGGCGGAAAAAGCGGACAACCCCCACCAGCGCGTGTACACTACACATCCACCATTGCATCCACATATGACACACAGGCCAAATCGTAACATCGCGTAACACATGTGTACACATCACCTGGGACTAGGAACCAACAACCCCGTCACGGCCCCAAAGCGGCGATGACGCCGCCACACATGCGCACAACGCAGAGGCCAACCGCAGCGCCATGCATGCGTCGCACACAGACACAGGGACACAACCAAGCAGCACACACATCAGCCCCACCCCGAACGCACATGACACTTGACAGGCCTGCCACAGACATGTCCCCAACGCCCAATTCACGGACAACACCCAACGCCACACAACCGACGCACACATGTCAGTGAAGACACGCAACAGCAGGACACACCCCAGTGTAACAAACATGGCGTAGCACACAGCGGCGGCAACACCAACTAGGAGAAGCAGGACCCCTTCGGGAAGAGGAACGCCAGTACCACACTGAAACACCCATACCACCCTGCACATATGAACAAGACATATAAAACGGAACACCAAAGAGCCCGGGGACCGACAACAGGTGGCCCAAGAATAACATTCACACACAAGGCCCAACGCAGAGCGGAAAGGCAGCCTGCCGCCCACACAAGGGAGAGCAGACAGCACTGAATGACCTTCCATTCCAACTCCGAAACCACAGCCCTACGACAGAAGCCGGTGAATACAGCCATTGTCCAAGAATAGACCAACACAGGCTTGCCGAGGAGACCGACCACAGGGCAGATAGCGCATATCACAGAAGCACACAACGGACGGGGAAGAAAGAAGAAAACACTCCCCCATGTCGGCCACATGCAAGTTAATTGGAAGGAGTCACACATCACTGACCTTGAACTGTCTGAGAAGCATGTGGGAAGAGGGCCCGTGTCCTCCAAACAAGCCAACAGAACACAAGTCCTGTCTCCCTACGACTACACAGAGCTCACAGCAACCTCGGAGCGTGCACATTGCAGACTGCACACACAGCCGGAGCACGCCACCACAACGCACCGCTGCGAAATGGCAACCGCAACACACCTACCCAACTACGCCGAACAGCTCAAGCTGTACAAAACCAACCTGTTTCATACATTGGGATGCGATCTCCTGTCCCTGCTGAACGTAAGTTACCGACTGACTTACCGCATCACATTGTTCAGCTGCGTCATGCCCGTCTTCTACTGTCGGAGGTGTCCCTACCAGCATCCCGTGGAGATATGCCTCTCCAACCCGGCATGTCTGAAGGCGGACCTGCTACCACTACTCCTCCCTCTGGACGCACACGACAGGGCCTGCTCTGCCTATGGGGGCATGGCGTATGTGGCCAACATCGCACCCGCACTGAAATGGGACCACTGTGCCTCCACACGATGGATCATCGAGAACAGCTACATCGAATGTCACCCAGCATGCCCCATCATGGTCCTCCAAGGGACAACTTACGAACAACACCTTGACAGCCACCATCCGCTACATTGGCTGGCAAACATGTACACCACCAATGACATGGAAGCCCTGCTGGACGGCATCGCATACCTGACAACCTGTAAATTCGTCGGACCACAACGCAGGTTCCCCGATTGACCTATGATGTCCAACCCCGCACCCATGCTTAGCTTCCGCACGGACTGGCCAGTCACCACCACAACAGCCATACCAAACGACCGGCAACTGTAACCACACCATCAACGACATCGCCATGACATCGGATATGACCGGACATGCACACTGTTCCCCATCACATCCAGGAACACCGCATGCATCGTGGGAGGCAGTGGCATGGGCTCTGTGTATCGCACCCACATGGACGGAACTGCACGAACAACTAGGACACGACATGGATCCAGCGCCCATGGACACACACACCGCTCAGTGGACATGAATAGGTCGCCTGGAGTCTGTGGGTGCTGCACCCCTCCCACCCCCGCCCCGGGAATCCCATACCAGGACCTTTGCATGGACGACAAGTGCATACAACAACAACACGACCCCAGTGACTGTGACATGTCCAGTAACCACCACAGTGCAACAACAAGTGGCACGCCGCTGCATGCACGCAAGCACATGCCCTGATGTCATCTCACATGCACGCGTGCATGAGGAACAACCGCAGCAAACCTGTCACATGGAACTGAGATGGACTGTGCCCATGATGCCAAGCGGTCTGGTAGGCTACATGTATACCGTCTGTGTCAAAGTCCGCAGCTCCGCAGCTATACGTAAATGTACATTAGCACAGCCTTGGCCAAGCAGATGTCACTCTGAAGCCCACATCCCACATGCAACAGCCAATCACATGTAACCCCACACCCTATCCCATTTGCAATCATGCTCAGTATATCCTCAACATGTATTCCGCTGCCAGTAGTGTCCACTATACTGCATCACAGAGGACAGAAGACTGAATATAATGTTTGAAACCAAAACTGTCTCCGCTGACTCATTTCACAAGTACGAATGAGAGAGGATGAGAGTATGTGAAGTACAAGGCAGTCGTGACATGACCATGTAGTCCACTGGTATTGGATGTCAACGCAAATGAGTAGCACAACTGTGGAAGACACACATGTGTCGTGTGAAGTCGTATGGACGCAGTGCTCAGGTGGGTGGGTGTGACGGGTAGATGCGCACATGCCAAGTTGGAGCACGCCGTGTTGGGAGGGGTCATGAACAGTACACCACCGCTTCCTGGGCATTGTGAGAGGACACCTGTCGGGGGGAGTGAACACGTGTGTGCACAGCAGCCGGGCACACGTACAAAGCGGTACCAGGCGCACCTCAGCCCACCCTCTGTGGACAAGCTGGATCCTGTTGTGCGCCCGCCATGCCCCTTGACAAGGCACACACAGCCCCAGTCGACCAGGTGTAACCCCAACATAGTCAATCCGCACAGGCGATACAGGGCACGGGATGGCAGTGGAGCATGGTGTGTGAGAGGTCTCCTCGCGCTCCTCCTGGTCATATCACGCAGGCAATAGAACCTCAACGTCTAGCATGGCACAAGTCAAATGGAAGTGTAGGGGGACGCACCACAGCACGAGCAGCACTGACGTCACGGGAGGTGGCTCGCACCATCCCATCCATTGCCCATCATACCAACCACGCCACATGCCATTGCGACTAAGTGCAAGCGCGTGCGCCACCACCCCGAGCCCTCCCCAGAGAGGCCAAAGAGTGAATGTGTGGGCCATCAGCCACAGACGGACGCGGCCTGGCCGCAAGGGCAGCCACAGCCACTGGGTGTCGCAGGTGGCGGATCCGGAAGGCGAAGACTGTGATGCATAGTCCATGCAGGCCGGGTCTCAATTTGGGGCACCACGCAGGTGGACGGCGTCCCGCCACACATCATACCCTGAGACAGCCCACTCGTGCAACTGGACCCACACATACACTCCTTGCCCTCTCTGGTGCGAGCTTGGGGCTGCCTGTGCAAGCGCTAGCCTCGCAGGTGAGCATGCATATTGGGGGAGCGAGGGAGGACATGAGGGCTGGGGCGAAGATGACTGTATCACTGTCAGTTAGTACAAGGGATGACCCAGATGTGGAAAGGAAGAGACGTGTCCCGTGTGTACTGCAACTAGTCGCCAATCCAACTACCCCCCATGTCCGGAATGTAAGCCCGCACCTAGGCCCGCCCATCCGCCACATCGAACATACCACCAGCACGACAACCTTCCCATTCGAAACACTGACTGGGGGTGGCGACCAGTGAACAATCATGTGTAGCCTACCCACGCGTACATGTGGGCCCTCCATGATCCATGTCACCTGCGGCAAAGTCATGACATGCGCAATGAGGGAAGTGAGGAGAGCTGTCCGCCCCACGCGCAGAAGGTGCATCAGCTCCACAGACCCAGCAGCGAGTCCAGCAGGGGTCACATGTGCAGGGGCAGCTGTGCCTGGTGTGAAGGCACATGCATATAGACAGCACATCGACCAATGTGTAGTCTGCCCACATCTACAGTCCATCATCATGCGGACATAGGAATTGAACACAGGGCAACACATCTTCAGTTGGTGCACCCACCGTGACCAACAATGCGCAATCATCGACGTACCCGCCCTGTGCATGGCCCCCACCCAACAGAGGCACATCCAGTGCCACCATCCCACACACACAAGTCTTCCACGGAACATGCTGTGTCCAATGGTCAGTACAGAGTCAGCGCCCATCTGGTGGATCCTGAACAGGAGACACATGCACACACATGCCAGCTCCCACTATGTACGTCTGCCACCTGGCACGTGCAATGTAACCTCTCACCTGTGACGTGTGACTGCAAGCACACAGCCGTCTTGGCATGGGGCTGTCAATGTGGACACCTGTCAATGTTTCGGGAGGTGTGATCCGTACAGTGCTGTACATAGGGTGCAGTGCTGACACCTACTACTGTCTCATATCCCCTCGTGCCACAGGTCCCACTTGTTTTGGCCGCTCAGCCTGTGCCCACATCGTCGTCGTCGTGTGTCATACTCATCCAGCCGCGGAAGCAGTTCCATGCTCAGCAGACATTCATGTTGCCGTGGCGTTGCCGCTTGACGGATATGCAGTCAGTCCCCATCAGCACGCCCCGCAAGTCATTGGGGCCTAGATCCCCATGTGCATGCACATGGCAGTGGTTTGTATCACTAGCCATTGCCATTGTTGGGAGACCTGTGTAAGTGTATTGTGGCCGTGCCGTCCCAGCTTGACAGCTGGGCTGTGGCTCATGTGCTTGCTCAGTCATGTCAGTGATGTGTATGCGAAATTGCTATGTGTCGTGTTGCTTTGACATGTGTCCTCTGCCATTGTCCCTAGGCGGAGACCGAACATTGACCGCCCATACCAATTGCTGGCGGACATGGACGATACAGAGGTTATTAGGAAGTTTCGGCTGGACAGGCCAACCCTGCATCGACTGTGTGCCATGTTAGAACCCCATCTCCGTCCCCGCAGGGTGTATCCGACTGCTGTCACCCCCACGGCTAAGGTGATGGCCGCCATGCATTTCTTCGCCACTGGGTCATTCCAGCACACAGTGGGCATTGGAGAAGGGATGTCCCAGCCCATGTTCAGCAAGGTGCTGAGGGATGTACTGGCAGCCATGATGCTGTACCGAAACAGGTACATCCGCTTCCCCAGGGCTCGTGAATTGGCGGCAGTGAAGGGTGCATTCTATGCCCTTGGCAGAATCCCACACGTCGTTGGAGCCATTGACTGCACACATGTCGGCCTTGTTCCACCACAGGCCACTGAGCACCTGTACCGCAACAGGAAGCACACGCACTCCCTGAATGTGCAAGTGGTGTGCCTTGCGGACATGGTGATCACCCACGTGTGTGCAAAGTTCCCAGGCTCGGCCCATGACGCACACATAATGCGCAACAGCATCTTGCCACGACTGATGTCCAATATGCAACAGGATCGTGGCTGTATTGTCGGTGAGTATGTGGAGTGGTGTAGCGTGCTGGTTGTGCGATGCTGTCCCCTGTCCAGTTGGAATAGCAACGGTTCTCTGTGTCCCTCACACCCAGGTGACTCTGCGTACCCGAATGGGGCATGGCTGCTCAGTCCATTGAGGAATCCTCGCACCCCAGCAGACGATCGCTACAATGAGGCACATGGGAGGACCAGACGTGTGGTCGAGCGTACCTTTGGCCTCCTCAAGTCCAGGTTCAGGTGCCTGGACCGCACCGGGGGTGCGCTGGCGTACTCCCCACAGAAGGTGTGCCGGATAGTGGTGGCGTGCTGCATGCTGCACAATCTGGCCATTCGGAAGCAGATCCCCCTCATCGTGGATGACGGAGATCAACCAGGGCCCCAGCCCGCAGACCAGGACAGCTCGAGTGAGGAGGACAGCGGAGAGGAGGAAGCTGGTAATGTGCGGCAGCAGCTCATCGCCCGCTACTTCACTTGACGGTGAGTGTCCATGTACGACGGCTGATGTGGCTGTATCTGTGCAGGTGTGTGTGTGCTGTGTCAGGGTGGCCGTTTGTTCACTGCGTGCTGTGTGTCAACGCTCCATGGCCAGGGTAGTATGCCACTGTTGGTGGCTGTGGCATTGTGCCCTATTGCTCTGTGCGATGTGTGTACATTGCTTGTAGTTGTTGACATGTACTGTGTGATGGGTGTGTGACACACTCATTGAATGTGCTCCTGTTCTGTCTCCCACCCCTAGGTCCCTACAGGCCCTCCGGATTCCATTGCCATGCCACGCATCAGGTGCCTTTCCGCCCAAGGTGGCCGTTGTATTCCGTACAAATAAAACACAGGGCACAAACAGCAGATAGTGTAAAAGGTGCATTTATTTCAAACTGTGACATGTGATTGTGTGTAAGGTGATGACAAAAGTGGTGCGTGCAGTGACAATGAGCTGTCGGTCATGGCTGCGTGATGCTCAGGGTGTACCCACTGGTTCTATGTCCATAGTCCAACACACACATGCCATCCAGATGGCTGTGTGGAGTGGGATCGTAGTCCAAGTCAATGCAGTGGCTGGTCAAGGAAGGCTGGCGGAAGGCTGGCTGGCTGCCTCACTTGCGTTTGGAGCATGCGAAGTCCTCCCGGGAGATCTGTTTCCACTTCGGACGGCCCCTTCCACGTTTGCGAGGGGGTGCCTGCTTGCGACATGCTGGTGGTTGAGGTGTGCTCACTGGCTGTGGACGCAGGGGAACTGGACACTGCTGCTCGACCCTGCGCCCCGGCAGGTGGTGGCGGAGGGGGAGCTGCTGTCCCTGGCTGTGACCTCACCGCCACCACCAGCTGGCCCATGAGGTCCACGAGTTGGCCCATACGGGCGTCCATGGACCTCAGCACCCCCAGCACCTCACGCGTGTCTGAAGCAGACCGGACCCATTGTCCTTGGGCCTCTTCATAGGCCCCAAGGACTCTGGCCATTTGAGGCAGGGCATGGCTCCCAGGGGAGGCTGGCGTTTCCCTGACCCTGCTCCTCCTACCAGTCCTGCTGCCACCGGCCTGCCCACTAGCCACATTGCTCACCACGGTCCTCGCTGTGGCTCCCAGGGTGGATCCAGTCGGCCGGGCCACCACCTGCGCTGGGGCTGGTGCCAGCGAAGACGTGGTGGTGGTGGCGGCGGTGGTGGTCGGTGCGGCGATGGTGGCGGTTGCGGCAGTGGTAGTGGCCACAATGACCGTGGGTGTGGCCGCAACGACAGTGGCAGCAGGGGGCTGGGAATGTTCAGCAGCCCTGGATGATGGGTTGGTGGGTAGGAGGGGTCCTGGGGAGCGGCTGGGCCCTGCCACACCAGATGGGCCTGCTTGGTGGTCCGTGTCCGAAGAGGAGGACAGATCCTCCAGATCCGTGTGTCCTCGTTGGGGGCTTGTAGGCTGGCTGTGCTGGCTGCTGGCTCCATCCCCAGCATCCAGCAGTTCGTCACCTGTGGAGAGAATGAGATTTGTTATTGTGTTGCACCTGGCGAAGTATGTATTTGTCGTCTGACATTAACAGTTCGTGCAATCTCGTACATGGGTTTCCCGGAGGCGTGTGTGTGGCTGTAGCATCTGTAGTTGTGTGTGCTTGGCAATGGGACTGTGTGCTGTGCACATGTGGCATGGGACGGATTGGCCATGCCGATGGGTGTGTTGCTGTGCCCCTACTTATTGTGACTCTGGTGTATGCGGGCTCCTGGCCCATCCTGGGTCTGGTTTGTACTTTGCTTTTGGTGTTCAGATGGAACGCTTAGGAACGCATATGGCAACATGGGGGCCATGCCCCAGATTCGCATTTGGGAGGGAATATGCTCTTGGGGTTCAAATGGAACGCTTAGGAACGCATATGGCAACATGGGGGCCATGCCCCAGATTCGCATTTGGGAGGGAATATGCTTTTGGGGTTCAAATGGAACGCTTAGGAACGCATATGGCAACATGGGGGCCATGCCCCAGATTCGCATTTGGGAGGGTATATGCTTTTGGGGTTCAAATGGAACGCTTAGGAACGCATATGGCAACATGGGGGCCATGCCCCAGATTCGCATTTGGGAGGGAATATGCTTTTGGGGTTCAAATGGAACGCTTAGGAACGCATATGGCAACATGGGGGCCATGCCCCAGATTCGCATTTGGGAGGGAATATGCTTTTGGGGTTCAAATGGAACGCTTAGGAACGCATATGGCAACATGGGGGCCATGCCCCAGATTCGCATTTGGGAGGGAATATGCTTTTGGGGTTCAAATGGAACGCTTAGGAACGCATATGGCAACATGGGGGCCATGCCCCAGATTCGCATTTGGGAGGGAATATGCTTTTGGGGTTCAAATGGAACGCTTAGGAACGCATATGGCAACATGGGGGCCATGCCCCAGATTCGCATTTGGGAGGGAATATGCTTTTGGGGTTCAAATGGAACGCTTAGGAACGCATATGGCAACATGGGGGCCATGCCCCAGATTCGCATTTGGGAGGGAATATGCTTTTGGGGTTCAAATGGAACGCTTAGGAACGCATATGGCAACATGGGGGCCATGCCCCAGATTCGCATTTGGGAGGGAATATGCTTTTGGGGTACATGCTGTGAGCCATGGGTGCCGAACGTGACATGTGTTGTGGCAGCATGACAGTGCATGGTTTGAGGTGTGTGCATGCTTGACATGGCCTGCATATTTGCTGTCTGTTGTGATTACTGGACATGGCATTGGACGCATCGTTATGAGTGAGTGATGGTTGTGTGCCAGCCAACGTATTGCAGTTGTCCCATCTCCTTGGTGTGCGTGCTGCCCTGTGCCATGTGCATCACTGCAGTGCTCGGGGGTGTGGCCCATGTTGTGTGTTGTTGCTCACAGTGTGTCGTGCGCTTCATTGACTTCTGGCACATGGTTGGTCATGGGCATGTATCTTAGCGTGACTGCTGTATGTGTGGCAGCTGTGCGGATGACATGCCTTTCATGAGACTGGGGCTGACGGATGGGATGGATGGTATGTTGTATGTGCATGGTGTGTCTGTGTGTTTGATGGGTTCAGTGGTGTTCGTGTGCATTTATGTTGTTCCGCTCTGTTGCGTCTAGTGTTGTTTGTCTTACATATGCGTAGTTGTGGGGTGTGTGGTTGACAGGCAGTAGGGGCTACATGGACAGGACTTCAATGGTGTTTCGGTTGTGTGTGATGAGTTGCACAGTGGCTGCCGTGTGGTACTATATTCAGTGTGGCTTGTGCATGCAGACGTGGCTCCTTGGGTGTTGCTATGTCTGTGATGGGTCATGTGGGGTGTGAGTCTGTTGTTCATGTCCGTGTGCACATTGTTCACTTGTTCGTGACGGTGGGCGGTGCTGCGTGTTCGTCTGCTACGTGACATGTCCCATGTGTTGGTCGTGTTCCGGTCCTCATGCCTCCAGTAATCCAGCCCTGTCCAGTTTCCCACCTGCAAGTTGTTCGTGCGTGCACTGTACTGGATGCCACATGGCTCTAAGCGGGGGGTGCTCCATGTTGCAGGTCTGTGGGGGTGGGGGGGTGTTGTGGGTCGTGGGGGTGGCTGGACACCCACTGACACCGATTGCTGTGGACCGTGATGTCTGCCTTTCGGCTGTCGTTGTGCACTGCGGTGGCTGACACGTGGCTGTGGGGTGTGGGGGATGCTCCTCCTTGCTGTGCTGTGGGACTAGGTGCCTGGTGTGTTTTGTACTTGGGCTGTCCACCGTCCCACCCACTGCACTTTGTGTTCCTGCCACTTACCTGTTACTTGTCGGTTAGTGCAGCTGTGGCGGACACATGGGTGTGGTGGGTGCTAGTTGTGGCGCTTCTGGCATATTTGGGGACCTGTTGGTGGTTACGTGGCTGGCTGAGTGTACACATGTCCCCACGTATCTTGCAGTTGTTCGGTTTGGGCTGTGTGTGGTGGTGTCTGTTGCATGTGTGTGTGATGTGTTGTGTATTGTGTGCTGGACATGGGGGTGTTTGTCCCTGGGAGCTGTGGCATGGTGGTAGTGCATGTGAGTACATAGCGGTGTGCTGGTATACATTAGTTTGTACTTACCAGCCTCCACTCCCCTGCTAATCCGGCGAGGATCTCCGGATGTATTATGACTCGCACCTTCTCCTCCCACGCTTTGAAGGTCTTGAAGAGCGCGGGATTCCCTCCGCCAGTGACGGCAGCCAGCTCTCTGTTTTTGCCCTCCTTCTTCTTGACCAGGCTCTTGACGTCATTCCAACGTTTGTTTATTTCTCCTCTGTTCCTGGGCAGGGTCCCGACTGCATTGACCTGGTCTACGATCCGGTTCCACATTCTGTTTCTGGTGGCTAGTGGTGTGTGCTGGACCATGTTCCCATAGATTTGTGGGTACACCTTGATGATCTCGTCGACCATGACCGTCAGCTCAATGGGCGTGAACTTGGGCATTCTTTGTGGTGCCATGGTGTTTGTGGTGCTGGTGCGGTGTGTGTTGTGTAATGTGCAGGGGGTTTGTGGTGCAGGTGTTTGGTGGTGGTGGTGGTGGTGGTGGTGGTTGTGATGTGTGCGTTTCTGTGGTGTGCTGCTGTCCTTGCTGTGTCACTGTGTCCTCTCCTCTCCTCTCTGGTTTGCAATGTTGCAAGGGGTTGTGGTCTGTGGGAGTGCTGCTTTTGTACTGACCTATGTGGGTGTGTCCTCATGGTCTGTTGTTTTCAGGTGTGTTGTGTCTGGGGTTCTGGCCTTTGTAGTTTTTGTTTGTCCGGGGGGTGTTTTCGGGATGTGTACTGTGCTTGTGTATTTGTGCGTGCCTTGCTGTGTGGACTTGTTGGCCATGTTGTGTGCTATTGGTTTTGTGAGCGGATGGTTTCTGTGCAGGTACGTGGGCGCCATGGCTTCTGCCGTGTCGATTCTCATCGGCGTTGTTTGCGCTGGCGGGCGGTATATTTGTAGTTTTCCCGCGCTCATGGCGGTGCGATCGTAATTTCACGTGCGGTGTGTCGGCCGTGAGGGCGGGCGGTTTTGTGTTGTCGTGCGTGTTTCCGTCCGTGGCGGGCGGTTTGACTCCGACTCGGACGTTGGCGGGCGGTATTTTGTGTGATTTTTCCGCCGATGGCGGTTTTCGGTTTGTGTAATCGTAATGGCGTGGTCGGTGTTCAGACGGTGTGTGCGGGCGGATTTTTGCCGCTTTCATGCCTGGCGGATTTTTTTACGCCGGGTATCGTAATGGGCCCCTTACACCCTGTACGCCCCTCTGGGAAGGCAAATGGTCTAGACAAGTGGCCGATCTTAAAGCCTTCCTGGGTTGGGATCAAATATGCATAACAGAGGTGTGGGATGCTATTGGGGTCGTCCCCTTTGCTCATTTGCAAAGGGGATACCAGATGCTGACCACCTAGTGGCTAAAATACAGGCAGTTGAGACATGTTCTAACTTGTAGCACAGATAAAAAAGAAGAGACTAGGGGGAGGACTCTCCACTGGAGAATTGGTTATTGGATGGGAAGGTATGACATAAACTGATATCACTGACATATGGTACACTAATGCGGAACACCCAGGGGAGGCTGACACACCTCAAAGATAGATGGGAGCAAAACATTGGGGAAATTGATGACGAATATTGGCAAGAAGCGCTGTGTTTCCCAACTATTGAACTGATGCCTCGAAGGGCCCTATTGGGCATATGGGAACCCTCAGACCTCATGAGATACTGGAAGATTCAGGTGAACTTGGAGTACATGGCGGTGAAAAGAGACATCGCCTAGAAGTGGAGATGTGAAACTGCCATCATTCAGGAAAAGGGAAGAGATTTTGGAATGTTGTAAAATTATTGAAAAAGAGGTACATAAGAGCAGAGGCTGTGAGAAAAAATATTAGAACATTTGGGGGACCTTGGTTACCGTAGACCCAGAATAGTAGGAGGGTGAATATCATGCTAGGAGTAGCAAAGGGGACAGGAAAGGAAGGATTACGAGCGATGGGAAGGCACACAACGGGATTAGCACATGATGAGACCCTGCAACTGGAAGCACATGTAGATGGGTGGCTTTGTCATGAACAGAAAGGAGAGGTGAGTAGGGAGTGTGAAACATATCATACTGTTTGAATAATGATCTGCTGATGTATTAATATGGTGCTCATACAGTTGATTGTTTGTTATAAATGAAAAACAAAAAAACATTAAAAAAACTTAGTGAAAGGCTGCGAGAAAGCTAACAAATTATATGTAAAAAGATCTGTAGAGACGGTGCAGGAGATCAAAAGAGTTTGAAGGAAAATGAAAGGGGCAACAGAAAATGATAAATAATTAAATTAAAATTAAAATTGCTGTGAAGAAGCTAGAAGATATTATATGAAGCCTGAGCATCAAGAAAAAAGTAGAACCTTCAGTGGTGGCTGTCTTAATATGGACATGAAGCCATTTGTGATTGTGATATAATTTGATATAATGTGTTGATGCTCATTGAAGCTGTTATCTATGCTGGAGGTGTACCACATTAAATAAATAGTGCATAATATTAGCTTCCATGGGCTGATGTAAAACTTCCTTCTCTACATTACTCTAGTGTGAGACTAGTTCAGAAGAATTATTCTGTCAGAGCTCTTTCCTAGTGCAGCAATCTGAATACCCAGGATAAGCAACTGCCTAACACCTTCAGTCCCATTAATTTAAAACTGCAATGCAAATGATGTCAAAATTATCCAGCCTCCAAATTCTCCCTATAGGATGCTCGGCACTTCCTGAATGAAGCAATAGGATCTCTTAAACACGTAAAAAAGTCTTTAATAATAGTGCTGCTGAAGAATCCTACTGTGAATGTAGATTTTCTAAACAAAATCTAAGCTTCCTTGTGCAGAGAAGCTCATGGAAATATGGCAAAGGCTCACTTCTCTACTTACCATAAAGGAAAAACTCGAGTTAATCAATTTCAGTCTGTTTTTCATCCTCACCAGGGCAAGAGGCTACATTAAAGAATATCGGAATAGATCTGCTCCCCTCCCAGTATTATTTCCAGCCTTGGTGGTTTTTAACTCTTTTGATCACACAATTGCATTTCAACCAGATGTCCTCTTCTTTCAAACTAGGCTTTGTACTGATAATCATCTGTTCAGCAAAACATATTATCTAAAACATGGCTCCTACCATTTTTACCGATGAACAAAACATGTACGGTTTCACAGAGCAATGGTGCGGTCATCAACCCTTTTCAATTTCAACAAAATCCCCAATACCATCAAAACCAAAACACTCCCATCCAAACCAATGTGATCCAAATCATGTTTATAGCACTTAAAACATACTAAGGCATTTGAGAGCTTGTAGCCAGGGTAGAAAAAATGAATAAGAAATTAAACCGAGGTATGCCAGTCCCTTCCTTCACACAGAATACAATTTCAACTTCCTAATGTTCCAGAGTAGTGTTGTTAGAAAGAAAAACTGTTCCACCCAATGAGATTTCCATTCCAAGGATGATCTGACTATTACCCCAAGACAAGTATAGTGGTTTTTATCACTATTTAACATGTGAACTACAAATAGTATCTAAGGACATCAAGCATTGTCTAAAATTCTTCTGATGCCTATTTAGACATGCAACCTACATCCTCATTAGCATGGTCGCTTCACGATATGACTTTACATTTAAAGATAACATCTACTAGACATGCCCGACCTAATCTAAAACCTGGGGCAAAATGAAACCTATTATGAAAGTCTATTTATCTAAAGTAAATTCTATCATACTGAATTTTAAAATAGACGTTCTCTTCTGTAATTTTTGGAGAAAGTAATTAGCTTTTTCACCTTAGTCTACCAAATGGTGTTAACTATTGTTGGAATTTGATCTCACTAGATCCTCTTTTGTTGAGGACAAAGCCTTTTCATTTTATTTTCATGTCTTAATGGAGAATGAAGATAATGACAAGACATATTTTATATGCAGGAGTTACTTAGACACACCATTTTTATTGTATTATGAAGAAATATGAATTTTAGAACAGATTGTGTCTAAGAAGCAATAAGCCAAATGTATTTTCTTGAAGTAATTCAGCTTTAATTTATGCTAATTGCAAAATACCCAACGAGCTAAATACATAATGGACAGTTTTACTTCTCATACCTTTCAAAGCTACCTAATTGTTATTAAGTCTTACTCCAGAAGTATAGTATACATTTTCAAGACTTTGCTTTCTAGTCTAGTCATTTCTAAAAATTATTAGAAACAGGCAGAATCTAATAATGGCAAACAAATAATGTCATTGTAGTTATAAAACAAGAAGATCTGACTTATATTATTTGCATGTTTACAGGGTTAACAGCGGAAAGGAACACATGTTTGAATGCATTGGCACTGATTCACAAAGGTTTGCTACTTTATGGTATTCACAAACTGCACTTGTGTAGTAACTTACACTTTTGTAGTAACATAAACTTTTGTAGTAAGTCTAACGCTACACATGGTCCACCACTGGTAACACCCTCCCATAGAAAATAATGGAGATAGGGACTTAAAACAAAACCCCATAGAAAATAATGTTATGTTAAATTGAATTATTTGAAATTGTTAAAAAATATAAATAAATATTAATTATTGTTATAAAATATATTACAAAAATACATATGTATTGTTTAATATTAAAATAGTTACTTATTTTAATTTAAAAGATATAATAATAAATTAACAGTATTTTTGTTATTAATGTTATTACATGTAACTGTAAGTGTAAGTGTAACTAGAACAAGGACAACTGCAGATACTGCTGAAGAGATGGGCTTATAGGGAGGTGAAAGAATTTGCCCTCTGAAAGGATCATTAGTAGAGGGAACCATGGGTTATTTGTCAATATGGGGCTCTGTTACAATGCATTCTTCCTGGAGGCAAAGAGATCTATCCATGGCTCCCTGTAACAAACACAAATCTGACTCAATTGCAGACAGGATTGATTGTAGATCACAGAGGAGCGGCGATTGAGACTCAATTAATTTACTTAGTAATTCCCTTGCCCCGGGATGTAACCATCCGTCAACACAATCAAGTGATTCTCCACTCATAGAAAATCTGAGATGCTAGGAAATTTAAGGACACATTTCTCATCCCTCCTTACTGATTCAAATAACACCTTGTTACCTGATTGTATACCTGGACAACTAGATTCTTGACTTATATGTGAGAATGGAAAAATGTAAGCATCCTCCAGACAGCAGACAGATCTTTCCAATTAGAAGAATGATGTCTTT
Organism: Calotriton arnoldi; assembly: GCA_963921515.1. Taxonomy (NCBI): domain Eukaryota; kingdom Metazoa; phylum Chordata; class Amphibia; order Caudata; family Salamandridae; genus Calotriton; species Calotriton arnoldi. The sequence continues at coordinate 470,607 of CAWUFW010000839.1, forward strand.
CTTCTTGGGTCCAAGGTCACTTGGCCTCCTGGTCTTCCAGTGTCCTGCCCCAACCCCAAAGACTGTTATCTGTTGTCAGTTGAACTTTAGTAGGACACTGGAAGGGGACCTCTTTCCTTAAATTGCATTCTTTCAAACAACACTCCAAATCCTTTGCTACTTGGAAGTAATTGGGATCCGATCGTCTTAGTTCGTAGACATGAGGCCTAATGATGGAGCACATAATTCACTAGTGGATTGAGATGAAACCTGGACTAAGGGCATGAAATCCTACACCTTCGGGCTGAAGGTGCAGAAGAAGTTGCAGATTGGATTGTAGAGATTGAATGATGTGTTGCGGCAGATGGACATAGGCTTTTGCTGTATTGAATGAGGTGACCATCAAATGTCTCTGTTGGGATGGAACCAGCTGGGACTTTTGAAGGTTCAACATAAAACCTAGGTGAAGAAGAAGATTGGCTGTCTATACTGTCAGCTGATCCTTCGCAGATGAACAATTAGATTTTGAGCACCTGTCAAGATATGAAGATTTGGATTCTCTCCTCACTTGAAGGGCGTCAACCACCAAAGCCAATACATTAGTGACAGGTTCTTGGAGATGTTGAGAGACCAAATGGCTAGGCCTAGAACTTGTAATCTCTGCTTCCGACAGCAAATCTGAGCTATGGTTGACTCCCAGGAAGTATAGGAATATGAAAATAGGCATCCTGAAGATCCAGCATTGAGAGAAAGTCACCCTCATTGATTAGAGGAATTATTGGTTGGAGATATATCATGTGAAATGTGTCTAGCAGAACAAACATGTTGAACAGTTTCAAATTAATGGTGGGATGAAGGGAACCATCCCCTTTGGAAACTAGAAAAAGAATCAAACAGAGTTATTTTTTGCTTATGCTGAGGGACTGGAATTATTTCTATACTCCTCTCATTGCCTCCATCTTTGTAACGTCTTTTGATAATGGGGTAGGTTTAATGCAAGTATTTTGTAGAGAGTCCTTGAAAGGAATCCTGTATCCTTCCTGAATTATTGATGGAACCCATTAATCTGAGATATAATCGGCCTACTGAGGAAGAAAGAACTTCAGACTTGGTCCTACTTCCAGATGGTCACTTCTGGGTTGTTCTGAGTGGGCTGATTTTGTGGTCGGGATTTAACAGCAAACATAGTCCCCTGACCTCAGGCTCAGCCAAAAAAAGTGTCCACAAAAGGTGCATTTGTCCTGGATTAAGCTTGCTCCTGTAAAAAATATGTTTTACACAAAAGGGGCTTAAGTGATCTTTGTTGAACATGGCCATCTCTGCAGGGTCACCCCAAACCTTTTGCCTTTTAACCTTCACTTTTTGTTGAATTTGCATTGTTAGTCATAGGACACTGCACACTTTACCACTGCTAACCAGTGCTAAAGTGCTTTGCTCACTCCTCTAAACTCCCCCTGATTGGCATATTTAATTTACTTTTAAGTCCCTTGCAGAGTGGTAAACCATATACCTGGGGCCTCTAAATTAAATGCTACTATTGGACCTCCAGCACATATTATCCCCCTCACTTAAATAACCCCTTAAAACATGTCCCAGTTCTGCTATTGCAGACTGAATACAATTTTAGACTTTTAATTTGACTTGTCAATATAACCCCCTTGCCAGCATTAAACTCCCCTATAATTGCATATAAGTCTACCCATGATAGTCCCTAGATAGTGTATAGGGCAGGATGCATTGTTAATAAAAGATTGGATTTGTACTTTTAAGTTTTACATGTCCTGATAGTAAAAAACTCTTAAATTTGTTTTTCACTACTGTGTGGCCTATCTTTCCCATAGGATAACATTAGGTTGCTTATTATATTTAATAAGTGCTAACTTTTGATTGGGACTCAGTAAGCTTTCCATGTTTGGTATCTATGAAATTGTAACGAAAATCCTCTGTAATGTTAAAGTCGGATTTTAAATTGCAATTTTGAAAATGCCACTTTTGGGAAGTTTTATTTTTTCTGCCCTTAGTCATTTGGTGCCTGCAGCTAGTCCTAGGTCACATAACTGTGTATAACTGGTGGTTAGAGTTTGTGAAATTCCTGAATATGTAATAGACAGTGGTCTGCCTTCACACAAAGGGCTTGTAACCTCCACATTGTCTCTGCAGCCAGCTTGGAGACCGGGCAAGGTAATCAGGAAACTCCAAGCACTTTAAAGAGAAACTTCTAGAAACTTCTCTCAACTTTAAATGTGGCCCCAAGTATAAAAATTGTACCCTCAGACCCACCTCTTCAGTTCACTTTCTGGACCTGCAGAAAAACTCCCACATGACTGCTTGATGCTGTGGCCTGCTGTGTAGACCACAATACTGCTTTGCTGCATCTGGAAGGCTGCTCTGCTACCAGGAGCCTGCCCTGAACCCTCAGAGGCCAGCCCTGCTGTTTGAGCTCTGCATCTTCACCTGAACCGAGGACTACCAGAGTGACTCTAAGGGCTAGTTTGCTGGCCTTCTGTTCAGAGCCAAAGGGGCATAAAAGGCGCCCACCATCTTGAACCCGCACTTGGACCCAGCTTGAGTGAGTCCTGAACCCCCAAGTAGTATCTCATTTGTCCTGGACCCTTGGTTGTGGTCCTAAAGGTCCCCAGATAGCCATAGTCCAAAACTTGGGACTGAGGAAAGACTAGGAGGGATGTATGATGTTACAATGCAAACTATTACAACACATACCTTTACAACGCGTTTTTTACAATGCAACTTCCATTACAACACATGCCATTACAGTGCAAGCCATTACAACGCATGTTCAATTACAACGTGCTTACCTCAGGGAAGGTGCTGGTCAGTGAGGGATCTGTGTTGTAATGGCATGCATTGTGATGGCATGCATTGTAATGGAACTTGCGTTGTATTGAATGCATTGTAAAGGCATTGCGTTGTGATGGATGTTTCCTGACTAGGACCAACCTGCTCATCGATACACCCAAGGTGCATTGCCAGTCGGCCTCACTTCATGTATGCTTCCCCTAGGTTCTACCCCACCACAGCAAATCTCGTTCAGCGGTCCTTCACCAAAGGGGTATCCAACCTCCTGGAACTGTCTTCGGCTACAGCCTTCTGCCTCATCCCACTGGAGATTTTTGACTTCCTAAAAAGTGACTAAGTCCAAAATCTTCACCGAGACTTTGTCCAGGGACTCCCTGATAACAACGGTCCCTCTTCGGACATCGCCTGCAGCCATGCCGTGCTAAACTTTACATTCACAGAACATTTTTCTTGAAAATTCTTCTAAGTCTGAAGGTAAGAGCTGAGCGGGCTCCATCCATTTCTTGTATGCAACCCGTGCTCCACTGTGGTTGGTCATAATTTTCTACTTTGCCCTGGTCTCGTGCATCTAGATGTCCATGGTTCACTCTTTGATCTTTTAGTTGCCAGTTTTTACTAAAAACATATAAAATTCATAACTCCGGTTCAACTAATTGGATGTATGTTGTTTTCGTGTCAAATAATTTATTAAAATTTACTCTATTCTTCTAAATTGATGTGGGATTTTTTTTTGTGTGTTTTCACTTTATTACTGTTTGTGTTCTGTATAAATACTTTACACATTGCCTCTAAGTTAAGCGTGACTGCATTTTCTGCTAAGCTACCAGAGGGTTAAGCACAGGTTAATTTAGTCAATTTTTTGGTTCACCCTAACAGGGATTGTGGCTGTTACTTGACAAGGGGTCACCACCCTTTCAAGCAACAACCCAATTTCTCACATTATAATTTTATTGTACCTCATTTTATTTATTTGTTTGATGTAGTTTGAATTTTTAAGTTCATTATTCCAATTACTTTCAAGGGTTAAATATGAATGGCTCAAAATGCCTTTTGATAAATGTATATGTTATACTTTAAATATTAAAATGTATTAGCAATTAAACCTTTTTATATTGTTGATAATTTATTTCAAGTAGATGAATGCAGGTTAATAAATGTTATAATTAGCTATATTTATTTAAATATTTGATGTAATTTCTATTATAAGGTTTAATAATATTGTGTTAAAATCATATTCTTTTTAAAATTAAATTTACTTTTTAAAATGTTTTAAATATGAAAATATATATTATTTTCACAATATTTTATATCATAAATATAAATATGTGTGTATATATGTCTTTTAAGTATATTATATCCATATTTTCAATCATTACACATTTATCCTAAGTTTAGACAATGGGTTATTATTTTGGGAGGATGCAAGTTCTTCCAAGGTGATAAGTTCAAACTCTTGTCATGCCCAACGCGCAAGTTGAAAAAATAAACTAGGTCTCTTCCCCTAATAGCTATGGCAATGAGGAGACAGGATTAACTTAAGGAAAGAGTGCTAAGTGTTTAGCAGTACCAAAATAATTATAAAAGTCAAAACAACAAAGAATTAAAATTTATAACTGACTGTTAAAACCCCCAAAAAGTTAATTAGAAAAATAACGCAAACATGATTAAAATCCAATAGGGTAAACCACACAAATTACTTTTTAAAGGTTTTGTGGCAAAAAACACCAACAAAAAGTAAATTTCAAACAGAAGTCACTGTTTATGGCTGACCAGGATTTGTGTCCAATTTGAGGCTAACCTCAAAATCCTCAAGCGGGTCAAGGTGGACGGCTGTATCCAGGGAAGTCTTCTTGAGGTTGGAGAGCCATTGTATGAGGTCCCACAGAAGCTGTACGGTTTTGTGGGAAAGTGTAGAAAGAAATGTTTTTAATTTAGTGTCTGCTGAAATCATCTTGTCGATCGGATACTTTGCATGGCTTCACCCAGTCAAGGTTTTTACCTTCAGACTTAGGGGCCGATTCCGATTCGGGCCGGAAAACATACCGACCGACTCGGAGCCGGAATAAATATCGACCGACACGTACCGGTGCAGCCCGACCCACAAAGTACGATGAAAAGCGTGCTAAATCTGACCGACTCGTACGGAACACAAGCCGAACGACCGAGCCGCGCGGAAAACAGCCATCCGGCCAGAAAAGCACGCGAATCGAACCGACCGACACGCACCAGGAAGAATCCCGAACGAAACGTACCCGCGAACTCCGACCCGCCAAGTACGATGCAACGCGTGGAAAACACGACCGAGTCGCACGGAGCCCAAGCCGCACGACCGACACGCATTCAAAACTGCGAGCCGAAGCAACCCAAAACCCCGCGACCGACGCGTACGCAGCACAGAAAACAGCACAAACACAGCGTGAACGAATCGGAGAGGCTCGCACGAGACAACTGGAGGGTCCGACTCGGTCACAAGAACGTCTCCAATATGCACAAAAAGAACCAAGGAAAAAAAACACAAAAAAAGGCCAAACAAGCTATCACTAAGCAAATAAATACTGGGGGGGAAACAGGGAACAAAGACACACCCACAACTCCACCCATATAAAGGACACTAATCCCTACCATGATCCCTTGCAAATTCAAATTACCTGCCAGCACTCAACACCAACAGACAGCAACCACACACACACTCACAGCTCATCCATCACACAAGCCACACACCAGCAGCACCACAACAAATAGCACCCTCACATACACCCAGCAAAACACACACTCACACACCCTCACTTGCACACCAACACACACATCACACACCAGCACCACCCAATACCATGCCCCCAAAGAACAATCACAAGTTCCTAGATAGTGAATTGGAAGTCCTGGTAGATGAGATCCTCAGGGTAGAGCCACAGCTGTTTGGCACATTGGTCCAACAGACACCCATGGCGCAGAAAATCAAGATGTGGGAGAGGATCATCGACAGGGTGAACGCACAATCACCATGTTTGCGCACAAAGGTAGACATCCAGAACAGGTGGTATGACGTGCGCAGGAGGGTCAAGGAGCTGTTGAAGAAGGACTACATCTTGAGCCAACACACCGGCAGTGGCCCTCCTGCCAAACCACTATACCTCAGGCCCTGGGAGGAGAAGGTGCTGGCCATCCTACCACCAGTGAGCGTCTATGGACTAGAAAACATCCCAGAGCCTGGTGAGTACACAACAAATGTACACAATATTGTGCCGCAATACACACACATCACTGTCAAGGGGAGAGTCAAACCATGCACCCTTAGCAAATACACACCAACCAAAACAGATCATCCCAAAATGTGTATGTCAGCCAGATAAACACAATACATGCCAGCTCATAGTGAAATGTAACTGTGTCATCACATGTACAAACCTAACAACAAATAGAGCTAGGCAGTGGCACAAATATAACCAACAAACACAGTCAGACATGTAGCCACCACCACAACACCACCTCACAGGGAAGCTCACTGAAAGGAAGGAATACTGTGTATGCTGGGCAAGTCAGTGTAGCCAATAGCATCATGAGAGTCGTAGTCACAGAAATTGCCCACCCTCACAATGCACACATCAACACCACCATGAACCATGCACACATCACAGGCAGTGCAAAACAACTGACAAGATGGCTGACACTGGCTACTGCTGTGGGGAGCACAAGGCCCTGCTGGCAACTGTGCACCAACCAACAGCAGGACACCACTGACTGACATCCTGAAAGACAACTTGCACTCCCTGCAATGGAAGCACGTTCCATGGTGGGATATCTGGCTGGGTGGGAAGGAGGACTCACAGCACTGACCAAAGTCACCAGCAGCTCCACCCACACACCCCCTAACACAAACTACACACAACTCACCTGGGAGAAAGCATTGCCTCACACACCAATCAAATATCCCACAAAGAACCACAACCCTGGGTCATGCAGTGTGAAGCACAGGGACACACATGGGACTTGTAGCAAAACAAACCCCAGGATAACACTGTCAGCCATCTTGTCAGCACAGGCACACAACCCCACAGGGAAGCTGAGTCAAAAGGAAGGAAGCATGGGCATGCTGGGAAGGGGGTGGAGGCAAAAGCATGATGGGAGTGGTAGTCACAGCCCAACATCCCCCACCCACATGGCCCAGCAAGAACACACCCAAGCATGCACACCTCACAGGGAGTCAAAAGCCACTTCAAAGATGTCTGACACTGGTGCTCTGTTGTGGGGAGCACAAGGCCATGCTGCGAACTGGCCAACAACCAACAGCAGGACACCACTGTCAGCCATCTTGCCATTGCTGTCACACCCACACACAGTGAAGTACACTCAAAAGGAAGGAAGTATGGGCATGCTGGGAAGGGGGGTGGAGGCAATAGCATGATGGGAGTGGTAGTCACAGATATTGCTCACCCTCACAATGCGCACATCAACACCACCATGAACCATGCCCACATCACAGGGAGTGGAAAACAACTGACAAGATGGCTGACACTGGCTACTGCTGTGGGGAGCACAAGGCCCTGCTGGCAACTGTGCACCAACCAACAGCAGGACACCACTGACTGACATCCTGAAAGACAACTTGCACTCCCTGCAATGGAAGCAAGTTCCATGGTGGGATATCTGGCTGGGTGGGAAGGAGGGCCGGATGTCAACCAAATACAACCAATGCAGACCATGTACACACCCCAACATTCACATGGAAATGCCCAAATAATGCAGGACAATGTGCTACACCAATATCAACCCCTGACTGTGACAACTTCGGACAATGCAATGTACAGGCCCGCATCCAGAGGCACAGTCACAACTGTCAGGTGTGTCAACCATTGATGCCTGCTGAAACATAACATACATTGTGTGTGTCTCCCAAAAACAGGTGATGATGGGGACACAGCAGCAGACGCTGAGGAGTCCCCGTCCCAGGCTCAAGAGGATACGGAGCTCACTGGTGTGGAACAGCCTCTGCCCTCCTCGGATGAAGAAGACCAACCTGGCACCTCCGGAGCAAGTCATCATGCAGCACCAGCAGGACCACCAGCTGCACCCCTGCACCCACCCCTCCAACATCTGTCAACACACATACCACCCCTGCCGACATGGAAAGACCAAGGAGCACCACCACCACCAGCACAGGGACCCTGGACCAACGTGGGGCCATGGACACCAACACCACCAACAACCCCCAAGGGGGCCCAGGGTCACCTGTGCCTGCCACCTCAGGTACTGCACGTGTCGCCAGGGGTGGGAGACACAGGTCACTGATCGCAGAGGGGTCTGGACTGCATGATGACCCACAACTGGCACGCATAGCCGATGTGTACCAGTCCAGCACCGGAGAGCTCAGCCAGGTAGTGGGGCTCCTCAGGGACATTAAACAGCAGCAGGCTGCCCATCATGCCCGCTTGGACTCACACATGTCCCGCGTGGAGTCCAAGTGGGACACACTGCAAGAGATGACGGCGGTGCATAAGGACATATTACAATGCCTCCGCCAGATGAGCAGCAACCAGTCAACACCTCCCTGTGTGCCCACAACATCTGCTGCTGAAACAACTGCAACTGCCACAGGGAAGGAGGATGACTCTGGCGGAGAGTCCCCTGCACCGCAGCAGCCTGCACTTGAGGGTCCCCCCAAAGAAGAGGGGCCGTCCGAGGAGGGGCAAGTGAGAGGCCGATGGCCATGTGCAACCCCCAGGAAGCCAAAACCTGTTCTGGATAATCACCTTTGTGTGCAAACTGTTCACCCTGTTGACTGCAACACAACTCTCCCACATGACATGGGGAGCTCAAGTTGGACCAATGTCTCAGATGACTGTGGACTTTACTCTGGACATTTCTGCTACCAGGACTTCCAAATCATCTAGGAACTTTGGATTACAATCACAATGTACAGCACCCACCATCCTGTGCACTATACTCACACATGTATGTCAATAAACTCACTAATACACCATACTTGCCTCTGTTGTGATTCCTACGTTGTCTCTGAAGTGGCGATGATGATCTGGGAAATGACACTCTGCATGCTAACTGCTACAGCAAGTACAACACCGGCATGTGAGTCATGGCGACGTCACACATATGAGGGAGGCACACCACCAGAGCTACACAACACATACACACCATGGCCATCTGACTCATCACCTACACTGATGTTGCCAGGAAATACGTTGCATTGCACAGACCCAACATCTATTCACAGTCTGTGTTAACTAGCCCACTGGTGCAGTAAGCAAATGTCAGTCAGATGTGTGACCACAGACAACGCACATCACAAAGTGAAGCACAGGTTTATTACACATTTGCAACATGTTGTAACCACCACAGATGCAAGGTAATCCCACCTGGCAGCGGGCACACAGTCAACAAGTGTAGAAGGAAGGAAGTCCATGGGTGTGGTGCACATCACCTGTAGGGACACCACAGCTACCACCCTGGAAGTCGAATCACGGTGTCGGGGATCACAGTTGACCAAACGACTCTGAAAGTACCCTGTGAAGGACAGAAATGACACACAGTCAAAAGCACTGAAGAACAGGACAGAACTGCAATACTCATGCCCAATACATGTCACAAGATACCCACCCAGAACCAAGTTAGCATGTCAACACTGTTGGGGAGTACAGACTACCTGTAAGGACACATCGCTACACGCATACAGTCATGTAGCACATGCACACACTCAAACAGCACCAGAGCACCACCAACACATATCATGCAAACTCACATCAGTTACATGACATCTCTGGATACTTACATTCAGCTGAAGAAGTTGGTGATGAGCTGTGTGCGGACATCACCATCATCATCATCATCACTGGCATCGTGGTCCAGGCCAGGATCCTCCACAGGTGGCGGACGTTGGTCATCGTCATCCAGGATGAGAGGCAACTCCTTCCGCACTGCCAGGTTGTGTAGCATGCAGCAGACGATGACAATCTTGCACACCTTTGCCGGGGCATATGGGAGGGACCCTCCTGTCTTGTCCAGGCAGCGGAAGCGGCTCTTCAGGAGACCAAATGTCCGCTCAATCACTCTCCTCGTCCGACCATGTGCCTCATTGTAGCGCATCTGGGCTGGTGTCACAGGGTTCCTGAGGGGCGTCAGCAACCACGGCATGTTGGGATATCCGGAGTCACCTACATTCAGACAATTGCACATTAGCTGAGTTGGAAAAGAGGGTGGAACACTACATTGCAGAACACACACAATGGTACAAAGTCAGTACACACCAACAAGCCAGGCACGCTGGTTCCGCATCTGTGACATCATCCTCGGGATGCGACTACTCCTCATCACGTAGGCATCGTGTGCAGAACCGGGGAAACAGGCACACACGTGTGTGATGGTCATATCTGCAAGACAGACCACCAGTGCATTGACCGAGTGGTAGTGCTTGCGGTTCCTGTATGCCTGCTCCTGGGCCTGTGGTGGTACCAAAGCCACATGTGTCCCATCAATGGAGCCAATGACATGCGGCATCCTCCCCAGGGCATAGAAGTCACTCTTCACGCCAGTCAGTTGCTGGAGTCTAGGGAAATAGATGTACTGGTTCAGGTATATCAACATGGCCTCCAATACATCGCGGAGCACACGGCTGAACATTGTCTGTGACATCCCACCAGCAGTCGCCAGAGTGTGTTGAAAGGTACCGGTGGCAAAGAAGTGTAGGGCTGCCATCACCTTCACCTTGGGGGTCAGCGCTGTAGGGTACGGCCGGCCAGGTTGCAGGTGTGGTGCCAAGCCCACTGCCAAATCATCAATCAGCTGCCTGGTGAAGCGGTACCTTCGGATGCTGTCACGTTCCACCATCGTTGCCAGGTCAGGGAATGGTCTATGGACAGCTGGTGCCCTGCAGTGCATAGGTGAAGAAAGAAAGATTGTCAGTCACCCCACATATGTGGCATTGAACACACTCAATATCACACGATACATCATTATGAGGCACAAGTACATGATGTGTGCAGTTCCGTAAGGACATGTATGGCACATACATGGCCAACATCCAACATCACAGTTCAACAAGTGGCATCAATAAGTCCCAGGTTGTGCCATTGGGTATCATGAGGACGTGTCACATTTCCCATCTCCTGCTGCCACGTTACAAACACACCCCACAGTGACATGTGAGGACAGATGTGCCCCAGGCATCACAGCCCAACGACAGGTAGATTCCCAGGGACCCTGTATTGCCACATGGACACTGGCATGACATGGCGTATCATGTACACACCACAGCAAAACAACCATGACCCCCACAGGTAGTGGTCCCTGTTGCCTCTGCAGGACAGACATGGACGTCTGTGACACACACACGCACAACATCAAAGTCCATGCACAAACAACGTGGATGTGGAGACTGTCTCCCATTGTGCACATGAAATCAGAGACATTGTAAACACAACATGCACACAGACTGCGGAGGACCATCACTATTGTGCCAATGGGTCAGCCTGGGTTAAACATACCGTCCCACATGGGACTCAGGGGGCATGTGACATGACATACACATACACCACCGTGAAATGTGACCATGCCACATGCTCAGATATGAACAGTTGCACATCACAGTGGTCATGTACACGAAACACCAAGGATACTGTCCCCATGAACACGTGCACAGCCTGGGGGTGGCTGCCCCAAGTGACACCCACAGAACAACATGTTCACCCCCATACACGGAATAGGTAATGCAGCCTTACATGCCTTAGGATACAGTTTGGACAGGCTGTGGTGTTGTAGGTGTGCCCCTCACTCCCTGGGAAGTATATGTGGCTGGCATATGTTCACCTGTGACAGGCATGGTGACATATGCCAGTGACATGTACAGGGACGCGTTGGACAGCAATGGACCGATCGGTGCGCACACATTGGCCATTGCATTCAATGTGTGCTGGTACGCATTGTATTTGCAATACGCGTTGGACAGCAATGGACCGATCTGTGCGCACACATTGGCCATTGCATTCAATGTGTGCTGGTACGCGTTGTATCCTAGGTACGCGTTGAACAGCAATGGACCGATCGGTGTGCCCGGCAGGCCCATTGCATTCAATGTGTGTGGGTACGCGTTGTATCCCGGGTACGCGTTGAACAGCAATGGACCGATCGGTGTGCCCGGCCGGCCCATTGCATTCAATGTGTGCTGGTATGCGTTGTATCCTAGGTACGCGTTGAACAGCAATGGACCGATCGGTGTGCCCGGCCAGCCCATTGCATTCAATGTGTGTGGGTACGCGTTGTATCCTAGGTACGCGTTGAACAGCAATGGACCGATCGGTGTGCCCGGCCGGCCCATTGCATTCAATGTGTGCGGGTACGCGTTGTATCCCGGGTACGCGTTGAACAGCAATGGACCGATCGGTGTGCCCGGCCGGCCCATTGCATTCAATGTGTGCGGGTACGCGTTGTATCCCGGGTACGCGTTGAACAGCAATGGACCGATCGGTGTGCCCGGCCGGCCCATTGCATTCAATGTGTGCGGGTACGCGTTGTATCCCGGGTACGCGTTGAACAGCAATGGACCGATCGGTGTGCCCGGCCGGCCCATTGCATTCAATGTGTGCGGGTACGCGTTGTATCCTAGGTACGCGTTGAACAGCAATGGACCGATCGGTGTGCCCGGCCGGCCCATTGCATTCAATGTGTGTGGGTACGCGTTGTATCCTAGGTACGCGTTGAACAACAATGGACCGATCAGTGTGCCTGGCCGGCCCATTGCATTCAATGTGTGCGGGTACGCGTTGTATCCCGGGTATGCGTTGAAAAGCAATGGACCGATCGGTGTGCACCCATTGGCTATGGCCTGGCCTGGCAACGGACGCATTTTCAACAAACAAACATTGGCCCATCCTAGCTATGGAACCTGACTTCAAGGGTTTGTTTTGCAACAAACCAATATTTGCTTATACTCGAGGAAAAAACTTGAAGGATCTATTAACACAACCTTCAAAGAATATTTCTACCCCCACCTACAAGGGCACTTTACCCTGTCTAAACTGTAGCATATGCAACAACGTTATCAGAGGCACATGGACGACCCACCCCATGAAAGGTACACGTATTAACCTTAAAGTCACGGCCACATGTGACACCACCAACGTGGTATATTTGCTCAAATGCCCATGCGGGTTGCCGTACGTGGGTAAGACTGAAAGAAAAATCAAGACTAGACTTCATGAGCATAAAAGCAACATCAGAACCAAAAACATCAAGTCTACAGTCGCTACCCACTTCACTGACAACAATCACAACATCAGTCAATTAAAATTCCTCATCCTGGAAATCGTGGAGAAGGTTGAAGGCAGAATTAACAATACCTATCTACTACAGAGAGAGAACTATTGGATCAAGGCTTTGAACTCTTCTAAACCTTTTGGTTTAAATGACAGAATGGAGTTTTCGTGCTATCTCTAACTCCCTGGTCTCTTTGGATTCTAATTGTCTTACTCTTTTCACTTGGTTACTTCATTTAATTTCTCTTCACATCATTCTCTCTGTTTATGTGTTTGGCACATTTGGAGTTTCTTCAACACATTCTATCACTTTCTTTCTTGTTTCTATATTTATTTTAGGTTGATGGTGGTTATACTGTATTCACATTGGTCGCCCCACTTTCCATCCTGATCCCTGTCTTCCACACTTTATCACTGTTTTTAGCTCGCACTTATTCCTTATCTTATTTCTCATCTTGGTCAGATGATCTTACATGCAATCTCTTTTTTCACTGCATGAGTACGTTAACAACTTCTACAGACCCGAGTATCTGCACTGTAGTACACGTCCCCTTGGACGTTCCAAGATGGCCGCTACACTTCCATCACACACTGGCTCGTTTGTGAGTCTGTTTTTCATTGATATAACATTCACGTTGCATGGCCGCTCTCACACTTTTGATCAGCGCGTTCAGACGCGGTAGCTTCTAGGAGCACCGGTGAGTGTTTTCTCCGTTCCACTCTGGTTTCGGGCGAGCACCCTATTTGTCCGATTTTCGATCACTCGTGATGTTACTGTGTTATCGACACGGTTGCAACTTCTATGCACTGGGCCCTATATATATTTTTTTAACTCACAAGATGCTCTCTTAAGGTCCTTCACCTTCACGCTTTCGTTTCACACTTTGTATCTTTGCAGTTTGTTTTAGGTTCGCTTTTCACTTACACGCATTGCACGCGAGCGTTGTTATTTCACATTTGTTTGACATGGTTCAGTCTTAGACTTGGTTTGATTCACGGCACTTCACTTCTCATTATTTTGTCACGCATAACTTTATCACCCACCATCGTATCACTCGACATTTGTATCATATTCTGTTGTTTGACATTTGCTCATGTAGCATGCATAGCATATTCTGGCTGGACGGACCGTCTGTTTTTATTGTATTCTTTGCTGATTATTTTCTAGATCATTTGCCCCTGACGAAGGGCTTTGACAGCCCGAAATGCATCGGGATTTTGAAATGTTCATTTAGAAGCTTCATGATATATCTACTATTGATGGGACCGATATGACTTATGAAATATCAATGACCCAAACATATTAAAAAGAATTTATTTCAATTTCACATTTTGGATTCATCCATTGTTTGTCACTAATATTCAGACAGCTGTTTCACATCCACACATCGTGTGGTTATTAGCCTGTGCCCAGGGGGACGTTCCCTACACAGGTGACACTTTCTTCGCAAATTCATGGGTGTCATGAAGTTGAACTTTTGAAGGATGCTGTGGGCGTGTGTAAGTGGTGCAATTCCATGGATTGGCCAGATTCAGAAGATGCTAACGACTTGGACCTATCACTTTGGACACATGGGACAGTAACTGCCTCTGCAGCACACATATAATGCTGGCTGTTCCCCTGAGAGCTCACTTGCCTGCACTACATGCTCCAGGACGACATCTGCCACCACCACTGCTGCTGTATCTGCACCCTCTGGACCCTGCAATGGCACGTACTGTGGAGCGAGCCCCAGCCTTCAGCACTGAGGAGAACCAGGCCCTGCTGGACAGCCTCCTTCCACAGTACAGCAAGCTGTATGGGAAAGCAGGGGAGCAGGTGAGTGTTCTTTCCACTGCCTTCCTAAATGTGCATGTTGTCTGACCAGCAAGGCTAACAGTCTGCACGCCACTGGCTAGCAGGCTCACTGAGTAGTTGTCACCCCCCATAGTGTGTAGTTACATGCACTGGACAGGTATAGTGCAGTGACAGTGCATTTAAACAAGGTTTTACTTCCCAGGCAATGATACCATGTAGTTACTGCTGGCATACTGTCCATGGCCATCGTTGCACTGCCTGTGTACATCATGTGCCCCTGTGAATGAGACATGTATACACAACTGTGTAATGCACGGATATGTTGCATGTGTAGTAATAGCATTCTCACTTTGTCATCCTCACAGGTTGATGCCCACCAGAAGCAGAAGATATGGCTGAAAATCGTCCGGGCAGTGAGATCCGTGGGGGACTACAAGTGCCGGATCCGCAACTGCCAGAAGAGGTGGCAGGACCTTCGGGACTGGACCCGGAGGATCGCACAGGTCCAGCTGAAGCTGTCGCCTCCTCGCAGGAGGGGCGGACACCGGACCCTGACCCCCCACATGCTCAGGATCCTGGCGGTGGTCTTCCCTGATCTGGATGGGCAGCTGAAGGCCAGGGAGCAGCACGGAGGGGGTGAGTCCATGACTGGATTGTGTACTCTGTCTGCCATGCTATGTGCCCTCCTCTGGCCTGGTTAAACTTCCACAGCACATCAGTCATGTGGTCCAGGACCCATGTCCCTCGATTGTGCACTGCCCACTCCTCATCTGATACCCAGGTGTGGCCCTTGCAGACAGGGAATTGTGTCACTTGGGTACTGTGTCCTTGCAGTTTGCTTGACTCAAGGTGGGGGACAGCATCTGTTCCCCTAACTGTGGTGGGCATCATGGGTGGGTCCATTGCTTACACAATGCCTGTGTTCTGCCATGTAATCTGCGTGTTACTTTGATCTGTGGTCCAATTGCTGAGCTGATCCACCACATGTGCCGGGGGTAACTGGCACACACCCAAGCTGCGGGTGGGAACAATGTTTGGGCCCCAGGAGTGTGTATATTACGTGTGTCACACATACTTAGCCAGCTGCCTACTGTCCAGGGTTCATCCCTCATTCATGTGGGGCAGGACAGTCATGCCTACTCCAGGCCATGCAATGCACTCTGTACTCCCACTCCCGTGTATCAGCTGACACGTTGTGCTCAGTGATATGTCCCCTCAGGTGTCAGCCTCTGTGTCAGTGTGCTGTGGCTTCGATGTCAGGACTGCTGGGGTGTTTATCGGTTGGGGCTCAGCATGCCACCGGAGATGTGACCATAGGAGACGATACTTGTGTGACACATAGGTGTTTGACCACCTGACCGTGCAGACTGGGGTATGCGAATGT
This sequence comes from Calotriton arnoldi, assembly GCA_963921515.1. Taxonomy (NCBI): domain Eukaryota; kingdom Metazoa; phylum Chordata; class Amphibia; order Caudata; family Salamandridae; genus Calotriton; species Calotriton arnoldi. The sequence goes on from CAWUFW010000839.1 coordinate 486,844, forward strand.
GAGGTCCATGCAGCTGTTTGCCATTCACAGCAGATTGTGAGGTGCTCAGGTTCAGAGGCATGTCTTACAGGTCACCCATATGTCCAATCAGTATGACCTGGACAGATAAGGGTTCAGATGATGTGGTGTGTGGGGGATGTACATGTGCACTTGTTCAGCTCCAGGACTTGCATTCCCCATGACCTACTATTGTGACACAATGCAGACTGTTGTTGTGTGGCTGCCCTGCCCATGTGACTGAAGACAGTGATGTATGACTTAGCAGGCATGCCTGTGCCATGGCATGTGACTTCCTATGTGTGATCCTGCAGGGGAGTGACATGTGCTACATGCACACCATAGTGGCAATGGCTATCAGCACATGGGTGCATCGTGGTGTCTGTCGCTGGTATGCATCACATGCATTTCATGTATCTGACTCTGGGCATCACTTTCATCCGGGCACCTGTACTGACTCAGTGGCAAGAGTTGTGATGTGTGCATGTTCACATGCTTCACCGTGTTCTCTGCACCGTCCAACTACTGTGTAGGTGGTGCATGTGTCCACACTGGGGAATTGCCAGCCAACGAACGCCAGACAGATGGGTGCAAGGCCAGGTGTGATGTGAGTGCCATGGCTGACGATCAGACTGACAATTGGCTTCTCCTATTCTGTTTGGGCAATTTTAGCAATGTTCAACTAAGGATGCCAGGCCTTGCTCTGTATTGTGCTGTACTTACTGTGGTGTGTGCGTTCGGTGCAGGTGACTGATGTCTGTCTGTCTCCCTATTGTTTGCAGATACATCCACGGCCACAGGAGGGGACAGCTCCACGGACCAGGAGGAGCCGCAGAGCCAGACTGGGTCAACAGCCGAGGAGTGGTCGGAGGGACCCAGTGGCACGGAGGGAGAGGGGAGCCACACCGAGGAGTCCTCAGCACCATCCACCTCAGCTGAGGACCACAGCAGCTCGGAGGATGACTCCCTTATGGAGGCGGGTGTCAGCAGCCACCACACCCCAGCTAGTGTTGCTGTCCCCGCCACCACCACCACCACCGCCCTCCCATCGGCTCCCATTCCCGAGGTCCGTGGAGGCTCCCATGTTCGGGAGCGTGTCTCTTTCGGGCCAGGCACCGCACCCCCTGCCCCTGTGTCCCCTGCTGCCCTGAGTGAGGAGTCTGTGTACCTCCTTCGGCAGCTCCATGTAGGGCAGACAGCGATGCTGAGTGTCCTCCATGCACACACCACTCTGTTGACTCAGCTGGTGTCATTCATGGAGGGCATCTCATCGGGCATGTCTGCCCTACAGAGGGGCAATAGGTCCATGGACTCCTCCCTGACGGCAGCAGTGTCCCTCCTCCGACAGTCCCTCACCCCTCCTGTCTCTGCCCCATCCACACTCCCCAGCACCTTACCTGTCCCAAGCACACACACACCGGCACAGGCACACACCAGCACAGACACGAGCAGCACACACACACACGCCACAGAGAAGACGCACACGCACGCACAGTCAGGGGACTGAAACCACACTCACAGGGGATGGGGCCCAGTCACACACACACGCATCCACGAGCACTGCGCAGTCCACAGTTGCCTCTCCTCCAAAGCCCCCTCCGTTGCCTCACCTGCAACCCCAAAGACCCAGCGGCTCTTCCTCAGTGACCTCGGCCTCTTCCCCTCCGATCCAGCTGATACAGCATTCAGGGGGAAGAGGAAGCCCACCCACACAGAGCGGAGTGCCCCTCGCCACCGGACACCCTCCCCCAGGCGCAGACCGACTGACGCCCCCATCCGCAAGTCCCCCCGGACCCGGAAGAGCAAGACCCCGCCGCCGCCCTGCAGCTCAGGCACAAGTCTCCTTCCTCCATCCCTCAGGCCCCCACTCCACAGGTGCCCCCACCACACCCTGCCCCAGGTTCCCCCACCCACAGATACACCATCCCCAAAAGGATCAGGCCTTCTCCCCCTGCCACTTGCTCTTCCGGCCCCACACCCCCGCTGCGCTTGTCTGTGCTACTGGTGTGGAGACGGTGTCCTCCCCCTCTGTCCTGCCCACCTTACCTGATCCCCATTCTCCTCCCCTGGAGGTAGGCACTGCAGTGGAGTCCACTACCACCCTGTTTGACTTGGGCACTGCAGTGGGGAACCTGTCCACTCCATCTGCACGGTCCCCTGCAGTCTTGCCGGCACCCACACCATCAGAGTCATGCCCCCAGTTGTGCCGGCACACACCATGTCAGACACCTCCACTGCAGTTGTCAGTGGCTCTCCAGCACCCACCACCCCTTCCCTGCCTCCTTCTGGTGAGCCATGATCCTGTCCCTGTGGTGCCTGGCCTGCCCCCCGTATGCCTCTCCGAGGGGATTGTCCCTGGCTTTCATCAGTGCAGGCATGCGTAGGGTGACATCTGCCACTGTCACCCTGTTTTGACTTTCAAGTTGGACTGGCCATTGGCCTTTGTTAAATTCTTTGCTGGACATCAACTGTTAGACCCACATATGCTGAATAAAGCACCTTTCTGTTCTCTAGTGCTTTTGCTTCTGATGTACATGTTGTTGATGATGCTAACCATGCCCTTGCTGCAGTGATGGTGATATTTGTTCTCATGATGATGAAGTGTTACTGTGCAGGAACACATGTGGTCCAGGGGGAATGTGTCCTATCCTGTGGTGTATCCATGTCATCCTTAGCAGTATCTGAGGGTGTCATGTGTTCATTATTTGGCAATGGGATTTCCTACTTACATTAGCAATTTCACATCTGTGGCTTCCACCCCTGCACATCTGTTGTGCCTGCCATTGTTCAATTCATCTACTTCCCTGACCGTGTGGCCATCTCCACTGGACATGCAGGTTTGGGCATCAATGGGGAAGGACTCATCTTTGTTGTCAGTGCAACATTGCTATACAAGTGTGTTGGATCTGTGCTGATGATTTCGTTGGCACTCCCATGACCAGGCTGATGTGACGGGAGCATTCATTTGGTGCTAATTGTTGACTGTGTGACCAAGTGCTCAGCTGACATGATGGAGCCCTACTGAGGCAACATAAGGCACAGCTTTCCTCACACAGGAGTGGAGTCCCCTCATGGCAGTGTGTACTCCTGTGACATTGCCTGCGCCCAAGGTGTGTGTTATATGAGCATGTCTGTGTGTTCACTTCCGTTTTGCTGTGCATGCTGGGATCCCTAGTGTTGTACCTGTTTGTGATGCTTGCTGAGTTGACCTATGTTCCCCCCAAGTCTTCTCTCTGGATTCTCTGTGATGTGGGTGCATGGCACATTACTGGTCATCAGGGTGTCACCCATAGGTGTGTTTGCTGTCAGGGCTGAGTTTGTGTGCAGACGCAGATGGGTCACAGTCAGGATTCCCCTTGGCACTTGTTGTTTACACCTGTCATGTGATTTCCAGTTTGTGTTATCTTTCAGTGATTGTGACACGTTGTGTGTGTGACTGCTGGCACTCCTCAGGGTCCGGGCTGCAATGTTGGTAGTTGTCTATGTGTGTTCTTTGTGGGTGTCCTTGGCTTCTTCATTGGTGTGAGACTGTGGCTGGGATCCCATTGGTTGGTGTGGTATTGCCGTCATGTCCATGTACAGCGTAGTGTGCAGTGTGTCGGACATTCAGGAGTCTTGTTGAGTGGCCATGTGTGATGTGTTTCTGCACCTTGGTTCCCACCCACCAGCCTGGGATTGTCATGGGTGCATGTGCAATGTCACCAGTGCATGTGTGCTTCAGTGCTGCACATTGTTGGAGGTCGAGGTGTGTGGTGTTGAGTGTGTGCAGATGAGAGTTGTTGCCCGGCTAGACCCCTGCCTCCATGTTGGCCTTGGCTTACTGGCCGTGCTGATTGATTTGTGCTTGTGTAGGTGTGATGGTAGTTTGTTGCTCAGGACACATGACTGTGGTTCACAGTGTGAATGACAATTAACTTTGTCATCACAGTGGGATTGTAATGCAGCCCAGGGTCACCACATTGTGGGGGCCCTGGGGGTAGTGCTGTGGTGTGTCTGTGTCTTGCTGTGTCAGTTGCTGTTCCTACATGCTTGTGTGACATGTGTGATTTGTGCTCCCTCTCATCTGACAATGCCTGATTGCCCACATAGGGGATTTGGATCCATGAGTTACCTTTGTGTGGCACTGTATGCACATCTGTGTAATTGGTATTCAGGCTTCCTCATGTGTTGTGTGGTTGCCTGGGGACACTGGCAACCCCCCCCCCTCACCTGTTGTGTTTGATGTGCAGTGTGGGTCTGCCTGTTTGTGTTTGTGCATCTGCACCACTGCATTGGCATATCTTTGGTGTGCCATTGGCTGTATGTTGTTTGGTGGGTTTCCCCTGCTGTCCCTGGGACTCCTAGGTCATCGGTCAGCACAATGATCATGGTTTGTGTGTCCCATTGCTGCCATGGTATGGTATCTGTTCACCTCACATCTACAGTCTCCACAGGGTATCTGCATTTGTGTGCCCATTGGTGCAAATATGTGGGTCTGCATTCTGATGGTCACTTCTGTCATTGTGTCATTGATGAATGTTGACAGTGTCAGCCCCCATGGGTGTTGTTTGTCTGCACATGGCCAAAGGTATGTCTTATTTGCACTGCAGTATTTGCCTCCCCAATATATGTTGCAATGGGACACATGCACTACTTTGCCACTGATGTGTTTTATGTTCTGTGACCAGGAATCATCCATGCAGTTTGGCAGTTGCAGCTTTTTCTTTGTCAACACTTGCATTTTGGTCACTGTGATGATGGGGGTTTAGGCCCCATTGCCACAATGTTCAAAATGTGCTTCAGCTATGGACCCCACACTTACCTTTTGGTCACTGTGATGATGGGGGTTTAGACCCCATTGCCACAATGTTCTGAATGTGCTTCAGCTATGGGCCCCCACACTTACATTTTGGTCACTGTGATGATGGGGGTTTGGACCCCATTGCCACAATGTTCAAGATGTGCTTCAGCTATGGACCCCACACTTACCTTTTGGTCACTGTGATGATGGGGGTTTAGACCCCATTGCCACAATGTTCTGAATGTGCTTCAGCTATGGACCACACACTTACCTTTTGGTCACTGTGATGATGGGGTTTTGGACCCCATTGCCACAATGGTCATGGCCTGCTTGCATTGTGGGGGCCACACACATATATGTGTGACACATGTGATAGGGGGTCACATTGTATGTTCAAAGTCATGTTCAGTGTTGTAGGCATTTGACACAGTCTACACACGCTTGTCATGGTGTTGGGGGGATGTCTTTTTCTTGCATTCCCTAGGTTGTGGTGTGCTGGTTGTGTCATGCATTGTCCATCCTATGAGTGGGGGTGGTGTTGGTGGTAGGCATCTGGCACCCCCTGGGTAAGGGTGGTAGTAGTGACAGGCATCCAGCCCGCCATGGGTAGAGGTGGTAGTAGTGACAGGCATCTAGCACCACCTGGGTAAGGGTGGTAGTAGTGACAGGCATCCAGCCCCCCATGGATAGAGGTGGTAGTAGTGACAGGCATCTGGCACCCCTGGGTAAGGGTGGTAGTAGTGACAGGCATCCAGCCCCCCATGGGTAGAGGTGGTAGTAGTGACAGGCATCTGGCACCCCTGGGTAAGGGTGGTAGTAGTGGTAGGCATCTGGCACCCCCTGGGTAAGGGTGGTAGTAGTGGTAGGCATCTGGCACCCCCTGGGTAAGGGTGGTAGTAGTGGTAGGCATCCAGCCCCCCATGGGTAGAGGTGGTAGTAGTGGTAGGCATCTGGCACCCCCTGGGTAAGGGTGGTAGTAGTGGTAGGCATCCAGCCCCCCATGGGTAGAGGTGGTAGTAGTGACAGGCATCTGGCACCCCCTGGGTAAGGGTGGTAGTAGTGACAGGCATCCAGCCCCCCATGGGTAGAGGTGGTAGTAGTGACAGGCATCTGGCACCCCCTGGGTAAGGGTGGTAGTAGTGGTAGGCATCTGGCACCCCCTGGGTAAGGGTGGTAGTAGTGGTAGGCATCCAGCCCCCCATGGGTAGAGGTGGTAGTAGTGGTAGGCATCTGGCACCCCCTGGGTAAGGGTGGTAGTAGTGACAGGCATCCAGCCCCCCATGGGTAGAGGTGGTAGTAGTGGTAGGCATCTAGCACCCCCTGGGTAAGGGTGGTAGTAGTGGTAGGCATCTGGCACCCCTGGGTAAGGGTGGTAGTAGTGGTAGGCATCCAGCCCCCCATGGGTAGAGGTGGTAGTAGTGACAGGCATCTGGCACCCCCTGGGTAAGGGTGGTAGTAGTGACAGGCATCCAGCCGCCCATGGGTAGAGGTGGTAGTAGTGACAGGCATCTGGCACCCCCTGGGTAAGGGTGGTAGTAGTGACAGGCATCCAGCCACCCATGGGTAGAGGTGGTAGTAGTGGTAGGCATCCAGCCCCCCATGGGTAGAGGTGGTAGTTCGTTGTAGGCATCTGGCACCCTCTGGGTAAGGGTGGTAGTAGTGGTAGGCATCTGGCACCCCCTGGGTAAGGGTGGTAGTAGTGGTAGGCATCCAGCCCCCATGGGTAGAGGTGGTAGTAGTGGTAGGCATCTGGCACCCCTGGGTAAGGGTGGTAGTAGTGACAGGCATCCAGCCCCCCATGGGTAGAGGTGGTAGTAGTGACAGGCATCTGGCACCCCCTGGGTAAGGGTGGTAGTAGTGACAGGCATCCAGCCCCCCATGGGTAGAGGTGGTAGTAGTGACAGGCATCTGGCACCCCTGGGTAAGGGTGGTAGTAGTGACAGGCATCCAGCCCCCCATGGGTAGAGGTGGTAGTAGTGGTAGGCATCTGGCACCCCCTGGGTAAGGGTGGTAGTAGTGGTAGGTATCTGGCACCCCCTGGGTAAGGGTGGTAGTAGTGGTAGGCATCTGGCACCCCTGGGTAAGGGTGGTAGTAGTGACAGGCATCCAGCCCCCCATGGGTAGAGGTGGTAGTAGTGGTAGGCATCTGGCACCCCTGGGTAAGGGTGGTAGTAGTGGTAGGCATCTGGCACCCCTGGGTAAGGGTGGTAGTAGTGGTAGGCATCCAGCCCCCATGGGTAGAGGTGGTAGTAGTGACAGGCATCTGGCACCCCTGGGTAAGGGTGGTAGTAGTGACAGGCATCCAGCCCCCCATGGGTAGAGGTGGTAGTAGTGACAGGCATCTGGCACCCCCTGGGTAAGGGTGGTAGTAGTGACAGGCATCCAGCCCCCATGGGTAGAGGTGGTAGTAGTGTTAGGCATCTGGCACCCCTGGGTAAGGGTGGTAGTAGTGACAGGCATCCAGCCCCCATGGGTAGAGGTGGTAGTAGTGGTACGCATCTGGCACCCCTGGGTAAGGGTGGTAGTAGTGGTAGGCATCTGGCACCCCCTGGGTAAGGGTGGTAGTAGTGGTAGGCATCTGGCACCCCTGGGTAAGGGTGGTAGTAGTGACAGGCATCCAGCACCCCATGGGTAGGGGTGGCAGTAGTGGTAGGCATCTGGCACCCCTGGGTAAGGGTGGTAGTAGTGGTAGGCATCTGGCACCCCCTGGGTAAGGGTGGTAGTAGTGACAGGCATCCAGCACCCCATGGGTAGGGGTGGCAGTAGTGGTAGGCATCTGGCACCCCCTAGGTAAGGGTGGTAGTAGTGGTAGGCATCTGGCACCCCCTGGGTAAGGGTGGTAATAGTGACAGGCATCCAGCACCCCATGGGTAGGGGTGGCAGTAGTGGTAGGCATACAGGCCCCTATGTGTATGTGTGGCATTGGTGAGGGCCATCCCGCCCCTATGGTGCTGCTGTTGCTGGTGTAGGTATTTCTGCATCCCTCTGTGTGTGATGTGTCGGGTACGTGTAGTTTGTTTTTGTTGTTGGTGTCTGACTTACCTTCTGCGCCGTACGCGTCCGTGCCTGTTCCGGTAATAGAGGTAGAATATTGGTAGGATCGGCACGAAGGGATTCATGGTTGGTTCGTCTCGTTCGTCTTTCTCTTTGCTTCGCCTCGTCCTCGTCGCTGGCGTGTTTGTCTCGTAGCCGTGGATCGTGTTGTGGCGCGAATCGGAGCTTATGTGCGCCTCGCCCGGATGCTTTGATGTGCTGTGCGAAGCGACGGGTTCGGCGCGTACGGGAAGCGCATCGTACTTGTCCGGCCGGACGGGGCTGCATTTTTGCTTCCGTGTGGCTCGATTCTACGATTCCGGATCCGGCTCGGTCGGGGAACAGCACCTGGATTGGGTGAGTACGACTGGGTCGGAATCTATGCTGTTGTGCGCATCGTACTTGCTCGTTCGGAATAATGTGCGGCTCTGTCGGGAAACAGGCATTCGCATGGCTTTTTTCCCGACCGAATGGTGTTGGGTGCGCCTCCGACCGAGATCGGAATCGGCCCCTTAGTGCCTGATTTAGAGTTATGGATTGGATACTCCAGCACAGACTGATGGCTATCCCATCCGCTATATTGGAAGTGCCATAGGATACCATGTACTTGTCAAAGAGCGGATGAATTATGTCATATTTGTGAAAGAGTTTGCAATTATACAATCTACAAATCATACTCTTAGTCTCTTTTCTGGAGCTCAACTCCACCAGTGAGGCAAGCCTGAAGTTGTACTCAACAAAAGTCATCTTGAAACTGAATACCTTTTCTGCGAGGTTCTGCTGAAGCTCCAGAGGTCTTTGAAGACCACAAATGTTCCCAAATTTTCAAAAATTCTCAAGCCTTTCCTCTTAGTCTTTTGTAAGGCTCCTGGGCCCTCAGGGACAGCACTTAGGTTCAATTACTTTCTCCAGCTGAGGCTATCAGCTAGGTCCAGACAAGGTTCAGTTGCAACTGGTCATTTCAGGAAAAAGGCGTCTTGCAGCTTGTTGTGTCCCTATAGCCACACAGGACCAGCAGACTCTTGGAGCCTATTTAGCTGTATTGTGTATACATACAGCTCCAGTCCTTCAGGTTTCCACTTAGGTCACAAACAACAGGTCCAGTTCCCTTCTGTTCATCTATAGGTACAGATGTTTTCTGATGAGCTGGAGGTGAAAGGCCACTTTGGTAGAAGTCACTAGCCAGTGGGTGATGATGACTCCTGGACACTCCCTAACTGATTAACAAAAATGTTCCAATGGCAAGCCTTCCCATTTTACAGCACATCCTGTTTGCCTTGCTGAAAACTATACCACCGCACACCATTCCTAAAAAAATACAAAATGGCAGAAACTTTCTGCCCCTAGAGAAGGCTGGTGTCCAAAACAGGGGTATGTCTAGGGAAATTAGCAGTCTCTTCCTCATCAACCACACCGAGTGGCCCAAACTCACAGTGGGTTGGTGCCAGAATGGCTACACAGTACCCTAGGATTAAAGAGCTTATCTTCCACAGGTCTAACTTTACACTTACACATGAAAGAACATGCCTCGCCCTGGTCCTTTTCAAGTTGATGATGTTCTTGAACCCTCCCCTACTGTTTTTCCTGAGATTTGTCACATATCTCATACACAGGTCTTCCTCTCAAAAGGCTTAAGCCATTGTTTCTGCTATGGGAGCAATTTTCTAACTTCATTAGGGGAAAACATTGACAGCAGCAGCTGCTGACAGGCTAATACTAATTAGCCTATTCGAGTTTTAGACGGGCAAAGTCTAGCTTTCTAAAAGTTAGTTTATTTTTAAAAATTAAACATAACAGTTATTTCTGTAGTTTATACCAAACCAATGTCAGCAAAAGTACAATTTTAATTGCATTGTAGTGTTTCTCATAGGATCAGCTGCAGTCCTCTACAGTGGAAGTAGTTTGGGGGGGCTAGTCACAGTAGGAACATGCCAACATAAAATTCTTACAAGTGTCATTTTTAAATACCCGCAACCATTCCTTGTGGCCTACACTGTCAACTTAGGAGTTACCTAATATTTAAAAGTATGTTTTCTCGTCAGTCAAAAAGGTTATTTCGACATAATTCTCCTGCATGTTTAAAAGCTGAAGTAGTCATGCTGGACATATAGGCCTGAAGCCTTTTTTTCCCCTATCAGCTTAGTGGATTGCACAATATGTGCTTCAGTCCACAGGTGACATTTAAATTCCATGCATTGGCATGTTTGCCACTCTATATACTATGCCTTAGTAAAGAGGTATTTATATCAATTCACAGTCAGCTATGGTTACCATATTTTATGGGTCAGAGCATATACGCTTGGGACTGAACATTCAAAAACCAACAGTACCAGCCAGCAAAATATGGGGGTGAACCCTTAAACAGAGGGATCTTCTGCCAAATATTTTATGGCAAATATATGAGGAAAACTACTATAATGGCCAATGTATGTTCATTAAAATAATTGTTAATTCCTATGAAACTACTTTTAAAATTAACTGAAAGTTTTAGTTCAGCATATGAAAGTGAACATCAAACAACTGCCAGTTGGACCACAGTATAATTGTTTCTAGTTTCATTCACTTACGATGGCTCCACAACACATACGTCACTCTAAATAAAACAAATACAGTTCATAAGTAAATATAAAAAATAACCACTAAAAACATTGTATACAATGTTGTATACATGATTAAGTCAGCTCTTTAGTGTTTTAAGATAATTGACTTGATGTAAGGTACTACAAATGCGTAGAAATTGTTATTATTATTATTATTATAGAAATAATATATGATATATATATATATGATAGAAATAATAGAGCTAATCTTAAAAAAGTAATCTGCTGTGCTTAAAACTGCAGATGTAATCCATCATCAAAAACTTATCTCATTGAAGAGGATGCAACAATACTCCTTTGCAAGTGAACTTCATCTCAAATACTTCCTCGGAGTCATCGACTGATTCCTATAGCTACAGATAAAATATGATTTGGCATGTCATAATTACATTCTGAAGTTCTAGCTTGAAAGATTAATGAGCTTATACTAGGATGTACAAAATCTGTCATTCTCTTTGATGGAAGCTGAGTGTTTTCATTTTCTCTAGATGTCATTAAATATGTATGTCAGATCATTTTGTTAAAGGGATTCCCTTTCACATCTGGGTTTGATGTTGTTTTTTAGGTCGAGCCTCGAGTAGCGCGCAAGCGCTGCACTGGCGAGACTTTAAGTAAGGGGGTTTCGAAAGCTGACCACACGCTCGTGCGTCGTGGCCTTTTTCGGGCGGTTACGCGCGCAGGACCGACATCTGTTTCCAATTATCGTAATTGGAAACAGATGTCTGCCCTGCGCGTAATCGCAGGCAAAAGGCCATGACGCACGAGCGTCTGGTCAGCTCTGCAGGCTGCCGCGCCGCTCGCCCCCGCTCCTCTCTTGTTTTCTTTGAGTTCTGAGACTTGTAAGGCTACTCTATAATGTAATGCAGAAGACAACTCCCAGAATTCCGGCCTCAGAGCAACATCCACTAACCCTAGGCAGCTCACTTAAAACGTCTTTCCTAAAATATGTGTAATTTATTCTGGTGCTTGTATAGCGCGGTCTAATGCCCCGTGGCCAGGTTTGTGCTCTATAAAAATGCAGAAAAATACAACCGAAGCCTTCTCTTAACAGCTGGCGGACTAGTAAATATTGCGAGATCTTGCGCATAGTTAGGTAAAATGAAACAAGGGGTGTGTGTGTGTGACGTCCTCGAGTGGGCGGGGCGATAAAAGAGGAAGCCGCAAGGTGTTTGCTGCCCTCCGGTGGACAACTCATAGAGATGCATGCCTCCGCTGAAGCAGAATCGCTAGTGAACGAAGCACATGGAACGGCTCGCTCGCCCGCCCCCCTTCTCTAAGGAAGAAAGCGATCCCCATTTCCAATAAGACTGTTCATTAATGTACAGGAAACTTCCTGCTGCCTCTGGGGCCATTATTGCTAATATTAACCAAATGGACAGAAACAACAGGGTTAATTGGGAATTTAGGAGATTGGTGATCGCTCTCGCTTTTCAGTGGCTGCTATATTGAGCTAAAAGCATCCCGTCATTTCCCCCAATTAGGAACACAAAGAGTAACCGCTGTTTATGGTTGCTTCATGTGACTGAGACTTTCTGGTGACATGACAGTAAACAACCGATTCTGGTGGCAGAGGAACAGAAAAATACAAAGTAGATTTTTAATGACATGATTAACAACATACGCTAACCATTATGTTTGTAGAGCAATAGTTGCCCCCTCAGGGTTCGTGTGGTGCTAAATGACTGCAGCGCAATATCTGCGGGTGTGATATAATTTACATATCAATGCATGTCTAGTTGGGAATACTTAAGTCACACAAACTACAAGTCCCAGAATGCTTTGAAGTGTTAAACGAAAGTCGAGGGCTGGAATGAGGTCACGTAATTGTCTAGTAACCACATGCAGGGTGCATTCACACACCAACCTCGGAAAAATAGCCATGACCTGACATATTATATCTGTGTTGGCGAAGTAACTGCATAACATAAAGCCAACGGAGGCGCATTTTGACTTTTTAGTGTACGCATCTCTGCAGCCATCGTGATCATAATAATGCTTGTCATGGATAAAGCGTAACGCACTGAATTGTTTCTGGGCAATGATGGATGAAAGGCTAAACTGGTGCTGCAGGGTTCGCGCCTTGTAGGATGCACAAATCAGCTTGCAGCACGGGCTTAGCCCACGGAGCTATATTACTTAGTAAAACGACTAATACTCAACACGCTGGCAGTAATAGACACCAAGACAGGTAGAGAGGAATAGGTCATACACAGAGAATGACCATCAGATAGATAAGTGTCATTCGACGGATAGATATATGTAGAAAGCTATGTATACAACTGCAGGTAGAGCGGCAGACACAAAGGCAAGCACACAAAGACGTAGATCTGTCGATGGGCCAGTAACCCTCACCTGTGCGTAGACAGGTTTGATGTTGTGTTACCCATTCCAAACATCCCAAAACGCCAGGTTTTTATGTTTTTATTGGACTGACTAAGGCGTGTATTGGAAGGCGGTGCATTATGATGGTTGGGGGATCGCGCCTCCTGCCACGCCCCTTCTCACTATTTTGACCTCGTGCTGACTTACATCACTCAGCCAAAGGAACATGGAGCATAGGAGAAACGTGGCATAGACACTATGCAATCCTTCTGGACTTTTACATTTTAGCAGCTACGATCAGGTGCTTTGTATATTTAAAACTTGAGTTGAACTATGTTTGTTTCTTTAAAAGTTTGTTTTCCATAAATTGGTGTTGGGGTCTTGCTCGTATCTCATGTGGAAATGCTGAATGAAACAGGCTCTATTGTCTCAGCAGCCCACAGTCGCCTTTGGGGCCTTATAAGTTTTTAGCCATGCAACAGTTGATGTTATTGCACCAAGGATATTGTGCTGCATAACTAAATACTTATAAGGTCACAAAAGCGAGACCTATTGGCTATGCCAATGCTTGTTGTCTTTGTAATGCATACAGTAACAACTGCATTCACTTTCTAGTTTTCTCAGTTGATCTGTATCAACAAGTAAGGAGGGCGGATGGCTTTAGATTAAAGAATGTTCTCTTTCTCTTTGATACATGAGCAGGCTTGTCATCAATTATCATACTTTGGGAAGATAACTCATATCACAAAACGATTCCTTCCTTTAAAAATCATTTGAAAAGATTGGATTTGCTTATCTTGAGCATCTAACACTTATTATACATGTATTTCATATGCTGCAATGGACAAGAAGATATTTCACTTTATTTTAGAAACACTAGCACTCATTTTAATTGATTTGAACAATAATGTTACTTTAGTTTATGAGCACCATCACCCGGATTCTATTTGTAGTGGTGCAGTTATATATTGAAAAGACACACATATAGCTCATCCTTCATATGCTTCTTTTTTGTCTCATGAAACTATTATAGTAGGGTTGAACATACCGGTGAACAAGGGTCTCTCTGAGGAACACCTACTGATCGAAGACTTTAGTAAGTTGAAATATGGCAAAGTCATTTTTGTCAATACCCTTACAGCCATCCCTCTGATCGATTACATTTAGACAATGTCTCCCATCCCACACACAAATAGGCAATATGTTGAATGCAAGAGAAATTGTTTTTAAGGCCTTGAATCGAAGTTTGCTGGAACTTTCCGCCCTCTGCACAAACCACTATGTGCACATGGGTTGAAATTCCAAGTTGAGTGGTATTTACCTCACCTGGTAATTAACAAGGACATTAAATAACTCACTCTTTATTAGGTTCCAGCAAGTCGAACCTGCCAGAATTTAACTGGGGAAAACAGTGTGACATTTGCCATCAAACCCTGATTTTAATGCAGTAAGCACCAACATATGCATGTTATTCCTCTAAAACCCAGAATAGGTGTGAGTTATTGCACCCAATAAATTCTGAACCGCAAGATGTCAGAGTTTATCAGACATGACAAATAGACCCTACTCCTCTGGCACACTCAGAATCAAGGCCTAAGTGTTACCTCATGCTGATAAAATCACTTGCATAGCAAAATCCTACTAAGTTTCACCCTCCTCATTTTAAAAATGTACCTTAAGCTTAGCAATCTCCATCTCACACATATATGTAAAGAAAGGTGCTCCATGCCCCTGTGCTCTGTCCTTTTACCAAGATACTGTTTCATACATACACAATGCTTAACATATTTAGCATGATACCACAAATCTTAACACATATTGAAGACCGTAGACTATTTACTACATACAAAGGATACAGCTTCTAGATATAAAAGACTCATATAGATGAAATACAAGTAAATGCATAATAATTGACAAAAACGTTACACTAGCAACACCAGATTTTAGCACCCCTTACATGGCTATGGCCCATGGGATGGTGCATAACTTGGCAAAAGCACATTTTTAAATCATCTTCATCATCTAAACATATGCATTTATTTTACTACAACCTACAGGTATGCGTAATTATGTGCATTTTTCCGTTAAGATTACATGTATCTTTAAATGTTTAAATCAGTTCACTCCCAGTTATCTAGCAGTCAAGATTAGTCCTTACATTCTTAACAGGTATATATGCAAGAGTCCTGGTAATGAATCAAACATGTAATCTATTTCATTTGCTGAATGATCCTATTTGGATCAAGCACCTGTGATCTGGTATTTATTATCTTTAGATATACGTCTCTCTACTTCACTTTCAAGTTTCAGGAAAAATATGCCAACTTTCTTATTTGACTTGGAAATATATAAGGCCAATGCTAAGAGACTGGGATGAGAAATGTGCACCCTGAAAGTGGGGACTCTATGTCACTTAGTCAACCTTTGTTAATGCATCATACCTGAGAACTTGACTGGCAAAATTGAGTAATTGTAATTGTATTTATATAGAATTTACTACCCCTGACAAGGTATCGAATCGCTTTTCAGTAAGTAGCAGGCTACTCCGGAACCCAAAAAGGACTAGTGGTGGATTACTATAGGTAAATATGAGTTAGATTGAGCGGTGGAAATGCAAGTCTGTATGTTAGATTGAATAGGATAATGGAGGGATAGAAGAGGGAAGAGTATAAAAAGTGTTATTTGGGAGATCGTAGTTGTAAGATGAGGTTTGGAATAAGTAAAAGAAGAGGAGAGATGGAGGAGGGAAGAGTCCCTAGAAATGGATTAGGGAGATCATAGTAGTAAAATGAGATAAGGGATGATACAAAAGTAGGATACCTGAGGGAAGAATTTAGAAAGGGTTGTTTGAGAGATCATAGTCAGGGCCACTGGTATTATGCAACTGTGCAGCTATTTTCGCATAGTTGTAGATCTGCCGCATTTGTCACACAATCCATCATCTGCCACATAATCTGCAGATTTTAACAAAAAAAATAGTTTTCAGCTCAAATGGTTTTAAAGTTAGTAAAAATGAAGCAACACAGCGCAGTGGAAGGTCCTTTGCAAAGGATGACTGGTCACCTTTCTGTAGCTTATTGCTGTATTTGTGTATTAAACTGATACTAACGAGGTGCAGCCAATACCCAGACATGTTAACAAGTGTAAAAATGCCAAAATAATAAAGTAATACTATCACAAAATGTTCCGCATAATGCTACAGAATTTGCCTTTTCTTGCGCATAATTTACTCAACCCTGCTGATAATTTGACCCTCCCCTGCCGCATAATTCCAGTGGCCCTGATCATAGTAGTAAAATGAGGTTTGAGGTGAGCCAAGAAGGGATAGAGGAAGGAAGAGTCTAGAAATGGTTCTGTTGGAGATCATAGTAGTAGAGGATATATTGGGAGAGGTATATGGTGAGACACAGAGTAGTGCATTGGAGAGAGTCAAAGGTTTTATTTTTCTTCTACAGTAGGAGTAGGGTAATAAATATATGATATATAATTACATAGAAAGGGTATACATATATACAGAAGATAATATCTTGGGATTTAAAGTTGTAATGTATAAACTCAGACTTTCAAGTGTTGATGTACTTGAAGCTATTTTATTTGTGTATTTTTATACCTATTGTGAGAAGCTGGCATGGTATATGATGTCCACTAATGTGAGTGGGCACCTTGCACCAGTCCACACAACCCTTATGGTGATTTAAGAGGTCTTAGATAACCTTAGAAAGCTCTCTAAGTGGTAGCCATGGAGAGCAGCTTTCAGGCTTAGTCCAGAAGGAGTGTAAAGCAGCTTGTTTTACCAGAATGCAATCTTATAGCATAGATTAAGTGAAAAAGAACCACACAAGGTATTTATAAAAATATGTATTTATTATATAATACTCTCTAACACGTTTAGATATCTCCTACCTGGAGATAAACACAATGCTTACAATACTTTGCAAAGAAATACAGTAAATAGCACAGAATACACAGTGGACCTTAGGGGGGGACCAAACCATATACTAAGAAAGTGGTGTAAGAACCATGACTCGGGTCAAGACAATGTCGAGAGGACGTAGATGTGCTGAGGACTCAAGGAACCACCCAAGGTGAGTGACTAGGAACCCCACGGAGAGCGTGTGCAGTGTGGGAACACGACTGCGTGCTCCATACAAGTCTACGTGTAAGTCGTGGTTGATATTTTAAAGATTAAGGACCCTTCCCATTGGACCCTGAAGAAACCCCGTGGAAGACAGAAGGTTGGAGAGCCTCTCCACCCGTGGATGCCCTAGTACCCACGTTACCTACACCAGGGAAACCGGGTGCATAGGTGCAAAGTGGTGTCAGAAACCGCCGTCAAACCCAAAGGAGGACTTCAGGAAAGTGCAGCTGCTGAAGAAGGAAAAAGTGTCTGGTGGAATCCAAAGGTGGATTCTAGTTGAGAGGTACCTGCAAGCAGAGGGGACAGAGTCTATGTCACTCAGGAGTGACCAGGACACTTGGAAGACGAATGCCCTCCGATGTCGGGTGTTGCAGGAGAGAAGATGAAGACCTTGACTCTGCAGCTGTGAGGACCAGGCAATGCTGAGGACAGCCAGGAGCCATGCACGAGCTGTCCCATATCGGATGTCGAGTGCTGAGGGGTCGGTGTCCAGCAGGAACACAAACAAGCCTTGGCAAATGCAACCAACGCAGAAGTCAAAGAAGGTGCAATGTCGGGACCAGCAAGGTCCAGGGGACCCGCCACAAGCAGGGGAGTCAGGGCAGGCCCTGAGCAATCTGGGGAGCCCAAAAGAAACAAAGGTGACCCTCAAATGGACCCACAGGCTGGAGGCACTTGAGTCGCGAGAGGACCTCGAGCAGCTCACCAAAGATGCAGGCTACGATAAAAAATGATGCAGGGTGGCCAAATATTCTGGTCAATGGAGATGCTAGAGGTTGGGGCTACTTGGAGCCCGAAGTTCTTTTTCGAAGGAGGCCAACAAGCCCTTGCAACTGCAAGTTGACGTGGTGCACAGGGGTTTGGTTATTGCAGCCCCCATGAGGGATACTGGCCTCAAACTTGGTAAGACGGCAGGACAGGTCTCGAAAGCTGTGGAGAACCACCACCTGTGTTACAGAACCTTATGAAGTCTGGAGGAGCTCAGGATCAGCAGACCGGTCAACTTAGTTGCAGTGCCTGCGAATGCAGGGGAGTGACTCCTTCACTCCAAGGGATATTCCTTCAGGTGTCTTTGATCTCCACAGGGCTTGGAAGGTTCCTGTATGGTGCACAGGCACAGACGATGCAGCAGACTGGAAGGGAGAGGAAGTCCAGCCCAAACGATATCCAGCAAAGTCCAGAGTGCCCAGACGGTAGAAGAAGAAGTGGTGTCTGATCTGAATCTTATCCCACGATGAATCTAGGGACCCACTCACAGGTAAGCCCTTAAGTACCCTAAGGAAAGGGTTGGGACGATTCAGGGGACCCTCCCAGCGGAGGGCCTGGACAGTGGGGAGGTTACTCCCATGTCCTTTGTCCAGTTTCGCGCCAGAACAGGAGCCAATGGCTCCCAGAGCTGGTTTGAACTGGACTATGCATGGGGACACCAAATGTGCCCCTCATGCAGCCTGAGTGGCGCTGGCAAGCGCACCCACCCTGCCCCAATACACTAAATCCTGTTTGGGAGGTGGTCACGCCTCCCTGTGACAGGATGCCTATTGTTCTGCCTTCCCCTGCTTCAGCTTGACTCAGCAGCAGGAGGGCAGAATCATGTCTCTGGTCCACAGCAACCATTTTGTGCTGTCCGGGTCAAGAAGGCTGGTACCGGGAACACTTAGACCCCAACGGAGGGCTCTTCCAGTGCTTGGATTCATACCTCCCACACCGTTTACTGTGTGGGGGTATGATTCCAACATGTTTGATACCAAACATGATAGGATTCGTTGCAGCCAGTTTCGAGATGGTCATCGCGTAATTACGCGGTGCCCCTCTATATAGTATATGACTGCTTCACTTACAACTCGGGAGAATGGACTCTGTAGGCTGTAGGGGGATCTTGCTCAGGCAGGGGCACCCTCACACTTAGAACCAAGCACCCTGCCTTCAGGATTGCTAAGGCCTGCTATAGGGGTGACTTATAGGTTTTAAGTGCAGTGACCCTAGATATAGGAAACCTATATCTTTAGTAAGTGGTGCTAGCACCAGCTTACACAAGCTGCAATGGCAGGCCTGTAGCTCCATTTTGAATGGTCTCCCATGCGTGGCATAATGCATGTTTCAGCCCGTGGGGGACCTCTGGGGTCCCTGTGCCCTGGGTACCTTAGTACCATATACTAGGGACTAAAAAGGGTACCCGAGTATCCAATCTGGGATGTACCTAAGTACTGAACATAACAATTTAAGGGAGAAAGCAGATAGACTGGGGTCTTGATTAGCAGGATCCCAGTCAGACTAGTCAGTAACAGCTTAGCACCAGGCAAAAAGTGGGGGTAACCATAAAAGCAGACAATGCTTTCCTACAACTATTTTCTTTATTTAATTTTGTTGATTTCATATTTTCCTCAATATTTTAATAGTGAAGCACTTGTAAATAAATACGTTATGATGATATTAACATATTGTGATAGATAAATAAAACAGAGACTCATAAGCATCTAATCAAATAACATATGAAAACTATGCAGTGACTTATATACATGTTAAGCATAGAATAATATATATATATATATATATATATATATATATATATATATATATATATATATATTTATATTTAACCATTAGTAATAAATTCCTTTTTTAAGCAGACCCAAAGAATATCTACATATTTTAAAAAACAAAGTTAGTATACATATTTGTACAAAGAAATACACATATCTATATACATACATAAAATCAAGTTATAACTGGTTACATACATACACAGGGATATGCTGTATATTAGTGTTTGAGCATGATGTTTATGTAGGAAAGAGACAACTCTTGAGTTGTCTTCTGAAGATAAAATAGTTATCCGTGGATCATTTGTTTGGGAGTAGTGAATTCCATAGTTTGGCTGCTTGAACAGAGAAAGATGTACCACTTGTGGTTTTTTTCAAGTGTGGTAGGGTTTTGAGGCGAGATGCCAATCTGGTGCAGAGGTTCCTTTGTTCTAATGTATTTGGTGATTTCATTCCTGATGAAAAGCAGTCCTGTTTGATGTATAGCTTTGTGGGTGATACAAAGCATTTAGAAGGTGGATCTTCTGGCAACCGGTAACCAATGTAGGGCCCTCAAGGCATGGGAGATGTGGGCATGTGACTTTTCATGCAGGAGTAGTCTGGCAGTAGAGTTCTGAATCCATTGTAGTCTTTTTATAGTTCATAAAGATGATCCATGGTAGAGGCCATTGGTGTAATCAAGAGAGACAGTAGCCTGGACCTTGTATGGAAATCCCAGGTGGGGAAAGATGCGTTGCAAAGTTTTCATAGTAATGAAGCTTGATCTTGCTAATTTGTCCACTTTAGCATTCATTGATATCTTGGAGTCCATGGTAATTCCAAAGTTTCTTACTTCCCTAGATGCTTTAGGAGGTGGTCCCAGATCGTCAGGTCAGGTGCAGAGTTGGTCATAATTTTTCCAAGCACCACTTGTGAGTATTTCCGTTTTGGAAGCATTCGATTTGAAATGGTTCCATGTCATCCACTGATCAATGGCTCTGAGGCAATTGAGGATACTTGAGTTTCCAATGTCTTTGGGGCTTTTCAGTTTAAGGAGTGTTCATGTATCATCTGCAAGGTTATAGCATGTAAGCTGAAATTCATTGATCATTGCTGGTAAGGACTTCATGTAGATGTTCAAAAACATGGAGTAGATGATAGACCCTTGAGGGTCCCCTGCTTTTGTGAAGTATGGTTTGGATGAGAAAGGGGGAGTATGGAATACATTCTATAATACGAAATTCACAAACCTATGGGTGGAGAGCTTCACTTGTGCCTCTCCTATATTTTCTGCACGAAGATCGCCATCACATTAGCAGAGCTCTTCCCACATTTATATGTACATTTTAAATGTAAATGTAGGCAAGAATTGGGGAGTGGTGGGAAAATGGGAAACAATTACTACAAAATGGGTGGGTTAACAGAAAATTAAGGGATGGGTTATTGAGTTACATAGTAGTGCAAATCACACACCCACAAAATACACTTTACTAAATTTACTACATCCCTAGTAATGTCTACCCAGGCTTAAATGTACAATGTACTCTAGCCTTGCCTTGGAGTAAGTCAAGCACCACATATGACCAAACAATGGTGCTGCAACACACTCAGATAAAGAAGTCAACACTGTGTAATTACAGTTAGGAACAAGTTTCCATAGGAAATGTTTGGTTTGGTTTGGTTTGCTAATATCTTTGGCACGGTTTGAAGAATCTTCATTAAATGTTACAAAAAGTCTCTGGGTGGTCTTTCAAGTGAGGGCTGAGAAACAAAAGTAGTTCCCAAAGCATGTTATCCCCATGAAATTTCCCATAGGGAATTTACACAGCACTATAGCCAAAATGGCTGAACGGAATTACACCAAATTTGACAGAAAGCTAGATCTTTCCCCAGAAAGCATGCTTTTTGTGATTTGATGAAAATCTGTTCCATCGTTCGAGAGAAATTAAGTTTCAAATGGTATACATATTTAGCAAAGAGGTACTATATAGGGAGTAACAATGGAAACAAACAGAAATAAAGGATTCTGATTAGCTGCTTCCATAGACTGGGACCAGTCCTACAAGACTGAGCACTGTGGCTGACTGGCCGCAGCATGAAGAGAAATGTTACGGCACCAATTTAGGACTCAGTCAGCTACACACGGCCAAAGACTGTGTGCTATAGGTGGTTGGGATAGCTAGGTATGGTAATACAATCTTACTTCACATTAAAAAACATTAGCTATAATGTCAGTTCAACCGTTGTTTTTTTTCAGTGAATTTTTAAGGTTTTTTTATGTAAAGTAAGATATTATTACTTTACTGTTAGAAATGGGGGTCTCTAGTTGGCAGAGGTAGGTACCTTTGTCCAAGTAGTGACCCTACTTCCTAGTCAGGGTTAGGGGTATACACTTCTAAAATAACCCCTGCTCACCCCCTTGGTAGCTTGGCATGAGCAGGCAGGCTTATCTCGGAGGCAGTGTGTAAAGCACTTGTGCACACATACAGTAATACAGTGAAAACACTACAAATGGACACCATACCAGTTTAGAAAGATAAGTAATCTTTATCTAAACCAAACCAGGCCAAAACGACAAAAATCCACAATACAGTAATACAAATATGACTTTCAAAAGGTAGAAACAGTTCTGTTCAAAGCAAATTGCAGATGCGACACTTTTCACACAAAGTATCTTGGATGCATCAACAACACAAGTAAAAAGGGTCACAGGGAAGGTGATGCGTCAGTTCCTTATATGCAGGGAAGGGGATGCATTGGTTCCTTGCTCCGGGGGAGGTGATGCGTTGGTTCCTTACTGCTGCGCAAGGGAGGTGATGTGTCGGTTCCTTACCGGAGAGGAGGTGATGAGTCAGTTTCCTACTTCGTGGGGAGGTGATGCGTCCGTTTCTTACTGCATCCCCCAACAATGTGACAGACCTGGTGCCTCGATGCGATGCATGACAATCCGGGACTCTGCGTTGGTTCTTGCAGCCGCACAGCAGGGCCTGCGTCGGAATCGGTGCAGTAATCTCGGACTTCAGGGATCAGTGCACTCGATGCGGCGTGCGGCGATTTCTCGAGCCACGGGCAGGCGCTGCATCGGTTTCTTCGGTGATGCATCTGAAACAGGTACGGATGGCGTCGCGCTTCTCCTCATTGCATTACGTTTCCAGCTCCCAACAGCAGGAACAACCTCCAGAGGACCAGAACAGCAGCAGGCACCTCTTGGCAGGTCAGAACTCTCAGCAAGGGAGTTCAGGGGAGCTGGGGGTAAAGTCTTTGTATCCCTGAGACTTCAAAAACAGGAGGCAAGCTCTACTTCAAGCCCTTGGAGATCTTCCTCAAGCAGGGGACACAGCAAAGTCCTTGTCCTTTCCTTGGCAGGAATAGCCACTGTAGGCCAACCCCAGACAGCACACAGCAACGGGGCAGTACTTCTCCTTCAGTTTCTCCTTGGCAAAGATTCCTCTTGAGTTCCCAAAATGATCTAAAGTTCTGGGGTCTGGGCCCCAACATTTATACAGCAATTCTCTTTGTTCTCTGGTGGCAGAGAAGCCCTGTGCTCAGTCAAAACCAGTTCTGTCCTCTCTGGTGCACAGGAGGTGGAGACAGCATTGTCAAAGGTAGACCAGGCCCATTCAGGTGTGAAAGAAATCTCCTCCCCCTACTCTGATTGCAGCCCAGGTCTATTCAGCCCAGCCCTGGCTCACCCTGGAAAGGCAGGACACACCTCAACCCCCCAAGTGGCTGTCTGAACAGAATGCACATGCCCAGCCCCTGTCACTCCAAAGCCAGACAGTCAATACACAAACCTAGCAGAGGCACACAGGATGGCTAAGCAACAAAATACCTACTTTCTAAAAGTGGTATTTTCAAACACAGAATGTAAAAATCATCCTCACTAAAAGATGCATCCTAAACTTTTTCTTCCTATATTTTCAAACACAGAATGTAAAAATCATCCTCACTAAAAGATGCATCCTAAACTTTTCTTCCTATCTTTTCCCGATGGGAAGTTATATTTATAAGATGTTATAAATGAACTCCCATTCTATCCTATGGTATAGATAGCCATTCAATAGTGAAAAACAAAATTGGCAGTATTTCACTATCACAACATGCCACACACAGCAGGGCATGTCCTACCTTTCACATACACTGCACTCTGCCCACAGGGGTACTTTGGGCCTACCTTAGGGGTGACTCACATGTAAGGAAAGGGAAGGTTCGGGCCGGGCAAGTGGGTGCACTTGCCAGGTCGACATGGCAGTACCAAACTGCGCACAGACACTGCAGTGGCAGGTCTGAGTTACATTTACAGGCCGCTTATATAGGTGGCACTATCTGTGCTGCAGGCCCACTAGCAGCATTTGATTTACAGGCCTTGAGGATACACAGTGCACTTTACTAGGGACTGACTAGTAAATCAAATATGCCAATCATGAAATCACCAATCTATAACAACAATTCACAGGGAGCACTTGCACTTTGACACTGAACAGCAGTGGCAACGTGACCAAAGCATCTAGACCAGCAAAAACGAAGTCCAACACAGAGCAAAATAACAGGATGCAAAGGTATAAATTACAAGAGAAACCCACGCCAATGATGCCAGGTCTAACGTTTACCTTAATATAATGTCACTTTAACCTATGTTTTTTTCAGAGAATTTCAGAGTTTTCTTAACATAAAGTAACAATATAATGGCCGACATATTATGTAAGGCATACCTAGTGGCTTCTTCAAAGGATGAGAAGTCCAAAATAGAAAAGGCAGGCCTATTGGCTATAGAAAGGATTCAACACATCAACATAAATAAGGCAGACTTCTTTGCTTTGTCAACAATTAACCACAATAATGTATTAATCCAAGGAATTCTTATGCACATGGCTGTGATTAATAATAATTATTGTCACAAAAATACTTTAAATAAAGCATCTTTATTCCAAACAACATAAAGATGTGTTGAGTCTTTTTTCATACTCTTCGTGCCACAAAATGCAGTGATAGAACCAACCATAAGAGGTCCCTGTACTTCAGCTGAAGAGCATACAATTCCAGCTCAGAGAGCTATAGAAAAAGTTGGCGGCTAGCTCTCCTAGAGTCATGTATTCAAGGACCAAGGACACTTACTGCCATTTTTTAAATGTTCATGGGGGTTTGCTGTACTCCCTGCAGCCACCAACAATATTCAAAGCAAATGCTTGGTGGTACCCCTACCCCCTTCTAGAGGCACCTCCAGGACCTAAAAGTACAAATCAAAAGACCTTACAGGCATTATGGGGCGCTCTATCTGTGGAAAACATTGACATTGAAATGAGTGGCTTCTCCACTCATTTCATATTCACTCCCCTCTTGTTTTTTAATATTTTTTTTCAGGTGGGTACCTTAGTTCCATCCCAAAGGGGGTCCCTCCACCATGCCAAGGGTGTCAGGGTGTTCCTACAATGGCCCCAATATGGTTTTTTTTCAGGACAGCGGATTAAGTTCTTGAGTCCTAAAATGGGTAATACAACATCCTTGTTGCTGTTATGCCAGCCAATCAGATCTAATCTTTTGATCTGTCGGGTCCGCGGATCCTCTACAGCCTGAAATATAAATAAATTTTGAACCTTACATTTCTCAAAAACTATTGAATGAAGTTACACTAAATCATATAAAACACTTTTTGTGGGTACATTTATAGCTTTCTGCCAACTTTGGTGCAATTACATTTAGCCATTTTGACTGTAGCTGTGTCTAAATTGCCTATGGGAAATTGCATGAGGGAAATGCCTTTTGGGATTCCACCTTTTTCTCAGCCTAAGCTTGATGGATCACCTGAAACATTCCAGGAAGAAGCTAAGGTGGATGAGACTTTCTATGGAACTTTTCACAAAGATTCAGCAAACAACACCAACGTTATTTGAAAAAGCAAAAAAGGCTTTTCGTGTGGAAACGTGGTAATAACTATAACATATATTTTACCCAGTGGCAGTCACCACTGGGTAGTTATAGTTAGTATTGTGTTTCCACATGGAATGCCTTTTTTGTTTCGCTAATAACTTTGGTGCCATTTGATGACTAACGTGCTCTTTTTTGCCTAGTTTGTGCATGGAATGATTAGGGTTAATTCGTCAAGCGGAGGCAGAGAAAGAGGGGGTGTCCCAAAATACCTTTTCCCATTCATTTTCTATAAAAACCTTAGACGCAGCTACAGACCAAACGCCTGAAGGGATTTACACCAAACTTTGCAGAAAGCTAGATCTTTAGTGTAAATCCATTCAGTAGTTTTTGAGTAATGCCACAGCGGCTCTACGAAGCCAACAGATCTAAAGCTGAGATCTATTTGGGTGCCACCACGTCAAAAATAATGAGGCAGAAGCTATCTTAGCAGTTGTGACTTAGTCCTGATTCCAACAAAAAAATGTGAACAAAAGACTTAAGGGGCAGTATGGGGATTCCCTTACCTCCTAGACATGGTGGGGGTCACAGAGGGACCCTGCCTGGGGCCAAAACAAAACCTTTGCCAGGATATTTGTGGAAGACCCCCTCCACAAGACTCTAGGTGGCCCCAGAGACCCCATCCCCTGGGGTCAACATGAATAAAAAGGAGAAGGCTATGCAGTTCCCCTCCTTGAGCCTCAAAAGGCCCTGGGGATTCTATCCCTTGTGTCTGATGTTAAATAAAAGGGGAGGGAGTGCACGTCCCCCTTCCTCGAGCTTGAAAAGGCTCCAGGAACAACATCCGCAAGGCTGAATAGCAATAAAGAGTGGGGGTGGGTGGAACTCACAAAGATTTGCTTCTTAGAATTCTTCGGAATTACATAAAAACATTTCATGTTGTGCTCCTGGACTGCAATTTAGCACCAGTTGTGTGTGAAGCACTGAAAAATCAGCGTAAAAGTCACCATGCGGTGTGCAAGAGCATGCGACCAGTCAAGTTGATTTTGCTGCCACTCAAGTAGAAAATCTACTCGAGCTACTGCAAATCTACTTGAGAAGCAGCCCTCTGACTGTGACAGCTCACGACCGATTGCTTTAGAAAATCGTGCTAGGGGATGCCAAATCTCGCTGGCATTCACTAGCTCACGTTTCTTGAGCATCACAGAAAAAACATTCCGCCATATGGCGATTGGTGGAATTTAGATGGCACTCCGTATAACAAGATTAACGCGGATTTGCCAAATTCCGCCAATTCCACACTACTGATAAAAAGGGGAGATGCGCATAACCTCCCTCTCCCCAAGTCTCAATAGGCCATGGGGACACCATCTCCTAGGGCTGATCTAAAATTAAGGGGAAGGAGCATGGATCCCCATCCCCAAGCCTGTATAAGCCCAGGGGACCCCCATCTCCCGGGACCAGATCAATTACTGTGTCCTGGGAAGCATATCCCCGGGACCAAGTCGTTTCCCTGCTCCCACCTAATCAGAGCATTTTTGAAGCTCCCACCAGGTGGGAGCAGACATGCCTACCCAGCTTGCAGGAATGCAATGCCAATGAGAGCAATGCTGACTCCCACAACACCCAGGATGGGTGCAGGTGGGGAATCAACTGGGGTTGTAGAGGCCCTGGGGTTCTTCCAAAGCCCCAATCTACTCTTTGGTGGGTGCCACTGGTAGAAACTGGGGCACACACACAAGCACCTCAGACTCCGCGGATCAGGTCCCCATAGCCACTATAGGCTCAGGTAAGTGGTCCTTGTGACCCTCCCCTTTAAAAAAAGAAGGCCCCAGGTGATGGGGTCCCTGGGGCTCATAGAGGCTCAGGAGGGAGCTGTGTGCCTCTCCCCTTAAATATATGAGGGTCCCAAGAGCCACTATTGGGGACCTTAGTAGCTCTGGGTGTGGGATCATATGCCCCCTCCCATTAATAAACAAAGAAGCCCCTGAGGATGTTGTCCCTGGAGCCCTTAGTGGCTCAGGAAAGAGGGCCCGTGCCCCCTCTCCTTAATAAAAGAATAAAGACCCTGAGGGATGGGGTCTCTGGGGTCCAAAGTGGCTGTGGGACGGGGTTGTGCACCCCTCCTCCTAAAAAAATCAAATGCGATAGGGAGAGAGTCCCCAGAGTCCAAAGTGGTTTGTGGAGAGGGGCTGCACACCTCCCTTCAAAAAAGGGCCTGGGATGGGGTCGAAAGTGGCTTGGGAGGTGGGTGCACAAACGGGTTGGATGCAGGTCTTGGCTGCACGCCAGGCTTGGTGACCAGCCCCACGCATCACATGCCCAAACGCCATGCAGGGCCTGGCCACAGGCGTGGAAATGGCAGTATGTGGGGGGTTAGCTTTACATCTGGTAATAAAATATATATGTTAAAAAAAACTAGAAATTCACTAAAACATGCCCAAGGTTATCGTAACATTATAGTTTGGTGAAAAATTCAGTGACAAATATCATTTTAAATGTACAAAACCACTGAATGAGGATGGCTACCTGCAGGGGGTTGGCTGAGTGCCGAGCGTGGTGTGGGGTTGGCTGCCTGCAGAAGGCTGGCTTTATGTATGGTAATAAAATATCACTTTACTTAAAAACAAAACTAGAAATTCATTGAAAAAGAAAAGGTTAAAGTAACACTATAGTTATGTGAACATTTAAGTGACAAGGTAATGTCTTATATGTACAAAACTATTGAAATTGAACGAGTTATAGTTATTTGAGATAACTATAACTATAAGTGGTGAATTTCTGTGTTTTTTAGTTTAAAATGTTACGTTGTTATTAAAAATTTCACCTAACTAAAACATTACATTAACCTTTATTTTTTTCAGTGAATTTCTAGGGGGTTTCTTAACATCACTAAAAATAAATGTCCACAAGTTAAGCCGAATCCTAGCTGAGCACGGCCGGCTGCAGGGCCTGGCCTACAGCCAGGCCATGCTTCCAACCTCCCGCAGGCAGCCAACCCCATGCTGCAAGGTTGGCCTGCATTCAAGCCCTGAGGCCAAAGCCCACGAACAGGCAGCCAACTCCACTCTGTGCATGGCCTTTGGCTGTAAGAAGTGGCTGGTTGGCCACAAAACGTGACCGTGCACGGCAAGGGTTTGGCTGCAGGTCCTGGCCTGGGACCAGACTCTGTTCCCAATGCTCTGCAGACTGCCAACCCCTGCAGGCTGCTAATCCAATGCCACACAAAGTCTTTGGCATGCGTGCATGCAGCCCCCGCCCCAAACCTTAAAAGGCCCCAGAGAACACATCCCTGGGGCAGAGTTCCATTAAAATGGGGAGGGCATGCTGTGGCCCACCTCCCTGAGCCTATTGTAGCCACAGGGACCCCATCCCCCAGGGACTCTTTATATTATAGGTGGGTGCCTAACTGGGGCACTGACCAAACAGCACTTAGATTAAGAGGAGCGGGCTCACAGCCCTACAGCAGTCAGGCAGGAGCAAACACATGTTTCCCTGCACATGCTGGTGTGGACAGGGATACAACTGTGTGCCGGAGTAGGCTCCCCGGGACACTGTCATTGTGCCGGGCCAGGGAAATGGGGTTCTCGAGACATTTGAAGGCTCAGAGAGGGGAGCTGCATGGCCACTACCTTTTAATTAGTATTACAGCCCCAGGAGATGGGTTCTCAAGGGCAATTTTAAGGCTTCGGGATGGGGTCTGCACCCCCCCTTTATTTAATTACTCAGCCCATGGGAGTGTAGTCTTGTTAGGTTCTGGGAGGGCCCTGTGTGTTCTTCCCTTCATTTTTACCTCAGGCCCGGGAGATGGAGTCCCCAGGGCCTCTCAGTGGCTCAGAGAGGGGGGCCTTGTGCCCCCTCCCGAAAATAAAAACATGTGTCGCCCGCACCAGGCCGTAGCCCCCATGACTGAGTCCAGAGTCATAGGATGACTGTCACCACTTACTGGTTGATAGGATGGCAGTCAACCAGATCTCAGCAGGACATCTGTTGGTTCTGCAGATTCTCCACGGCACTAAATATACAAAGTTTTTGAGCATTAGATACTCAAAAAGTACAAATTTCTTGACCAAGATCTAGCTTTCTGCCAAATTTGGTGTAAATCCATTTCGCGGTTTGGCCTGTAGCTGTGTCTAAATTTCCTATGGAAAAATGAATGGGAAAAACACTTTGTGGGTCACCCCCCCCCCTTATTCTTGGCCCCTGCTTTACAGATCACCCCAAAGCTTTTCATGCTCAAACTAATCGAACAGTAGCACTTTTTCTGCAAAGTTTTGTGGAGATTCATTGGTGTTGTCGAGTTTGCAAGCTGAAAAGAATATGTAATGAGATCCACTACTTATAATAATTTCAAGATGGTGGATAGATTGTAAATGAAAGTTATAACTATAACTTTATAATTTCTAAAGTTTGTGTAGTTTAAACTTGGTTTGTATAAGGAAAATAAGTTTTACTAACTAAGCTTTGGCCTTCGGTTTTTTCATTGAATTTGTATGTTTTTTTAAAAACAAAATAATAAAAATATGTTTCAAATCGTAGAGTCCAGTGTCGCAGGTGGAGAGTTGTTATGTGGAGTGCGGTACAGTACAGTGGGGGAGAGTGTTGTGAAGTCTATTGTCATAGACTGGAGTACTGTAGATTGAAATCGAGTGGAGTAGAGTAGAGAGGAGTAGCGTAGTGTACAGTATACTAAAGCGTTATATAGTATAGTGGCATGTGTCTCATACAGTGAAGTCAAGTATTGTAGACTGGACCAGCAAGTTGTACAGTGGAATTGTTGCAGGGATTCTGCTCAGCAACAGAACTATGCTTGGGACCATAAAACATCAGTATGTCGGGACTGAGTCATCAAACCCCATCAGTATCTATGGGCCCAAACCTGGCTAGCTTATAGTGCCTCACTTGCCCTATTAACCTTTCCAGAGAGACACTCTCGACCTTCTCTGGAATCACGGTAGCAGGTCATCCCCTTTCATTCTCTCACTCGTACTTGTCCACAATAAATAGAAAAGAGAGAAGGAGGTTTACAATATTTATTTAAACTATTGTGCACTGATATGCAATAATTGCACTACAACTAGAAAAAAGTACGAGTCAGTAATGTTATTAGCATGATTAGCAGACCATATACTGTGAAAGGCCTTGTCATATTAGCTGACATATTAGCATAAATCCGCCTTCACTACAGAAGCTAAGTGATTATAGATTATAGACTATATATCTCTGGGGTTAGTGGTGGACCCCATACCTTAGCATACATAGGTAGTTGATCTACATCCCAGCTGATGCAGCCCTCTCGTCTCAGGACTTTTGCTCTGTCTGCAAGTCTCCACTTTGTGTTTTTTAGAACGAGATGTCCTAAGTTATGGGTGTTCAAAAGCAGAAGCTGGCTTTCTCTATTATGTCTAGGTGCTAGTGTCTGACCACAGAGAATAACAAGGAGCTATGTTGTTTGACCATCTCTCGGCTGTTCTGACTAAATCCCAGGAAAGCATAAAAAACTAGAACCTGTGCTGACTATGGGTGAAAATACAATGTGGTAAAAAAACAAGCATGATATTTGGTAATATGTACAAAGCAAAAGCAGCCTACAATGTGCATAATTAGGCTACCATAGGGAAAACAGCAATGGGCTATTTAGGAAACAACAACAGAATTGCGTGTTGAACAGTAGAGTTGGGTGTCATAGACTGTCATAGAGTGGAGTAGAGAGTTTTACAGAGGAGTTGGGTGAAGAAGAGTGTCATAGTGCAGAGTATTGTCAAGTGGAGTGTCGTAGAGTACACTTCTCATAGAGTGAAGTGCCGTATCATATAGTGGAATGACGTCTCATACAGAGAGGTTGAGTGGCATGTCATTGAGTGACATACAGTATAGTGCAATGGTGAAGACTGGATGGGCATAAAGTGGAGCACAGTGTCATAAAGTGGCATAGAGTGTAGTACAGTGTTGTAGAGCAGAGTATAGTACAGTGACATAGAGTGGAATAAAGTGTAGTGGAGTAGAGTGCACTGGAGTGGGAAGTGTAGAGTGGAGTAAGGTATCATAGAGAGGAGTGGAGTGTTGTAGACTATTGTGGCGTGGAGTGCAGTAGGGTGGAATGGAATAGCATACAGTCAAGTAAATTGTCATAAATTGGAGTACTGTGTTGTACAGTACAGTGTAGTGGGGTGTCGTACAGTATTGGAAAGTGATATAGACTAAAGTCGAGTAGAGTAGCATACAGTCTAGTTGATTTGAGTGGTGTACAGTACAGTGTTGTAGAGTGTGGTAAAGTGGGCTGGCATACAGTGTTATAAAGTACAATGGCAGTGAGGGGCTTAGAATGTAGTGGCATGTAGTGGAGTAGAGTGGAGTACTGTGTCAGAGTAGAGTTGAATAAAGTAGGGTGCAATGGTTTACAAAGAGTTGAGTACAGTGTTGTATAGTGGGCCAGAGTATTGTAGAGTAGAGTGGAGCAGAGTGTTGTACAGATGCATACAGCATAGTATAGTGTTGTACAGTAGAGTGAAGGGGTATAGGCAGAAGTAAAGTGCCGGAGAGTGGCATACAATGTAGTAGAGTGTTGTAGAGTGGATATGCATAAAATACAGTAGTGTATGAAACACTGGAGCTGAGTAGAGCGATTGTTGTATAGTAGTGTAGAGTGAGGTAACGTCTCATGCAGTAGAGTAGAGTTGAGTGGTGTAGCGTAGTGTGGAATAAAGTACAATAGAGTGCATTGGTGTGTCATAGAGTAGAGTGGCATGGAGTGGAATGTACTGGTTTGGCATAGGTAGTAAACAGTTATACACTATAGTGGGGTCTCGTACAGTAGAGTGCAGTGCTTTGTCGTATAGGAAAGTGTTGTATAGTGGAATAGAGTTTTGTACATTGGAGTGTAGGGGCATAGTGTGGAGTATAGAGTTGGACAGTGGATGTATGTTGATACAGTGGAGTAGAATGTAGTGGAGTGGCATAGAGTGCAGTAGAGTGTTGTGGAGTGGAGTTATATAGACGGGAGCAGCGTACACTGCAGTGGCATAGAGTGGAGTAGCGTACAGTGGAGTGACATAAAGTGAAATAGCATAGAGTGGAGTAGCGTAGACTGGAGTGGCATAGACTGTCATAGCTTTTAGTGTAGTAGTGTAAAGTGGAGTGGCATAAAGTGTCATAGCATATAGTGGACTTTTGTAGAGTGCAGTGGTGTACAGTTAAGTGTTGTAGACTGGAGAGGCATACACTGGATTGGGGTAGAGTGTAATAGCATACAGTGAAGTGCCGTACAATGGAGTGCAAAAGAAACCTTGAAACTGGTCCTAGGATACTTGTTTTCCAGTCCAGGAAGAACCTAGCCTGGCAGTCCGGGCTGGACTGTTCCCATGGGGAACAGGGCCAA
Organism: Calotriton arnoldi; assembly: GCA_963921515.1. Lineage (NCBI taxonomy): Eukaryota > Metazoa > Chordata > Amphibia > Caudata > Salamandridae > Calotriton > Calotriton arnoldi. Next base: position 519,476 of record CAWUFW010000839.1, read on the forward strand.
GAATGATTTGCATATGGCTGGGTTTAAACTGGAATGGCATGGGGAGCAAGAAAACAATAGATTTAGGCCCAGATCTCTGGGGTGAATGTTTGACATTGTTCAACATTCTGTCCATCACATGTTCTTTTTGCATTTGTCACCTCGAGTGGGACGGGTATACCCAGACGTGGGTCCCGTGCTCTCCATGACACTGGAGTCAAGCTAGCCTGGCTGCTGAGGGGTGAAACCCGTCCTAGAATGCTTGTTTTCCAGTCCAGGGAGAACCTGGCCTGGCAGTTCAGGGTGGACTGTTCCCATGGGAATAGGGTCAAGACTGATTTGCATATGGCTGGGTTTAAACTGGAATGGCGTGGGGAGCAAAAAAAATGACGGATTTAGGCCAAGATCTCTGTACTGGAGTGAATGTTTGACATTGTTCAACATTCTGTCCATCTCATGTTCTTTTTACATTTGTTTAAATTGAAGTGGCACCCAATGGAAAAATAGAGAATGGAGTGAGGTAGAGTTGACTGGCATACACTGGAGTGGCATAGAGTGGAATAGCATACAGTGTAGTAGCACACAGTGGAATAGCATGGAGTGGAGTGGCGTTAGCCGAGTGGCATACAGTGGAGTGACATACACTGAAGAGGCATAGAGTGGAGTTGCATTCAGTGTAATAGCATAGTGAACTGCGTAGAGTGGAGCTGTGTACAGTCTAATGGCGTGGAGTGGCACATACTGGAGCAGCATATAGCAGAGTGGCACACAGTGGAATGGCGTACACTGAAGAGGAGTAGAGTGGAGTTGCACACAGTGTAATAGCATAGAGTGGACAGGCGTAGACTGGAGTTGTGCACAGTATAATGGCAGAGAGTGGAGTGGCATAGAGCAGAGTATTGTATAGTGCAGTGGCATAGAGTGTAATAGGGAGTAGTGGAGAAGTATACAGTGGCGTGGTGTATAATGGAGTGGTGAGACTGGACTGCCATACAGTGGCATGGGGTAGAGTTTTATAGTATACAGTGGAGTGGTGCACATTGGAGTGAGGTCCAATCGAATATTGTAGAATGAAGTGGCATAGAGCGGAGTTCCATACACATGTGGTGTAGAGTGGAGTAGAGTACAGTGGAGTGGCACATAGTGGAATAGCATAGAGTGGAGTGACATACACTGGAATGGTGTAGAGTAGACTAGCATGGACTAGAGTAGTATATAGCAAAGTGGCATACAGTAGAGTGGCATACACTGGAGAGGCATAGAGTTGAGTTGCATACAGAATAATAGCATACAGTGGAGTGGCATAGAGCGTAGTGTTGTACAGTCGAGTGAAAAAGAAAGTAATCGTGTATAGTGGACTAGCGTACAGTGGAGGGGCGTTTAATGGAGTGATACAGACTGGAGTGGCATACAGTGGCGTGGAATAGAGTGTAATACAATACATTGGAGTGGCATACATTGGAGTCGGTTCCAATTGAATAGCATAGAATTAAATGACATAGAATGGAGTGCCATACACTGGAGGGGCATAAAGTAGAATAGTGTACAGTTGAGTGGCATACAGTGGAATAGTGTACAGTGGAGTGTTGTAGGATGGAGAGGAATAGAGTAGAGTGGAGTGGCGTACAGTAGAATGGTAAAGAGTTGAATAGAAAATAGCGTATAGTGGAGTAGCCTCCAGTTGAGTGAAGTGCAGTGATGTACAGTGGAGTGATGTAGAAGTAGAGTGACATAGACTGAAGAGTGTAAAGTAGCATTGTGTACAGTGTATGAGCATAGAGTGGTGTGGCATAGAGTGGAATAGCGTATAGTAGAGTGGCTACAGTGGTGTGGCATACAGATGTATGTGAAATTTAGCAGCAATGTAGAATATGGTGTGCAGAGTAACACAAAAAAGTGAATTGCGCTGCCTTTTGTTTCTCCAGTTTTACCAATCCTAGCAGGGCCAAGCATGGTGACCTTGCATTCCTTTGTAAATCTGACTTAAGTAGTGAATTGCCCATGCAACACCATGAGTGATACAAGGATACCGCAATCCAATATTACAGCTAGTGCTTAATTATATTTTGGGTCATGGTGTACAGTGATAACTTTGCAGTACACTGTGGTACGTGACCATGACAAGCCAGTATGATTGGGTGATAGCTGTTTTTAGAGAATGAAAGGGCAGTCATACTGTTTTAACTACTCTTTGGCTGTGTTCAGTGTTAGGGCCTTAAATATAGGTAAGTAGTAGGTCCTTATATTGCCACTTTATTAAAGTTGGAATAGATAGGGGAAATAATGTATTTTTATATATTTTTAAATACTTTTAAGGCCATGTATTGATTTATCGTGATTTCTTTCTTTTTATCTATTGTATTTGATATGTATTTGTTTACATAATCATGTGACCATAAATGTGTGTTTTAGTTGTTCATGTAGTAATTCTGAAACTTTACATATGCAGTCTAGTTTATTTTTTGGGTTTCCTTGCTACTTTTAGTAGTATTATGCTACAAGATATCACTAAGTTGAAAAACCCTATAACTTAAAAATACTTACTCAACTTACCTGCACTACAACACAGAATCATCTAATATCTAAGACTGTCAAATGTAATAAATCTCAAGCTGATGGTTTTTGCAGTACCTGAAATTCAAAAGTCTATGGAAAATGCATTGGATTTCAACCACCTCCCTTTTTTCTTCAATCAATCAATCAATCAATCAGGGGGTTTATAAAGCACGCTACTCACCTGTGAGGGTCTCAAGGCGCTGGGCGGGGGGTGCAGCTCCGGTTCAGTCGAAGAGCGAGGTCTTGAGGTTCTTCCTGAAGGTGTGGAGGGTGGGGGAGCGTCTGATGTTCACTGGGAGCTTGTTCCATGCTTTAGCTGTGACATAGGAGAAAGATCTTCCTCCTGCTCTGCGGATGCGGGGGATCTCTGCGAGGGCAAGGTCTGCGGAGTGAAGGTTCCTCTTGGGTACGTGGAAGGAGACTCTTTCGTTGAGGTATTTGGGTCCGATGTTGTGGAGGGATTTGTAGGCGTGGGTGAGTAGTTTGAAGGTGACTCTCTTCTCGATGGGGAGCCAGTGGAGGGTACGCAGGTGTTGGGTCATGTGTTTGTGCCGTGGGGTTCCGAGGACAAGTCTGGCTGCGGCGTTCTGGATGGTCTGTAGCCTGTGTAGGAGATTTCTGTTGATTCTGGCATAGAGGGCATTGCCATAGTCCAATCTGCTGGTAATGAGTGCATGGGTGACGGTTTTTCTGCATTCTGGGGGTATCCATTTGAAGGTTTTGCGGAGGATCCGAATGCAGTTGAAGCTGGTGGAGGCGATGTAGTTAATCTGGCGGGTCATGGTGAGGGAGGAGTCAAGGATGATGCAGAGGTTCCGTGCGTGGTCTGTCGGGGTGGGTGGACTCCCAAGGGTGGAGGGCCACCAGGTGTTGTCCCAGGCGGAGGTGGAGGGTCCGAGGATGAGGACCTCGGTCTTCTCCGAGTTGAGCTTCAGGCAGCTGCTTTTCATCCAGGCGGCCACGTCTCTCATTCCATCCTGGAAACAGAGTCTGCTGTCTTCGGGGTTCTTCGTGAGGGAGAGGATGAGCTGGGTGTCATCGGCGTAAGACACTATGCTGAGCCCGTGTTGTCTGACGATGGCGGCGAGGGGGGCCATGTAGATGTTGAAGAGCGTGGGGTTGAGTGATGATCCTTGGGGGACTCCGCAGTTGATCTGTGTGGATTTGGAGAGGAAAGGAGGGAGTCTGATCCTCTGGGTTCTGCCGGAGAGGAAGGATTGGATCCAGGAGAGGGCGGTTCCTCGTATCCCTGCGTTATGGAGTATGGCTGCGAGGGTGCGATGAGAGACGGTGTCAAAAGCTGTGGAGAGGTCTAGTAGGATGAGGGCTGTGGTGTGTCCCTGGTCTAGAAGCATGCAGATGTCGTCAGTGGCAGCGAGGAGGGCCGTCTCAGTGCTGTGGTTGCTGCGGCCTCCGGACTGGGAGGCATCTAGGATGGAGTTTTCTTCAATAAAGGCGGTCAGCTGGGTGTTTACGAGTCTCTCGGTGACTTTGGCAGCGAAGGGGAGGAGAGAGATGGGCCGGTAGTTTTTCAGGTCTGACAGGTCGGCCGTGGGCTTCTTGAGGAGAGGTTTGACCTCCGCCTGCTTCTTGTCATTGGGGAAGATGCCGGATTCGAAGGAGGCGTTGATGGTGTGTCCAAGTTCGGGTGCGATGGCAGTGGCGGCCCTGTGGTAGATGTGCGGTGGCAGGGGTCCGTGGGGGCTCCCGAGTAGGTGTTCTTCATGGTCACAGTGGTGTGTTCGACGGTGGCGGGACTCCAGGTGGTGATGATCGGCTCTTTGTCGGTGGTGGTGGAGCGTGGGGTGGTGTCCGGTGTCTGTTGGCTGAAGTTATCGTAGAGGGCCTTGATTTTCAGATGGAAGTAGGAGCTGAGCTTGTTGCAGAGTTCCTGGGACGGTGTGATGTCCGTGGCTTCGCTAGGGGGTTTGGTGAATTGCTGTATGACGTTGAAGAGTTCTTTAGCGTTGGTTGCGTTGGTGTGGATCTTGTTCCTGATGAAAGTCCACTTGGTGTCTCTTATCCGCTGGTGGTATTCCTTCAGGGCGTTCCGGTAGCTGTTCAGGTCTTCCGTGGTTTTCCGGTTTCGCCAGTTCTACTCTAGGCGTCTGCAGGAGCTCCTGGCTGCTTGGTGATCGGTGGTGAACCAAGTTGCTTTCAGGGAGCATTGTTTGCCGGGGTGGCGGAGGGGTGCGAGCTTGTCGGTGCAACTGGCGATCCAGCGGTGCAGTTCTCGGGCTGCGGCGTTGGTGAAATTCAAAAGTGTATGGAAAATGCATTGGATTTCAACCCCCTCCCTTTTTTCTTGCCACTCCCTTGACCAAATGCTGCAGAACCTTCAGTCTTCCCAAAATAAAAAGGGGGAAGCAGGTATATATATAGTTGCCCCGTGCTGTGTCAGACCCGCTTTGATTTGCGAGGTGGGATTGAAGGTGGATGTTTGTGCAGCGGTCGGCGCTGTATGACTCACACGCCTCTCGATCTGGAGCACCGCGTCTTGCCAGCAAGTTTGGGACAGTGCATGGAGCTGCACACCGTGGCGCCCCCCCGGCTGTGATTTGTTGTGGCATTGGGGAGAGAGCAGTTGATTGACTGCTGAACGGGACGCTTCGGAGTGGGAGAAACCGCCATGAAATCTGCTGCGGCAAAGAGAAGGCAGTCAAACAGCTGACGTGAGTCAGGGCATTATCACGTGCACAAGCAGTTATTTAACCAAGCTCGCAGTTTTGGACTGTTTTCTTGTGCTAGTGGCATGACTTTAGGCGCATTTGGCACAAGGAACGTTTTTACATGGAGCTGGCATTGAGGAAGGCTATCAGCCGAAACGCGTCTGCCAGTTGTTTCAGACTTTGTGCACTTTTTTTTTACGTAGTGTGCCTAAATTACGTAATAAAATCTTACCTGGAGTTGCCCCGTGCTGTGTCAGACCCGCTTTGATTAGCGAGGCTGGATTGAGGTGGATGTTTGTGCAGCGGTCGGCGCTGTATGACTGACATGCCTCTCGATCTGGAGCACCTCGGCTTGCCGACAAGTTTGGGACAGTGCATGGAGCTGCACACCGCGGTGCCCCCCCGGCTGTGATTTGTTGTGGCATTGGGGAGAGAGCAGCGGATTGACCGCTGAACGGGATGCTTCGGAGTGGGAGAAACCGCCATGAAATCTGCTGCGGCAATGAGAAGGCAGTCAAACAGCTGACGTGAGTCAGGGCATTATCACGTGCACGAGCAGTTATTTAACCAAGCTCGCAGTTTTGGACTGTTTTCCTGCGCTAGTGGCATGACTTTAGGCGCATTTGGCACAATGAACGTTTTTACATGGAGCTGGCATCGAAGAAGGCTATCAGCCGAAACGCGTCTGCCAGTTGTTTCAGACTTTGTGCACTTTTTCTTAACATAGTGTGCCTAAATTGCGAAATAAAATCTTACCTGGAGTTGCCCCATGCTGTGTCAGACCCACTTTGATTTGCGAGGCGGGATTGGAGGTGGATATATATATTGCAAAGACTATATGTGAGAGGCACTCCTACAACTGGAAGATAACAATTGCTACAGAAAATGCAACATGCAAATAGTACGCAATTCATGGTATGAATACTATTCAAAACTAAATGCATGGCACAGTGCGGGATTAATAAGTATGGATGAACTGACATTTTTAAAGAATGAATTTCCGGTAATGCCGGTAATTTACTTTATTCCCAAACTGCATAAGAATGTTACATCCCCTCCAGGAAGACCTATAATTTCAGCTATAGGCGGGTTGATGGAGAATACATCAAAATATATAGACTTTTTTCTACAAGATTATGTAAAACAGTTACCTTCCTTTGTACAGGACTCTGGTGATTTTCTGAGACAATTGAATGATTTTAAATGGGACTCGAGCTATTTACTTATGTGTCTGGATGTAACATCGCTATACACAAGCATCCATCATCAGGATGGGATGCGAGCAATTGAATTTTATTTAAATTCTAGACCTCTACATTTGGCACATCATAACAAAATGCTTAGTATGATGATCCTGTATTGTTTAAATAACAACTATTTTCTGTTTGCCAACCAGGTATATCAACAAATAAGGGGAGTAGCTATGGGAGCTTGTTTCTCCCCTAGCTATTCCTGCCTCCATATGGGTTGGTGGGAGGAAATGGTACTAAACAGAGATCACAAAACAGATGTAGACAATCATGTCAGGATTTGGCTACGCTATATAGACGTTTTATTCGTAATATGGCAAGGCACTGAAGATTCAGCACAGAACTTTGTAAATAGCATTAATCAAAACAACATTAATCTACATTTTACTTCTAACATCAGCAGTACTAGTGTGTGTTTCCTTGATGTGGAAGTATATATTGAGAACAACAGAATTGAAACAAAACTTTATCGAAAGAAAACCGCAGGAAACAGCACGCTACATGCGTCCAGCCAACATCCACGTCATCTCATCCATAGTATACCCTATGGAGAAATGTTGAGGATGGGCCGCGCATGTAGTAGAGAAGGAGACCTTATAGAAGCCCAAAAAAGGAGTAAATTAAGATTCCTAGAACGAGGCTATAAGGAGAGCACCTTAGACATAGCTATTGATAAAGCCAACAAAATCAATAGAAAGGAACTCCTGATGAAGAAGGCCCTACGAGATCCTCTTTCTATTCAGAAGAGTGAAACTGAAACAAGATTGATTTTAACTTACAGTAGGGAACAGAATACCCTACGTAGAATAATCAACAACATTTGGCCAGTGGCTAGAAATGATCCAGTCATTGACAAATTGTTGCCTAAGAATCCAAACATTAAATTCTCGTAAATCCAAATCCATGAGGGATTACCTTGTAAAAAGTAGTCCAGAAGTCATCAATACTACAAACTGGCTTAGCAAACGTAAGGGATTTGTAAAATGCCAAACGTGCAGGGCATGTAAATATGGGACTAATAAAACAATGTATACTACTCCATTTTCGGATGTTCCAAAGAAAATTACAAAGTTTCTCACATGCCGTTCAGAATATGTGGTGTATGTGTTGGTGTGCTCTTGTGGGCTGCAGTATGTGGGCAGTACCAAACTACAGGCCCACAAACGTATACTGCAGCACATGAGAGCAATCACTAACAATGACCACACATACCCAATTGCACGACATTTTAAGGAGAAGCATGCCAGCAGTTTGGAACATTTATCATATTTTTTGATTGACTCAATCCCAGTTTTGAGGAGAGGGGGAAATAGGGAAGCAAAACTAAGACGCTTGGAAACCCAGTATATCATAGAACTTGATACCAAGACCCCCAATGGACACAATTCTAGTGAGGATTTTCACACATGGTTACATTAAACTAGATGTCTATAACATAACCATTCCTCATATATCAGTATTCCCTCATGTGTCCTATGTCCATATGTCTGCATTCAATACACGATAATTTGTACTTTTTAAACTAGCCTGATTAGAATCATCATGAAAATATCCTTCGGTTGCCTATTAGCATTTATGCTACATATCAAAAAGGGAAACTGGATTTTGATTCAAATTCTGTGTAGGTTCCTTTTTTAAATTTAGTTAGTTAATAAATAGCCATGGGACAGGGGCTGTTCCGGGCAATACACGTTAATCTTATTTAAGCACTTTAGCACTTTTTAGATAAACTTTGAGACGAGCCATGGTGGCTAAATGAAAAAGAATTGTGCTAGGACAATAATCCTTATGACCAGCAACAGGGAAATGTTTTAATCAACAAAAATATTTTTATAGGAGCTATGTATTTTACTAATATATTTATTGGCTTTTATAGTATTAACCAATTTGATATAGAGATTTAAAAAGTTTAATAGGCCTTTTAACATTGTTGAATTATTTATACTCTACCTTTTTATGTATTTAATATATATATACAGATTGGTTTTAGTATATACATAAATATTATATTAACATCTAATCCCTTATAACAATTAAATGTAATAATATTATTGTTTGCTGAATTTGCACAGTTTCTATGTAAGATAGTCCTGAAGTATTTTCTCTATGTTTATCTAAATCCCGTTTTGCACGAGTGAGGCACTTGGCACTTTAAAAGAGTTTGTGTAACTCCTAGAGCGCGTCATGTGATCAAGGCCGAGTGAGGCCGAAACGCGTCATGGCGGTTGTGGTGATGGACGAATAAACCTTCAATCTATGCACGAAGCCTGGGTTCGTCTCCGTTTGTTCCTGAGAAAAGGAAGTAGTGGTGAACGGTGCAACAGGAATATATATATATATATATATATATATATATATATATAACACCCGCTTCGCCTCTGAACAACCAGTTTCTCTGGAACAGACGAACGCGGACACACTTTATGGTGCAAAATGAATTTATTTGTTACCCTGCACCGCCACCATAACGCGTTTCGGCCTCCCCAAAGGCCTTGATCACATATATATATATCCAGAAAAGAGAGCGAAGTACCACTCACGAAGCACTGGTATTTATTCAAAATAAGGAGGCAGCAATCAGTCCTTACGCGTTTCGGCCATCCCAGTGTGGCCTTGATCACAGGTGAGTCAAATAAAACTGCGATAGTTCACAAATTCAAACACACTGAACACGTGACTCAAGTAAAATACTGCAAGTTCCATCATGCATCTGTAATATCCATATCTCTTGCAGGACTGGAGTGATTAGTAAAAATCTTGCTTAAATAGCTTTTTTCACCACAATCCCAAAATACAAATATTTTCCAGGCGCACAGGACACTTAAAAGTGAAAGTCACGCATTAAGTAATCATATCCTTTAGTACAGTTTTGTTCTTAGTCATGCTGCCAAGATTGTACTTGCCATAAAACCAGTGGAACAGAGTTAACAGGAGAGACGTTCTTTCCCCTCCTGTCTCCCTTTCACGCCACCTTGCTGAGGTGCTGCAATAGTAGGGTAATCCTTTATGCCTGCAAGTGGGCGTGCGGGACATGCTCCCCAAATTAAATCTGCACAAAGTTCCTCCAACTGAAGGGAGCCCCCATCCCTGCAGGGCAGCTTCGTAGTAACGGGCATGGAGCTTCCCGTGATAAACATCCAGAAAAGAGAGCGAAGCACCACTCATGAAGCACTGGTATTTATTCAAAATATGGAGGCAGCAATCAGTTCTTACGCGTTTCGGCCATCCCAGTGTGGCCCTGATCACAGGTGAGTCAAGTAAAACTGCTGTAGTTCACAAATTCACACACTAAACACGTGACTCAAGTAAAATACTTCAAGTTCCATCATGCATCTGTGATATCCATATCTCTTGCAGGACTGGAGTGATTAGTAAAAATCTTGCTTAAATAGCTTTTTTCACCACAATCCCAAAATACAAATATTTTACAGGCGCACAGGACAGTTAAAAGTGAAAAGTCATGCATTAAGTAATCATATCCTTTAGTGCAGTTTTGTTCTTAGTCATGCTGCCAAGATTGTACTTGCCATAAAACCAGTGGAACAGAGTTAACAGGAGGAGACGTTCTTTCCCCTCCTGTCTCCCTTTCACGCCACCTTGCTGAGGTGCTGCAATAGTAGGGTAATCCTTTATGCCTGCAAGTGGGCGCGCTCCGGCAATGTCCAGAGGTGCCCACCCCTGAGACATTGCAGTTTGCAATGGCAGGGCGGGAGCACGGCTCCCGCCCTGTCATTGCAAACTTCTGCTTTGCTTCATGGAAGCGAGAGCAGGAAACCTGCTCTCGCTTCCATGAAGCGAAGCAGTATTGCTTTCGGACAAGGGGAGCTGCATGTTAGCAGCTCCCCTTGTCCAAAAGCAAAGCGGCTCCCGCAGGAGGTGGGGAGCCAGCTGGGAGCGCAGGGGCATTGGGGATCCCCCACGGTCCCCAACGTAAGGCCAGGCCCCCGGGGATGGGGTCCCTGGGGCCATAATTGGCCTCAGGAGGGGGGCCACGCGGCACCCCTCCAAAAAAAAAAAGTCTGGCCAGGCCCCGGGGGATGGAGTCTCTGGGGCCAATAATGGCCCAGGGAAGGGGGGCCACATGGCCCCCCTCCCTTATACATAATTTTGTGTTTAAATAAAAAACAAGGCCATGCCCGGGGGATGGGGTCCCCGGGGCCGAAATCAGCCTCGGGAGGGGGGACGAGCGGACCCTTTCCCGTTATTTTTATTTATTTGTTTTTCTCTAAAAAAGGCTCAGACCCTGGGGGATGGGGTCCCGAGGGCCCAAAAATTACTAAGAGAAGGGGGGCCAAACAGCACCCCTTCTAAAAAATAAAATAAAAGAGAAGCCGGCATCTCGCCGGAGGCCCAGCCCCCTCCCTGCACCACTCTGCAAACACGCCTCCTGGTCCGTTCTGGGTTGGAGGATTAAGTCCCCTATAATCTTAAGGGTCCTTAGGGGCCAACTAGCCCACCAGGTACCTCCAGTAAGCCCCACACAGTGCGATTGCTGAGAGGTGGTCCGAGGCCACCCCCTTTTTACACCACTCTGCAAACACGAGGAATTCCTGAGCGCTGGTTTGAGGCCCAGCCCCCTTTCTCCACCACTCTGCAAACGCAACTACCAGTTAAAGAAGCATTTGTAATTTAATAGGTCTCGCATTTGCAAGAGTTAGAGCTATTGGCGTTGTAAATGTAAAAGTTTTTTTACTAATGTTTTTTGGAGTGGAGTGGATGTACATTGTGTGTAGTGGAATTATGTGGTATGTTGTGCAGTGAAATAATGTGGATAGAAAGTATGTGGTATTTAGTGTATAGGAATTATGTAGAGTGGGATTATGTGTTATGGAGAGTAATTATGTGGTATGGTAGTCTGTGTTGTGGAGTGGTAACCTTAGGTTTAGTCTTCCTTGTTTCCATAGAAGCTAAACTATGAACTCAATTAGACAAAAAAAGAAGGAATCACTGAGGAGCACTTCTGGACCTAGTCAGAGGTATGAGCAGGGCCACTGGAATTATGCGACTGTTTGGCTGCACCGACTTTGCACAATTATACATTTTCCACATTAGCCACATAATCCATCATCTGCTGCCTAATCTGCAGATTTGAACAAAAAAACCTTATTTCGAGCTCAAACGGCTCAAACCTTACAAAAAATGCAGCAACAGGTGTTACAGCGTGGTGGAAGGCCATTTGCAAACCTAGAATGGTCACCTGCTACTTATTGCTAAATGTGGGCATTAAATTGGTACTAATGGTGTGCAAACCACTCTTGCTTCATTCTGCGCCTCTCTTGCCTCTTTCTGCATTTCTCTTGCTTCTTTGTGCACCTTTCTTCCTTTTTCTGCACTTCTTTTGTTTCTTTCTGCACATTTCTTGCTTCTTTCTGCACCCCACGTGCCTCTTTCTGCACCCCTCTTCCCTCTTCTTGCACCCCTCTTGCCTATTTCTGCACCTCTGTTGCTTTTTTCTGCACTCCTCTTGCTTCTTTCTGCACTCCTCATGCCTCTTTCTGCACCTCTGTTCCTTCTTTCTGCAGTTCTTTTCTTTCTTTCTGCACCTCTTGCTTCTTTCTGCACCCCTGTTGCTTCTTTCTGCACCCCTCTTGCCTCTTTCTGCACCTCTGTTCCTTCTTTCTGCACCTCTTTTGTTTCTTTCTGCATGTCTCTTGCTTCTTTCTGCACCCCTTGTGCCTCTTTCTGCACCCCTCTTCCCTCCTTTTGCACCCCTCTTGCCTCCTTCTGCACCTCTGTTGCTTCTTTCTGCACCTCTTTTGTTTCTTTCTACACCTCTCTTGCTTCTTTCTGCACCACTTGTGCTTCTTTCTGTATCCCTCTTCCCTCTTTCTGCACCCCTCTTGCCTCTTCCTGCACCTCTGTTCCTTCTTTCTGCACTTCTTTTATTTCTTTCTGTACCCCTCTTGCTTCTTTCTGCACCCCTCTTGCCACTTTCTCCACCCGTTCCCCCTTTTTGCATCTCTGTTGCTTCTTTCTGCACTTCTCTGCTTCTTTCTGCACCTCTGTCCCTTCTTTCTGCACCCCTTGTACCTCTTTCTGCACCCCTCTTCCCTCTTTCTGCACCCCTCTTGCCTCTTTCTGCACCTCTGTTCCTTCTTTCTGCACTGATTTTGTTTCTTTCTGCACCTCTCTTGTTTCTTTCCTGTATCCCTCTTACCTCTTTCTCTACCCCACTTCCCCCTATCTGCATCTCTGTTGCTTCTTTATGCACCTCTCTTGCCTCTTTCTGCACCCCTCTTGCCTCTTTCTGCACCTCTGTTCCTTCTTTCTGCACTTCTTTTGTTTCTTTCTGCAGCTCTTTTGCTTCTTTCTGCAGCCCCTTGCCTCTTTCTCCACCCCTCTTCCCTCTTTCTGCACCCCTCTTGCTTCTTCCTGCACCTCTGTTCCTTCTTTCTGCACTTCTTTTGTTTCTTTCTGCAGCTCTTTTGCTTCTTTCTGCAGCCCCTTGCCTCTTTCTCCACCCCTCTTCCCTCTTTCTGCACCTCTCTAGCTTCTTTCTGCACCCCTCTTGCCTCTTTCTCCATCCCTCTTCCCCCTTTTTTCATCTCTGTTGCTTCTTTCTGCACTTCGCTTGCCTCTTTCTCCGCCCCTCAGCCGTCTTTATGCACCTCTGTTGCTTCTTTCTGCACTTCTCTTGCTTATTTCTGCACCTTTCTTGCTTCTTTCTGTACCCCTTGTCCCTCTTTCTACACCCCTCTTCCCTCTTTCTGCACTCCTCTTGCCTCTTTCTGCACCTCTGTTGCTTCTTTCTGCACTTCTTTTGTTTCTTTCTGCACCTCTCTTGCTTCTTTCTGCACCCCTCTTGCCTCTTTCTCCACCCCTCTTCCCCCTTTTTGCACCCCTCTTGCCTCTTTCTGCACCTCTGTTCCTTCTTTCTGCACTTCTTTTGTTTTGTTTCTGCAGCTCTCTTGCTTCTTTCTGCAGCCCCTTGCCTCATTCTCCACCCCTCTTCCCTGTGGAGAGGTGTGGTGCAGCGGCCAGGGCAGCTGACTTCGGAGCACAGGGTTCACGGTTCAATCCCCGGCTCCAGCGGCAGCTTAGCTCAGCACCATGTGACTCTGGGCAATAGCTCACTTAATTTCCACTACGGCCCCCAGCGCCTTGAGACCCGTAAGGGTGAGTAGCTGCGCTATATAAAAACGGACTTACATTTTTTTTCCCTCTTTCTCCACCACTCGTGCCTCTTTCTACACCTCTGTTGCTTCTTTTGGCACTTCTCTTGCCTCTTTCTGCACCCCTCTTGCCTCTTTCTGCACCTCTCTTGCTTCTTTCTGCACTTCTGTTGCTTCTTTCTGCACTTCTCTTGCCTCTTTCTGCACCCCTCTTGCCTCCTTCTGCACCTCTGTTGGTTCTTTCTGCACTGCTTTTGCTTTTTTCTGCACCTCTCTTCCTTCTTCCTGCACCTCTCTTGCCTCTGCCTACACCTGTGTTGGTTCTTTCTGCACTGCTCTTGCTTCTTTCTGCACCTCTCTTGCTTCTTTCTGCACTTTTGTTGCTTCTTTCCGCACTTCTCTTGCCTCTTTCTGCACCCATCTTCCCTCTTTCTGCACTCCTATTTGGTTCTTTCTGCACTGTTGGTTCTTTCTGCACTGCTCTTGCTTCTTTCTGCACCTCTCTTCCCTCTTCCTGCACCTCTCTTGCCTCTGTCTGCACCCCTGTTCCCTCTTTCTGCACCTCTTTTGCCTGTTTCTGCAACTCTCCTCCTTCTTTCTGAACTTCTCTCGCCTCTTTCTGTACTCAAATGGGAAGTGCAAGCTGTCAAGTTTAAAGGTCTGCGTGCTCTTGTGACTGAGGTATATGTCTACTTGTATATGTATTCTTACATGTGTTATGCATCTGAAGATGGTAGCGTAAAAAGCGGGTAACTTCTCCTATAGGTGGTTATATCTTCTCAGTTCTGCTCTGTCATTCGGTTGCACAGGCAGACATGTCTTATGTATATATGTGTTATAGAGCCCCTCAAATATACTATTGAATACCCATGTGCCCTGTATTGTGAGCAGAAAGAAATGCATACACCTTTTTTTACACAAATTTACAGAGTATGCTGTTTGAAACACAGGTATTCAAGTGTTTGTATGTTTATTTTCATTTAACATGTCACTAGGTAAAAGCATAGACACGCATGCATACCTTCACAAACTTGGTCAAACTTACAACAGTGATATGCTTAGGATTGCTGTTTTATATTTGGTCAGTTATATTCTGAGCAGTCGAATAATAGTGAACCTTCAAGAGAAAAGTGAGGCTTAAGACATATTCGGAGAAGGATTAGTCATTAGGGTACTTTGTATGAGTCTGTTGTACGGTAAAGTCAAAGTAGGCCTCTTTCTGCACCTCTCTTGCCTCTTTCTGCATTTCCCTTGCTTTTTTCTGCGCCTTTCTTCCTCTTTTCTGCACATGTCCTACCTATGTAGGCATAGTTAGAAATTAGAATTTAAAAACCTTAGAAATTCACTGAAAAACCGGAGGTTTCAGGGATGTTATAGTTAGTGATTAGCATTTAAAAAACCTTAGAAATTCACTGAAAAAACCACAGGTTTCAGGGACATTATAGTTAGGGATTAGCATTTAAAAAACCTTAGAAATTCACTGAAAAAAACACAGGTTTCAGGGACGTTATAGTTAGTTGGACATTTCACTCGTATAAAACCAGAGAAATTCGGCCGTTATAGTTAGTTGAGCTAACTATACCTCGCGCCCCTGCAATGCACTGCTGATGACGTCACATATTACATCACTCATGACCTGGTCAGTGACATCACTGATGACATCCAACAGTCCTTGTGCTTAAACTGATTGGCTGCCATCACTTCAAACCAGGAAGTGTTGGCAGCCATCTTGGGACTCGGTTTGAGTCAAGTCCCAGAAAAAACATGAACAAAAAGAAAAGGGGGCAGGCTAGGAATACCCTGACCCCTTAGGCTTCTTGGGGGGTCCCACAAGGACCGTGCAGGGTCAAAAAAGCATTTGCTATTATTTAATTTTCACAAAGAGCCACATTAAATCCACGCTTCCCACCGAAAATGTGCATTATTTGAAAAATTCAACCACACCTGCTGTATTAGCTTTACAAGTGAGCATGTGCTTGCAAAAACTGTTCGGAACTTCTGACCTACTGGTCATAGAGAATGTTTCAAATTCAGAGCTACAGGATAATGTGGGAAAGGAAATAGAAAAGACTAGACTGTGAGCATGTAGTTGTAGTTCTAATGCAAAAATTGACTGATGCATTGAATAAGGTGTAAGGTTTTTTTATTCAAGGAGGAGAATATGTGGGATTGTTTGACAATACCTTGCAAAAAATGAATTTTCTGCTCCCGTGTGAATCCATGGATCTACCTGGGGAGTTAGACGGGGGCGCACTGAGCCTGGCGGATTCGCCCGTGGAGTTATACGGGGGCCGCGCTGAGCCCCACGTATGGATCCACGGATCCGGTGAAAACTGGTATGCAATTGGGCTATCTTTTGAGGAGTGTTGGAAAGGGTTAACCATAAGAACCAATCGGAAGATCTGTAGCAGAAGTTAGATCTGAAAGAGCGATTGTGATTCGCTTTGTGATTGAGTAACTTTCATAGCAAAGTTGAAAAGGTTGACATTAATGGTTGCCTTGTATGAGAGTTGTGTACCATTTTTCAGCATGGTTTCAGCTCCTTCTCATAGAGAAGAAATTCTAACAGATATTGAGAAAAAATATAGAGATCAACAAACACACTTAACAGGTATGTGTAGTAAAATGCAGTTTAATTGAAAAGGTATTACTACAGGGATCATTGTATATAAGGGGAATGACAGTCAGCAACATGTTCATAAGAACTAAAAAGGAATATAAATAATGCCTATGTGATAGCAGGAAGGTTATAGTTTCCTTTTAGCAAAGAAAACTGAACTGTTAGGTAGGCCAAAGATAGGGATTACAGCAGGGGACTTTGTTGTTAAGAGCTGAAATATATTCTTGTCAGTTTAAGTGAGTTACATATGGACTTGTAGTCACTTATGCCGATATATATGTATACTAAGATGCATACTGCAACTTATATAGCTATTAATGGAAGGATAGTGGCAGTGACACAGCTGGTGAGAAATCGAGAGGAGTGCTTAAATAATCATGCACACATCCAAATATCTTTTGCTTTACAATAGTATTGCAACCCCTTGCATGGGCCATTATATATCCTACTACCTACCATATTTTCATAAATATCTGGTGGGATACTTATAAAGGCACTCATGCACTAAGTGATCTATGTAGCTAATAGTAACAGAAGATAGCGTGGTAACCATACAAATACTATTTTAAATATACCTCAGTGCTTGTACTATACATTGTGAGTGTGCACCTTTAGTGCCAGATTGATTTCTTATTAAAAACATTAGTTATGAATGCTTAAAGTGTTGTTTTACTACAGAACGTTCATTACTGAGCTAGTCTGTAAGTAAGTCATAGAGCAGTTTGCTTTGTGTTTAAAACATTAAGCATGTACATTAAAGTTTTAGTTAGTTACATAAGCACTTCCAGACTGTTATGCTCATTTATATACCTAAACTGCAAGTGATATTATTATTTACAAAAGGATAGAGCTAATGAGACTTGCAGTAATAGTGAAAGGGTTGCTTATACATTCAGACACACATGCAGACATCGGTTATATTTCCATCACTGTTGCAGCTAGTTGTACACATAGTTACATATCCCTGCAGTCACTATATTTACTTAACTATCTGGTGGGACAATTATGGAGGGTCCGATATCCTGAGGCAGAATTGCAGTGAAGGACTGAATGAACCTACTCATGCATCTACAAAAGTATTACTTTAAAGATAGTTGAAACCAACTACTGCACGGTATTTATGTTTAGATTTACTGTTAGCTCCAATTGCCATTAGATAGTCTTGTCAACAATTCTCAAAGTAACATTTTACTACATAAAATAGAGCATTAACCTAAGCTGTAGATAGGTGATAGAGGAGAATGCTTTCTAGTTAAAAGTTGATCCTATGAGACATTCACATATACCCTGACATACCCATGGACACTCTGATACATTGACTAACATACTCACCCACTCATTCATACACACACTAATACACTCTGGCATTCACTGATACAAATGCTGACACAGTTATTCACACAGTAACTCACCCAAGGATATAGTAATGTTGCAGGGATTCTGCACATACACAGAACTATGCGCAGGATTATGGGACCTCGGTGTATAGGGGCTAAGCCTTCCCACCACCTTAGTGTTCATGAGCCCAGGACCGACTAGCTATAGTGCCTCACTCACTCTCCTACACACTCATAGAGAAGCAAATGATTAGACACCCCAGAACACAACACTCCCGACTCTCTCAGGAATCGCGCTAACGAGGCAAAACCCTTTCCCTTTCACTCTTGTTTCTGTCCACAATAAAGTCTTACAGAGACACGAAATAGTTTAGAATATTTATTTGAACTATCATGCTCTATAATGCAGTGTACGTGCCACAACAAGCAGAAAAAAGCATAATACAAATATTGTCAGCATATCAACAAGGCCATATATCAGGAAGGGAGGCAATAGAGAGAAGGCAGTTCAGCCTAACCTCCCTCCCCTTGCTAGGAATTGGTATTATTATATAGCAGAAGATCTCTGGGTTTTGTCAGCAGACCCCATACCTTAGTGCCTAAATGGTAGATCTACATCACAGGAACCACATTGCTCTTCTCCCTAGAAAGGTCCATCTACAAGTGTGTGTTTTTCATGCGTGCATCCCCGTCATATCAAAATGCTAGGGCCTGACTAGAACAAAACAATAAGGGGAATTGTTTATCGACCTTGCTCACAATGTTCAGACTAAACTCCAGGAACAGGCAGAGAACGAACACAGCGAACAGTTCCCATGTGAAAAGTACGGACAGAGACCTTGCAAAAAGAAAAGCAGCTAGTAATGTGTGCAAAGCTGAATCATGGCTGAAGGGCTCATGCTAACTTAGTGATGTCAATAATGTCCCTACTGGCCACGTGACAGTAATACATACAATAACACACCACGGTATACTTTCATACATTGATGGACACACTGTGTCAGTCACTCTAGCATAAACTGAAACATCACATCACACATTCATACATACACTGACACACCCATTGACACACTGATGCATTTACTGATACATGCATGGACACACATATGAATTCAGTAAATAGTCACACTCACTAATGCATACTCACTAACACTCTAGGAATTACTTATATATAAATTGAGACACATAGATACACTGATGTATTTTATAAAATAGTCACTCAGTAACTGATACACAGACTAAGACAGTCTGAGGCTCACTTATACATATACTAACACAGCCATGGACACACCAAGTCATTAACCAACACACTCACACAGTTACATATGCATATCGTAACACAGTATAGGAGTCTGTGATAAGTATATTAAGATACATATGGACACTCTGATGCATTCACTGATACAAACATATACTCACTGATAAATACGATAATGCACCCTGGAAATCACTAATACATATCCAAAGACATCTATCAAGATACACAGAAAAGTAGACAAAATATTAAACATACCCTTCTAAGTTTTAGTGACTGATACATGCACTTTTACACTTATGTTCGCACTTATATATGGATTGTCATGGCCATGCTGAAAGTGATATAGCTATTGAGAAAAGGAAAGAGTGAATGACACAGACACTGAGACAGTAAGAGGGTGCTTATATATTCTAATATTTAGCTAAATAGCAGTTAGGCTTGGGCCTTTAATGGCCTTTAATGGTCGATATAGCCTGCTATGCTGGGTTATAAGGCTATAATAAGACAGCTGCTACCTAGGAAGTCAGTGACAGATATGTATATGGTAGTGAAGACACTCCCACAGCTAATTATTTGCACAATGCAATGTAATAGTATTTTCTGTAGAGCTAAATGTATTTTGTATTTGATTTCCAGATATCTACTTGTATTGGAAAAAAATCAGAATGCCTGATAAGACAGAAAGAAGAAAGAAACAGAGGAAACAATACTACGTAATTGAAACTGAGACTTAAAAGACTGACAAGGTGGACAATGTGGACAAGAAAAAAGAACAGCTGGTAGGAGCGCTACAGACGTTTTTAAAAAGTATGTAGAAGATTGCAAACTGAAAGTAATTTGTCCAGTAAAAAGAGGAGTTTAAAATCAAATGATAAAAAGAAAAGGACTACATGGTTCTAAAAGTGGAAAAACAGAACTTAACTTGGAGACAGAAACAGTTTAAGGCGATAAGAGTAAAAAAAAAAATTGAAATCGAGTAATACAATATCTTGAAAAGAGAAGTACTATAGTTTAACAAAAGCAACATATTGAGAGCATAGTGGACAAAGCCTTTGCTCTGAAGAGAAAACATTTTATCTTAATATTGAACAGAATGAAGACACTAGACAAAACAATAGTATGCATGAAGAAAAGAACGTTAGGGAAAAGGCTGAAATACAAAAGTAATTTTTGTAAAGTGTTTAGAGGTGAATGGATACTTACATCTAGCACAGTACCTTTTGTTAATGAAGAGAGCTACTTGCAAGAGAGCACATTAGTTCATGCAGTTGACACAAGCGGTCGTTGCTATGAAGCAAAAGAACTCCAATAGAAAAAGAACAGATAGTTCCAAGGAATATAGAACAAGCGTAAATCGGCTCCTGTGTACAAGTGGATGTGTAGTAGTATTTGTACAATCCATCAGGAAATAAATTGATAAATCAAAAACATTTTAAAGAGAATTTTCATGAAGAAGTCTGAAACAGAAAATTTAAATGCTCCAAGGATCAGATCCCTGCAAAGTTAGAAAATACACTAACTTACAAAACAATTCACTGGCATGTCTTTCAAAGAAAGTGTGTAAAAGTACTTTTTCATCACTTTAGAATGTTAGCTGTGCATCATTCAAAAATGCAAAATTTATTAAGGAGACTTTATAATGTAAAAACTCCAGCCTTATTTTTAGGAGATATGAATAGAGCTCTATTACATGGCACTGTGGCAGAGGTTGAGAAAGTGTGTGAAGAATATTCAGCTCCATTTCTTTGGTCCAGAAGAAGAGTATAAGAAAAATGAGGAGATAGTGAGTGGAGGTGTACACCAACAGGACACAGAGATTAGTATTGAAAAATTTGGAAAAGAGACAGGAAAGTTCAATGCACTATGTTCTGAAAAACCTGAATATGTTTGTATTTGTTGTCGCCACACTCACTACATGAACCAAACTCGTAATATAGTTGTATATTTTAAAACTGAGCAAGATAACAGAGATGAGTGGCAGAAATTTGGTACATATATATATTGGTAGAAAAATGCTTTGATTTAGCAACAAAGTAAACAATGTGTAAGTATTGTTATGATAAACTAGAGTGCATTAAAATGCCAGCTAGAGCAATTCATAACACATTAGAGTTGGCACCTATCCCACAAGATCTTGAGCAATTAAATGTGTATGAATCAATACTAATACAAACTGTCCATCCATTTCAAGCAATAATTCAAATGGATCTAAAATAGGGAAACTACAAAGAGGACTTAAAGGAAAAGTTATCTATTTACCTTTCGATTTTTAAAATAAATTGCCACTTTGGGTGTTGATAGAGACATAGATGGAGTGCCCACGAAAATGGAGTGCCCACGAAAAGTAAACAAATCAGGCTAAAGTTAGTGAATGTGAATAAAGTTTAAAAAGCCACATTATACTTGAAAGAAAATGTTTTTTACAGAAATATGGATATTATTGAAGATGTAAGCTGTATTGATGATGAACCTCTACAATTAAGTTGGCAAATAGAAAAAGTGGATAAGAAAAAGTCAGAAGAAATATTTGAGCACTACTGTATACCTCCACTTCATTCAAAAGTAGTTTTTGAGGGTGCCATTGATTTCTTTCAAATGAAATAAGCTCCAAAGAGTGTGTGGGAGAAATGTTTAGAGGCCCGCTGCTTTCCACAGCTGTTTCCCACAGGAGTAGGCTGCTGGTACAATGATCAGCCTGTACAAATAACAGCAGCTGAATACAGGTCAACAAGAACATATTTAGAGGACTCTAGGTTTCAACAGTGTATTTCCTATATATTCTAAGGGTGGATGGTGAACTCCGCTCCGCCAGCGGAGTTTGCAGAGTTTTACCAACTCCGCGCTACACTAGGAACGCGGAGTTCAGCAAAAACTCTGATTCCGCGGTGGAGCGGAGTTTGCCTGGCCACCCACCCTGAGGCTGCCGCAGGCATACCTGGTCACGGTGCTTCTCCGCCGTGCCGTGCCCTGCCCTGCCTGGGCTGTCCTCCTCCTCCTGTCTGTCTCCTCTCCACTCCAGGCTGGTCCATGGCAAAACAAAACCCCTACGCTCTTGGGAGGCCTGCGCATGCACGTGCGTGCACATGCACAGTCCTCCCAAAATGTAGAGATTAGGAGTTTCATTTTGCCATGGATGAGCCTGGAGACTGGAGGAGATAGCCAGGAGGAGGAGGACAGCCCGGGCAGGGCACGGCACGGCACGGCAGAGAAGCATCAGGTAAGCCATGCAGGTGGCTGCCTGCATCATGCTGCATGCAGGCAGGGGGCGGAGTAGAGGGGAGCGGAATTCCACTGAGTTTTTAGCCAACTCCATGGAGTTCCACGAAGTGGCGCTCCGCCAACTCCGCCCAGGGTTAATATATTCTACCTGTTATTTGAGAGTGACTTGTCAGGATTGTCTTATGCTGTGAACCATATTTTAAAGACAGGTGTTAATCTGCAAATGTTTATGCAAGGGAGTTTGTTGATAAAATGCAAGGTAAGGATCAAAATCTGGAGTATAACAATCAATTTGATGGAATGTGCACATGGAATGAATGAATGCTGGTATCGTCATGATGGAGAACATAAATGTATGCTCTGAAATTTTGGTGCACCTACTTGGTGCACATTTGCAGGTGGTAGTGAGAGAATCCAAGGAGGAGGTCATGGGACGTGGGGGCGCCAAAAGTGATTGTCGCAATGTGCGCCACCAGCGCTAGTAGAAATAAACTCGAACATTAAGGATATTAGTTTGAAAACAGCAGGAGAACTTTGCTCTTTGGATCCTGCTAATGTATGTAGGTATTTTAATCACAAGCTTCAAGCAATGCTAGCTTTCATATGGAATAAAACAATTTGTCCTCTTAGAGAAAGTATGGATTTCTTTTGGCGAAAAGAATACCAGGCCAAAGGTGCTGCTCATATACACATGCTCTTATGGATAAAAGATGCACCTAAATTTGGAACTGATACTGA
The DNA here is from genome assembly GCA_963921515.1 of Calotriton arnoldi. Classification (NCBI taxonomy): domain Eukaryota; kingdom Metazoa; phylum Chordata; class Amphibia; order Caudata; family Salamandridae; genus Calotriton; species Calotriton arnoldi. The sequence goes on from CAWUFW010000839.1 coordinate 542,214, forward strand.
TGACTGTGTACTGCCTTTCATAGAACAGCATGCTACCTGCACCATCCCAGATGAGAGTAATACCAAAACCCTAAGACAACAAGTTCTACAGTCCGAAACACATAGATGTGTGAAATATTGCTGCCTAAGATACAGATGTAAAGGTACATTTTATACCAGATGTGGTTTTGGATTTCTAAGGCCTCTTATCTTCAAAGGAAGAGTGAATAGCTTTCTGCAGTGAGATACACCCTCACAAGAAAATCACCAAAACATACATATAATCTGAGCAGATCAGAGGCCTCCAAATATATTCATGATTACAATCCTGTTATTCTAAAATTATGGAATGCAAATATGGACTTACAGTTTGTTGCAGTCAATTCCATTGTTGTTACACGCTATGTCACTTCATACATCACAAAGTTGGAGAAAACAGAGATGAAGGAAACATGGAAGGAAATTTCTGCAGATAAATCTCTATGTATGAAATTGTACAGTTTCTCTTTGAAAATGCTTTCACATATGGAGATAGGTTGTTTTGAGTGATGTGACAGATTGAGTTCATCTTGCTTATTCTCAAAGTCTAGGGGAATTGTTTGGGTTAGTCTAGGCCTTGCCGATACGTGAAACAGAGTCTTGAAATATTTCCCAGAAATTCAGTACCTAGCAGAGGGTGATCCAGAGAGTACACATCTGACAAAAAACAAATATGTTGGATACCTACTATCCAAGAAGAAGTGCACACCTCGAAAATATGTGTCTATATGAAATTCTGCAACACTATAGGTACAGGAACAATGTGACAGAAAACATTGATGAAGGCAAATATGCTGTAGTTGGTTGAGATGGTTGTTTGGTTCGGTATGCAAAAGGTGACTTAATAAACCATAGAAAAACGTACTTGTCAAACTGCTGAGAAAAAATTATTTTTTAACTTAGCCCTTCTCCAGCTATTCAAACCTTGGTGTTGTGAAACAGAGTTCCTTGGACAAGGTCACTGCTACGAAGATTCTTTTAATGATGTAAAAGATAGCATTCAATGCCCAATATTTCCAAACTGCATCAAAATATTAAATGAAGAAATTGAACAAGAGGAAACAATTGCTACAGAGATAGCAAAGGATAGTTCCCAAAGCAGCCAGAATTCCAAACCCCTCAGTCAAGATCCTCTTGGAGAGCAATAATTGAAAATGAAGCTCCCATTGTAATGAATGTGGTGCAGACATCAATGCAGCAAGGAAAAGAAGAAAATGTTGACTTGGAACAGTTAGCGCAACAACTCAATAATGAATATAAAAAGATACATATGAAAATGAAATCAAAAATAGACCATGGATTCCTCCATGAAAACAATTAATGTAAATGTTCAAGTTTTAAGCCAATTCTTTTATATGTTAGCGGACAAGCTGGGACTGGGAAAGACTTTTTAATTCAAGCTCTAACCACTTAGCTATAAAGGAGTACAGAGTCCATTTTGTTGTGTGTAGTAACAGCACCTAATGGATTAGGTGTACGCAACATCAAAGGAATTACATTACATTGTCTACTTATACTACCTGTTGAATACAATAATAAACTGAAATGCCAAAAGTTGTCTGGTGAAGCTTGCCACAAAGTTTCCAGAGTTTTGAAGAAATCATTTAATCATCAATGAGGTGAGCATGGTCTCAAACTTAGGGGCTGATTACGATGTCGGGCGGGCTTTGTCCGCCCGCCATCGTAGCGGTGATTGGGACCGCCTGCCAGACATGCGGTGGTCCCACCACTGCAATTAGGATGTGACTGCCATACTGGCGGGCGCATCCTGGGCCTTAAACATTGCGGGCGGTGCTGCTGGCTGCAGCACCGTCCGCAATGTGAAAGGTGCTTGCACCGCATTTCCCTGCACCACGTGGCAGGCACCACGTGGTACCTGCCACTTGGTGCATGGAAATGCAGGGGGGGGCCCGCAACGGGCTCCCAAACCCAATCCCCGCCAGCCTTTCCATGGCGGCATCACCGCCATGGAAAGGCCTCTTAAAACCCACATCCTAATATGGCGGACGGTGCCTGCTAGTCACCGCCACCATATTAGTGGCCCTGCTCTGCCCACCAGGCAATCGGTGCGATTGCCACAGGCGGAAAAGTGGCGGACGGACTTTGCGTCCGCCGCGATACTCACCGCCATCCTAATATGGCGGTGGGTAATTCTCACTTTGATGGCGATCGTTCCGCCATCGTAATGAGCCCCTTAATTCTTGCCTTTGTGCATTTGAGAATGCAACAAATATTGAAGACCGAGCATGAAGTACTTTTTGGAGGAAAGCATTAATTGTTTTTGGTGATTTAGTGCAACTTATCCCTGTCAAAGCACAACCAGTTTTGAAGACGCTTTTACATGAAGATACACAAAATTATTTAGGAAGTATTGGAAAGTGAACATTTGGTTGAATTTTGAATAAAAATAATTCATTAGAAGCATGCATCAAGCATCTGATATACAATATGGAAATATTCTGTAAGATATCAGAGTAGTAATACTGTCAAAAGAAGGAGGACATTGCTTGCGAATTGGTTTCAAAAGAACTTATTTCCTTCTAAAAGTTCTGCAGCAGAGCAAATGTTTGAATTTATTCAACAGCAAAAATCTATTCTCTGTTTATTGCCAACTCTGCAAGAATGTACCTCTTTCAATGAACAATTGCCACAAGTAGAGAAAGAACAAATATTGGATCTGACAGCAATTGACAAAATGGAACATCAACGAGTGACAATACTGTTGACTGAAAAACTACAATGAAAACTGAATTCTTTGGGAAAGTGTGTTTCCAAAACTGCAGGATTAGAAAAGTGTTTACTTGTTGCTAAGAACTGTGGGATCATTTTGCGGTATGATTTAATTGTTGTGGAAGGATTAGTGAATATAGTTAACCCTTTCGGTGCTCATGACGGAATGGTTCCGTCATGAGCACCGGTGCTCCTGTGCTCATGACGGAACCATTCCGTCATGAGGACAGGGGCACGAAATCCCTCTGCTGCAGACAGCAGAGGGATTTCCCTTTTTTTTATTGGCCTCGGGAGGTTGGGGAAGAGCTTCCCCAACCTCCCGGGGCCAATTTGCATTTTTATTGCAATGCAGATCACGCGCATGGCACGCTGTCGTCATTGCAATGAAAATGAAACTGAAACTTAGTTTCAGTTTCATTGTTTCAGTGCTCTTGGGGCTATCTCAGCCCCCGAGCACCGAAACAGATGGGAGAGGTATCGTTGGAAAGCGGAGAATCTCTCCTTTCCAATGGTACCTCCCTAGTGGATCCCTGCTTGGGGATTGCCCCAGGGGCGATCCCAAGCAGGATCTACCCACTAGGCACCAGGGAGGGGGGGAGCGGCCCCTTGGGCAAGGGCCTTGGCTCCCCCCATATCTTTGGGCCTAATTCAGGCTTTCTGCCCCCCCTGGGAGGCAGATGGGGGTTCAGCCCCCAATCTGCCCCCCCGGGGGGCAGAAAGCCCACTAGAACCAGGGATTTTTTTCTATATAAATTAGGGGTGGGGGCTGCCCAATATTGGCACGCCAATGCCCCCATCCCCCCTGGACAATTAGAGTCTTTCTGCCCCCCCTGGGGGCATATGGGGGCAGTAGCCCCCAATCTGCCCCCCCCGGGGGGGCAGAAAGCCCACTAGACGCCATGGTTGGTTTTTTGTACATTTAATTTAGGGGTGGGGGCTGCCCAAGATGGGCATGCCAATGACCCCAGCCCTCCCCCCACAAAATTCCAGTCTTTCTGCCCCCCTGGGGGGGGCAGAAAGCCCAGTAGAAACCAGGGATTTATTTTATTATGTAAATTAGGGGTGGGGGCTGCCCAATATGTGCACGCCAAAGCCCCCAAACCCCCTGCACAATAACATTCTTTCTGCCCCCCCTGGGTGCAGATAGGGGCGGTAGCCCCCAATCTGCCCCCCCGGGGGCAGAAAGCCCACTAGATGCCAGGGTTTTTTTTTGCGATTAATTTAGGGGTGGGGGCTGCCAAAGATGGGCATGCCAATGCCCCCACCCCTCCCTCCACAAAATTCCAGTCTTTCTGCCCCCACGTACCCTAGACACCAGGGATTATTGTTTTTTATAGGCCCGGGGTGGGGGCTGCCCAGAATGGGCATGCAAATGCCCCCACCCTACCCCCCAAAGAAAACTAAAGACTTGCTGCCCCTCTAGGAGGAAGATGGGGGCAATAGCTCCTGATCTTCCCCCGGGGGGGCAGAAAGCCCACTAAGCGCCAGGGATTTTTTTTTTATATAGGTAGGGGTGGGGGTTGCCCAGAATGGGCATGTCAAGGCCCCCACTCCCTCAAAAAATGATACAGTCTTTCTGCCCCCCCTGGGAGGCAGGTGGGGCAATAGCCCCTTATATGCCCCCCCGGGGTGGGACAGAAAGCCCACTAGCCACCAGAGATTTTCTTTTTCCAAAGTTCGGGGTGGGGTTTGCCCAAAAAAAGATGCCACAGCAAGCCATACCTCCCTGAAATCCCCCGGGTGTCTAGTTTTCAGAAATGTGTGGGTTTGGTAGGTTTCCATAGCTGGCCGCCGAGCACGGGGCCAAAAACCCAGGTGACCCCCTTGCAAAACCAGGTTGTTTTGTGGTAGGCAATTTTGATGTCGCCTCAATACGTTTTGGGCCCTTGGCTGTCGCGGGTACTTGGGCCTCCCACACGAGAGAGGCACCATTTTTATCGGGAGACCTGAGGGAACGCTGGGTGGTAGGAAATTTGTGTCAGCCCGGTAATGCCACAACTTTCCCACACAAAAATATGTGGAAAAAGTGATTTTTTCAGCTAAATTTGAGGTTTGCAGGGGATTCTGGGTAAGAAAAAGTTGGGGGATCCACGCAAGCCATACCTCTCTATAATCCCCTGGGTGTCTAGTTTTCATAAATGTGTGGGTTTGGTAGGTTTCCCTAGCTGGCCACCGAGCACAGGGCCAAAAACCCAGGTGACCCCCCCTTGCAAAACCAGGTCGTTTTGTGATAGGCAATTTTGATGTTGCTTCAATATGTTTTGGGCCCTTGCCTGTCGCGGGTACTTGGGCCTCCCACACGAGTGAGGCACCATTTTTATTGGGAGACCTGGGGGAATGCTGGGTGGTAACAAATTTGTGTCAGCCCGGTGATGCCACAACTTTCCCACACAAAAATGTGTGGAAAAAGTGATTTTTTCAGCTAAATTTGAGGTTTGCAGGGGATTCTGGGTAAGAAAACGTTGGGGGATTCACGCAAGCCATACCTCCCTGGAATCCCCCGGATGTTTAGTTTTCAGAAATGTGTGGGTTTGGTAGGTTTCCCTAGCTGGCCGCCGAGCACGGGGCCAAAAACCCAGGCGACCCCCCTTGCAAAACCAGGTCGTTTTGTGATAGGCAATTTCATTGTCGCCTCAATACGTTTTGGGCCCTTGCCTGTCGTGGGTACTTGGGCCTCCCACACGAGTGAGGCACCATTTTTATCGGGAGACCTGGGGGAACGCTGGGTGGTAGGAAATTTGTGTCAGCCCAGTGATGCCACAACTTTCCCACACAAAAATGTGTGGAAAAAGTGATTTTTACAGCTAAATTTGAGGTTTGCAGGGTATTCTGGGTAAGAAAACGTTGGGGGATCCACGCAAGTCATACCTCCCTGGAATCCCCCGGGTGTCTAGTTTTCAAAAATGTATAGGTTTGTGAGGTTTCCCTAGGTGCCGGCAGAGCTAGGGTTCAAAATCTACAGCTAGGCAAAAAAAGGGTCAGTTTTCACTGTGAAAATGTGGTGTGTCCACATTGCGTTTTGGGCCGTTTCCTTTCGCGGGCACTAGGCCTACCCACACAAGTGAGGTACCATTTTTCTCTGAAGACTTTGGGGAACGCAGGGTGGGTGGAATTTTGTGGAGCCACGCAGATTCCAGAACTTTCCACCACAGAAATGTGAGGAAAATGTGGGTTTTTTTACAAATTTTGAGGTTTGCAAGGGAATCTGGGTAACAGAACATGGTGAGAGCCAGTCAAGTCACACCATCCTGGATTCCTCTGGGTGTCTAATTTTCAAAAATGTATAGGCTTGCTAGGTTTCCCTAGGTGCCGGCAGAGCTAGGGATCAAAATCTACAGCTAGGCACTTTGCAAAAAAAGGGTCAGTTTTTAACTGTGAAAATGTGGTGTGTCCACGTTGCAATTTGGGCCATTTCCTGCTGCGGGCACTAGGCCTACCCACACAAGTGAGGTACCATTTTTCTTGGAAGACTTTGGGGAACGCAGGGTGAGTAGAATTTTGTGGATCCACGCAGATTCCAGAACTTTCCACCACAGAAATGTGAGGAAAATTTGGTTTTTTTTACAAAGTTTGAGGTTTGCAAGGGATTCTGGGTTACAGAACCTGGTGAGAGCCAGTCAAGTCACCCCATCCTGGATTCCCCTGGGTGTGTAATTTTCAAAAATGTATAGGTTTGACAGGTTTGCCTAGGTGCCGGCAGAGCTAGGGTTCAAAATCTACAGCTAGGCACTTTGCAAAAAAAGGGTCAGTTTTCACTGTGAAAATGTGGTGTGTCCATGTTGCGTTTTGGGCCGTTTCCTGTCGCGGGCACTAGGCCTCCCACACAAGTGAGGTACCATTTTTCTCGGAAGACTTTGGGGAACGCGGGGTGGGTGGAATTTTGTGGATCCACGCAGATTCCAGAACTTTCCACCACAGAAATGTGAGGAAAATGTGTTTTTTTGACAAATTTTGAGGTTTGCAAGGGATTCTGGGTAACAGAACCTGGTGAGATCCAGTCAAGTCACCCCATCCTGGATTCCCCCGTGTGTCTCGTTTTCAAAAATGTATAGGTTTGCTAGGTTTCCCTAGGTGCCGGCAGAGTTAGGGTTAAAAATCTACAGCAAGGCACTTTGCAAAAAAAGGGTCAGTTTTCACTGTGAAAATGTGGTGTGTCCACGTTGCGTTTTGGGCTGTTTCCTGTCGCGGGCACAAGGCCTACCCACACAAGTGAGGTACCGTTTTTCTTGGGAGACTTTGAGAAACGCGGGGTGGGTGGAATTTTGTGGATCCACGCAGATTCCAGAACTTTCCACCACAGAAATGTGAGGAAAATGTGGTTTTTTTGACAAATTTTGAGGTTTGCAAGGGATTCTGGGTAACAGAACCTGGTGAGAGCCACAAAATCACCCCATCCTGGATTCCGCTGGGTGTCTACTTTTCAAAAATGTATAGGTTTGCTAGGTTTCCTTAGGTGCCGGTAGAGCTAGGGTTCAAAATCTGCAGCTAGGCACTTTGCAAAAAAAGGGTCAGTTTTCACTGTAAAAATAAAGTGTGTCGACGTTGCGTTTTGTACCGTTTCGTGTCGCAGGAACTAGGCCTACCCACACAAGTGAGGTACCATTTTTATCGGGAGTCTTAGGGTAACACAGAATTGTAGAGCAACTGTTATTACCTATTGACTTTTGATGCATTTCTGCCTTCCAAATGAAAGACAATGTGTAAAAAAGAAGTCATTTTGAAAAATGACCTATAAGTCTCATGCTAGCATGGGTACTCACAATTTTGGAAATGTGCAAATATCTACTGTTTCTAAACTCTATATTTTGTTCCAATTTCAGAAATACATAGGTGACTTTCATACCGATTTTTCCATGTATATATTTTCCCAAATTAATTGCTATATACGCAGAACATAATGAAAAACCATTGCAAGACGCTGCTCAGTTATTGGCTCTGGGTTCGTCGGGTTCTTGGTGAACCTACAAGTCCTATATATCCCCACAACCAGAAAGGTCTAGCGGATGTAACGGTATATTGCTTTCAAACAGTTGTCACAGTTAGAAGAAGTTACAGGTGAAAACGTTGGCACAAATGGCTGTTTTTTTCTACTAATTTTCAATTTTTCCTATATTTAACTGTTAGTTTCTATGAAGAAACCTTGAAGGATCTACACAAATGACCCCTTGCTGAATTCAGAATTTTGTCTACATTTCCAAAATGTATAGCTTTCCAGGATCCATTATTGCTTTCATACCCATTTTTACCATTAACTGGAAGGAGGTTGAAAGCACAAAAAATAGCAAAAATAGGCTATGTCCCAGAAAAATGCCAAAACTGTGTAAACATTTTTAGTTTTCTGAAAAAAGTCTGCTTATCCCTGAAAGCTGGGAAAATGGTGATTTCAGCACCACAACCCCTTTGTTGATACCATTTGCAGGGAAAAAACCAGATGCTTTCATCTGTGGCCTTTTTTTCCCATTTTGCAAAAAAAAAAAATTACCTGTATTTTGGCTAATTTCTGGGTCTCCTCCAGGGGAATCCACAAACACTGGGTACCTTTAGAATCCCCATGATGTTGGAAAAAAAGGACGCAAATTTGGCGTGGATACCTTATGTGGTCAAAAAGTTACAGGGGCCTAAGCGCAAACTACCCCAAATAGCCAAAAAATGGCTTAGTACAGGGGGGGAAAAGGCCTAGCAGCGAAGGGGTTAAGGAAGGCATGACATGTGTAGCATTGTCACAGGTTAGAACTTTGTCTGGTTTGTATCTAATAGAGGTTTGATGACAGTAAAGTAAATGCTGTTTCAAATTGTGTGATATAGTATAACCATTTGAGAAACCTCTATGCTCCTCATTTAGGACAGTATCTGGTTCATGAAAAGCCTAGAGTATTACCAAAAATGAAAGATTTCAAAGGATGATTGTGACATTCCTCAGAAAAAGAGTAAAAAAACAGAAGAAAGAAGTATTGGATGAAAAGAAACCTAAATATGGTGGTGAAATTGTTAGTTACCAGTTCTCAAACATCTCTGGAGTCGACTGCTATTCCAATGTAGTTCTCAATGCACTATTCTCTTTACCTCCTGTAAAAGATAAAAGATTGTTCTCTGCACTCTTTAACTTATTAGAACACATCTGCAGTGATAGATCAAAACATATTCTGCATCTTCTATTAGAGATCTTGCAGATTTGTGTACTGGATCTGAACACTTCACAATAAACTCTCAAGAAGATGCACAAGAAGTTTTGATGGTCCTACTTGGTATCTTAGAACAAGAGATGGTACCTATTGATGAGCTATTTGGACTAAGTTACTTGTGGGAGCATAATTTAGAAAAAACGTATTTTTCTTTAAAATTACAAATAGATTCAGAACGATTTATCTACTTAACTCTATCAGACTGTAAAACTGTCAGTTTTGAAAACAAATTCAAAACTGCATCATAGAATAACAGCTGCACAAAATGTAACTCAGATCTTCTATCAACTTTGAATATAAGAAAAACTGGCAAATATATCATCCTAATGCTACAGTGCTGCACTGCAGTTGGAACTAAATTAGAAACACAAATTACAAATTTTAAAGCTGCACAAATCTCAGTTTCTTGTAAAACATATACCTGTATAGCTACTATTTTTCATGAAGGAGTAAATGTTACATCTGAACACTACACCATTTACTTAAAAAATACAACTGGATGGCCAGAGTGTAACGATAGAAACATTACATTCAAGCACAGATTACCGTATAAACTACCAAATTCTTACCTCCTCTTTTTTTAACCAAAGTTCTAAGAAGGATTACAACTAAAACAATGGAATGATACTCTTCTGGAACTTCTAGTAAAACCAATTAAGATATCATTCGGCCTAATAAGGGTTATACCTTTATAACACATTCCAAATATTGTAATGTAGTTACTCTTGCAAGAAAATAACAGAGATAACACTAAATTGGAAACACAGATGAAAAAGTACAATCCAGGACAAACATGTACTGACGAGAAAATGGAATACTGCTAATCTTATTAATCTTAAAAATATTTTTGGATATTCTATGTATTTTAAAAAACTTAAAGTGGATTCACATAATATTATAATTAGAACATATGTTTGAAGAACAGCTGGAAAACTTAAAAAAAATTACAGCACTGATATGCTCTACTTCTGATGAATGGATTGCCAGATTTTATTATGCCTAGTCATGCTGCCTATGGACAGTGTTGTCTTTTGATACCTTTTTATATACCACTTTTATTCATACACATTAATTGTATTATAAAACACGAACAATCATTATGTTATTAGGAGAAATGAGTAAAACAGTGAGGTAAATGTTTGTAGTGAGTGTGAAGCATAGTAATGCTAATTTGAAATAATGAGCTATTTTACTTAAGGGTTTTTTAACAGTCCATATGCCTGTTTTTTCTCCCTACAGTGATGAGCATCTATACACACTTCATTTATGGAGTAAAAGTATGGAAGCTGCAAACAGTAAAAGAAGGGAATATGACATGATTAAATAATATGTATAATTGATATAAATTTCTTGTCTTCTATTATTAACACTAGCTTTTTTTACAGATTATTATCCTTTAATACAGAAATTTATAATATAAAACTTTAACTTCTATTTATCTTTTCTCTTTTTTTCACAGATTAAAGGACCTCTCTTTTTGCAGTAATGTGGGTAACAAATTACTTTTTAATTCATCCATACACTATCCATACATATACTTTGTAAACATAATTAATTATAGTATACCAGGTATGTACACTCAGGCACATACTGACATATACACTAACACACCCTGGTACATACCAATGCATACACTGACACACCTAGACAAATACTGATGCATACACTAACACACCCAGGCACACAATGATTCATATGCTCACACAACCAGACACACACTGTTGCATACAGTTATACACCCAGGCACACACTGAGGCATACATTGACACACCTATACACACACTAATGGGGAGAGGAACACACCCAGGCACATAATAATGCATACACTGACACACCCTGGCACATACTGATACATTCACTAAAACACCCAGGCACACACTGATTCATACTCTGACACACCCAGACACACACTGATTCATATGCTAACACACCTAGGCACATACTCATATAAACACTGACAAATCCAGTGACATATTCATTCATACACTGACACACCGAATCACACACTGATACATATGGAGACACACCCACACACACTCTGATCCATACACTGATACACCCAGGCACACAATGATATATACACTGATACACCCAACCACAAACTAATGCATACACTCACATACCCATCCAGATATTAATGCATACACTGACACACACAGGCACATATTGATGCGTACGCTAACACATCCAAGCACACACTGATGCATACACTGACACACCTATACACACACTAATGCATATGTTGACACACCCAGCCACAAAGTAATGCAGACATTAGCACACCCAAGCAGATACTAATGCACACCCTGACACACCAAGGAGCTTACTGATACATACAATAACACACCCGGGCACAAACTGATTCATACGCTAACACACTGAGACACACAGTGATGCATACACTTACACACCCAGGTAAATACTGATTCATACAGTGACAAACCCAAGTGGACACTAATACATATCTTAACTCAACTATACACACACTGACACATTCACTGGCACAGCCAGGAACACACATGCATACGCTGATGCACTAAGCAACACACCTATAGACACTCTGATCCTTTCACTTACACAGATAAATACTAACTTATACATACAACCATGCAACCTTGAATTACTAATACATATAGTAACACACCCAAACACATGTCTGTACATACACAATAAAGTAGAGAAACATGATTAAAAACACAGACACACTCAATGGTGGTTCTAAGAAAAAAAAAATGTTTAAGCGTGCCAGGCACACATAGTTGGTACCGTGTCTTTATGAAAATCATTGTTAAAAGGTTTTTGGGTTGGTTTTGCAGCGTTCGCACACTGGGATCAAAGAATGTGAATGCCTAATGCTGGTTTTTGGATTACTCGTTGCCAAACACGGACCCATATGGATGGATGTCATTTCCTACAACAATGGCATAATATCCTGTTCTTTTGCCTACCAACAGCTGATGGAATTCCAAACTTACTGCTGCTATAAGAGCTTTCGTGGAATACTGGTGGGTCAATTGCTACAACGTGTCTGCTTTAAACAGTGTGTTCTATCTGACATAGGATCTCGCCCTGAGGAAGCCTGTAACCAGGTGAAATGGTTTGGCTGTACTTATCTATATCTGATGAAGAAGAAAATGATTAAAGATGCACAGAATCAACCAAAATATTTTTTGATTCATTTCCTCTTGGTGTTCTATTTACTAACACAGTATGTGTACTCTGTTTTGTTGCCTCTCAATTGTGTTCTAATGTTCTCTTTGCTTCGAAGTTAGCTGTGTTCAGCACATACTTTCATGACATAGAATCCTCAAAATATCTGTTTCAGAACATTTAGATTGCGTGTTTGAGTGTATTGTGTTGCATCTAAGATTACAGGTATAAATCTCCATTACATGTCACATGATGGTATGGTACCTCTAAGGGTTACAACACCAAATAACCCATTACCCATATGTGTGTCATATTGTGTCTGTCCCATTGCCACTGCATATTTTTCACAGGTATGTTCCACTAACCATTTTGCAAGTGTTGGGAAGTTGTCTTTGAAAAAACTACCAATTATACCCTGCTTCTGTTTTTTAAAAGAATATTGATATGTCAATTTGCGCATTCCCTTTTGTCAAACTGATTTCAACATATGGTAAAGGGTCATGTAGTGATCAATCCCTACTCAATGCTCTCTTCTGAAGATGGTTTGTGTTGTTTTCTGAATGTTGTAATGTTACTCTCAACCAATTGAATTGATGTCATGACTTTCACAAATCAAACTGTGTTGAGACAAAAAATTGTAAGGTACGTAAATTACTATGTTGAATATAAGTGCTACTTGCAAAAATTGACTCGCACTGTTCATGTGATGGCTAATGCCAAACATCCATCCAAGTTGTGAACATGTCGGTTTTGAAGTCAGCTAGTCCATGGAATTAACAATTACACATTTCACCTCTCCACTGTGTTGGGCTGAATGGTTGGGAGATGTTAGGTATACTTCCTAATCACTTCATGAACATTTCAGGAAATCTTATCACCTGCTTATTTGAAGTAGTACTGTTTGAAATAGCTAAACAGTTAGGGTAATATCTGCATTTCCACTGAAAGCTATCAAAATAATCTCTTCCTTTTTTCTTTTAGGTATTTACATTGTTTGTCTCAAAATATTTGAATGTATTATACACACTTTTACTAATAAAATGTTCTCAATTTCTCAATAGGTTCAACTGGCAGAGCACGTGGCCAGGAATCTGCCACTGAAGAGACTTCCACTCCAGCCCAAGATTAAGCTGTCAGTCAGGACAAAACTCCTGGTAATCTGAATGATGATGAGGAGCCTGGTCCATCTGGTCAGCATGGGCAGACAGCTCCAGTGAGACTCACTGCACCTGCACCGACACCTCCCACCCCATCTGTAACACCTCAGGTACCCAAATTCTTCACTTTCTGTGTTCCTACCACTGTGACACCGATCATGTGCCCCCCAGTCCTGGGTAATATTGAGACCACAGTACCACAAGCTTCAGGTGAAATTTCATGGTCAGTTCTGTTTACACAGATTCAATTAAACTATTAGCCTCCCAACCATCCCAACCTTGTGCCCCACCTCCCGCCCCATCCCCACCCAAATTCCCTTTTCCCAGACCTGTCCTAAGCACGCTCACATATTTGCACTCACCCACTCACACAGACACAAGCAGCACACCCACACAGAAACCCAAACAACACAACAAACACAGACGTGCATCCAAAAAGACAGACACCACCCCCACCACCAGCACAACCACAGAAACCTCAGTCACCACCACACTCACATGCACTAGCTCCATCACCAGCACACACCCAGACCTTGCATCCACCACCATAGACAGCCACATCCACCAAAAGCACACCCTCAGACACTGCAGCCACCAATACACTCACATGCAATACCACCACCAGCACACCCCCAGATACTCACTCACTACCACAGCCACATCCACCATCACAGCCCCAGACACCACAACCTCCACCACACTCACATGCACTACCACAAGCACACCCCCACACACAGCACCCACCACCACAGCCACATACACCTCAACCACACCCAGCACCTCCACAGCACATACACCCACAAAACAGAAACACTCACACTCATCCACACAGCACACACCAACAAAGCAACACACACCTAAATGTGCATGACCTACACCAGACACACAGACACCTGAACCCTCAACAGATGCATGCACAACAGACACTTCCACTCCCTCTACCTCCCACACCCAACTCCCTCCCAACCATCCTACCCCTTTTCCCCGTGAGAGTCTTATGTTTGCCCTTGCCCTGACCCCTGCCACACCAATCCTATCCCTCCTAAAAGCACACCAATCCATTCCACCCCAACCCATCCCTTCCACATTCCAACCCACCCCTCAAGAGACAGGAACCACCCCTACTATCCCCCAAGATACCCCTAAAATAGGCAAAGGCCTCATCCCAAAACCAAGATCACCCCTCCAACCCCCCCCCAAACCCAAGGCCACCCCTCCCAAAACCACCACCCTCTACCAAACCCAAGACCACCACTCCCAAACCCACACCCCCCTCCCAAACCCAAGAGCACCCCTCCCTGACCCATACCCCCTCTCCCAAGTAACATATTTGAAGTGCCTGCTCTGCCCACTAGAGGCTCCTTCCCGGGGAGGTTACCTGGAAGCACAATTGGAGGCAAACAGAGTGCCACAGCATACCTATGCACAGGACTTTGTAGACACCATTTGAACTCGCATTTGGCTTGTTTAGAACAAGCTGAGAGATTTATCTCAATGTGAATAAGTCACAATTTTTCTTTTCAACAAGTTTGTCATGGCATTAATTTTCCTTTGTAACTTTGATTCCTAGCAATGTTTCATTGTAAAATGTGTAGTATATATTTTTGTCAGGAACTACGACATACCTTTTTTAAATGTCTACTATGTTAAGGGCACAGTGGTTCACATGGTATGTGATGGTCATTTGAATTTAGGTGTAGTCATTCAACATAGTAGTGGACATTTGCACCAACAAATAGATGGTGACACATTATTTAAGGATGTTTTACTGCAGGTGTGTTTGTTTCAACTTGATTACTGATAAGTATGTACACATATGCATTGCACCTTGTAATATAATGTGCAAATTGAACTTGAATACAATACAGGACTTGGACTAGACAAGGGGAAATGTTACATGGATGATTAGTGTGTTACTTAAAATTTCTTAAACATCAATATCAATATCAGACATATGCACTGTACATTGGTATGCCATTGCTTGTGTGAGTGAAAAGGTAACAGGTAATGTTATGTTATGTTATGTTATGTTAAAACAACTTATAGAGCGCACAAATACCAATAGGTGTCTTGGCGCTGACTGCTCCAGAAGGCAGGGCAATGGCCTAGATGTAAAAAGCCTACTTATTGAAGAGCCAAGTTTTTAATTGTTTCCTAAATGACAATAAAGTAGGACTGGCTCTGATCTAAGGGGGAAGAGAGATCCATAGCTTAGCAGTTACAACCAAAAAGCTTCTGTCGCCCCAGTTAGTTCTGTAAGTTCTTGGGACGACAAGCAGGTTAGCACCTGATGAATGCAAGGGTCTGCTGGGAGTATATATCTGCAGTAAGTTATTCAGAAATTCTGGCCCTATATTGTGACTCGCCTTATAGGCAATACACAGTGCTTTGAATTTTGTTCTGCTTCTTATAGGCAACCAATGAAGTTGTCTAACCACTTTGGAGACAGACTTTAATTTCGGTGTGCCAGAAAGCATCCTGGCGGCTGCGTTCTGTACCAGCTGTAACTTATTTAAAACCATTTCCTGTGCGTTAACCAATAAACTGTTGCAATAATCAACTTTGGGCATCTCCAAAGCGGATATTATCTTTCTCCTGGCATCAGCTGGGATGAAAGGGAACAGTTTCTTCACCATTCTAAGAGTATAAAAGCATTAGGAGACCACTGAGTTGACATGACATTTAAAAGACAGCTTGTCGGTTCTAGCGACGACGGTGTTGATTTGCATCATTATCAGCCAGCAGCAGCAGAGGCAGGATGTGTAGGATCAGGTCCATGGTGGTACAGGAAGTGCCAAATCAGATGTGGAGGTTTCTCTGCCAGAGTTGCGTCAGCAGGAAGGCACATCGTTTTTGGCCCAGTGGATAAAGTGGCTGTACCACCTACGACAGCTGCCTTTGCCTATCCCGCCATCAACGCGGTTGAGATTTTGTGGCGGTGATGGCGGGACCGTAGCGGTCTTTCGTCTATGCAATACCCAACATGTAAATAGGGCAGGTAACCCACCAAACTGGAAGGCGGGAAGACCGCTGAAAAAGCCATGGTGGAACCTGATCCGCCAATATCTAAATCAGGCCCTACTTCAAAACATAGAAATCTTCACCGCGACTTCGTCCAGCAGCTCTCCGGCGATAAAGTCTGCTCCTCGGGCACTGCCTGCAGTTTTGCCCCACTGAACTTTACCTTTTCAGAACATTTTTCTTGAAACATTTTCCTAGTCCAATGGTAAACGCCGACCAGGAATAATCCACTTCTTGTATCTGTCGAGCACTCCATCACAGTCAGCCATATTTTTTTTACTTTGTGCCGGTCTTGCGTGACTATATGTCCGCAGTTGGCACTTTGATCTTTTAGCTGCTACTTTTTACTAAAATCTTTAAAAATTCATAACTCTGGATTCACTGATTGGTTTTTTGTCTTTTTGGTGTCAAATCATTTATTAACATGTACTCTATTTTCTAAATCGGTCTGGGATTTTTCTTGTGCTGTATTTTCACTTTATTACTGTTTGTGTCCTGCATAAATACTTTACACTTTACCTCTAAGTTAAACCTCACTGCTTTTTGTGCCAAGCTACCAGAAGGTTAAGCACAGGTTAATTTAGTGCATTTTTTGGTTCACTCTGACAAAGATTGTGGCTGTGCTTGAACAGAGGTCAACCCCCAAAAACAGTATTAATGATCAAACTATGGTACATATCAGACAGGCTTAGCTTAAGGAAATGTGTGCAAAGTGTTTAGCAGTACCAAAACTGTTAAACAGTCAAAGCACAACAAAGTAAAAATTCCATCACCAATTTCTAAAAATATATTAACATAAATGACAACAAAACAACAAAAAATTAATAAGGGAAACCAGCAACATCATTTTTTTTTAAATGTAAGGCAAAAAGCTCCAAGAAAAAGTAAAGTGCCAATCAAACGTTACTGTCAGTGGCTCTCCAGGATCTAGGAGTGGTTTCAGGTGGACTGTGATAGAGTCAAAGTTTTTACCTTTTGACTTATGTCTCTGAAATGGAAGTCAAAATCCTCTAGTTGGGCAAGGCTACAGCCTGTGCCTGGAAACGTCGTCTTGTAGTTGGATTGCTTCTAGACGAGGTCCTGCTGAAATCATTGTTTTTCAGGGGAAAGCTCTGAGAGGGAAAATTCATATTTCTTGCTTTCTGAAGTCATCTCATTGGGTGGATGAATTTTGTGCCTATGCCTGGGCAAGATTTAAAATCTTTGATTATGGTCTTCTTAATAGAGCTTAAACACCTCTGGTGGGATAGGCTGATGCTACTTGTGATGACATCCACTTGAATTCAGATGCCTTTGCCATGAGGCTGACACTACAGAGGTCATGAACGTCCTGACTTTTCAGACGTTAATGAACAGCTAATTGTGGTCTCTTCTAAGATCCCCAGCATCTCAAGGACAGCACTTAGGGGCCAGGATTCACTCCAGCAGAGGCCAACAGCAGGGTCCAGTCCATGTCCAATTGCTATTGGCCAGCTGGGCAGTCTAGGAAAAAGGTCACCTCCAGTTTGTTTTATCCTTGTAGCCACACTGCAGGACTCAGTCAAATAACCTTTGCAGGCCACTTCTCTGTCCAGGGTATAAGTGTGAGCAGGTCCAGCTCCTCCGGTCTCCACACAGGTAATGTAGAATTCCCTAGCCAGTGGGTGGGTGTGACTCCTGGACACTACATAATCAATGAGAAAAACGTTCTCAGGGGCAATCCTTCTGACTCTTTTAGCACATTCTGTTTTCCTTATTACAAAATATTCCATAGTGCACTATAGTGAGGCAAATCAGATATGACAGCACCCTTCTGCCCCTTGGAGGTTTCTGGTGTGCTGCCAAGGTGTGAAATTAGGGAACTCAGATGTCCCCTTCTCAGCAACAACACCAAACTGGTTATAGGATGAGTTACCCCTCCTACTGGGTTGGTGCCAAACTGGCTACAGAGGGCCCAGGAACAAAGGCTTCTCTTGCCCAAGTCTTCCTTCACATTTAACTATGAATGAGCAGGCCTCCTCAGGTCCTGTTTCGTGTTAATGAAGTTTCTGAAGCCTCCCCAGCTGCCTTTCCTTAGCTAAAAGTGGCACATACTTTACACCCAGTTTTCCTGCAAATAGGTCCAAGTCATTGTTTCTGCCCTGGGAGCAGTTTACAAACCTCATTAAAAGGAAGCACAGACAAGGCCCAGCTACTGGCAGGCTGATGCAAATTTGATTACTGGATGTTCAAGAAGACACTGTCTACTTGTCTACTGTCTACTTGTAATATATATTACAATTTCAACTTCACAAGTAAAATGGATTTTAATTAACATTCAAAAAATGGTTGAATCATCTCCATAGCTTATTTCAAACCAAAGATAGCTGAATTATTATTTTAAGAAATATGCAGATTACGGCTCTGATCCTTGTTATTATTAATACTGAAACTGAAAATACTTTCCGGAGGAGCTCTTCTCCTTTTTGGATGCCCTGAAAAGCCTGACCCAGGTGAAACGTGTTGGCTGTTTTGGCTTTCTACCATAAATATCTGAAATAAAGGATCAATTATTCAAAGACTCTCTCCCGTCTCATATGTACACGTTCAGCATTTGTGCTTCTTACACTTCAATGTTTGTTTATGTTGCCTCTCAGAGCTTTCTGGTTTCAGATTGGGGGATAGTCTTTGGAGGCATATTCCCAGTGAGGGGAGGGACACTCTATTGGCACTAAAGGAGAGTGACAGGATAAAGTATCCCCCATGAAGGTGGACCTAATCAGGTAGTTTGCTTTGACCCCAGAAAAGAATAGACAACAGTGAGGCTCGATGACGACGCAGTACTGATCTGCAGGCACCACTGGGAGGTTCGACGACGATGCAGTGCAGCATCGCAAGGAGTTTGATGATGACGTGGAAACCGATTGCGAGGATTGACTTCAATGCATTGACCCAACTGTGTAAATTGGAGCCGATGT
Source organism: Calotriton arnoldi (assembly GCA_963921515.1). NCBI lineage: Eukaryota > Metazoa > Chordata > Amphibia > Caudata > Salamandridae > Calotriton > Calotriton arnoldi. Next base: position 561,408 of record CAWUFW010000839.1, read on the forward strand.
ATCAAGTCTTCCACGCCGATGCTTGCTCCATCCAAGGTATTTTTTCAGCAGGTCCTGCATGGGTCACACCACATGTAGTGATCACACGCTCCTCATGTCGGACATCTGGACACATACACACTGGCTCTCCCCGAGGTCAAGAGCCATCTGTGTCTTTATCAGATGTGCATGTGTGGTTAATTTCTGACAAAAATGCTCCCTTAGGAATGTAGAAATAATTTTGTTGTACCTCAAGAACTGTATTAATTGATGGTTAAAACTTTGTACATCGAGAGATATTGAGCCGACGCACTCTGTCCAGGCTCTCCCAGATGCAGCGTTTAATTAAACCAACTTGTTCCTGTTTTGCCAAATGCCTCTTGTCTTTTAATTTATTTAGGGTAAATATATATAACTGAGCAACAGAGGGATGGCCTCTGGGTAGCAGGTGGCATGGTCCAACAAGACCAGAATGAAACTGTTGCAGAGGGCTGTCTTGGGGTTCAAGGGTCCAATGATGTAGATGCCCACCCTTTCAGAGGGGTTGCCAATTATTGGTAATGGGATCAGGGGGCTTTGTGCTTTTTCCCTGATTTCTCACTGACCTGGCAGGTGGGACAGGACCTGCAGAATGCATCTGAAGCTGTCTTCATTCGGGGTTAATAGAAGTGGGAAATAAACTTGGCAATGGTCTTGTCTTCCCTCAAATGTCCTGACAGGGATTCATCATGAGCCAAACCCTGTAGAAAGGTCCGGCAACACTGGGGGGCCACCTTCACACAGGTTTCCCTAGCAAAAGGAAACTTAGGCTCGCTATAAAGGAGATTTTATTTCCCAGTAGATTAGGTGATCCCCAGAGGTTTTACCTGCTGAATGGGTGGAGGTCTGGTACCTCAAGCTCTCAAGAGTGGGTCACTCTTTCTGCACTTGAAAGAATTCCTACCTGGTGGGCCCACCCTCAGCCTGCCAGCTGGCAAGTTCACGTGGGTCACCTAGGTGGGCAATGTCTTCTCCAGTTGGCTCAGTGGCTTCCTCCTCAGGGACCCCATCAACTTCCACTGCAGGAACTTCAGGTACAAGTTTCCTGTACCCCTTGCCCCTCTCCTTGGCAGCTGTCTGGGCCTTTGTTCCAGTCTCCCAATATCCTTGACCCCTTTCCAGGCAGACATGGTTTATGTGGCAATATAGACACACTCAGGCAATCCCATCATCTTCAAGTGAGACCTGAGCTCTACCACCCTGCAGGTAGCATGCTCCAGGTCTTTGCCTAGCAAACAATCAACAGGCATGGCAGGGCTCGCAGCATCTTTCAGAGAACTTGAGACCCACCCCCACTCAAAGTGAATCAGAGCAAGTGGTAGATGACTCTTGCAATTGTCACCCACTATGACTTGGTTGAATGTGTTCTGTAGGACCTGTTCGGCAGACACCAGCTGACACTTGACAGTTGTCATGCTGGCTCCTGTGTCTCATAGAGCCTCCACCCTTTGCCCATTAATTGAGACCTACTGCCTATACTTTGAAGTATTTGATGGTGTGTGGGCTTTTAGCATCATTTTCTATCCCCCGGAGAAACTAGGGTCACTTCTAGCTGTCCCCCAAAAATAACTGGGACTACCTCCTCCCAGAGCGCTACACTCGCCAACTCTGGCATCCGCCCACCGGTGGGGGACTGTGCCCTTTTGGGACATTTGGAGTTGCATTTTTTGTGCACATACTTGTGGCACTCTGTACACTGGGGTACAATCCCCCCTGTAATATGGTCAAAGAACCCTTTCTTCTTAGGATAAGACTGGGTCTGGTTACCACTACTCCCTTGGGAATTATTTTGGGGACTTTTTGAGAACTCCTTGCTCTTAAGTTTTTCCCCCCCTTTCTTCTGTTGAAAACCCTGACCACCTATGTGGGAGTCTCCCCAAGATACCTTTTTGGACACTCTGGTGCTAGCCCAGAGGTCTGCTTCCTCAGCAAGCTTCCTGGGGTCAGTCAGCTTACTGTGTAATAGGTGCTGGCATAACACTGCAAAACAGATACTGATCATGTGCTCTTTCATGATCAAATGGTACAACCCATTAAAATCACTACCTTTGCTACCCCTCACCCAGCCATTCAGTTCCTTACTTTAGTAATCAACAAAATCTACCTAGGATTGGTTGAGTAGCTTCTGGCTCTCCCTGAATCTTTGGCGATACTTTTCGGGAGTCAGCCCAAATTTGGCAATCAAAATGGTCTTCATGGGGGAATACTTTGTTTGGTCCCCAACCTCTAATGTTAGAAATGTGTCCCTCACGAGTGTTGGCATGTGTGTCCACAGACCACCGACCAGTGCTCCTCAGAAAACCTGTGAACCTTTCCGAGCAACCTCATAAGCATAAAACCACTTATCAATGTCATCTCTCACCACATATCTGGACACCAAATCCTTGGGTATACAAACCCTCTAGGATCCATCAGGTGCAGCATGTATGCTGCCACCATCACCGTTGGAATCAGACTTCCTGGCCTTGATGTCCAGCTCTTTTAGACTCAGTTCATGAGCCAGAAGAAGTTTCTTCTCTACTAAGGCTCTCTCAGCCTCAGCTCTTATGGCCTCCCTTTTAGCCTTTTTTCTCTTGGCCTCCATTTTAATTTGGCCATCTGTAGCTTGAATTCTCTCTCTTCCCTCCTCTTCCTCAGCTCCTTTGGTGATAGACCATAGGAGGAGACACTGCTTCCTACTCTCACTGGGAGCTTAAATTCAGGGTTGTCCCCTTCAACTGCTGCAGGTGGTTCCTCAGAAGAGCCATTCTCAGGCTATCCCCCTCCATCACTCTCCTTGGAGCGGGCTTCTGTCCAGTCTTTCGGTGCCTTTTGACATTCTGCCTTCTTGGTGGCACTCTTGTCAGGAACTCCAAACTTCTCAAAAAGGTCTTCAAGCTGGGCCACTGTGTATATTTGGCCAGCTCAAACTCTATGGCTACATTTGTGGAACTCGCAGGAAGAGACATGATGTAGAGGAAAACTTTAAATATGCAAAACAGGGAAACATTGGAAAAATCCAAAATTTGAATGCAGATGGGTAGTGTACACCTAGTTACTGTATGGCACTGTACAAATACAAGTCCTATCCTTATCACTGATTGCCAATGTTAGAAATGGGGCTTTTGGTTGGCAGACGTATGCACCCTGTATATGCAGGAACCACAATCCTAGTCAGGGTAAGTCACAACACACCCTAAATTATCCTGTACTCACCCTCTTGTAGCTTGGCACAGAGCAGTCAGGCCGAGTCGGCAATGTGGCGAGCGCAAGGTAAGTGTTTTTCTTTTTTATATTTTATTATCCCTTGTAGTCGTCTGTCGACTCTCCCCCACCCTGCCGCACCGCTCTTACCTGCACTGGCCATAGCTGTTTGACCTTGACACATCTGCTTGATGTATCTGACCCACGCTCCATAGTGGGCACCTAAAATCACTACTAGGCCCCAGTCAACTGTGAACAGTGACTACTAACTGGCATTTTTCGTTTTCTAGGCACTTTTTGCCTTCAATCATATTTCCTATTCCCTTTATTGGATCTTTGTTGTTTTGCAGTCATTTTGTTCATTAAATTTTTTTTTTTTTTTTTTTAATGCGGCTGTGGGATTTTTATTCTGTTGTGTTTTGGCATTTTAACAGCTTTGATACTTGTAAATACTTTACACATTTTCCTAAATTGAGTTTTTCTGCTCTGTTCTTTAGCTACCTGGGATTAAGCCAGCTTTAAATTATTGAAACTATGTTTTACCCTCAGTTTATAGTTTTATTCCTTGTAGTGGGCTCACATCCATTCCATTAAATCCACTTTCTTACACTATACAAATGTGGTAGACTCCTACTTGGGCGTTTTTTCTTTTATATTCACAAACATTTTAATTTCCCTTTCATTATAATTGGAAATTTCAGATGTAATTGCAGCTAAAAGTGTGGAAAGGAGCACCAATCATCACATTTTCACAGGGGCATATTGAGGAAGCAAAATATGCTAGGGAATGTTGGACTGATTTACAATAGTGGCATAACTCGAGGCATTCGCAAGTTAAGCTCACAAGCTTTCTTACGTTTCTGCCATACACACAAGCATATTATTTTACCCCAAAATATGTGTCCACAACAAACCTTCTCTTCCACCACCCATGTTGAGAAAACAGGGTTGATAACAATTGCTTGACACATTGTCGCCCACTCCTTCTCAACCAATTTGCACTTTAAACTTAGGACTAGCTAATGTTGCCAGATATGTGTTGGAAAACATTTGTGAGGTTCTTGAAATGAAAAATCTGTATGTGAGTCCCAGTATTCAAACAACAGCTATTCCCTCCCATCGCTTCACTATTATCCCACTCAGTACCTGTCATGATAAGTAGGGGTGTAAAATTGATGAACTTCATCATGACAGAAAACTCCTATTGTTATGCTTTATTTGTACCTGATAGAACATTTTCAATAATGTTTAACTGCATATCTTATGCATTCAGGCAGAGAAAATACACACAAAGGGGCCGATTCCGATCTCGGCCGGTAGGGCTCCGAATCGGATTCGGCTTAACCGGATCCGATTCGGAGCCCTATTTCCCGAACGATTCGTACGCGCGTCCGGGCGAGCGAGTACGATGCGTGATTCGCCGACCGACTCGTCCGGGCGTCCCGACCGCTCCGACCGACTCGATCCCGGGTCGAACCGCACCGACCGACTCGCACGGACACGACTCGCACCGCGCAATGGAGACGTTCCCCGGCCGGGTAAGTACGATGCGCGCCGCGAGCAGTCCGACCGAGCCGCGCACTCCGGCTCGAAAGAGCTGTCGGAGCCGTACTTTGGGGGTCCGTGTCGGACCCCCCTGTACGCGTAGCCGCGCGAGTCGCACACAGGGGGACCCATGGGTCCCCCTACCTGTGCGTGTACGGCGCGAATCGCTTCACCGCGTACACGCTGTAGGGGGCGCACTTGTCCGCATCGCACCCATTGAGTCAATGGGAGCCCGCGTACGCGTTGTACGACAGGCTCCCATTGACTTCAATGGGAGTCCGACCGACTCGAGTCCGATGGCATACGTGCGCATCGTACTCGTTCGGTCGGACTGCACGGGTCCGATTCGGTCGGAAATCTCTCCGGGTCCGGCTCGGTCGGAGAGATTTCCGGCCCGAATCGGAATCGGCCCCACAGTGTTCTTGCTGTGTACATTCATGTGTATTGTATGCACACATGCCATTGTCAGATCATTCATGCTGAGGCTTTCTGCCTGGGTGCATTTATTAGACAGAATAACTTGTTCACGATGTTTTCTATGGAATATATATGTTGCCACAGATTTTTCGGCCTGTTCTTTCTTTTACGGGTGGGCCGAATGTTCCATTCTGCCCGTGGAATTGATGGATATGGTGACTGTATGTTACTTTTGTTACATGGACTTCCCACCAAATTCCGCCAATTGTTGCCTGGCAGCATTTTTTCCCATGAGGCTCCAGAAATGCAAGTGAGATACGGCATCCGCTAGCGTGATTTTCTTACGCAGGCGGCCATGAGTGGTCAAGGTCAGAGGGCTGCTTCTAGAGCAGATTTGCCACTGCTCAAGTAGATTTTCTACTTCAGAGGCTGTAAAATTATTCAAATGGCTGTGCGCTCTTGCTCACCACATGGTGCTGTTTGCACTGATTTTTCAGCGCTGCTTGTGCTACTGGAGCTAAATTGCAGCACGAGTAGCTCAATGTGCATGTTTTCTGTCCATTGGTGGAACTCAACGGAATCACAGATTTTTAACTCTGCGGAGTTCCATGGAGTGAAACTCTGCTAGTTCCACCCACCCCTACTTTCTTTATGCATGACTGCTACATTGTGTGTTCTTAAGTTGGATTAGCATGCATTCTTAGAATGGTTTTGTGGCATGTGATTTGGGGTTTGTAGCACACCAGGTCAGGAGGGTGATGCCTGGTCGCGCGTGTGGTGAGGCCTACCTGGTTCCCTACATAAAGAGACACACACTGTGCTAGTGGGTATGACTAAGACCCCATGTGGTCATCCGCCCCCGGAGGAGTGATATAATGTGCAACATTGTCCTGTAAGGGCCAGGTGGCTCACTCACTACATCCCTCCTTTTCTTCAGTTGCTTACTCCTCACTCAGCCATCACTCCTGAGGCATGAAACATACAAAGCCGTGGAGTCATTGGCTGGTGGCAGGATTAGGCCGGAATCTATGCGTCTGGCTCTGGGAGTTGGAACTGGGTCCTGCTCCGGCTGGGCTGATGGGAGAGATGCACTTTCTTGGGCCTCGTGTGGAGAAACTTCAGTCAACTCCATTCCGTCTGTTCTCATTGGTGCGAGATGTCCTCTGCCGGCCATGGGAGAAGGTGCAGGGTCTACAACAGTGTCCTCCTCCCTCTCTGGATTGGTGTCCTGCTCCCGCCCAGACAGGGGTCCGACCACCTTTTTGAACCAGGACACATTCCTGGTCACCACTCATGCACCCCGTCTGGCAGAGACCATGGTCCCATGCGTGGCAATGATCTCCTGCACTTTGGGTTCGTAAGGTGTCCAGAACTTCCACCCTGGGTGCCTGTCCATGATAACAGCATAGTCGCCCACGACCAGCGAGGGGGGCTGCAATCTTTGAGCTACACTTGCTTTCCTGTTGGTGGCTTCTCTCCTGGCTTGGGTGGCCTCACCATCCATTTCAGCTGGGCGCGAGGTGGGATCTGCAGGTATATTGTCCCACTGGCACGTTGGAACAGCTTGTGAGACTTGACACAGCGGGTAGTACTGTGTGGGGTCAGGCGGTATGCATTCAAGAACTGGTGGAGGCATGCCTCAGCATCTTCTCCCTTCTCCACCCCAAATTCTCAATGCCCGGTTGAGGGTCCGCATGAAGTGTTCCACTTCACCATTTGCCTGTGGCCAATGCGGAGTGATCTTCCAGTGTCGAATGGTATGTGCCGCCAGATAGTCCTGAAATTCTCTACCCTGGAATGGGGGTCTGTTATCCAACTTGACTTCATCGGGGAGGCCCATCATTGCAAAGTTCCTATCGAGGATGGCCTTGACATGAGGAAATGCTGTGGATGAGACGACCTCCACAATTGGGAACTTGGAGTGTGAGTCCATCCTGACCAGGGTGCTGCGGCCATCGGGGAAACACCCAAAGTCGATGGTGATCTTTGACAAGGGTTCACCACTGGGCTCTTCTGTGAGGATGGGTGCTGGTGCCTGGTCGCTCCCAGTGATTGTGCAGGGGTGGCACTGGCAAATCACCTACTCTACCATGGTGTCCATCCCGGGGAACCATACTCTGCTGCGGAGGCGGGCTTTCATCTTGGCTACTCCCTGGTGCCCGACAAAGGCGAGGCTAACAACCTGATGCTGTAACTTGCTCGGGATCACAATTGCTTGACCTCATAGTACCACCCCATGGATGCCTTCACTGAGCTCACTGCAAACTCTCCATAATTGTTGCCTCATGTCTTGGTCTTCCATGTTCAGCGAGCGGGTGCCGTCTAGAAAATGTTGCCATCTCCTATGATGTCGTCCATGGTGGGCATCCGATGGCGCTCCCTTTTCACCGCCTGATTGGGGAGGCGCATGTCAATGCACAGCCTCATGGTTCCCGGCTGCTTTGGGGCGATGACCAGGGGTGATACCCATGGGGTCTGGCCCGTGACCTTCTCGATGATACCCAACTCTTTCAGTTTCCTTAACTCCTCCTCCACCTGTGGATGCAAGTGGAAGGGCACCTGGCTGTGCCTCAGCACTGTTGGCCAGATCAAGGAATTGATGTGCAACTTGACTTGTCTGTCTTTGAGCCCCAAGACCCTCTTACAGCGTCGGAAATTCACACAGGATGGCGTCTGCGTGGGAGTCATGGATTTGGTTGGCAAACAAGACTAGCTCCAGGTCTTCCGCTGTGTGGCAGCTGAGGAGTGTGCCTTTCTTCCCCTCTGCCATGAGGAACTTTGCTTGAGTAGCGGGTTTCTCACTTGCCACTTCTACCTCAATCACTCCTTGTACAGGGAGTGGCTCTGTCCCGCCGTAAGTGTAGATCTTTGCCTTGGTGGGGGAGGGGGGGCGGGGCCTGAGACGCTCATACTGTTCAGAGTCCATGACATTCATGGATGCTCCAGTGTCGATGAGCGCCCTCACTGCGGAGCCTGCCACTCGGATTGAACACATGGGAGGCTGGCTGGAGAAAGACAAAACTAACACATCGTTGTCCTCCCCTTCCATGTCAAACCCCGGGCCTAGTGGGGTGACGTCCTCCTGCCCCAGAGGGTCATCAAGTGACAGCTGCTTGATATTGGCTGGCCTTCCACGCAGTCTGTTGAAGGTGGGTCTAGATCTCCCACTCCTGCAGACTTTTGCGAAATGGTTCTGTTTGCCACACCATGAGCATATTTTCCCTTTTGTGTACCAGAGGCCGGTTGATGAGTGCTCAATGTCACAGTATCCACAAGGCCCCCCCACGGGCATCTTCGGGGCGGCACGGGCTTGACTCGGCCGCTTCTGGATGGCATCTACCCTGTTGAGGGCCGTTTCCATCTCCTCGGCTCCTGCGTTCGATAGTTCATGGGACCTCGCAAGTATGAGTATGTCGTCTGAGGATCAGCCGGCGGAACAGCATGGATCTGCACCTCTGGATGAGCTGGGCACGAATTTCTTCCCACTGGTCATGAAACATGCATGTGCTCGCGAGCTTTCTTAGGTGGGCATAGAAGACGTCGGCAGACTCTGTTTCTGCTTGTTTGGTCTGGCATAGCTTGAAACACTCAGAATTCGGGTTGATTTGAGGGTCCAAGTGTCAATTCAGTGCTGCCACCACTGCGCCGTAGTCATTGTTGTCCCCAGTGTCTCAAACAGTTTATATAGCTCCCCACCGCCGTAACACATATGCTGCGACTTCTTGACTGTTCCATCTGTTTCCCTCGACCCTCTGAAATAGTGGTCAAGACGTCCAATACACGACTTCAAGTGGGGGGGCCACCGTCACGGGGTCAGCGAGATCACTGAATGGCGGGGGGCACCACAGATGTGGTGGTGATAGTGGCAGCGGTCCGGCAGCACCGGCTTGGACTGGCATGCTCATTGTTTAATTTGGGGACTGTTATACCTGTTTGTGTGTGCTTGAGTCATCTGAGCCTGAGGGGATGTGTCCAGTTCTGCCGCCAATGCTATTTTCCACTCCTGTACTTCCCGGTGTGGGTTGGGTGGTCCTGGGCCTCGACTATGTCCTGTTGAGGGGGTACCCTCCTTCTCCTTCTGTCCATCATTTTTTTATTTATTACTAGTATTTATTTTCTCTCTTTGGCCTTGCAACAAAAAAAAGAACTCCCTAATTCTGCCCTTCACTCACTTAAGTGAGCCTCCGTAAGGCATGGCAGCATGTGGTGCCACTGGTGGTGCGTGTGCATGCCTCTTGTAGGCCCTCGTCTGTGCTTGCGCCCCGGGGAGGCACATGCCGAGCAGAGTAGCATGCGGCCACACTCACCAGGGGCAGTGGCGTCCTTGTGACGTCGCAGGTAGATGCTGCCAGATGGAGTGGCTGGAGCCCTGACTTCGGGCTCGTGCTCAGCGGGAGGGCAGGGTTCTTCCGACCACCGTGTGGAGGAGCCATAGGCGGGGAGCTGAGCTGGAGCGCGATGCGCAGCTCTACCACGATGCATCCAGGAACTGTGGAGCAGCCTCCTGCTGGGGCAGTTCTTCATGCCAGCTGGGCCGGGTCAGTGACTGGAGCCCTGGGAGGCGCGGGTGAGTACTGCCTTATCAACAATGTAGCACGCCAGGTCAGGAGGGTGATGCCTGGTTGCGCGTGTGGTGAGTCCTACTCGGTTCCCTACACAAAGAGACACACACAGTGCTAGCGGTTATGGGCGAAGACCCCGTGAGGTCATCCGCCCCTTTATTTATCTCCTCTGGGTGAGACCGCCCGGAGGAGTGATACAATGTGCAACATTGTCCTGTGATGGCCAGGTGGCTCACTCACTATAGGCTTGAGTGTGATTTTGAATGGTGGCACTGGCTATAAAATATCTGGTTGAGGCGCACCAAAGTCACAGGTGATACTGATATTTTTTCTTGTTATGTCAAGAGTTTTTTTAACTGTATTATTTTATGGTCTATGGACTTACAATGGTGTCACTTATATCAAAATGACTAAGATATGCATTTTCATAAGATCATTCGAGAGACATTTCAAACATTTGTACAACCCTTTGTGAATTACAAAAATATTTGGAACCGGTGTTGTGGGCTGTTCATCTTTGTAAATCTGGATTTCGCCTTCGTTAATCTGCCCTATTGTTTTTAAGTGAGAGAAGCAATGATTTATTACATTTGTTTAATATGCAATATGAACTAATCGGACACTGGCATATTTTCAATATACATATTTACGAAAAATGCACATCTAGTTCAATGAAAACAGTGGTAGGTCTAGTTTTTATTTGATTTCAAATTCACATGACCATTTCTTAAGACTGGCTTAAACTGCATCTGTTTAGGATTGGAAATTAATGAATACCACAACAAGCATGCCTTAATGCTCAACCCTACACATCATGGAAAGCGCAATTAGAAACACCTGTTTTATGAACTGGGTTGTTAGTTAAGATTTGAAATATTTTTTTGACTAACATTTTGTAAATAATATATAAGAATGCCCTTGGTAACTGATTTTTTTTAATTCAGGCAGTACATAAAATATCATGTACACATGTCTAATATATGTTCACGTCACAACTTATGAACGGTTTCCATGAAGAAAAAAAATTCTGTGTGAAAGCCTATTCAGGAAAACATAAATAGCCAGCTATTGTTTTGCGAGTCACTGTCTAAATTCTATTTAGAGCGAAATACCCCCTTTACAAAGGGTATTGTAGGCTAGAGCTAATGTGCATGAATTGTCAATCATAGTTAGTTCATTTTAAACATAAAACAAACTTAAACTCCTTGCACTGCAGTCATTTAAAAGATGATGAACATATGTTTCATTAAAAAAGTAAGGAAACTTCATCATCATAAATTAATGCTATCAAATTTCATGGTCCAAATGTAACTTTTGGTGTGGATCAGCATTGTTTCTGGGTTTATATGTTCTCCGCTACCAAGTTCCCATATTGTAAGTAGTATATCATTAGAGTGGCACCATTTTCATGATGTACTGAACCTTTTGTGTAAAAAAAATGTAATGGAACTGTGCTTGTATCACATTAATGCATCTTCAGGGTGTCATCTGTAATCACTGTTACTCAGATGATGTATTAGCAGAGGAGAACATTAGGTTGCCAGTGCTCTAAAGATGTATTGCTTACTAACATGTTTCCAATTTGTAGTTGCATCCTATGGTATCTGGAGAGTTGAAAGACTAAGTCTCAGAAATATTTATTTCCTGGGAACAAGCATGGCTTACAGATTCAAAAAAGTGGGTATTTTAATTAACATTTGTGTCCTGTAAGTAATCGTTTCCTAAAAATCTTAATCTTAGAGGTACAAACATCCCTGAATTTTCATTACTTTAATTCTTCGTGACATTACCTTGTTAGGATTTTATTAACATCCTATTGGAAAGCAGAGCGATAACCTTAAAAATAAATATGAAAGAGCAATTTAAGCCTGAGAAGTAACCTTGGGCCAGTCTAATGGAGATGCAGTGCTAGAGCATATGTCCCAAGCTAAGAACTGCAGTGGAAGGGAAGTATTTGAGGAGGGAGGATTAGGATGGACATATGGGAATTTTGCACCTAAGCTTGCACTAACTATTGCAAAAATAATGATCGCACCAACTGAACAAAGAAATATTTGTGTATTGCACTTGTGGTTCAAAGCTTATGTTTTTCCATTTGTCCATACAAATGACTTTGCAAAATTGTACTACCTGGTGCATCGGAGAAGCTCATACACCAAAATGGTGGTTTCCCAGTCATGAAGTGATAAACACAGGTTGTTGTTTTCCCATTCGAGAACACTCAAGGGCTTGCTTCAGCACCAGCCTCATTTACTCCTTTGTAATGGGGAAAACTGGTTCAGATAGTCAGTCATGCTGGCTAACATATTACCCCTAAATGAGGGGGCTCATGCACGGAAAACACAAGCTTCCTCAAGCTACTCGAGATCTATTTTTCAAGGTTTGGCAGTAGAAATGTAAGAAACATGTAGTCTGAGTTGATGTATTTTTATCTTGCTGGTTTGAACCAGCTACATCTTGGAGTATTGGAAAGTCCCCTATGGATTTTGTAATGGCGGCTAAAAGTCAGTGGTCTATCATATATAAACCCCTTGAATTGACCACTAAATTTGAGAGGTCTTTTCCTCCAGGTTATCATGAGCGGTCCTGCCTGTCAGACTGCTGGAGAATCCACATGTATGCTAAGATTCAGACCAGTGATGAAAGAGAACTGAGCCAGGCTGAGCAAGTTTTTTCCTTCCATGAGAACAACTCTCTACCGGCTGAAGTCTGAACCACAGCTAATCCTCTGTGAACAGGTGTGCAGTGCACCATGACCCAAGAAACTCTAGAGATAATCTAGCTTTTCCATGTTCCCATAGTGTAGGGCATAGTAGTTGTTTTAGGGTGGTAGGCTGCTAGGAACATTCCAAATATGTTAGAATTGTTCATTTTATTTTCACTGCTAGCACCATGCATAAGTACTGTTTTAATTATTCTCTGTGTGGTCTTAATCATGTGCTAAGCAACAGGACCAAACTATTGTTTGTGCTGTTTCTATGTGAAACAGGAAAATGTCATTTATTGTTTATGTGCAGGAAGATGTCCCTTCCTGCACATTAACAATTGTTAAAAAAATGACGAGTTGCAACTTCTATGTGTGCTGCATACTGCACCACACATAAAAGTTACAAAACACCATTACTGATTGTTTATCTGCAGGAAGGGACACCTTCCTGCACATAAACAATATTTCCCTGCAACATAGGCACCCTTGCACAATGGTGCAAGAGTGCCTGCATTGGCGCTAGTCAGCTACATTTAGCGCCAGCGCTAAGGGAAAGGCAGGGGTACACCGTATTCTTGTGAATACAGCGCATCCCTGCCTTTGGAAACTGTCAGAGCGCGGCGTGAGCCTTCTTGGCTTAATGCCGCACTCCAACAGTTTCCTAGTATTTATGCCCCATAGTGTCTTTTCTTAGTACAATGCTTGAGTGTGCAAATGAAATTGGGTTTGAATTACTACTGCATCCCTGAACCCTTAGTGGGAATATTAGTAACCCAGAAAGCACAGACACCAAACCAGCAGGAATGCTCAGTGAAATGTGTGGGGCTACAATAACTTGGACCTACCTGTTCAGCGGTGGTGCACTGAGCCATGTCCCTGCTCCCATGGGTTGGGAACACAAACCATGCAGAGCTGGGCATCAGACCTGTGTGTCATGGGCATCCTAAATCCTGAAGCCATGGACAATATCACCACCCCTGTCTGCTTCAGGCACCTCATCTAACCACACTATGAGACTTTTCCATCCTGAAGGGGCGCCTTTTCAACCGCCGATACAGACACACATAGGCCAATCTTCTCCTACATCAACGCACCCTAGTCATGTCATGCAACCACCTCAGATTCCATTGGCTCCCCCTGAAAGCTTTTATGGAGACCCAAAAAAGTTTGGGTTTTTCATTAATCAGTGAAACTTGCATTTCCTGTGTAAACCAGTGATGTTCCCTGATAAGCAGGCCAAAACTGCCTTTGTATTGTCTTACCTTGGGGAAAATGCTGCTAACTGGTCAATTCCACTGATAGAAAGGGATGACCCATACTATGTAATTTTGTCACCTTTTGCTGTGAATTGAGGAAATTATTCAATGGGAAATCTCATCAACTTTATATAGACACGGTTTTGATTACCCTTCTTTTTTGGCTGCCAAAGCCTGGAATTAGCTGTGAACTGCAATGGACTGCTTCTGAGCCCGTCTTCTATAAAACAAAACATAAGACTTGGTTTTTCTCTGGGGAGAAGTAGTTCTTCCGGTATGGGGCTGTGCACCTGGGGTCTCCTGCTGGCGCCCGGACACTCTTCAGAGTAGCTGGGAGCTTTATAAATCTATCATGTATTCATTCATTCATTTAGGTAGGGGTATCAAGACTTATTAACATTCATAACTATTTTTAATAGACTAGTTGTTGAGACAGAATGGCTACTAGCCAAATGAGCTTCCTATTTTATCAGGGTCTCAGGGATGGGAGAAACGCTGCAGAGTTACATAAAAACTCTGCAAGATTCCACAGAGTTCTGCCAACAGGTGGAAAACATACACATCTCCCTGCTCGTGAAGCATTTAGCACCAGTAGCGCAAACAGCACTGAAAAATCGGCACAAACAGCACATGCAGTGTGAAAGAGCGAGTGGCCATTTAAGTTGATTTTGCTGCTACTTGAGTAGAAAATCTACTCAAGCGACAGCAAATCTACACACGAAGCAGCACTCTGACTGTGACTGCTCGCACCCGCCCACGTTAGAAAATTACTCAAGGGGACACTAGATCTCAAATGCCCTCACATTTCTGGAGCCTCACGAGAAAATATTCCGCCATGCAGCGATTGGTGGAATTTGGCCAGAACACTGCATTATAAGAGTAACATGGAGTCACCAAATTCTGCCTACTCAGTGGGCAGAATGCAACATTACACCTTCCCCTACTGAGGAGTGAGCTCAAAGACATCTTAGCACAAGTTGTCAATCCCCCGATAACTGTGAAGAGCTAATAGAACTAACAGTTAAACTAGATCACAGGTTGCAATGAACAAAAAGGTGACAAGACCCTAACAGATCCAAAACTAATAGTTGTTTGTTCAAGTAAAATAGTCTCAGATGAGGGAGCTTGAAACACAAATGGAACGGAACTCATGCAAGTCAATGGAATCTGAGACCTGTTAACCCCAGTAGAAAGAGTTAGGTGAAGGCCATTGAAATCGTGCGTGCATTGTGGTAAGCACGGGCATTTTATAAATAACTTCAGTGCTAGGAATATACTCACTGAAAATAAAACCCCAAGTACTAGTCAGGTGGTAGTGCTAACTGGTTCTGTCAATAGAATGGATTCGGATAACTGAATATCTTGGGTAAGACTGAGGTCCTTTGTTCGAGATAGGTTGTTAGAGAGACCTCAGTAGTTTTGGCCTGTCATGTAGTCACATTAGGCCCAGGTAGGAATACCACCATTTTACATGCTCACAATTTTAAGTTGCCTTCTTTTCTTAAACACGCTGACATTTGACACACATTTGCTTGCGTGCCTGTGCAGGATAATATTCTCTGAAATGGCTTTGGTTACATTTCCACTTTGTCAGCATATTATCACAATACCTTGAACATTCTGTACAAGGGCTAAGTTCTCTACACAAAGGGGTCGATTCCGATTTCGGCTGGAAAACGTTGTTCCCGACACGGACCCGTCATATTTCCCGACCGAACCGTACACACGCCTTCCAAATGGCTGAGTACGATGCGATGCTTGAAATTTACAACCGACTCGGCCGGAATATTTTTTTACGGCCGAGTCGGAAGGAAAGGAGCCTGACGCGATAGACTCGTACGTGCAAGATTTGAGATAGCCAAGCGTCAACCCGACGCAACAGACTCCATGTAGCCAAGCATTAACATGACACGACAGACTCGGACACGAACGATGCCACATAGTCCAGCATCAACACAACCCAATAGACACGTACGCAAACGATTCTACACAGCAAAGCACATACACAACGCGACCGACACGTACGCGAACGACTCTATTGACACGACACGACAGACTCGGACGCGAACGATGCCACATAGTCCAGCATCAACAGAACCCAATAGACACGTACGCGAATGATTCTACACAGCCAAGCACATACACGACGCGACAGACACGTACGCGAACGACTCCATTGACACGACACGACAGACTCGGACGCGAACGATGCCACATAGTACAGCATCAACACAACACAATAGACACGTACGCGAACGATTCTACACAGCCAAACACATACACGACGCGACAGACTCGTACGCGAACGATGCCACATAGCCTAGTATGAATGGAACAGACTTGGACAAAACAAATAACACAAGAACAAGCTTCATGTGCCGTCCTAAAGACTTACATAATCCTTAAAAAATAATACAATAGAAACAGAAAAAAGACTACCAAAAAATGCATTGTCATCTACAAAAAATGTTTTTTAAATATTGAGACACACCCACAACTCAACCTATATAAAGGGAGCAAAAACTTCCCAACACCATTTGCTACTTCGACAGATATGCAAGCAGACCGCACTACTACACAGACAACTCATCTACCCACTACAAACACACACAACTCATCCACCACACAACCTCCACACAACTAGCACCACTGAAACACACCTCCACTCACACTCACTCACCCTCACCTTCACACACACATACACCTCCACCACCATGCCCCCAAAGTAGAATCCAAAGTTCTTAGATGCTGTGTTGGAAGTCATGATAGATTAAATCATCCGAGTTGAGCCACAGTTATTTGGCACCTTGGCCCAACAGACCTCCCAGTCCCAGAGAACCAAGATGTGGGAGACGATTTTCAACAAGGTGAATGCCCATTCACCTACCTTGCGGACAAAGGAGAATATCCGGAACTGGTACTATGATGTACGCAGGAGGGTTAAGAAGCTGATTGCCAGAGAACATGCCCTGAGCAACAAGACTGACGGTGGCCGTCATAAACCAGTGCGTTTCACCACCTGGGAGGTGAAGGTGCGGGACCTCCTCCCACCGGAGGCCATAACTGGATTAGCTGGAATACCGGAACCTGGTGAGTACATGTCCAAATAGTCTAAAATTACCTCAAATACCCAGCCACAGACATCACAGCCAGACATCTTGAATGTAACTTTGTACTCACTGTCATGGAACCATGGTATATGCAGGCACATTTGGTCTGGGTGGGAGGAGGAGTGGAAGCCATGACTACTGCCAGCAGCACCCGCTCGTCACACACACCCCCCCCACTCCCACAATAACACACCTGTCACTATGCTGTCCCTGAGAGTGAATGCAAATGCCCTGTCAAGATGGCTGACACTGGCTTGTGGTGTGGGGAACACAAGGCCCTGTTGGCAGTCATGTCCAGCATGACTGCAGGCACCACTGTCAGACATCTTGAATGTAACTTTGTACTCACTGTCATGGAACCATGGTACATCTGTCCCTGAGAGTGAATGCAAATGCCCTGTCAAGATGGCTACACAGGGGCATCATGTACGAATTAGGAAAAACTGACAGCCAGTTCTTGGCCCACTCACACAACTACAGACCATAACCTTAACTGTACATTCCATACACTGACAGGTAAAGATTAGTCACATGTGCCCTCACTGTGCATGCCACAAATTTGCGTGGAGGACAGGCCACAGTCCAGTTAGCAGTCACACCACATAACACAAACCACACACACTAAAAACACACATCAGGGACAATGCCCATCTGATAGTAGATGTGAGGTGCAATGCAAGATGGCTGACACTCTTGGGTTGTGTCATGTGCACAAGGCATTGTTGTGTTCTGCATTGTACTTCAACATCAGTCAGCGGTGTCAGCATCCTTGAACTACACTACCCTCACTGTCATTGATCCTCTGTCAATGATGAGTAAGCTGGTCTGTTTGCCATTGGGAAGAGGGGTAGAAGTCAACGCAGCCTAACTCAAGCACTAAACACACTGTACCTCACATCCCTGACCATGAAAAGGCAACTGATCATCCTTGGGAAACTCTTCTGTCCATGGAGAACAAGTAGATTGTACATGAAGTGATCATGCGCAAAAGTAAGCTGCAACAAAATGTACTACAGAAAAATATTCACATGTGTGCAAAGTGATGAGAAATATCAACACAAATATGTCTTCCCACATTGCATACGTTTACAAAACCTGCAAAAACAACACAGGCATAACAACAACCGTGTTGTTACATTGCAGAACATCACACCGCAAAATATCACACAAACTTGCTGTAGGTACTGAGCAGGATTACGAACTGATACAATTTACCATTACAAGTCCAGTGTGTGCAACAGTAGGTAATGTCAGATCATACAAATATCTGATTATACAACCACTCATGTTAGCGAACCCCCTACTGCATGTCAATGTAATGACTTGTGTTTCAATGGACTTCCATGTAACAATGCATTTGTCATAACAAACGCGTTGCTATTGCATTCGATGTCACACATGTGATGTCATTGATGGTTCACATCAACACATTCATCCAAGCTAAATTAGTAAATGCTGACACAGATTCAGGATAGTGAGTATGTATATCACCTCAGCAATGTGACAGTTACAAACATGCACAAAGGCAGGCACTGATGCACAAATCCTGCTAAACATCAGAATTGTTACAGTATGTAAGTCATAGTAAAAACACTGATGTGTGAAATAACAACACACCTGGACCATGCACAGTGTGTCACTTGACAATCAATTTCTTCGTACAGTCAAGGATAAAAAGACATGCACATTGATGCACAGAGCTGGACATGCACAGTAAAGCACATCTTTACTAAATCCCAATGTCCCATGAACAAATATCCCAGTGTCTGTGACGATTGATCAGTATAAATTTGAAGGAAACGCTACATTATCCACAACATCTTCACATTTATCTGTGTATGACACCATAACGTGAAAATACACAACTAACATTGTGTCCCTCTTCTACCCACAGGCACTCCTGAACTGAGGTCAGCATCTGGACACGATTCTGAGTCCACCAGCACCTCCAGCACCATGTCGGACACTGAGACCTCTAGTGGGGATGACTCTCACATCTCCTCGGGCGATGTGGACCAACCTGGCACCTCCGGTGTGGGTCAGCATGCGGCACCAGTACGATCACCAGCCCCAGCGACCACTCCGGCAACATCTGTGAACATCCAGATGCCCAGGATCCCCACTGACACACCCAGACAACAAAACACTGGGAGCACAGCAACACAGGCCACTCTGGAGTTGGCAGGAAACACCAGCCCTGTCAACAATGAAGGAGGACAGGAGCTGTCAGTGTGTGCAACGCCAGGCAATGTCCGTGTGGGTAGGGTTAGGAGTGGTGTGAGGGTACGTGGTGGGAGGACACGTCCCACAGCTGGTGTCGGATATCAAGCTGACCTCGAGTTGCAACGCATATATGATGTATATCGCGAATGCACTGGAGACTTTGCCCAGGTTGTTGGGAACCTCAGGGACATCAAACATCAGCAGGCTGCACATTTTGATCGGATGGACCTCCATATGGACCGTATGGACCAACACATGGACCGTATGGACCAACACATGGACCGTATGGAGTCCAACTGGTCGAAAATAGACGATCTCACAGCGGTGCATAGGGACATACTCACATGCCTACGCCAGATAACTACCAACATTACCCCACCTCCCCGTGTGCACTCCACACCTGTTGACTCAACATCTGCAACTGCTACAGTGAGGGATGAGGAGTCTGGTGTAGAGTCCCCTCCACTGCAGCAGCCTGATACTGAGGGTCCCCCCCCTCCGAAGAGGTGGGGCCGTCCAAGGAAGACTGGCAAGTGAGAGACTGATGGCCATGCAGACCCCACGGAAGTAAAGAAATGCTCAGGATATCCTCCATTGTGTGCAAAGAATTCACTTTGTTGACAGTCCCTGGACTCTCTCACATGGGATGGAGTGTTTAAGTTGGACTACTTGCTAAAATTACTGTGGACTTTGCTTGGAAGATTTTCATCTAACAACACTTCCAACTCCTCCATGAACTTTGGATTTAAAACTTTGGAATGCAATTACCCTTAACTGTTAGATTCAACATATGCACATTAATAAAATCATATTCACACAATCCCTGTGTCATCTGTGAATCATACACTGTACCCACAATTGAAATTATGATCAGCACAACCTGGCACTGTCTCCAAATGATGTGCATGAGTTCTGTGGTAGGGATTCTGCACATACAGAACCATGCACAAAAAATAGGCCGTTATTGAAAGATGGTTGGACATTCCTTGCACATCAGAACCCACAATCCAAAGAGCCACTACCTCTAGTGTCCCATTAGCTCAACAAGACATACAGAAGATACACAATGATTCTACCACCCAGAACACAGTACTATCAACCTCTCAGAGTCGCGGAAGCAATGCACACCTTCTCGCTCACTCACCCATGCTTGTCCACAAAAATATAATGCATAGTCAAAGTAAAGTCTAAAATGTCACGTTTAAGAATGAACAATCTCTGTCCGTTGTCTTACACTGCAGTATACGAGCTCGCACCAGCAGCAGAATGCATGCTAATCAAACAATATTCATCTCCACATTTCCATAGAAGACAAAAGGTGAAATGTGTATCTATGAACAGTGTGGAAATCACCACCCTCCCTGTGATGGTGACATATTTATCAGACTAATGAAGATCTCTGTGCCAAATCGGGTGAACCGCTCACCTTAGAAACTATGAGTACTGGTTACAGTATATGCACAGCAAAGCTCGTGTTCATAGAAGGTAATCTTCCATCTGTGTAGATGAATCCCCTGTGCGTCAATGTAATGCTAGTATTTCTCATTTGTGTCAAAAAGTGTACCATTTCATGGATAAACAATACGTGCTGACTAGATCCTCCATTACAAAGAGTCTTGAAATTCAACCATGTGGCGCAGCGCTTGAACAGTACCAAAATGATCTCATGTGGACTCAAAGGCATCTTGTACAACAAGCAGAGAAAGAATGTGCGCAAAAATGTAAGACACAAAGCTAAAATGTAAGCTTGGATCAGGGTAACTTTGCATAATCCAGCATGATCCTAGGGACCAGCTGACAAATCATCTACCGTCTTGTGAATAAATGTCACATGACACATACCAGAGATAGACACGCAAGGTCACCACAACACACATAGCACATGCAACATTAAAACATTGCACACACTGTTGTCAAATTAGACCATTGAACCACACAAACAATGACCATTGTCTAATGAAATTAACACCATGGCATAAATACAGGATATAAACAATTGTAGCATGTGTGGAAACAGACAAGGCAAACATCAATGTGTGTAACAGATTTATTACACAGGCACAAGCTCTGCTCAACACAAAAGCAAACTGATTACAGTTCCAAGTATTCAAATAAACTAAAGAAATGAAAGATCTGACCGAAAACATTGTCTGTCAGAGAGTACTGTTCCAAATTGAAATTCCATTATGGAACAGCATTGTGTGTACCCACACAACAGCCAAAGGAGCCTGTGAAGGAGAGACATAGTACAGTCTTAAATACAACTTGCTATGATGACATATCCAATAATTGACTCACTATTGTCCATTGTAACTTCTGAACCCAAGCTAGGAGTAAGTTCAACAATGTAGTGGTGACCATCATAACTTAACATACACTGTACAACAACAATGACCCTGTAAATTAGCATACACCCACACGTATCACAACATATTGTTCTACATAAACACATCCCGCTTAGGAAAGGCATTATCAAACATCTTTGCATACTTACACTCATGTAACAAAGTTGTTAATGAGCTGTCTCCTGACATCCACCTCCTCCTCCTCCTCCTCCTCATCACTGGCAACGTGCCCGAGGCCTGGATCCTCCCTTGATGGAGGCCGTTGGTCCCTGTCATCCTGGATGAGCGGGAGCTCATTCCTCACAGCCAAGTTGTGAAGCATACAGCACACGATTATGATCTTGCACACCTTAGCCGGGGAATATTGAAGGGCACCTCCTGTCCGGTCCAGGCAGCGAAATCGTGTTTTCAGCAGCCCAAATGTGCGCTCTATCACTCACCTGGTCCGCCCATGTGCTTCGTTGTAACGGACATCAGCTGGGGTGACCGGGTTCCTGAGTGGTGTCAGCAACCAGGGCATGTTGGGGTATCCAGAGTCTCCTACATTTATCAAATATAAAAGATCATTTGAGCAAAAACAGGGTACAACATGACAGACAATGAACACACAACTGATACTGACACCATGACTCACCAAAAAGCCAGGCACGCTCATTCCTGAGCTGGAACGTCAGCTGGTGTATCCGACTCATCCTCATTATGTATGGGTCGTGGGCAGATCCCGGGAAACGCACACATACATGGGAGATGATCTGGCCCGCCAGACATACCACAAGGGCATTGATCGAATGGAAGTGTTTACGATTTCTGTAAACCTGTTCATGGGCTCGTGGTGTGACCAAACCCACATGTGTCCCATCAATCGATGCTATCACATGTGGCATGTGTCCCAGGGCATAAAAGTCATCTTTAATGGCACGGAACTGTGGCGGTGTAGGAAACTGTATGTACAGGTTGAGGAACCTCAACATGGCCTCACACACATCCCGGAGCACTCAACTAAACATCATCTGTGACATCCCACCAGCATCAGCCACAGTAAACTGGAACGATCCTGTCGCAAAATAATGTAGTGCCGCCATCACCTTCACCTTGGGGGTCAGGGCAAAGGGATATGTGCGTCCAGGTTGCAAGTGTGGTGACAACTGGTCTGTCAATTCAGAAATTAATTGCCTCGTGAACCTGTATTTCCTCATGCACTCACGTTCCACCATGGTCGCAAGGTCAGGGAAGGGTCTGTGGACATTTGGTCCCCTGCGTAACATATGACAAAATATGCACACATATTACTAGTACTAATAAAAATCACGTAATCTAGATTCAACATATCGCATTACACTTTCAATTATGACACAGTGAAGTCAGAGGTGTGAGGTTGAGCTAATACACAACTGACAGCTATGTGATCCTGAACATACACTCAATTTTGTCATGGATGTTCAAGTGAATCAGTGTTGTACTGTGACTATTCACTGTTGTCTGTCACTCTCCATGTGATCAATCGTAACATACACGACACACACCTAATTAAGTATCAAACATAGATGTCAAGGTCAACTAGCACATGTTCTAAAGGTACACAGACATGGATCATGTATTGCAACCTAGCAACAACACTAGATACAGACAGCTTGTCACCATGCACACCACTGTCATGGTGTGGACATTGTCATGATAAGATGTCAGACCTACATGTCCTATCACAACCACAAAAAATTGATGATGTGTAGCACAGGAGGATGATCTGTGAAGTAGTCACTCACACTTGTCCTGTTCCTCACAAACAATGCAATTTTTGCACTGTAAGCTAGGAACATCATGGGAGTAGTCTTGTATATGTCTGTGTCTCATTTGACATGTGCTTCACTTCATCCACACAGGGCATACAGCATGACATGAATCTTACATATACTGTCTGACATGATGAGTGAGCATTGCATGGACGCGTGAGCCAACTCCTGGCCGAGCCAGACTGACAGATTGCATGCTTAGGACTATGCTGTTCGACGCGGGTGAGTTCTCAAAATACGCGTCTGATACATCCTGACCGATCCGGACGCACAGATTGCATGCTTGATTAAATGCTGTTCGACGCGGGTGAGTTTTCAAAATACGCGTCGGACACCTAGGGACCAAGGCGTGCGCACGCCTTGGACCCTGAATGTAATGGTGACATACGCGGGTGGGTTTTCAAAATACGCGTCGGACACCTAGGGACCAAGGCGTGCGCACGCCTTGGACCCTGAATGTAATGGTGACATACGCGGGTGGGTTTTCAAAAGATGCGTCGGACACCTAGGGACCAAGGCGTGCGCACGCCTTGGACCTTGAATATAATGGTAAAAGACACACAATTGATGGGCGGAAGGCAGAACAAATCAAAACATTCACCCCCAGACAAGAGATCTGGGTTAAATCCATCATTCTTTTGCTCACCATGCCACCCCAGTTTAGACCTGGCCATATGCAAATCAGTCTTGACCCTGTGCCTCATGGGAACAGTCCAGCCCGAACTGCCAAGCCAGGTTCTCCCTGGACCGGAAACAAGCATCCTAGGACCGGTTTCGGGGTTTCACCCCTCTTCAGCCCGGATAGCTTGATTCCAGTGGCACAGTGAGCCCAGGACCCACGTCTGGGCATACCTGGCGCACTTAGGGCGAGAAAGCAAAGACACACAATTGATGGACGGAATGCAGAACAAATCAAAACATTCACCCCAGTCAAGAGATCTGGGTTAAATCCATCATTCTTTTGCTCACCATGCCACCCCAGTTTAGACCTGGCCATATGCAAATCAGTCTTGACCCTGTGCCTCATGGGAACAGTCCAGCCCGAACTGCCAAGCCAGGTCCTCCCTGGACCGGAAACAAGCATCCTAGGACCGGTTTCGGGGTTTGACCCCTCTTCAGCCAGGATAGCTTGATTCCAGTGGCACAGTGAGCCCAGGACCCACATCTGGGCATACCTGGTGCACTTAGGGCGAGAAAGCACTGGAAACCACTGGAATCAAGCTATCCTGGCTGAAGAGGGGTGAAACCCCGAAACCGGTCCTAGGATGCTTGTTTCCAGTCCAGGAAGGACCTGGCTTGGCAGTTCGGGCTGGACTGTTCCCATGAGGCACAGGGTCAAGACTGATTTGCATTTGACTGGGTTCAAACTGGAATGGCATGGTGAGCAAAAACGATGGATTTAGGCCCAGATCTCTGTACTGGGGTGAATGTATGACATTGTTCTGCATTCTGTCCATCAACTGTTGTTTTTGCATTTGTCACCCCGAGTGGGACGGGTATGCCCAGACGTGGGTCCCATGCTCTCCATGCCACTGGAATCAAGCTATCCTGGCTGAAGAGGGTGAAACCCCGAAACCGGTCCTAGGATGCTTGTTTCCAGTCCAGGGAGGACCTGGCTTGGCAGTTCGGGCTGGACTGTTCCCATGAGGCACAGGGTCAAGACTGATTTGCATATGACTGGGTTCAAACTGGAATGGCATGGTGAGCAAAAACGATGGATTTAGGCCCAGATCTCTGTACTGGGGTGAATGTATGACATTGTTCTGCATTCTGTCCATCAACTGTTGTTTCTGAATGTAATGGTGACATACACGGGTGGGTTTTCAAAAGACGTGTCGGACACCTAGGGACCAAGGCGTGCGCACGCATTGGCTATTGACTGCCATGGAGACTGACGCGGATTTGATACTTGTACGATTCGTGTGCTGAAAAATCTGTTGGCTCCCTACAACAATGTATCAAACTCATTGGTGTCATGAAGTTGAACTTTTTAAATGATGCGGAAGGCGTGTACGAGGCGTGCAATGTGATGGATTGGCCAGATTCATAGGATGCAAACGTGTCGGACCTATCGCTTTGGACGCATGGTTCATAATCTGCCTCTGCAGCACAGATATAAGGCTGTCTGTTCCCCTGAGAGCTCACTAGCCTGCACTACATGCTCCAGATTGACATCTCTGCTGCCACTGCTGCTGTCTCTGCATCCTCTGGCTTCAAGAATGGCACGTACTGTGGAGAGGGCCCCAGCCTTCACTGAGGAGGAGAACCAGGCCCTGCTGGACAGCATCCTTCCACAGTACAGCAAGCTGTATGGGAAACCAGGGGAGCAGGTGAGTGTGCAGTCCACGTCCTTTCTCATTGTGCATGTTGTCTGTCTAGCACTAATGGCATTGTGTACATCAGTGGCTAGCATGCTCACTGAGTAGTTGTAACCCCCAAAGTGTGTAGGTACCTGTAGGGAACAGGTACTGTGCTGAAAAAGTGCATTTTTACAAGGTCATAAGACCCAGGCAATGTTTCCATGTTGTTAATGCAGGACAACTGTCCATTACCATAGTTGCACTACCTGTGTACATCATATGCCCTTGTGATAACGACATGTATATCCAACTGTGTGATGCACAAACATGTTGCATGTGTAGTAATGATCTTTTAACTTTGTCATCCTCACAGGTTGATGCCCATCAGAAACAGGAGATCTGGAAGACCATCGTCCAGGCAGTTCGATCTGTGGGGGTCTACAAGCGCCACATCCGCAACTGCCAGAAGAGGTGGCAGGACCTTCGTGGCTAGACCCGGAGGATCGCAAGAGTCCAGCTGAAGCTGTCGCCTCCTCGCAGAAGGGGCGGACGACGGATCGTGTCCCCCCACATGCTCCGGATTCTGACGGTGGTCTTCCCTGACCTGGATGGGCAGTTAAAGGCCAGACTGCAGCAAGGAGGGGGTAAGTGCATGCCTTTTCTGTGAACTATGGCTCACATGCTATTTGCACTCCTTCAGCCTGGTTACACTCCCACAGTTCGTATGTCATCTTGGACAAGAGTCATGTGCCTAAATTAGGTGATGGCCCATCCTCATCTGATACACAGGTGTGGCCCTTTCAGTCTGTGACTTGTGTCACTTGGGTTGTGTGTCCCTGCTGTTGTCCAAGGATAAGGTTTGAAACAGCTTCTGTTACCGGTGCATTGTTTTGGGCTTCATGAGTGAGGCAATTGATTGACATGTGTCTGCACATTGCCAGAAAGCTGACATGTACTCTGTGTGGGCCATTAATATGTGTACTAATTGCTGCTCTGGCTCACCATATGTGTCTGGGGTATTTACCACACACCCATGCAGCAGGTGAGACAATGTTGGGGCCTCAGAAGAATGTGCATCATGTGTGTCACACATGCATAGACACATGCCTAGTGTTCAGGGTTATCCCATGTTGCACATGGACCAGGACAGGTATGCCTACTCCGGACATGAAAGTACACTCTGTTCTCCTACTCCTGTGTGCCAGCCTACATTTTGTGCATTGTGAAATGTGCAATCAGGTATCTGCCTCTGTGTCATTGTGGAATGGCCTAGCTTTTTAGACTCCTGGGGTGTTAAACAGTTTGGGGTGGGCAGCCAGCTGAGATGTGGCTGTTGGATCAGCACAATGGGGTGAAACATAGGTGTGTAATCACTTGACTGTGCCTAATGGTGTATTCTACATTAAAGTGCAGGCAGCTTTAATTCGTTCTCATCAGACTGTGATGTGATCATGTTTACAGATTTGTGCTTGCAGTCACTCAACTGTAGCATTTGTATTACGTGGGATCATCAGATGCCTTAAGATGTGGGTAGCAGTGGGTGGACATGTGCACTTGACAGCTGCAGAGCTTACATTCCCCACAAAAACATGATTGCGACACAGTGCAGACTGTTTGTTTTTGGATGCACTGCCCCTGTGACTGAAGCCAGTAATGACTGATTAGCCAGACTGGCCTGTAGCATGGTATACCACTTGCAAATGTGTATCCTGCATTAATGTCAGTTGTCCTGCATGCACTCTATTGTGGCATTGACCATCAATACATGAGCACATCATGGTGTCTGGTGAAGGGAGCATATCCATATTGCTGACAATGACTTTGGCCATCCCTTATCCTGACACATGTACTGAGTCAGTGGCAGGAGATGGGATATGTGTGTACTGACACATTTCAATCACAAATCCTGCAGTTCAGACAACTGTCTATGTGGTGCATGTGTGCACATATGAGTTGTGGCATACTACATGCACCAGACAGATGGGTCCATGGAAGGGAAGGATATGAGGGGCATGGTTGACTGGCAGACTGACAAGTGTCAGCTCTTTTTGCAATATTTTGCAAATGATGCCAAGGCGTGCTCTGTAATGTGCTGTACTGACTGTGATGTGTCAGGTCAATACAGGTGACTGATGTGGATCTGTTTATCCTGTTTGTTTGCAGATACATCTACGGCTACTGGAGGAGACAGCTCCACGGACCAAGAGGAGCCGCAGAGCCAGACTGGGTC
Source organism: Calotriton arnoldi (assembly GCA_963921515.1). Classification (NCBI taxonomy): domain Eukaryota; kingdom Metazoa; phylum Chordata; class Amphibia; order Caudata; family Salamandridae; genus Calotriton; species Calotriton arnoldi. The sequence continues at coordinate 589,094 of CAWUFW010000839.1, forward strand.
CACTGCAGAGGAGTCGGAGGGACCCAGTGGCACGGAGGGTGAGGGGAGCCACACTGAGGAGACCTCAGCTACAACCACCTCGGCTGAGGAACACAGCAGCTCGAGTGATGACTCCCTTGTGGAGGCGGGTGTCAGCAGACCCCAGACAACACCTAGTGGGTCTGTCCCCGCCACCACCACCATCTCCACCCTCCCATCTGCTCCCATCCCAGATGTCCGTGGAGGCTCCCGTGTAAGGGAGCATGTCTCCTTCGTGCCAGGCACCGCACCCCCTGCCTCTGTCTCCCCTGCTGCCCTGAGTGTGGAGGCTGTGGACTTACTTAAGCAGATCCATGTAGGGCAGACAGCAATGCTGAGTGTCCTCCATTCTCACACCAGTCTGTTGACAACACTGGTGTCCTTCATGGAGGGCATTTCATCAAACATGTCTGCCCTACAGCGGACCATTCAGTCCATGGCCTCCTCACAGATGGCAACAGTGTCCCTCCTCCAACAGTCCCTCACCCCTCCTACCTCTGCCCCATCCACAATCCCCACTACCCTACCTGTCCAAGGCACACACACACACCGACACAGGCACGCACCACAACAGACACAAGCAGCACACAGCCACGCAAGACAAAATCCAGACGCACAAGCACGCACACTCCGGGGACTGATGGCACACACACAGAGGATGGGTTACAGACACACAAACAGCCATCCACAAGCACTCCGCAGTCCTCAGATGCCGCTCCCTCCAAAACCCCTTCCCTTGCCTCACCTGCAACCCCCCCTTCCCAGCAGCTCTTCCTCTATGACCTTGGCCTCTTCCCCACCGATCCATCTGATCCAACTTACAAGGGGAAGAGGAAGTCACCACGCACAGAGGGGAGTTCCCCTGCCACACGGACACCCTCCCCCAGGCGCAGGAACACTGAGGCCCCCATCCGCAAATCCCCCCGGACCAGGAAGGGCAAGACCCCACCACAATCCCGCACTTCCACCACACTGTCTCCGTCCTCCAGCCCCCAGGCCACCACTCCACAGGTCCCCCCGCCACACCCTGCCCCAGGTTCCCCCACACACCAATACCGCATCCCCAAAATGCTTAGGCCCTCCCCTCCTACCACATGCACTTCCACCCCCACCTCACACGCTCAGCCTGTTCCAGCCACTGGTGTGGAGTCCGTGTCCCCCCCTCTGTCCTGCCCACCTCATCTGAACCCCATTACACTCCTTTGGAGATTGGCACTCCAGTAGAGAGCACATCCACCCTGTCTGACTTGGGCACTACAGTGGAGACCCCGTCCACACCATCTGACCTGACCACTGCAGTGGTGCCGGCAACCACCCCATCTGACTTGAGCCCTGCAGTGGTGACGGCGCCCACTGTGTCAGACACCTCCACTGCAGTTGCCAGCAACACTCCTGCACCCACCACCACACCCCTGCCCCGTTCTGCTGTCCCCTGATCCTGTCCCTGTGGTGCCTGGCCTGCCCCTATGTATGCCCCTCCAAGGGGAGATGTCCCTTGGCCGTAGCAGTGCAGGCAAGCAATCGGTGTCAAGTTTCCACATGTCACCCTGTTGGGACTCCTGGAAGGACTGGCCATTGGCCTTTTGACATTGTTAAGTTCACAGTTACATGGATATCATTGCTGAATAAAGCAAATTGTTGTTATCCAGTGGTGTTGCATCTAATGTACCTGATGTTGATGATGTGTATCATGACCTTGCAGTTGTAATGGTGTTTTAAAGGTATAAGAGACGGATTTGTTGATGTGATGGACTCCATGTGGTCCATGGGATGTGTACTTTCCTGGTATGTATTAATGACATAATTTGCTGCTATTTCAGGGTGTTATGTTTGCAGAATTTGTGGACCAGGTATTACTCCTTCTGTTTGCTACTTCACATCTTTGCCATGCACTGTTGCACATATGTTGGGCTTACATTTCGGCACATTGTAAGATTCCCTGACTGGGCCCATCTCTCTACTGGACAGGCAGGTTTGTGCATCAATGGTACACAAGTCATCTGTGTCATCAGTGCAACTAGCTCTACATGTGTATTGCGTATGTGCAGATGACTGAAGGGACACTTCCGTACACAGGCTGATGTGACCAGAGCTTTCATTGTGTTGTAATTGTTGGCTCACTGAGCAAGTGTTATGCTGACATGACAGAGCCCTGCACAGACAACGTTTGGCCCAGCTAACCTTCCCCAGCAGTGGAGTCCCCTCATGGCAGTGTGTCATACTGTGACATTGCCTGAGCCCATGGTGTGTGTAGTGTGAGCATGTCTGTGTGTGTTCCATTCACTTTTTCTACACAGCCTGTGATCCCTACAGATGTTCCTGTTTGTGGCGCTTGCTGAGTTGTCCTGTGTTCATCCAACATCTTTGTCCTGGGTTTCCTGGGATGTACGTGCATGGCACACTACTGGTCATTAGGGTGTCATCCCTAGGTGTTTTATTTGTAAAGCCCGGGGATGTTGTCAGACGCACGTGGGACACATTCAGGATTCCCCTTAACACTTCTGTGTTGCCAACATGATGTAGTTTTCCCTATGTGGTATCTGTCAGTGAGTGGGTCACTTGTATGTGTGTGTGACTACTCCCACTCATCAGGGTCATAGTTGCAATGTTGGAAGGTGTCGACATGTGTTCTTTGTGGCTCTGCTTTGGTTCATCATTGTTGTGGGAGTGTGGCAGTGATCCCAATGTTTCTGGTAGATTTCACGTCATGCCCAGGTACCGCATACAGTGCAGTGTGTCGGACATTCCCAAGGGTTGTTGACTGGCCATGTGTGTGTATTTTTGGGAACCTTAGATCTCCCCACCACCCATGGGATTGTCATGGGTGCATGAGCAATTTCACCAGTCCATGTGTGCTTAGCTGATGCACATTGTTGCAGATCAAGGTGTGTTGTGTTGAGGGTGGCCAAATGTGAGTTGTCTCATGGCTAGGCCCCTACCTACTTTGTGTTCATTGATGACAGGCCTTGGCCAGTGATTTGTTTGTGTAGGTGTGATGGAAGTTTGTTGGTCAGGACGCATGCCCCAGTGCGCGTAGGTGACTGTACTCCACAGTATGGGCAACATCTACCTTTGTCATCACAGTGGGATTGTACAGGCTACTGTCACCCCAATGTAGGGTCCCTGAGGGTAGTGCTGTGTTGGGCTGTCTCTTGCTGTGTTGTTTGCTGTGCCGCCCAGCTTGTGTCACATGAATGATTTGGGATCCCACTCACCTGACAATGCCTGCTTGCCCACCAAGGGATGCCCAGTTCATGAGTTACTTTTGTATGGCACTGTGTACACATCTGTGTCATTGGAGTTCTGCCCACTGTCATGTGTTGTGTACTTGCCTGGGGACACTGAGACACACACACATGTTGTGTATGATATGCAATGTGGGGCTGCCTATCTGTGTTTGTGCATCTGCTCCACTGCATTGGTATGGCTTTTGCGGTCCATTGGCTTATGCTGTTTGGAGGTTTTTCCCTAGTGTCCCTGCGTCTCCTGGCTCATCAGTCTGCACATTCATCATGTTTGGTGTGTTCCATTGCTGCCATGGTATGGGACTTGGTCACCTGACATCTACAGTCTCCACAGGATTCCTTAGTTTGTGTGTCTGTTTGTATAGATTTGTGTGTATGCATCATGGTGCTCACTTGTCGCATTGTCTAATTGTACACTGGAGTAATTGTCAGGGATCATGGCCATAGCTTGTCTGCACATGGCAGAGGGTGTTCTTGTGATACACAGCAATCTTTGCCTCACCAAATCTATGTTTGTATGTGACACAACCACTACATTGCCACAACATTGCTTGTGGTGTGGGGACCAGGAATCATGCATTTTGGTTTGGAGATGCTGCTATTTTCATGTCCACACTCACCTTATGGTCACTGTAGTAATGGGGGGTTTAGGACACATTACCACATTGGTCCTAAGATGCTGGATTTTTTAACCCCACTATCACCTTTTGGTCACTGTAGTGATGGGGGGTTTAGACCCCATTACCACATTGGTCCTGAGATGCAGGATTTTTGAACCCCACTAACACCTTTTGGTCACTGTGGTGATGGGGGGTTTAGACCACATAAACACATTGCTCCAGAGATGCTGGATTTTTGAACACCACTGACACCTTTTGGTCACTGTGGTGATGGGGGGTTTAGACCACATTACCACATTGCTCCAGAGATGCTGGATTTTCGATCCATACTATCACCTTTTGGGCACACATGTGTTGGGAGTCACATTGTATGTTCACTGTCAGGATCTGTGTTGTGAGCATTTTACACACACATACATTAAATCTTGCAAAGATGGTAGGGGGGTTTGCTTACTCATCCTATGTGTGTGAATCCTGGTAGTGCTAGGCATCCAGCCCCCTATGAGTGGAGATGGGAATAGTGATGGGCATCCAGCCTCCTATGGGTGGGGGTACTGGTGGTGATGGGCATACAGCCCCCTATGAGTAGGGGGTACTGGTGGTGATGGGCATTCTACCCCCTATGAGTGGGGATGGTAATAGTGATGGGCATCCAGACTCCTATGGGGTGGACTCTGCTGGTAGTGATAGGCATCCACCCCCTATGGGGTGGACAATGCTGGGATAGGCATCCACCCCCCCTATGGGGTGGACTCTGCTGGTAGTGATAGGCATCCACCCCCCTATGGGGTGGACAATGCTGGGATAGGCATCCACCCCCCTATGGGGTGGACTCTGCTGGGAGTGATAGGCATCCACCCCCCTATGGGGTGGACTCTGCTGGGATAGGCATCCACCGCCCTATGGGGTGGACTATGCTGGGATAGGCTTCCACCCCCCTATGGGGTGGACAATGCTGGGATAGGCATCCACTCCCCTATGGGGTGGACTCTGCTGGGAGTGATAGGCATCCACCCCCCTATGGGGTGGACTCTGCTGGGAGTGATAGGGTGGACAATGCTGGGATAGGCATCCACCCCCCTATGGGGTGGACTCTGCTGGGTGTGATAGGCATCCACCCCCCTATGGGGTGGACAATGCTGGGATAGGCATCCACCCCCCTATGGGGTGGACTCTGCTGGGATAGGCATCCACCCCCCTATGGGGTGGACTATGCTGGGATAGTCATCCACCCCCCTATGGGGTGGACAATGCTGGGATAGGCATCCACCCCCCTATCGGGTGGAATATGCTGGGATAGGCAGCCACCCCCCTATGGGGTGGACAATGCTGGGATAGGCATCCACCCCCCTATGGGGTGGACTCTGCTGGGTGTGATAGGCATCCACCCCCCTATGGGGTGGACAATGCTGGGATAGGCATCCACCCCCCTATGGGGTGGACTCTGCTGGGATAGGCATCCACCCCCCTATGGGGTGGACAATGCTGGGATAGGCATCCACCCCTCTATGGGGTGGACTATGCTGGGATAGGCATCCACATCCCTATGGGGTGGACAATGCTGGGATAGGCATCCACCCCCCTATGGGGTGGACTCTGCTGGGAGTAATAGGCATCCGCCCCCCTATGGTGGTGCTTCCTTTTGTGTCATTTTGGTGTGTGGTAGGTGTCTGACTTACCTTCTGCGTCGTGCGCATCGGTAACGGTAGGCATACAGTATAGGGAAGACATGCGCGATTGGATACATGTCTGCTCCGTCTCATCCCCGTTGATCGTGTTCTGGCGCAAATCGGAGCTTCAATACGCCTCGTCCGAATGCTGTGACGTGCTGGAAGCGGCGCCCTGTACGACGCGTAGTGAAGACGCATCGTACTTGCGTGTCCGGAAACTGGTTGGGAAAAGCCTCCGTACGACTCGATTTCCGTGTTTCCTGAGCCTGTTCGGTCTTGAAATAGAGCACGAATCGGAGCAGACGATTCGGTCGGAAATTTGCCTGTAATACGCATCGTACTTGTTCGTTTGTAGATGGAAGCTCCGGATACGAGTCGGTCGTGAGGTAAGCCTACGAATGGCATTGGGAAGGCATTTTTAGCGACATCGGAATCGGGCCCAAAATGTTGTTGGCTGTTATTGTCCGCTCAGCGACAGAGCTAACACAAAAGAATCAACAATAGCAGCCTGACTGGGAATTCGGCATTGCAATATGGATGATGTTTATTATATAAACAACATCACTCCCTTGTTTAGAGAGAGGAGCATTTCGATGGCACAGAGAGGTCGCCCCATGTTGGAATTCCAGTTCAGCTGATTCCTGTTTACCTCCTGCAAGGTATGATGCCCAGCTTGTCACCAAGTGGGGCTCCCTGATGACACTTATCCACAGGCAATGGGGGAGTAAGATCACCCTACAGGGATTTGACAGTCTCACCTACTCTAAGCACACTAGGTTAGGTAGTGCTAGGTAGGAGCACAAAATATAACAGTATTTTTATGTAAGCGTATATACTCGGCTAAAGCACAATGATTGAACTTTTTGACTTCTTCACTATTCTCGTAATGCTGCATAAAGGTGCCTAGCAATGGCGTGGGAGACACCTGCAGTGGCAAGCATAAGCCAATGAACACAAGATTTACCTAAATAGTTCCTGGCAGAAATAGATGTGCGATCTACACCTTCGGGTAGCGGGAAATGTGGTCATTAGATGTACACATTGGCCCACTATTCTAGAAAAAACTTAGTCCAAGTCAGATTCCACGCCCCCTTGAAGGGACCCAGATAGGTATACTTTCACGCCAATGTGATTTGAAACTGAGATGGCCCTGTGGGGAATGTGTCTGCCACCCCACTGGTATATGGGTGTACCCCTCTAGGAGACAAAAGTGGAGAATGGCCAGGCCTGCCCACCCACTCCACCAATATCCCCAATACTAAACATGATTTAGATTAAATATTAGACCAATGATAAACCACAGAATTGCAGCACTCAAGTGACAAAATATAATACTGGATTTACACTAACTGAACTCAGTTGAAATAGGAGTTAATTGTAAGTGATGGTTGTTCATCTTTTTTTTGCGCTTTGTAGTAAATTATGTAATTGCCACAAAGTGTTGTGCAGCGCATGGAAATTATCGATGATTCATTTGTGTAATGCTATTGTAATTAATTGTGCGACTGGTTTGGGTTTTATGCTGTCATGATTTTTAAATAAATAAAGAACTACGATGACAAAAAAAATGTACTACATCATAGATCGGAAAGGGTTCGGACCAGAACAAAGGTCTTGGGAACCAACTGCTAACCTTTAAGCACCCAGACTCTTGCACAGGTTTCATGATCAACAGCGGTCTTTAAGGGGGAGAACTGACATGGGCATCCTTAATCCTCCTGCACCCTCCAAACCCCCTTTTCCCATTAGGAACATATGGTGGACTTCCTAGGAATGCAACTGACAGCTCAAGATCCTAGGAGCTGGTTACCAAGAGTTGATATGATGATATGACCCAAGTTAATGGTGCAATTTTGATATTAATGTGGCTTAGCCCAAGTTGATAATGCAATGTATATTTACAATGGGCCCCACTTGTTACCAGAGGTTTTGCTCATATTAAATTGAACATGGACCTCTGGAACTTTCTGTAACTCTCTGGAACTTTTTGGAACTCTCTAGAACTTTCTGGAACTCTCTGAAACCTTCTGGAACATTGATGGCCATTTTAGGTCCTGGAAGGTAAAAATACTGCTCCCTTTGGACCATGCCCCTGTAGGCAATGTTGCTTCCTGGAGAAGACAGTCCTTCTCTCTGTGAGCTTACCTGAGGAACTGCAGAGTGTTGTGGTTCATCCATCCAGTCCCTCATGGCTAGCGATAGCAGTAGCTGCTTCTTGCCTCTTCTGGAGCGGCACATCTATTCGACGACAGCAACCTAGGAAGAAAGAAAACCAAGATACAGTTAAGTGCTTTAGAATCAAGCCTCACAGGCGTGTGCTTGGGAAAGCAAATGAACAGTATCTAAGACAACCCCAAGGCTCCAAGTAAGACAAAAGCTGTAGTAAGTTTTGTGCTGAAGTAAGCGTTTCATGGAAATAATCCATTTCCCAAACCAGTAACTAAAAACACTGATGAAGTGTTACTTAAGACACGAAGGACAAATTGTGTGATTCACGCTCTTGCGCCAACCTACATTTACAAGTAGCCAATGCAGAGATTGATAATTATACAGCCAATTGAATGCAAATTCAAAAAAACTGTATTCAAGAGATATTGAAGAAAGAACCTTGGTAGTGAGACCATAGATGATTGTCAACCACACAGAAAACCAGTTGACATGTTTTATTTTTTTATCGGATTCCCCTTGGTGACCCCCCTGGCCAAGTGGTTCTATCACTCTTTCGGTCGAGCATCAGGGGGAGTGGATGGATTGTCTTTATCCATCGCTCCAGCCAGGCCAGACTCACTGGTTAGTCATACCAGATCTGACACCCAGGGTATGTAACAGATGGTGACTGTTGATAAAAGGCTGCTAGTCTCACTGGGAATTCATTTAAATATTCAACTAAGCATCTTCTTCACAAACTGCATTTTGTTTTACATACTATAGTACTACACTACTACTGCTCATGTACTACAGAATGCTATTTACAGACCTAGTGGCAGAGGCCTTCACTTTACTATATTTCCTGTGCGGAGGTCTCCACCAAGGTTGAGGAGATCTCAGCACATATAGGTATACATTTCGGTAGTAAATGTGGGAGGGACAAGGGTGGGACTAAAAAATGAGGAGGACTTACTAGTAAATTGGAGGGGTTAAGAGAAATTTAAGGAGGGATGTAGGGTGGGACATGCTAAGACAAACACACACCCACAGAAGAGTAAGATTGTTGCTATTCAAAAAGTAAACTTCTAAAGTGATTACAGCTATAAAGGTGTCACAACAGGCATAGATGTACTGCAGTCCACTCTTGGAGTAAGGCAAGAGCCCCACATGGTCACTTGGAGGTACTTCAGCACCCTTTCATAGACAAGAATGGAGGGAGGCAAATGAAATAATACCCGATAGGAACTTATATTATAATATTTAAAATATTTCAACATTAAAATTGCACCCTAGTAGTAAACTAGTTTCCTATAAATACTTTAAACTGGTCAATACCAGCATGTTCAAGACGTATCCAGTTTCCAAACACTTCAGGCTCTGAAAAGCCATTTCCCCAACATGCTATCCACACACTGGATATAAAAAACGCCAGTTTGTTTAGCATTGCCACAAAACATTAAAGGCTTTTCCTTTGCCAATCAACTCTAAATGGTGTCTTGTGATTAAAGGTGGGAGTTGGGAAATTAGCAATGATGGGTTAATTCAGCAAGCACATCAGGTAATATCAAATGTCCGAGAAAGCCGGGTGAATTAACAAAAAAACATAGCATACAATATATGAAAAGGGTATTAAGGCTGAATGGGCATATCCACACAGGAGAGAAGCTAACAGACGGAGCTGTGCTATTTATATTGTTTGCGACATTCTAAAAGAATGGATAGGGCAGTGCATTTAGGGAGAATGTGGATTGCTGTTATTATTACCTGAAAAGAAATAAGTATACTCAGGAGAGTCAATAGTTAAACTTTTTTATAAAATAAATTGTCCTGACCTTTTATTTTCGGGGAGTAGATGTGGAGAAAAATAGTGAAGCTTACATTCTTTATCTTTTCATTGCTACTCGAAGATATGCACTTTAGAGTCTGGTTTGAAAATACTAAGATTCTCACCTTTTATGCATTGTGTTTTCTCTCTTCATTTTTCGTTCTGTTTTTCAGTTATTTCCTTATCTTCTATTTCTATCATACACTCTATTTCTTCTTTTTTGTTATGTGCTTTAGGCTTCAGAGTGGTAGTTACATATTTTCAAAACACAGCTCTAAAGTGTGGTCAAAATGAAGCAATAATACGGTGTATGGAAATAATAAAGTAAATCACCTGACAAATGATTTTCATGTATTTCAATTTTAATGTTTGCGAACCCGCAAACAATGCTATTTATCAAACCATTTGTTTAGGCAAATGCCTTATTTTTGGAGCTGCTAAAAAGGTATTGACATAAAGGAAGAGCAGACGCAGGAATTTGAGGGATGTATTGTGCTCTCAGTATAACCACAGGTTCATTACTGGAGCAATCACCTCTGTTGTCTCTATAAGTCTGAGCTAAATGCCTCTTTTAGGACATATGCAAATCTGCCTAGCAGAAGCAATGCTTATATCTCATTGCGGAGATATCTCTCCGAGTGTGAAGACTCCAGGGCCTCCGCCACAAGTACAGAGGCCCTTTGTGACTCAAGCCCTGTGTGTTTTTTAGTGGCTTGAAAGGCAATTTATTCCCAGGGGTGGATTCTCCGCTATGGCGGAGGAGCATCGCCCTACTGCTTTTAAGCAGTGTGAGGAAGAAGAAACATAAAAATGATAATAACTTAGAGTTAGTATAATTTTATGTTACCTGCCTCTTTGTGGGCGGGCGGGTGGTCAGGGCTGCTCTGCTTACGGAGCAGGGCAGGGGAGGAGTGGTTTGCCCACTACAAAGTGTGTAATGACTGCTTGGTCGGCCCTCTCGGGCTGTCCAAACCAGTCATGCGCACTTTCCCCTTTCTCCATGCAGGCTGCATTACAGTCTGCATGGAGAACAACCCCAGGCCCCCATTCCTTGGTTGAGCGTCAAACTAATTACAACTGCATTGCAGCGTTGTGATTGGTCAGGGTAGCCTGGGTGCTCACCAATTACAACGATGCATTGCAGCATTGTGAGCGGTCAGGGGAGCCTGGCTATACTTCCTGTCCCTGTCTGACGAGGAGAGAAGACGGGGGACCCGGCACGGCCGGCAAAGTAAGTGTTTTTTTTTAATTACATATATATATATTTTTTTTTAATTGCCCACCGTTTCCCCCCCACGTGCCCGCACAAGCCCCGCCACCCTTGAGCCATGCCGGCCGCCAGAGATTGTACTTGACGTTGCAAAAGGCCATCATCAAAACATTGTACTTGAAATTTCTAACTATATGAACAAGAAGTTTGTTGTTCATATTTTGAAAAACATAACATTAACAAAAAATAAATTCAGTGACAGGTATACCTCTCATACAAATATATTGCAAGGAACAAACAGGTACTGGTGAGAGTGTTCGAATACAGTATATACCTGAGCCCAGATATATTTAAAAGAGACTAATCACAACTGGGAGCCAAGGGGGAGAGAAACAGAACAGGTCGCCCCCCACTCATAGACTTTCATACAATCAAGGACCTGCTCTGTTGGTGATCTGGACTCCTAAAGGACGTCCACATATATTTTCTCAGGCACAGAATCTTGTGTGCCGCAACAGTGGATCAATGTCTCCCATCTGCCATCAAGTGTCTAAAATCACTATTTTTGAACCACATGTGCTGTATCTACAAATTGTACCCCCTCACGAATCACCACGAAAGGAAGTGGAACAGGGAAGTAAAAGTGGGAAACAAAGAAGGCAGTGCCTCACGGGAGTAACACCATGGGAGTTTACAGACTGATGCTCGCCTGTATCCTCAGGTTCTCATCATTAGCGACTGCCAACTTTTTCAACAACATAAAGAGTGAGGAAAAAGAAGAAAAAGTGCAAAGACTGTGTGTGTTCGTGCACAATGCGTGAACCCTATATAGGAAACCGGGGTCTAACAATAGAACAGCCGGTATACCTAAAATCTAAAACCGAGCTAGACAACCACTAGCTAAACTACTTTATTTCTTTGCTGTGTGTCTGCTCCATTAAAACCAACATGTTTCATTGCCCGTAAAAGATTTTTGCGGCAACTTCATCAGGGTAGGGTCAGCGTCCTCACTGCACCACTTTCCTCTGTTTGTCAAACCAAAGGTTGCCGATCTTCAGCATACCTGCACCCTCATAAAAATGCTTCTAACCCTGCGTGTGTGTACTAGTCCACAGACACATCATCCGGCTCTGTCACTGCTCTCAGTCAGTCGAGACTCCTCGGGTTACCAGCTACCGCTCAGCACCTCAGGTGTGTGGACGTCCTTTAGGAGTCCAGATCACCAACAGAGCAGGTCCTTGATTGTATGAAAGAAAATATTTAAAAGAGAGACAGCACAGTGCAGCAACTAAAGTTGCTTCGCTACCTTGCTTGAAAGGTAGAGAGCAGGACTGAGCCATATCTTCTAAAATAAGGTGCTGTTTTCCTCACTTCCAGTGCTGATGCACGTTTGGCTGCACACCCATGCGCCATAGTGCAAGGATGTGTGAGTTCTGTAGGGAATAGTTTTTGTATGGAAGGTGACCCTTCCAGTACAAAAACTACCCTTTCACACCTTTTCAGCTTTGTATGTGTGCTGTACAATACAGCACGTATGCAAACTATGAACAATAAGGAGAAATTAAAACATTTTTCCTCCTTTTGCCTACCTTGAGGAGGTGTAGTATTGTGGCGCAAGCCCCTGTCTATGATTGTAGATAGGAATTTGCGGTTGCATTAAAATCCATGAGGGGTTGCATGAAATGCCCATGCACCACCCATGGAACGCACCCTTTGACATTGCACAACTTTTTGTTACTTTGGGAAAATATCCAATGCAAATCCAGATTTGTGTTGGATAGTAAATCCCAATATAACACTTTGCATCGGGTTTGCTTTACAAAAGTGATGCAATCCCGGTGCAAAGCGTTAGTAAGTCTGGACCATGGTGTACAGTAGTGGACAAACATCGTTTGTGTGAGGACGAAGTCTAGAATCAGCGTACTTGTCTCGATGGATGGTACCCAAGGTTCGAATTGCACCTTTTCTACTTAAACAAAACAGGGGTACTTTTATTTTTATTACCCTGTTGCTCAAATTGTAAGCAGGTAAAAAACAGAAAGACAACAATATACTGTATGGTCAATGTCATACTGACATGTCCTTATAGCTTCACTGCTCTAACCCCAAATGGACCACACAAACAACACTAGTCAAATAATAGTTCCAGATGTTCCTGCTACAATAAAATAGTTGAGTAAAATACTTGGCACGCTACAAGAAATAGAAAAATATCGCCAATTAATATGATTGTTTAATCACGACGAGTTTAACACGTCGCACGTGTTTTTTTGGGGATTTTTGTTTAAATGAGATTGTTGTTTTTCGTGCACTTCTCTACGCTATGAGTGCTTTCATTCGGAAGGAGCAGAATGGAGAGCACCTTGCTATCTTTAAATGTTCAGAGCATGCCTCAGCAGGGAGCGGTGTAACTCTCCACATGCTACCTATGAGTAGCTCACCTGTTGCAGTCCAGCTTATTAAATTAGAAAGTTTGATACTTAAAAAAAAATGAAATTATACAGCACTAATAATATTAGTAGCTGTAAATGCGTTTCATTGAACATGAGTAGCTCTCAATACAGAAAAGGTTGGAGACCCTTTTAATGTTGGTTGATAAACAAGGATAAAGGAGGAGCTGTCATCCATTAAACATGCTGTTAATGTGTTAGTGACAAATCTGTTTACCTTCTGCACTAGGATTCTCCAACGGGTAGCTTGTGTGGTACTTGTAGCTCTCCAGCTACCTGTAAGTAGCTCTCCTGTGTGCAGCCCAGCCTAGTAAATTAGAAACTTTTGGGTGGCTGAATGAATTTATGTATAATAAAGTTGAGAGTGTGTATTCAAGGCAAAAATGTGTGCATTTTCAGAACTCATACGCTGACCTTGGGATAAAAATGCTTCATTTTCCCAAATATATTCAAAGCTGACATTTGACTGATAAATCATGTGGTACTGGCAAACTTATTATTAATATCATAACCTTCTTGTCAGGGGCTTTGGGTTATGTATTACCATGTAGAGGCATTTGAGATTGACAAAACATTTTCAGATTACTGCTGGAAACTGAGGTGATCACTGCTAGTAATCGTGAATATGGTGGCAACTAGTGTTTTTTGTCTGGTTTTGTTGCAATTACAATACTAATATTAGTAGCTCGGGATGATTTTCCCTGATTAAGTAGCTCCTAATGCAGAAAAGGTTGGAGACCCCTGTTCTAGATTATTGTCGGCAGCGTCACACTGAAGCAAATGTCTTTCATGCTGGAGCTTGGAATATTTTGCCACTGTAATATAAATCTATAAATTAATATTATAGTAATTTAAATGTAGTTGTTTATGGGGCCAGTTGACAATCTGATGTTCATTGGAAAACAAATATACAGTGCTTGTCTTCTAAAGCTAAATGTCCACTGTGCATCAAAGTCCCACCGTTCAAGATGCAGCATGTTAAAAATTTGGGTCCAGGGCACCAAACATTTTTGACTGGCGCTACCTCATGTCAGTGGCTGTAAGTTAAGCTGGGCATAGTGCAAACAACTTCTACTGCTGCTGTATTTTAAAAGCAGGTTTCTGGAAGTGGTAGTGTGTGACACAAATATTTGTGTATATTTGTTGTGCAGCATTAGGTTGTGGTGTTGATGTGAACTGTCATTTTTTTATTGCTGTGTTTTTGTGCTGCATTATTGCTGCATTATTGCAATATGATGCTATTTTGTATTTTACTGTTGTTCTTGCATTCCTTTCTGTTATGTTGTGTTCTGTCAGGTTTTATTTGTGCTTATATATTGCTATGTGTATGTTACTGTATTATTGTTGGAAGTTGGGTTATAGGGAGTGGTAGGCAGGCACTTAACCCCAGCAATAAGGCCACCAACAAGGTACTGGGTCCTAAATAGTGTCTCTATAAATTTGTTCCTTGCTCAACGGTTGGTAGCTAACACCGAGCGTTAAGACTTAACCTGAGGTACAGGCATGTAAAGCATTTTAAAACATCAATATAAAGAATAAGTATGCCGCAACAATAAATAGAAAACCCCCACCAATTTATACAAATAGGAAATATTTTTATCTTTATAATGACACCAAAACCATGAAAATCCAATGTAGGGAAACGGAGATATTAATTTTTAAAAAATAAACACGTTCTAGTGTTTAGAAACCAATAGCGCCTTCTTCTGGACATCTGGTTGTGTTTGACCGGGTCAACGTCAAAGTTTGAGGCCAAAAGCAATGGAGCCCTCCTCGGACACCCCACGCAGTAGGCCTCAGTCAAAATGTTACCTTCTGACTTAGAAACGTTTCTGGAGCCTGTTCCGCCGAGGGTCCTCGCTGCTCTGCATCAGCCCGGATTCGGTTAGGGTTTGCCGGCTTGGCTTTCAGAGAGCTCCATGTTCAACACTGGAAGTTGGACCTCCAAGCTTTTCAGAGGGATGAACTTGGAATCCGGGCTGGGCCGTGGTTGAAGGAGCCCGGCTTGGCTCCCGCACTGGGGTCGGTCATCTCCTGGAGCTTTTTCAAAAAAGTTTCCCAAACTTTTCCAAACTTCTGGAGGTCCTTTCCGAAGGTCTCCTGGTGGGTTCCAAGTCTCCAAAACACAAATCCAAGGGTCTGGAATCTCCTAGATGGTCCTTGGCAGGCCTGGACTTCACTTCCCACAATACACTTGGTCAACTCCTTAACACTCTACTGGACGTACTCCAGGAGGGGGACTCTGGCTGGAGAAGGGTCAGTTAAGCTCTGTTAACCTGCAGCTGCAGGGAGTCCACTCCTTACTCCTTCAGGAAGCAAGGCAAAGTCATCAGAGCTGTAGTCCCAGATTGTGCAGCAGGCACAGTCTTCATCAGGCAGGACCTTGGGTGCAGATCAGGATTCCAGCAGGACAATCCTCCTTCTTCTTGTAGTTTTAGGCAGCAGAACTGAGAGGCTCTGAACCTCTCACATATTGATCTATAGTTCTCTGGCTACAGGCAGGGGAGCACCCCTGTCCAATGGGGTGCAGAGCAACACCCCAAAACATAACAACTTCCTCCAAAGTGTGGCATAGTCTTCCAAGAAAGCACTATTCTCTCAAAATCCATCATGGCTGAAATTTCAGCAGAGTAGCTAAAGCTAACTAAACCAAACTCAGAGTATGGCTTATATGCTCAACCCCACTCACATCTGTGAATTCCTTTCTTAAGCCTCCCATCTGGCAGGGAGAGGGGGGTGACCCTAGCTGACAGGCATGCTTGACCTGTTCTTCCTTTGAAGCTGATGCTTTATGACCCAACCGCCTGCTCTGGCATTCCTGTGCCCCACAGAGCTCTCTCCACCAGATAGCCTCTGCCCAGCCAGGCCACTTATCACATAATCAAGGCAGCCTTGCTAATCCCCTCACGGATGACCAATCAGGGAGGATTTCTAGAGGCTGAATTTTGGCTTACAGAAAAGAAAGTATTATAACTTCTTTTCTGTTCAAGTTATGATAAATTCAACAATGCCAAGTTGCTGGATTTATCAATACCATTCAGTTCAGTCTTTGAATGACATTTTCACACTCTCCTAGCAATAGTTATGCGTCCATAATATTTTGCCATGTTAGCCTATGAGGCCTCCTATCTTCAAGGAGAGAAAATGAAATGTGTAATTTCTTCCTCACCAGGGTTTATAAATCCTCTTTTACACAGCCCCTGCTCATAATTACCATGCCCCTCACCCCTGGAATACTTAGGGGAGACCTGGGGGGCTCCTAATATGCAAAAATGATTTTTGTTGTTATTTCACAGCACCGGCACTACCCATCAACACTGGCACAATAGTTTGATGAGCATATACTCATTTTTGGTAGGGATGGTGAGATTAAGTGATTTGTCCTGAATCACAATGTTGAGCTGATGTCGGGACTCGAACCTGGTTCCCCAGCTCCAAGTCGGCAGCTCAGGCCATTAGCCACATCCTCTCCCCTCTTCCTGGTTAGTAGTTGGCTCTGTTTTAGGCGTGTTACAAAAATAATGGGCTGGTGCAAGCTGACAGATTGGTAACTGTTCCTAAACAGGGAACCATAACCAACTCGGTTACGTAGAAGAGAAAAAAGGAAAATGGTCTCTATATGTCGTTCCCAATTGATGAAGGTGGGGGAATTTCTCCTTTTATATCGACGACATTTTACTCTTCTGGAGAGGAGATGAAGACCTATGTACTACATTTTGTGAATGGCTGAACACCCTCGACCCCTTTTAAAATTCAGAGGGACAATATCAAAAAAGAACGTCGCCTTTCTGGATCTCTGGATTACCCTACGTGAAGGGACTTTGCTAACCACGAACTACAAGAAACCCACGGATCGCAACAGTCTCTTGATGTATCAAAGCCACCATCCCAAGGCACTCAGGGACAATCTCCCAGTGGGGCAATTTTAACGCCTTCGCCGCAATTGCAATACCATCTGCGAGTTTGAAAAACAATCTTCTATTCTGTCGAACAATCTGTCAGCACGCAATTACCCCAGAGCACAATACGAAAAGCACACAAACGAGCTAGGAATAACCACAGGGAGGCATTGTTGGAAGTAAAGGAGAAACCCCAAACAAATCTACTTACATGTGTAACCACATTTACTCCCAACTCCAACAAAATCCAAAAACTGATTAGAAAACACAGGGGTATTTTGGAGACGGGAGTATTTAAACCTGGACCGACCCCACTCTTTTCGTTCAAACGAACACAGAACTTCAAGGACCTCCTGGTCCATACATGACCAAAACCATCCATCAATACTCAACCTACCTTGTGGGCACTGCCACCTGTTGAGGGACACCACCCGTGCGGGTCTTGCTCCGTGTGTCCACTGACTGTAGCATCAAAACAAATTGACCTGGGTCTGGCTAGACCTTGGGTCCAAAAAAGACACACAAACTGCAATACAAAAAATTGCATATATCTAATCACATGCCCGTGCCACAAGCAATACGTTGGGATGACAACAAGACCCGTAAAGCTTCGCATAGGGGAACACAAGAGCACCATACGATGCAGGAAGACCAGCACGAAGCTACTGAGTCACTTCCTAGAGATGAACCATGCCCCATATAGCCTGAAATGTTGGACCCCCACCAATTTGTTTAGGCAAGAACAAAACTGGGTGTTCCGATTGAAATGCAATACACGGGGATTGAACGATGATATAACATGGGCAGAACTTGTCACCTGAAACACTTAAGGAAGTTAGCAAACACTAACTACACAAAGACTGACTATTCTCATACCAGCTATTGTGGGTTACTAAGCTACCTAGAAAACACTCCCTTCATAGCACACTTTATTGTCATCCAACATGGTATAGTTTAATGGTATTCCAAAGTTCGGGGTCCATGTATTTTAAACACATACTGATGACATAGGGTGATGCGAGACACTCAACATACCTCTGTACATGATTTCCACATATCACTAAATGTCTCATTACAGCCGACATATATGTCGCAGTACAGCCGACATATACACATCAATAGTTGCCTAAGGTGGTCTAGTAATCATGACATGTACAACTTTAGTGAATCCGGGTTCACATTGCACATCAGTAAAATCTTCACTGTAAAACACTACATCGTGATTACATCTACCATCTGCATTGCAATGTCAAAAGGATATTATGTGTGTGAGTTCAGCACCACATATGCACATAACACTAATGATGACATACAGGCTATATGGTGATATAACAAACTATTCCAATATGGCCGCCGTATTCAGCGTATCCCACGAGTCAGCGCTTTGCCACAGCTTTCTCTCTCCAGCACATGCCCCCAGTTGGAGCCACGTCATTTCCGCCTACACGCATTTTAAACCAGGCGGATCCCTGCTTTCATTTCTCCGGCGTCCTTCCAGAGGCAGGGCAGGTATTGGGCCATAACGAAGGGGCTTACTTGTGAGTATTACCTTGCTGTCTCTCACCGATAAAACAGGTACGTCCATCACGCTTTGGGCTCATTATTGCATTATTGTCCAACAGATATCCTCCCTCGAGACCGCAGGGATTTGCCGAGGAGGCACTCCATTCTTTGTGAAGGGGTAATCAGTATGAATGTTTTGAACAAGTTTATGCGTTACTCTCACAGATATAATGAGTCACGTAACTTTAGAGTGCGCCGCACTACCAAATAGCAGTAATGGACTGCCTTGGGACTCCGTGGCAGCTATGCCCTTTTTCCATCTCACTCATGGAGAGCGCTTTGCATATATTAACACTGGTGGCCACCATGATGCAAACGAGTGTGTTTTGAATTACTCACTCGGTAAAAACACAACGTGCACAGTCAACACGAGGCCAGTGCATGAGACCTCCACAAATCATAGAAAAAGACAGCAGATGCTGTCAAACATGCACATGTGGCAGTATGATAATGTCAAAGGCATTTTTCCCACAATTGCTGCAACAAGATGCATGGTGTAATTCAGACGCAGCTGCTGAAATTAAGTTAATTGTGGATTCTTATTCCTTATGACTTATGTTTGTCTCTATATGTTTGTCTTCTATTCCTGTTGTTATTTTTCTCCACCAGGTAATAACAGGAACACGATTGAGATGTTCCCATGAGCGCAATGACGCACTTACACCCTAATAGAGGTATCATAGGAATATAGGGTGTCTTTTCCCTGCTCCTATTTTTATTCACAAATTCACACTGCACGGTCCTGACGAAGCGCACCTAGATCCATTAGGGACCTATTTCCCAGCGCAAAACATGTTGACCAATTTTCACATTCACAATCACACACGGGCACTGAGAGCAGCAGAGTAATACCCTGACCTCTACGATATTACGATATGTGTTATTAGAGGTGCTCCATCTCCCCTGTATAATTCTTTTATTCTATTCTTACCTCCCAGACCTACGAATAAAAATTGACTTCAGGGTACCGTTGGGGTAATTTTAACACACTTGCACTAACCCCTTTTAGGCCCACACACCCACATGCACAACTGCAGCGTCTCCTAAAAGATCTCCGACAAAGAGCCCTCTTGCGGGGCCCGTGGAGGACAGCAGCACCACCTCCACGAGGAGCAACGCCCGATGATGAAGCATGACACTCGCAAGAGTGTGTGAGGGCACTAATTTCTAAAGGAGAAATTCCCCCACCTTCATCAATTGGGAACCACATATAGAGACCATTTTCCTTTTTTTCTCTTCTACGTAACCGAGTTGATTATGGTTCTCTGTTTACGAACAGTTACCAATCAGTGATTACATGTTAGTTCTTGGGAGCAACGGTACTGGACCTATCTTTTTTCTAAACACTCCCTGTCCCCCCCTCTTGTAGTGTTTTGTGGTGCAAGCTGACTCCTGACGAGAACCCCAGCACTTATTTTTTTTACAAATTAACCACTGGGTTGAACAGGCCAAAAAGAGTGACTTTCTAATAATTATGTTCTGTTTGCTTTAGATATGTCAACAAAAAGCAGCACATGCCTTTAAAATTCCCATGATGACAAGTAACCACTTACCACAGTAGAAAGGTGCTAAAATAGTACTGCTGCAGCACTTCTAATATTTTAGACACCCAGGAGCTCAAAACTGTGGCATTGACATTGTCTTAAATTAGCACTTGCATGGCTCACTTTATGTGACACAGCCCTAGATGTTCTAACAGATGGATATTGTCGGCAGAGGAAATGGGCTCACTACTGTCTAGGGCAGATTCGCACAGCTTTTTTTCCATAAGAACTCAAATGGTCATAACTTGTGGATATTCAGATTACATCGAAATCACACAGCCAGCTATGAATGTATGTACTCAAAACCATGGAAGGCATTGTCAGAAACAGATTTATTTATTTGAGAGAGGGTGATCCCTATCAACTTAAAAACACAATTTGACAGTTTCCAGCTCTAATTGCACATTGTGGTATTTGAAGTATATTACAGGTAATTTACAATAGGAATGATTATCATTGTTGTTATTATTATTATTATTTTTATTATTATCATTTGTGTAATTTCTCCAGTATTGTGGATTACATCATTTGTTCATTGTGGTTTTGTTGGCATTTCTGAGTTGGCCACTCCTCAAAGGTAGGGGCACACTCAGAAATTTTTAAGCTTATGGATATTACTAGCCTTGTATGCCCTAGTACCTGGAGTAATGCATTACTCTTTGATTAGGAATTATCAGTAATAATGCAATTACACCCACTCACATAATTCGGAGCAATTTGAGGAGGGAAATCCTTTATCAAGAGCACACATAGAGAGTCTGAGTTGCTGCTTCTGCTTTCTATTTGTTATGTGTTGCATTAAGCGCTGTTTTCTTGGTGTAAAATGCATCCTGCATACATTTTGGGCAAGAGGGTACATTTCACACTAAGAAAATAGAGCTAAATGCCAGGAGTAAATTGGGGGGAAATCTTATTCCAAGTGCACATTTAGGAAGTGTGAGTGACTGCTCACGTGTGGTATTCATGTTTCCTTGTATTTAGTGCTATTTCACAGAGCAAAGTGAGTAAGTGCATCCACTTTGGGGGGTTTTTGCAAGAAGAATATCATGCCAAATGCAGAATTACTCTTCTCTCATAATTCCACTTAATAATGCAGAATTTGGGGGCAATTCTACATGATTATACTACATGGAATTGTGTAAGTTAATCCCCGCTAGATAGTACCATACCTCGTTTCCCACATATATTTGGTTCTGCCGAATAAGTGTGTTTCTAGGATGGAAAAAGGACTGAAGGACCACCGTATATAATGGGGTCTAGGAGAAGGATTTGTATTTTGCATACAAGCATTTCTACGTGGTGGAAATTCTTCCTGCATACATTTTGCACATTTCAGTAATCTAGGAAATCTATCACAGCTCCTGATTTTGAGGAATAGTCCAGGGATTTCTGTGCATCTCTGACCAGATTTGGCCCAAATGTATAAGTAATCAGATGCTTTAAATGTATAACTTTTCTAGACATGCCTTTGTGAACTGGGTTCTACATTCCCAGGGTCAACAACACTTTCCATAAGGTTCATTAAACCACTACAAAAACACAACAGGGAGGCACCATGTAAAAAGCACTTTAAAGAAACTAATATTAATATTTATAGCAGTCTGCATAACAGTAATGAATAGTAAAAATGTAACAACTACTTCCTATATAATCTTCTGCTGCCACAGCTCTGATGATTACTGTAAGAAAATGAGTTATTAGTTGAGCGGGATGCAAATCCTTCTCAAGTGGTACGGCCACAATCTGTTTAGATCCAACCCACAAGCTCAATAAATAAACCTGGGCTCAACCCCATGTGCTTAACTTAAGGAAAAGTGCGCAAGTTAATTTGTGGTACCAAAATGATTAGAAAATCAAAACACAACATATAAAAATTCCTCAAACAATATCTACAAAAGAAGAGAACTTTAATAGGACAAATGACACCAAAACAACTAAAATCCAATAATGGGAACCAGAGATATCATTTTTTTAAATTTTAGGGCAAAACGCACCAAGAGAAAGTAAAGTGCCAATCAGGAGTCAATGTTTGTGGCTGACTGGAACAGAGGCAGGAATTCAGGCTGACCATGATGGAACATCATATACACCAAGCGGGTCACATAGGTCAAAGATTTTACCTTCTAACTTAGGGGTCGATTACGATGGCGGTCGGAAAAGCATACCGACCGCCATGGTAGCGGCAAAAAACTGCCCGCATGGCCAACGGGAAAAACGCCGGATACATTACGATGAACCGGCAGAATAATCTGTCCGCGGCGGCGGGAGACAATGAAAAACCGCCCGCACTCGCCGGACCGGCTGAAAATCCGACCGCAACGGCCGGATACTCAGCGGAAAAGCCAAGAACCGCCGCCATGCACACGGAGTAACCGCCCGTGACATTATGACATCCCCGTTACCACCATGGTACCTACCTATGAATCCGACCGCATCGTGCGTGAACAGTGATGAATCCGATAGGTGGCGGAAGGGCTGCAGCATAGCCACCGCTGCCGAGGAACCGCTGCGGAGGATCCGCAAAAAAAATGGCGGACGTAGAAAAAACACGAAAAAAAATACAAACAATGCACACAGTGAAGTAGACCTGTCCCAATACAAACCAAAAGTGCCCAATGACAACAGCCCCAGAAATTTCAAAATAACCAATCTCAGGACAACACACACAACACACCTGACAGCAACATACCAGCTTGCCACACCCCCATAGCCGAGCATAAAACCAGCCCCTCCCTGACCACAATCCTTTGCTACACTCCACAACTGAAGGTCCCAACCCCAGAGAACAAAGGAGAGGCAAAGCTACACACATCACCACCTCAACACACACACCACCTACACCACCCACAACACCCACAACACCCACATAACTGCACCACAGAACATCTGCACAGCACACACCATGGCACCACACAAAATGCCAAAATTCACTGATTCAGAGCTTGCAGTCATGGTAGATGAGATAATAAGAGTTGAACCACAACTCTATGGCAACATGGTCCAACACACCCCATTAGCCACAAGAACCCAAATGTGGGTGAGGATAGTCAATAAGGTCAATGCAGTAGGGACCACCCCCCGCAACAAGCAGGAAATACAGAAGCGGTGGCATGACCTGAAGACCGTGGTGAAGAGGGCCAAGAACCATCAGCTGGCTGACGGGACTGGTGGAGGCACTCCCATCCCACCCAAACCATACAGTCCGTGGGAGGAGAAGGTCCTTGGAATCCCACATCCAGAGAGTCTTGAAGGAATCCGCGGGGGACTGGAAGCTGGTAAGTACAAACCAATGAATATCATCACATTGCCATGTACCGTCTTGCACAACTTCAAACCCACAACCCCTAGGCCAAAGGACATTCGTCTGACCCACAATACCCAAGACAGGTCACACAGATGTAACCACCACTCAACCTGATAAAGCACAAAGCTAAACAAAATCAACTGGGTTGCATGTGCACAGACAAAAAGCACTACAACACACACCAGGCCCCCTCTCCCACCCCTCAGCAGGATGGAGCACCCCACCCAGAAGCATGTGTCAGCCATTGAACGCTCCCCCACCACCTAACAGGTAGGTAGCCATCTTCACAGGGATGGGGAATGTGTATCTGGAGGCAGCACAACAACTCCCAACAGGCCCCCTCTCACACCCCTCAGCAGGATGGAGCACCCCACCCAGAAGCATGTGTCTGTAAGTAAAAACCAAAGTGACACTGCACAGGTAATCAGACAGTGCATGCACCCCACCATCACTCAACAAAAGCATTGAGAGACATGACAACATGAGGCTCTACTTCACACAAAAATAGAAAAGAAAAGCACAGCCATTGACAGGATGCAGACAGCTCAGCGTACATAACTGTGACAGAAACAGAACTGTGACTCTCAACAAATATGTCCAAGCAAACGGGCCTCTGACATGCATCACCCAGACTTCCCTCTGTAGCGTACATGGGTGCTGATCATGAAGGACCATGGGAAAAACAAACTAGCATGGTCTGCTGTATAAAGAAATACAAGCACAGGACATGTCAACGGTATGCATGTGATGACAATGGCTAGTCCATGCACACAGGTAATGTCTGCCAGGCAGAGTGATCAGCAAAGATGCTGAACATCAACTTGTAGTCATGCCAGTTGTCAGATGACAACCTCACATTGAAATCACCAATACTAGACGTGTGGCATGCTAACCAATCACAGGTCACACCATTGTGAAATGATGAATGTAACTCCACTTCATGGCATGAGGCACATCACTGTGCAGACATACAATGTGTGAAAAAGGCAACTGTGTGTAGCATAACATGTAAATAAGAGACATCAAACACAGCAACCCTGAGGTGTGTAAGGCAATTACCATCTACTTCCTGTCCCACAGGTGACCAACAACTGACTGCAGAGGACGACAACCTCAACCAGCACAGCCAGTCACCAGCTCCCGAACATCTCCCCTCGGATGCAGACTCCCTGGATAATGAGGAGGAGGAGGACCAACCCGGACCATCTGGTGTGGCAGGGCGTAATGTGTCCCAGGACCCCACAGCCCCACCACCCTCAGCAACAACATCAACGCAGAGCCCTGCTGCAACGACCTGTGCCACCACCACCTCCACCACCACTACCACTACCACTGCTGCCTGCAACACTCGCCCTGCTCCAGAGGCCAACCAGACCACAACAACTGCGGAGGTACGGGAGAGTAGGCCGGTGCCCACAGGAGGGAGGCAACAGGGCCGTGACAGCAGGCCAGGTGTGAGGACAAGGCTGACCCAAAGGGAACAAGACCCTGGCACTGAATCACTGGCACACATTCACAGAGTTGTGGGGGCCTATGAACACGCCCAGGGACAGTTGAGGCAGGCTCAGCAGGATGCCCGTGAGCAACAACAGATGCTGCGCTCAATTGACAACCGCATGGGCCAACTCGTGGCCTGCATGGGCCAAATCAGGGACCTCCTGGGCCAGCTAGTGGGGGTCCTCAGGGACAGGCATGCGGCACCGCCAACACCTACAGCTCCCTCCGTTGTGCCGCAGGATGACAGACCCCCATCCTCCCCTGCGTTCAGCGAGCATGGGGACTCATCAGACACCACTGGCCATGCACCTGTGTCCCCCCTGCCAAAAGAGCAAGGGGCCGCCCGAAAAAATCATTGGGAGCATCCCGTGGCAAAGCACCTGGCAAAAGCCAGTCAAGTAGCCAGCCATGATGGCACCCCTCTTCACCCTGCTGTGTACCCTGCAGACTGTCCCCACACACAATGCCGTGGGAATGGCAAATGACTGTTGGACTGTGTTACCATACTGATCTAGTGTATACTCTATTGTCTCATCTACCATCACTGACAAATCTGTTATTCACCATTCACAAATCTGTAAATATCCACATCTACATCACATGTATCCACTGTAAATAAACACTAATAACGCACCAATGTAGTTGTCACTGTTCCATGTTCATCACAGTATGTTAACTCACACCCATGATTACAATGTCACAGGAGCAGGGATACTCCGCAGGCAAGTAGAGGCTGAAGGGACCTAGGAAAACACAACAGAACATCAGTTGCTACTCAGGTGGTGGACTAACAACCATCACACAACACAGCACATCAAGGTACGACAATCTGCACATGTCACAAGGAGCAACTGTACCAACATAGACATCAAGTAGCTGTGTCAAAAGATCCCTTACCATACACATCTGCAGCCAGCACTGACTCTGCAACATGCTGTAGTCACAAAACTCACATACACATATTCACCAAGCACAACATCATCAGACAACAGCCAGTTTTGACATTGCCACTGACCATCAAGTGAAGTAGTTGTTGATGAGCTGCTGACGCTGTCCAACACCTTCCTCCTCTCCACTATCCTCGTCACTTGACATTTGGGTGTTTGCAGGTGGGGGCTGTGGCTGGTCATCATCATCCTGGATTAAGGGGATCCCCTTCCGCACGGCCAGGTTGTGTAGCATGCAGCATGCTACCACTATCTGACACACCTTGACGGGTGAGTACTGCAGAGCCCCTCCGGTCTTGTCGAGGCATTGAAAACGCGATTTCAGGAGTCCAAATGTTCGCTCAATGACCCGACGTGTCCTCCCATGGGCATTGTTGTAGCGCACTTCAGCTGGTGTCCTGGGATTGCGAAGTGGACTCAGCAACCAAGGTCCGTTGGGATATGCAGAGTCACCTAAGTGTGAAAGACACATACAGATTGAGTGTCTGACTTGTGTCCGAGGACAGCATGGCACACAAACAGCACACGACTCGACCCTTTGTACTCACCCACAATCCATGCCCGCTCCGGCGCCAGATTGGCCATCAGCTGTGGTAAAATGCTGTTGCGCATTATGTGTGAATCGTGGGCTGATCCTGGAAACTTTGCACAAACGTGTGAGATGACCATATCTGCCTGGCACACCACCTGCACATTGATGGAATGATAATGTTTCCTATTTCGGTAAATATGCTCCCGTGCTTGGGGTGGAATCAGGGAAACATGTGTGCCATCTATTGCACCAACTACATTAGGAACGTGTTCAAGTGCATAAAATTCGCCCTTCACATCCGCCAACTCCTGCCACCTGGGGAAATGTATGAATTGGTCCCTGTGTTGCATCATAGCCAACAGGACATCACGTAGCACCATGCTGAATGTTGGTTGGGACATCCCCCTGCAATGCCCACAGTTTGCTGGAAGGATCCCGTAGCCACGAAATGTAGGAATGCCATCACCTTTGCCGTTGCCGTGAGTGCTGTTGGGTATGTCCTGCGTGGAAGCAGGTGTGGCTCCAAAATTGCACAAAGTTCCAGGAGGTTTGTCCGATCCAGACGGAATCGCCTTATGATGTCGGTATCCTCCATGTTAGCCAGCAGGGTGAAGGTACGAAACACATTAGGTCGCCTCCTAGGTGAGATGAAAGGGGACACGTCATAGCAACATAAATTAGGATGTGCACAAATTCATAAAGTCCGTCCTGTCACGGCGCTAACATTGATTGTCATCCCTGAAAGCACACAGTGCAATTCAGTGTTGTCCCAACATGAGACAGATTAATTGTACAACTGTCATGGATGTGCACAGTCAGTAGACACAATACGAACACTGTCTATGTGAATGCCAAGAGTCACATATCGAGCTGAGGTGGACTCAGCCTTGGGTGTACATGACACAGGACATGTGTGAAGCAGAGACACTGCTGGCTTCCACGTTGCTGCTGTACCTGCCACACCTCCTTGGCCAATAATTGCAGGGGACACATCAACAACACAATGTGGATAGATCATTGGGATTGTCTTTGTACTCAGTGCCACTTCGAACACACTCAAATTCAATGACATTCACATCCCAAACCCATACATGTGCCAATGTCATCAGTACACAGGCCATATCTGCTGCTGACTTGAATACAAAGTCAGACAGTGACAGATGATGTCACGCCTGTGCAGAGTATGTGTACCACTGTAACAGGCCACCATTACCCCACTGCCCAATACTCTCTACAAGCACACAGATAGCCAATGTGGCACACATTAACAATAGATGAGGGACGTGATCAGCAGGGCCTGTATGCACCCTTAATCTTCCCCCATTTTGGACATTTACATGCAGCATCAAGGAGGGACTGCCCAAGGACACATGTGCACCACAACACATACCATGGTGATACACATCCAGCTGTTTCAAGACACAACAGTGCCACAACACAAACATACAACACTACATGGACAATGCCAAGCCAGTATGCCAACAAGTCTACGCATGAACAGACTGTATGCATTACATAAGGACAACTGGCTCAGACACCTGACACCAGTGGATGTAATTTTACACCACATGTCCCAAAGGACATGCATCCTGACCCTCATTCCACACAGGCTGTCAGGCCCAACACAGCATACAATCAATATCCCACATCTAACAAACATGCTGGCTGTGCATGAGTAGTGGGACACTGGTACCTCACATTGACCAAATGTCGGAGTTGGATGAGTGTCACAGGCACAACAATCAAGGTACATCTCACCTGTCTTGGGTGCCCACTCCATCCTGATACACCAGCAGATGTGATCCACCCACACAGTGCTGGAATAGATGGTGAGCAAGGATGGCTAGCACCCCATAGCATGCACATACACTAGTGTTGGTGGCAACACACTGCACACGTGTGCCACTTGTGCTGACCATCCAACATTGCAGACAATTCCCGCTAATCAGTGCACACACATTGCACAGGCAATACTGGACACCCATAGCCTGTGGACAAATGTTGCATACTATATTCCATACAGTTAGCACAATCCACAACCGTGCATGCAGTCCATCTGCCAACGCAACATTCCTGATGTGGACAATGGACATGCACTGGTGGCAGGTGAGTAGCACCGGAACACAGCACAACACTCAAAAACATAGTTTAGCTAAGCACCATTGTTGAAATGTACATGTCACTGATTCACATACAACAGTCCAAACAACATGAGCACAGACCTGACACTACCACATAGGTCCCTGTGGTTACAGGTGGCAGACATGTAGCAAAGACATCTGCTCTGGCCATCTACCCAAGTGACAAACAATAATAATGCAACGGATGCCAGGTGTGGTGCTGAAGTACTCGTCATCCTTTAGCAGGTCGAGCCCCCCCCTGTACATGTGGAAATACACTGCAGGAGTTGCCAGTGTGTACAAAGACATTACATGCGGCATGTAATTGGTCTTAGCAATAACACAACAGGGTGACATCGGTTTCCAATGATGACAGTCATGCTGAATAAATGAGTTCATCTGGGTTTTCAGTGTAACACATGGGCTCAGGTGTGAGATAGTGGTCAGCATGGGTGGCAGATACGACATTGTGTGTAAATATTGCTCAACATAATGGAGTACAGTGTTCCATTTGGTGTGAGACGTTACACATTGGCTGACATTTGTGACAGGAGACCATATCAATGTTATCCAGTGCCATGTGCCACTGTACGTATCCACTGTGCGTAGTACAGTAATGACCATTGATCCACACACAACAAGAACTGTCCGTAGGTGCCTTAAACGTGCCCCATAAACACAATGACGCACAGAGTGTACGATGTGATGCTGCATATTCCCCATAGGGGACGCACATACTGTCCGTGAATTGGGTGGCGGAGCATGCCAACCACCATTTGAACCTTTGTCGATGCCCACCACTGACGCAAGTGTTTCATGTGCTGCACATGGCACATTGGTGTTAGTGATGGCCCTCTACATAGCTGCAGATGGCGTTTGTCATGCTCCACCAGCCACATCCCGGTCACCCATGTCACTCTATGGCAATCAAACAGCGGTAGCACCGGCCAGGACCCCACGGTGTGTCACCGCCATGAACCATGCCCTTGCAGCCAATGGGGACCGCTATCGCGGTGGCATGATGCAGATTCAAAAATCGCAATAGGCGTGCTCCGCCCCAGCGGATGCGGAGATAGGATGCATTTGTAAGATGCACCAGCGCGGTAGCGCCGGCCAGGACCCCGCAGTGTGTCACCGCCATGAACCATGCCCTTGCAGCCAATGGGGACCGCTATCGCGGTGGCATGATGCAGATTCAAAAATCGCGGTAGGCGTGCTCCGCCCCCAGCGGATGCGGAGATAGGATGCATTTGTAAGATGCACCACCGCAGTAGTGCCGGCCAGGACCCCGCGGTGTGTCACCGCCATGAACCATGCCCTTGCAGCCAATGGGGACCGCTATCGCGGTGGCATGATGCAGATTCAAAAATCGCGGTAGGCGTGCTCCACCCCCGCGGAGGCGGTCATTGGATGCTTTTGAAGAAGGCTGACCTGGAACACCAATGGCAGAAGACTATGACCACTGAAACAAGTCCAGGGCCCTATATATGTGTGGAAGGGAGCACCACATTTCCACTGCTCACAGAGCCTGCTGCCTGACACCCCTCACCTGCTGCTGCCTCCAGGGACTGCTGCCTGACACCCCTCACCTTTCTGCTGCCTCCAGGGACTGCTGCCTGGGACCCCTCACCTGCTGCTGCCTCCAGGGACTGCTGCCTGGGACCCCTCACCTGCTGCTGCCTCCAGGGACTGCTGCCTGGGACCCCTCACCTGCTGCTGCCTCCAGGGACTGCTGCCTGAGACCCCTCACCTGCTGCTGCCTCCAGGGACTGCTGCCTGGGACCCCTCACCGCCCACTGCCGCCGCTGACGTCTCATGTCCACAGTGATGGCTAGGACGGAGAAGATCCGTGCCAGTCCATTTACAAGCAAGGAGCTGGATGTCCTGGTGGACGAGGTGCTGACACAGTACCCACGGCTATATGGTGGCCCAAATGTTGTGGTAAGTCTCCAACAGTGGGGGTGTGAGTGCAAGGGGGCACACATGTAGTCGATCAGATGGTGTATGTGCCTGAGAGTGTGGGGTTGTGTAATGCACTGGCTGACATGCTGTTTCCTAGTTGTTAAGGGGTGTATGCAACCCACACATTAAATGCATGGACATGAAGGGTGGATGGACATGTGTTGTGTACACATCCATATGGTGTGACAGCTATCTGGTGATGCATGTTTCGGGACAGTTATTGTTCATGTGACTGTTTGTGTGGCTCCTCGTTGTCCATCTCTGTGTGATTCTACCTGGCATGGACTGTCCACGCCCAATGTGACAAGGACACATCACTGACTGTACAGAGTGTGATACGTGTGTGGTTGGCATGAGTGTACATCAATGACCCATATCTGCCGTGTGGAGATGAGTCTGTGTCATGCCACTGTTCAGAGAGAGAGGTTTTACCATGAGAGTGTGTCACTGATGTTTTCCCCCTCTTGTCTCCCACACCTGCAGCTCAAGGTACACCAGCGTAAGGCCGTGTGGAGGTCCATTGCAACCAAGGTGCGGGCTCTGGGAGTGTCAAACCGCCGGCGCACCCACTGCCACAAGAGGTGGGACGACATATTACGACTGGCAAAGAACGTTGCCGAGATGACACTGGGGATACTCCCTCGCAGTGGCAGGTTGTCACGACGCAGCTTGACACCACTGATGTGCCGCATCTTGGCTGTGACACAGCCTGAGCTGGACGCACGTTTGAAGGAGCATCAACAGCAAGCTAGGGGTGAGTATTCTGTGAAGGTTGATTTTGTCTGTGAGTGGCTGCATGTGTACCAAGCCTGTACCTGCGCTGGTGTACGTGATGTGGTTACTGTGATGCAGTGGGTTGTAAGTGGCCCCTGTGCTGGGTGTGGCAGTCACGGATTTTACATACATGCACTTACTGATGTTTTTCCAATCCTGGGAATTTCAATGGCATTGTGGGTGGTGTGCTGCAGGCCTGGTCCATTGGTGTTAGTGTTTGTACGCCCCAACATGCATGATGTTGTGCTGTCTGCCCATCACATGGCTCAGCTATGCCGTGTTTAGATGTTTGTATGCACTGTTTGAGGTAGTGAAGTGTGTCTGCATGGTGAGAATGCACGGGGTGGCCTGCAACATGTAGACTTTGTCATCCTCAGTGTTGCTTTGCTTGAATATGTTTGTCCTGTTGCTGTCACTTTGCTGACCCTACATGTCTCTCTGTTATGCAGCATCTCCCGTGGGCACGGAGGGACAGGGGACGGACACAGTGGTGGTGAAACAAGCACAACAGCTGCACAGGATCCCAGTGACACAGATGTGACCAGCGCCTCGGAGGGGGATAGGAGTATGCTGGAGGAATCACAGCCCGAGACGCAAAGTTCAACATCATCTGATGACGGCGGTGGTGCAGACATCTTGGAGGACACAGGGAACGGAGAGTCTGCTACATCTTCCAGCACACAGCGTGCAGTGCCCACCCTCCCAGTCACTTCCTCTGTTGCTGCCCGTGTTTGCACCACAAAGAGGGGAAGAGTGTCCTTCATTCCAGGCACCGCTGCCCCTGCCCCTGTGCCCCCTGCTGCCATCAGTGTAGAGTGTGTGGACCTTATGCGCCAGCTGTGTGTGGGGCAGACAGGGCTCCTCAATGCATTGTCAGACCACGACAGCAAATTGGCACAGGTGTTAGCTTTCATGGAGGGCATACATTCAGACGTGGGTGGGCTGCACCGCACTGTCCAGACAATGTCCTCCACAATGGCGGCTGCACTTCAACTGGCTCAATCTCGTAGTCCAATTCCAGTCCCTTTGTCCACCCCCATGCCAGTGGCGACGTCTGGACGACGGTGACCACGCTTCACACACCTCAACGTCACGATACTGCACACGTAGCACACAGCAGCAGCAGCCCAAGCGGTCAAGGTCACAGACACCTTCCCCTACGAAGAAAAAAACAACCCCAGCGCGCAAAGGGAAGAGCCCGTCAGGCGTTGCAAAGGCATATGATTCAAGGAGGAAGTACTCAGGGTCACAAGCCTCAGAGCAATCCCCGGCCACAGACTCTGTGGTCCCAAAAACGTCTCGCAAAGGCATGCAGACACTCTCCATGCCCACTGTGAAGGTGGGGCCTGTCAAGGCTACACATAGTAAGGTATCCAAGGCTGTTTCACCAACTACCTCTACTCCCATTCCAAGTCCAGTGAAGCAGGGACAGGAGGGCACTGTAGGGGGCACACAGGGTAAAGAGGGGATGGAGGGGCAGAGGCAATGCCAGGCTAAGCGTCCTTCTGGATCCAGCACATCCCCAGAGGGAGGTCCGGCGTGTGCACCTGCGGCAGCCTTGGTGATGAGTGTGCCGTTTGTGTCCACACCACTTCCCATTGATACCAAGACAGGCAAGCCATTTAGAATCCCTAAGAAGTGGAAAGGCACCCCTCCACTATCTCCCTCCCACACTGTGTCCCACGTCGGCCTGAGTCCACCTCCACGTGCCACTACACCACCTGGTCCAAGCAGCCCTCCAGCGTCCAAGGCCACTGATAGCTCTTCCTCAGCTGGGCGTCTCACTCCCCAGTCAAGTGGTCCAACAGTGCCCGACACACAGTCAGCTCCCAGTCAGACTGACAGCCAAGTATGAATGTTGATCAACGTCACAGACCTATCTCTCCCACACCGGTACCTGTGCTGCCCATCGTGACACACCAGACTGTGTTGCTGACCATGGCGGAGTTTGGTGACACACATTCCCTGTGCAGCTTCTCATTGACTCTGTCAGCACCTTGGACTGGCCACTGGCCTTGCAGTTTGCCCCCTGCCTGTGCAGCTTCTCATTGACTCTGTCAGCACCTTGGACTGGCCACTGGCCTTGCAGTTTGCCCCCTGCCTGTGCAGCTTCTCATTGACTCTGTCAGCACCTTGGACTGGCCACTGGCCTTGCAGTTTGCCCCCTGCCTGTGCAGCTTCTCATGTTCAGGCTCTGCATCTTGTGCCTTGGTCTTGTCTGATATTGTTGCCTATCAGTGCTATTTGTGAATAAAAACAGTTGCTCATGTTGTCAGTTGTGTCATTGTCCTTACTGAATAAGGCTTTTCCTGTATGTCTAACATTTACTGGGCCACATGCTCTGTGTGCCACTTCAACTGTGCCACTGGCTTGTTTAACTTATCATTTTTTTACAGGGGTGACGGGGACTTCAGTTCTTCATGACTCGGATACTTGTGGGGTCAGTGATGTTGTTTTCGGTGACATACCAGACTCATGTTCCTTCCTTGTTGCTGTTGGCTATGTTTTACTCCATCCTGGTATGTGGGCACTGCAAACACATAGAGGGGTCATATACACGGGATTGCAGGCAGGCTGACCAGGCTCAACATGTATGTGCGTTCTTGCTTTCATGTATGCCTAGCAGTGTAGATGTGTAGTCATGTTGTGATGGGCAGTCATCCTAGTCACAACGGTTACTTACATGGTGTGCATTTGGGTGGTCAAGGGTTGTACGGTGTGTTGGTTGTGGCTTTGTTGTGTGTGTTGATGTGTATGTTAATGGCGTGTGACTCATGGCTGTGTGGGACTGTTGTGTGTTTGTGTGCACACACTGCTTGTTGTGCATTCAGTGCTGTGGGTGTATGTTGCCTTGTGCTGTCCTAGTGTACATCCCCTGATGTACTGCTGTGTTTGCTATGTGCTTTGTGGTGTTGTGCATCTGTTGTGTGTTTGATGTGTCTGTGTTGTTCTGTGATGGTGCACTTCTTGTCTGTTTTGTGGTATGTAGCCTATGCATTTTTCCTGACTGATGAGGTGGTGCACTCCTGTTGTGTGTGTGCTCCCATTGCCTTCCCCTAGTTTGGCTGCACAGGTGATGTGTGTTATTTTTGTGGTTCTGTATGTGTTTCTGTTTTGAATTGTGTTTGCCATTTTTGTTTTGGTGCAGACGTTGGTACTGAAATCCCTGTGTGTGTGTGATGTTTGTGGATGCCCCCAGGGGGTTTGATTGTTTGTCTGTATCTTGTCTGGAC
This sequence comes from Calotriton arnoldi, assembly GCA_963921515.1. NCBI lineage: Eukaryota > Metazoa > Chordata > Amphibia > Caudata > Salamandridae > Calotriton > Calotriton arnoldi. The sequence goes on from CAWUFW010000839.1 coordinate 623,655, forward strand.
ATTATGTAGGCCCTTCTGTGTGTCTGGCATTGGGGTTGTGTGCTGCAGATATGAGGGGGTATGTTTGGGGACTCCTACTTGTGTTTGACAGTCATTGAGTGTGCCAATGTGCCCTGTGTGTTGTGGTGCTGGCATACTCATGTGTACTTGCTGTTCACTGTTTGACTTGAGGTCCTTCCTTTCATCTCTGTCCCTATACATGGGTTACCTTGCTGTCTCCCTGAGTTGTTGCACTGAGGTGACTGTTGTTTGACTTCACTCACTGTGCCAGCCATGTGCTTGGATGGGGTGTGGATGTTGTTCTAGGTTCCTTGTCCTGCATGTGTCTGTTCACCTGGTTGTTGGTTGTCTCCTTGCCCTCCCATTTGTGTGCACATCATTTTTGCTTTCCTCTATGTTGTGCTCCATTGCTGGTGGCATGTTAGTCTGTGTATGAGGCTGTGTGTCGGTGTGGGGTATGTCTGTGTGAGTTGGTAGGGTGTGTGTCCAGTAGTCTGTATGTTCCTTGTGTGTGTGGATGTTAATTTTGTGCTTGTATTCAGCTTTCTTGCCATGTATGTGGTGTTGTGGTGTGTGTGTGTGTGTTGCCCTGGGCCTGTGCCTCTGTGCTGTGTGTTAATCTACACCCAATGCTGCTGTGTCTGTCTCCCTAGGTGTTAGTTGTGTGCTGCTGGGTGTGGATTTAGCTCGCTTGGTGTTGGACATGGGGGTGCACAGGGGGGGGATTGGCATGTTTCTTGCTGTGTGTGGCGGAGCTGTGGGTGGTGGGTGGTGGTGGTGGCCTGTGTTCTTTCTGGCCTGACCGTTGCTGTACATGCATTCTGCTTTGTGCGATGGATTTCCCGCATACTCACCGCTGCGGTGTCGTCAGCAACACATTACATTATGTTTGCGGTATTTTGGTCGGCTTGATGCAGGGTGTGAATTGGTGCCAGATGAGACATGTGTGGGTACACTGATGGATGTGTTCCTGTCCACACCAGTGTGTCTGGTGTGGCGAGGTGCCCTGTTTCAGCCCGTGGAATTTGTGTTCTGTTTTGTGTTGTATTGTGTTTTTTTTACGTACCTGTGGCGGCGTCCGCGGCGGGCGATGTTGACCTGGTGATGTATCACGTACAGCACCGGGAGGATGTGTAGTGCTGGATCCATGGCGTTCGGCTCCGGGTGGAGGGCTCCGAAAGTCTCGTTTCACGCTCCGCTGTCGAGATTCCGCTGTGTCTGGAAGGGCGGTTTCTCCCCTGCGGTTCGACTGGTTGTTTGGCGCATCCTAATTTGTTGAGCGGACGGGACGTCATTCCGCACGGCGGTGAGTCTCCATTGGCTACCACCGGCGTGGTGGCGGGCGCAATTTCATGGCGGTCGGCGTTGCACCGCGGAGGTCGGGAAATGGGGCATATTTGCCCTTCATAATATGGCGGCCGTGAGGACCGCTGCTGGCGGGCGGTAAAAGGCATTTTTCCGCACCGCCGGCACCGCGGTACTGACACCGACCGCCATCGTAATCGGCCCCTTAGTATCTAAAATGAGAGTTGAAATCCTCCTGTGAGTCTAAGCATCAGGTTGAATTTGATGAAGACCTCTCAAAGAAGAATAGCCGCTGGAGGAGGTTCAGCTGAAGCTGATGGTTTCTGAGACTTTTGGAAATATTTAGAACATGAAAATTCTAATTTTGCGACCAACTAAGTTCTCTTGTTGGGTGTATACTTTTTGCACCTTTGTGTGGTCAAGATTTCTACTTTGAGACTTAGTTTCTGTCTTGCAGCTCAAGTCTGAATCTGTATCCAACTAAGTCCTCTGAAAATTATACACCTTTGGCACGAGATCCCGCAGAAACTCCAGCAGTCTTGGAAATCAAAACAATTTCTGACTTTCAGGACCAGTTCCTCTTGGCCTCCAAGACCTGAGGGACAGCACTTAGGGGCCAGGACTAACTCCAGCAGAAGCCACCAACAGGGGTGCATCCAGTATTAGATGCTACTGGTCAGCTGATCATTCCTGGAAAAAGATCTCTTGCAGCTTGTTGTGTCCCTGAGCCACACAGAAGGTTAGCCAACTGGCCCTTGCAAACCACCTTTCAGTCTTGGTTACAAGTGGGAATAGACTCTGCCCTTCAGGTCTCCACACAGATCACAGAAACAGGTCTACTCCTCTGCTGTCCTTTCACAATTCTAGATGTGTTCTAATGGCCTGTGGGTGAGGTGCAACGTTTGACGAATTCACTAGCCAATGGGTGAGGGTGACTCCTTGACACTCCCTAACCAATTTGGAAATGATACCTAAGGGCAACCGTCTCACTATTGCAGCACATCCAGTTTTCCTTACTGCAAGCTATCCCACAGTGCACTTTTCTAAGTAACATCCACCAAGTACCACTCATATGCCCTTGGATGCAGCTGGCGTCCCAATTAGGGGTGTGCATAGGGAAATGAGTAGTCTTCTCCTTCTCAATCCCACCAAACTGGTCTGGGACCAGCTGTCCTTTCTGCTGAGCTGGTGACAAGTTGGCTACGTTTGGCCCAGGGAACAAACGTTTCTCTTTCCCAGGTCTACCTTTACACTAAGGGGCCGATTCCGATTCGGGCCGGAAATCTCTCCGACCGAGCCGGACCCGGAGAGATTTCCGACCGAATCGGACCCTAGCAGTCCGACCGAACAAGTACGATGCGCACGCATGCTATCGGACTCGATTCGGTCGGACTCCCATTGAAGTCAATGGGAGCCGGTCGTACAACGCGTATGCGGGCTCCCATTGACTCAATGGGTGCGAGGCGAACAAGGGCGCCCCCTACAGCGGGTACGCGTCGAAGCGGGTCGCGCCGTACATGCACAGGTAGGGGGGACCCATGGGTCCCCCCTGTGTGCGACTCGCGCGGCTACGCGTACAGGGGGGTCCGACACGGACCCCCAAAGTGCGGCTCCGACTGCTCTTTTGAGCCGGACGGCGCGAGTCGGTCGGACTGCTCGAAGCGCGCATCGTACTTACCCGGCCGGGGAACGTCTCCATTGCGCGGTGCGAGTCGTGTCCGTGCGAGTCGGTCGGAGCGGTTGACTTTCACGAACGAGTCGGTCGGTGCGGTTGGGTCTCGCGAACGAGTCGGTCGGAGATTTCGCATCGTACTCGCTCGCCCGGACGCACGTACGAATCGGTCGGGAAACAGGGCTCCGAATCGGATCCGGTAAAGCCGAATCCGATTCGGAGCCCTACCGGCCGAGATCGGAATCGGCCCCTTAATTGTGAATAAGAAGGCTTCATCCTGGTCTATTTCAAGTTAGTGAAATTTGTGACCCCCCTTCCCCCCCCCATTACATTTGCCTAGCTGAGAGGAATCACGTACCTCACACCCTGGGCTTCCTGCCAAAAGGTGTAAGCAATTGTCTCTGCTCTGGGAGCAGTTTGTACATATCATTTAGGGAAAGTACTGACAGGGGCAATCTGCTGACAGCCTAATGCTAGTTAGCCTACTGGTTGTTCAGGCTTACAAAGCCTAAAATTTGAAATGCTGGTTTACTTAAATAGTCATTAAAAATACAACTTCATCAGGGAATTGGGTTTCGATTAAATATTAAAAAATAGTGATTGATTTGTTCCAGCAGCTTATGCCAAACCTGATTAACAGAAACAGTATTTTATTCTGAACTTTTGTTTTGTACATAGGAAAACTTAAGCCGTGCTCATAGGATGTCATTGGTTTACTTTCATAGGAAAGTATACCAATGCCATGAAAAGATAAATGCCACCTGTGACTAGGATATTATTGTGGGTATAATATTCTGTACCAGATTGATTGAATATCTAGAATCATTTGTAATTTTATATGATGAGTTAGGCAGAGATAACAACTATTTTGTATCCGGTTGGTTGAAATATCAGAATTACTAAAGCTAAACCTTGGAATGATACCTTGTAATTTAAAGAAATCACTTAGGGTATATTATATTATTTTGTACTGTAATGATTGATTACTTCTGACTAGTTTTTTATGCTTAGTTATAGAGAAGAACAATTATTCATTTGTCTATTTGAAATGTTAGAATTGTGGAAGTTAAAAAAATTTCTATGAATTTTTCATGTAACTTTGATGTTGGAATTATATAACATGGGCTATTGGTATTATTTTTTAGGCAGCAGAATGATCTGCGCTTGATAAATAAAACTGTGGTATATTTAGCTATGTAATGGATTAGTCCCTTACAAAATATGGAGTAGTTATTGAATTGTATGATTGCATCTTATTGAATTATAAATTTGATTTTTATCTATGATCGATACTTAATGATGCGCCATGTTAATGTAATAAGGCTGACTTTGTTCAATCATTTGTGTGTAATTTGGATGTTAAAAAGTTTTATTACTTTAAATATTATTGAGTAACTGTTGAAAAATGTATTGCTTTTCCTTTCTTGCAGTATTTTCTTATTCTCTATTTTTAATTTGGGGATTGGCTTATGGTCTATTCTTTATTTTCTGCTTTATTTCTGATTCACTCGTTTTCGTTTCACTATTTAAAGATGGCGCGGGGGTTTTTTATTGAGGTCGTCTTCCTTTGAGTTGTCATAGGAATACGTTAGAAGTTTGCCGCACAGTGTTAATTGGCGGCATTTGTGATTCCCTCTTTTCCTCCGCTTGAAAAGAATGAAGTTATTTTTATCCGTTGAAACTTTCCGGGTGTAATACAAGCTTAGTTTGGGACCACTCCAAGATGGCGCGGGACGGGTTAGCACCGGTGAGTCCTTTCTCTCTATCTGCCCTCTAATGATTACTTCCGGGTTCTGCTGTATTTAAAACAGGTACGGTGAGGCTATTGCTGCTTCCGTACTCTGATGTCGAGTGGGTGACGTTATCTGGTGAGTGAAATAGGAACGGTCTCTTGTTGAGTATGCCGATAGAGGTGTATTCTTGATAGAGCAATTATAGACCGCTTGGGACTTTGGGAACCGGCAGTGTGGTGTTATAATATTGTCAAGCCATTAACTATACTGGGTCCAAAGTTTGTTTCCATTTGCGCTTAAAATATTCTTTCTAGACTGCCCTGGGGGTTTTTCATTGCGGTCTGAGTAATTATAGACCGCATGAAAGTTTGAAAATAGTGTAAACTAATATAATGTTTGTTTCTAGTTCAGTGTTGACTTTCAGTGTCCGTAAAAAAGTATGTCAGAGTTTTATTTGTTTTTAAAAAAGTAGGGAGCAGGTTATTTACCCTTATATCCTTTACTTTTAGCCACTACGTGTGAGTGAGATATAAAGGAGATTGGTTCTCCTTGCCCGTGGTTAATCGTGCCAATTCATTTATGCAGCCACTGGGGCAACACAAGAATATTTTATGAAAAGTATTTCATGAAGGATTTACTTTCAACCTCGCATCATTGACTGAAGACGTAAGTTTATTTGGGTTATAATTTGGCTTCAATTACATATTGGAGTGGTCTGTTCGATTGACTCCACGGTTTGTTTTTTGTTTTTAGTTTTCATTTGGCATTGGTGATATGTCAACCTGATGGTATTTGTCACACATCTTCATCGTGTGACTTGAAGTAAGTGGAAGTTATGTTACACTTCCTTATTACAACTTTGGGACAGTTGGTTACCACCTTTCCTTCTCTTTTTCTTCACTGACAGTTTAATTATTCTGGCACATTGGTGTGTTGGTGTTTTGTTTCAAGGCTATTGAGATTCTTTTTGGTTTCTTTGATTTTTTCACTTTCTGGGATTGCTGTCTAATATAATCCTATTTTTGGATTTCTAATCTTTTTTCTGCCCTTTTAGAAATATGGAATTTTATAAATTCATATTTATTTATAAATTATCTTTGCATTTTTTAGATTTTTTCTTGGATGCTCAGCAAAATTTATGTCCTGATGATGACCATGTATTCATGACAAAGGTCGAAACGCCGTCGACGCAATTGTGGCCGCTAGTAATGAAGGACACATTGTTCTGTTTTTGTCGTTTCAGTGTTGTTCTGAAAAATTTCTTTTTTATGTGACTTTTTTGTTTGCCACTTGTTTGGTATTGTATTGTATAATAATTGTTATATGTACCAACTAATACTTCTGAGTGTAATGTGAATAATTTGTTTTTATATTGAATAAATTTTGTATATTTTTCTTACGATATTTCTTATAAGGGCCTTCTTCTGTTTTTTTGATTTTTGATTATTAGTCTTCTCTCTATGTACAATTGTATTGTCATTTGTCTGTGAAAAATTGAATTTTTTCAATATCTTGGACCGCTGTTTGGATTAAACACTGATTGCCCCTGGTTCAGGTGTATAGGGTTGCCCCTGTGGTTGTTAATGACCTGTGGACTGCAGCACAGGTTGTGCTATTTACTAGGCTTTGCAAACCAACCTGTCAACATGACCCTCTTTGACAGGAAAGAACCGTACTTCTAAATATTAAATAAGTCACTCCTAAGTAGGCCTTGTAACCCACAATGTAGAGTGGCTTTAAAAGTTGCACATGACACAATTTAGGGGCCGATTCCGATTCGGGCCGGAAATTTCTCCGACCGAGCCGGACCCGGAGAGATTTCCGACCGAATCGGACCCGTGCAGTCCGACCGAACGAGTACGATGCGTCCGTATGTTATCGGACACGAGTCGGTCGGACTCCCATTGAACTCAATGGGAGCCGGTCGTACAACGCGTACGCGGGCTCCCATTGCCTCAATGGGTGCGAGGCGGACAAGGGCGCCCCCTACAGCGAGTACGCCGCGAAGCGCTCGCGGCGTACACGCACAGGTAGGGGGACCCATGGGTCCCCCTGTGTGCGCCTCGCGCGGGTACGCGTACAGGGGGTCCGACACGGACCCCCAAAGTGCACGGCTCCGACAGCGAGTTCGAGTCGGACGGCGCGAGTCGGTCGGAGCGGTCGAGGTGCGCATCGTACTTACCCGGCCGGAAACGTCTCCATTGCGCGGTGCGAGATCGGGTCCGAGCGAGTCGGTCGGAGCGGTACGATCCGGGTACGAGTCGGTCGGAGCGGTCGGGTCGCCCGGACGAGTCGGTCGGCGATTCGCATCGTACTCGCTCGGCCGGACTCAGCGTACGGTTCGGTCGGGAAACAGGCTTTCGCATGGCTTTTTTCCCGACCGAATGGTATTGGGTGCGCCTCCGACCGAGATCGGAATCGGCCCCTTAGTGTTGGTGTGTTCATACAGTGACTAGTTTCCAAAGGCTATTTTCACTGTAGAGGGCTATAGGTGATTCTATAAGAGTTCATTTTACAATTAAATTCTTAAAATATGTATTAGTGAAATAAAATATTTAATACATTAAATTACAAATCATTATATTTTACAATATTTTACTGAATACAATTACTCCCTATGGTGGTTTTATTTTAAGTCCCTTCCTCTATTATTTTCTATGGGAGGATGTTGTAGGATGAGGTTTTGCCCAACGGATGTGCTGGACTTACTACTGTGTTTTTGGACATAGTAACTTTTAATGCGCAGTTTGAGAATAACAATGGGTTTACTCTTTAGTGGGTGGATGACCTCCCTTCCTAAACCCCTCCTTGCTCTTCCTTAAGCCCCTCCCTTGAAGTACTAAGCATGCCCCTTTTCCCATTCAGGTTTACTATTACATGTTTCCAGTAGCGGTCCGTGGTAGGAGTGCCGGCCGGGCGGTGACGTGGGGTGGGGGAGGGGCAGGGTGGGGGGTAGTACACCATGGATTACGGCCGAATACAGGTAAGGATACATTTAAATAAATAAAACGAATTTCATTGCGCGCACTGCATCGCATTTGGCGATGCAGCATTCACAACGAAATTCGTTTTATTTATTGAAATGTTTACTTACCTGTATTCGGCCGTAATCCATGGTGTACTAACCCCCCACCCTGCCCCTCCCCCACCCCACGTCACCGCCCGGCCGGCACTCCTACCACGGACCGCTACTGCATGTTTCGTATTACTGCAGACTTACAAAAGGTCGGGTCATGGCAATTAGAATTTACTATTTTTACATTGTTTTAATACCATGTTTTAATAGGCAGAGCATCTTTACCTGGAGGATTGTAGGAGACTCCCATTTCCTGGAGTCAATTATGCCAGTCATCCATAAAGAAACAATGGACCGACCCCAAAGAATCTCTTCAGCCAGGTTTTCGTATCTAGTTGTATGGTACCCTTTCTGTGTCTTTGATAAATATGGCATGATAGGGGAGATACAATGGACATCAGGGGAATAAGGTGTGGGCGCTAGGTAGCGATAACAAATATCTCGATTTGTGCATGGTTTATTTCTTCATTCTTCAATTTTATTGATAACGAACATGAAATCGAATGTCGGAGTGCTAGTGGTCAATTAAATATATGGAATAGAAACCTATTAATGTTACCCATGTAGATTGTGTACTCCGTGTAACTCTTTTCAAAGCTGAACAGTAACTAAAATATTCACTGATTTATTTCGCTTCTTGTTACTCTCCCAGCCAAATATGCTTCTGTGGTAACTGGATTACAGTGATGGCATACACATTCTTGGAACGTGGCTATTTGATGTTAGTTGTATTTGTTCTAATAGAGGTTGTTTAGTTTTGAACTGGAGCAGCTCTCCTCGACGAATAACTTCTTGATGGCATCCAGTTTATCTCCGTGCCTGACCTTTCCGAAGAAACCACTTCGCCACAGTTTCCTTTTCGCCCTCTTTGTAAAATGTACAGTTTGGTTGAGCTGTACAAATAAAATATTTTCTTTACTTCACTTGCAATTCTCAGCAAGTTAAGTTCTATTTTTCCACTCAAGTAAATTGGCTTAGAGCCTGATATTTGATTTGCACAGCTGGGCTTTGGATGTGTGCAGCCGGGCAACTGAGCTGTTCATGGATTTCTGTAACATCAGGCCTGAACTGAGGGGTTTGAATATCGAGCTGCACCGTGGCATCTGACCCGTGATACAGGGTACCTGAACCCTGCAGGCTGCCGATTGATGTTTACATTCTGGGCTATTCTGTTACATTGATTTTTAAGCATAACTTGATTATTGTAACCAATCGTTTGTATTAGTTCTTACTCGGAGATTAGTAGCACTTCCTGCCTTTATCGCATGCTCCTGGCACACGTTGTTGTTGGCTCAATAATGGACACTTCTTCTGTTTGTATCTGCATCAGCCTGCTCTCACTGACTCTCTTGCATGCTTATTATGAGCAGTAGCGGTCGGTGGTGGGAGTGCCGCCGGGCGCTGACGTGGGGCTGGGGGTAGTAAACTACGGATTACGGCCGATTACAGGTAAGTACACATATAAATAAATAAAACGAATTTCGTTGCGCGCACTGCATCGCATTTGGCGCAAGAAACTGTTGTTTGTAAAAATGTTTTTCTTTGCTGCAAATTTTGTAACTTTCCAGAAGCCTTCTGTTAGTTAGTGAATAGGCATTTGTTTTGTATTAGACAACTGATAGTGAGGTTCTCACCAGGAGAAGAGGAGACAGCAAGAAGGAGGATTCATGAGAAGAACATACTGGACTGGAGAATGTGAATGATGTAACTTTGCAAGGACTAGGGTCTATGGTCTATTGTGCGAGTATGAAAAGGTGGGGAGTTCACCTATTCCCAGGAGTTTACTACAATTCTATTTTATAATACAGGAGGCCAAAAGACACGTGCTGCCATTACCAATATTGTTTGTTCATATTAGTAAGTGTTTCCTCTGGGGGCTTTTCCTTGAGACTTGTTCTCTTTGAACTTCTCTCACGCACACTGCTCGGGACACATCTTTGAGTTTCCTAAATTTCTCCATATGGGAGACTGCTTATCCTATTTCTTTGATGCCTGCTGATTTATAGCTGAGAATGCTTTCCAGGTTATTATGCAACAGCTTCATGCTTATTCATGAATTCTTTCATCAGTACTGTTTATTGAATATCTAAACTGACACCTTACTCCATATTTTTCCAAATTATTTGTATTAGGGAACTTGCTTTATGGAACACGCTTCCTGCATTACTACAATATTTACCTTCATCTGGACTAATATTCTATATTACCTTACATTAAAATATCAATTATTGGATAAGGTTCATTATTAATGCTGATGCTCAAAAACCTAATTCTCATTGAAAAAAATTGATTATAACTTAAGACTCTGAAAAAAAACTCTTTAAATCATACAAAACTCTCTTTATTAAATGTTCTAAAAATCATTTACAATTTAATGCGTTGTTGGATTGATGTACATGATCGCTCCACTATACTTCTTGTCGGCAAAGCAAGCTCCATAAGACTAGTGACTAGTGTCGGGGTGGTTTAATGATTACACCTGAAGATTAAGGTGTAGGAAACCCAACTCCATCACATGAATGGCAAGGTTATTCCTACAGACCAAATTGCAGAGCATAGCTCACTGATTCAACTGACCATGCTGAGATTTTAGGACCAACATTTTCCACCAAATATCAGACAAAGGAATGTTTTAGGTCAGAAAAAGTACTGCATGTTATCTAATGGCACATGTTAATGCCAATGCTTTATGTATTTATATCTGTGAGATATGGCAACATACCGGGGCATGTGTACTTTTTGTTTTGTTTGTGGGCATAGCATAATCAATTAGTTCTGAAATACTTTGGTAACTTACTTTGAGTAATCTAAAATATCCTCAGATGTATGTTACTGCACACTCAATTTGATATTTTCAGTATTTGAATGAAGGAATGAATAAATGTATGAATGAATGAATTAATTAATTAATGCTATTAACACTTCTGTCCTCTTCGGACCTCTGAAACAAAGATGCATTTAAAATTTTGTTAGCTAAATAATTGCAATTATCTTATAGGCTAAAAGTGTTGAGTATGCAAAATGGCTAGCCAGCTAGATGGGACAAAGTGAATAATAAATTAGTGCAGAAACATAAACCACTGCTGATGTAGACGGGTCTAATAAATTCTCACACCTAAAGCCCAAATGTTTATGGTGTAGCTAGAATGTCACTCTTTTGTCTAACTAAAGTCATGGTAAAGGCTACTTTTCATAACCATGCTTCCATTAGGCGAGTTCTGTGGCTTTAACCAGGTGCTGTATTATGTATACTGTACACTTTTCCTGTTTGCGTCACGGTGCACCAGGAGCAAACAGGGACAGTGTGCCCTATTACAAAGAATGTGCTGTCCTCATTGCAGCCACAATCTGGTGTTGCCCTGGGGACAGCACATTCAAGTGAAATACGGAGCAGCTGTTTCAAAGCTGTTCCGTGTTTCACAGTGCAGACAGCAAACTACCTGCCCTTTGAAGAGGGTAAAGAGATCCCCTTGCAGACGGGTGCGGGAACTGAATGCACCCACCTGCGGGTGGATGTCTGGGGGATCCATGGGACCCAGTTTCTCCCCTTCTGCCTTTAGGAGGCACTCTGAAGGTGCACCACCTTTTTGTGGTGCACCTTCAGTGCCTTTGACACTGTACAGCGATCTAAACTCTGGGACATCACGGAGGGTCTGGGTATTGAAGTGGCCATAATTAAACTGCTTCGCTGATTACATTGGTACACATCTGCAAAGGTTCAGTTTGGGAGTAACGGGGAACTCACACCAAGAATAAACTGAGCTCGAGGGGTTTGGCAGGGTTGTGTCATTGCCCTGTTTCTATTTTTGCTTTGCATTAATAGCCTGGAAACTTTCCGGTGTACAGTGGGTAAGGATTCACCCAAAGTGGGTTCTTGCTTGGCCCCAGTCCTGCTTTATGCAGAAGATGGTTAATCCTCCAGTCTGATCAAACTAAAACATCCCTGAGCTCCTCCCTCACAGTGAGGGGGTTGTAGCCCTTTGTTGCACTAGGCGTTGCAACTAAGAGGAGATCCCAGATGATGAAGCATGCCACCTCGGTGGGTGATGGGATTCCGTCCTCTTTAAAGGACTCCCCTCTCTTTTGAGTGGGTCATAAAACTAAAAGCCTGTATTGTTTCGTGCTCAAAGAGCTCTTTTGAGTTCAGATAGATCCGCAAATTCTTTTGTTGTGATAAACATAAGCTGTGTCTAACCTGTGATTGTGACAAACTGCGTACCACCAACCCTGGAAAGATAGTTTAGAAAGATCTTTCCAATTTTTGATGATTTGTTGAAACACAACTGCTATAAGTAAGTCCAGAATTCGTATACTTGAGGTACAATTGTCCCAGTCATCTGATAAGGAACCTAGAAAAAATGTTAGTGGAGGAGAAAGGAGCTATGTAGTCACAAATTACACTTATCTGCTTCCAAACTTTCTCCCAGAAATCATGAACAAAAGGACATGTGAAAAGTAAATGTTTTAAATCAGCGTCTGCCAGAGAGCAGGACCAACAAGCATCTGATATATCGCTGTTTATTCTATGTAGGGTCATGGGGGAAAGAAGGAGCCTATTATATATAAAGAAGAGTGTCTGAGTGGTGTTAGCTGCTCTGGAGGTTTTCCTGATTTTAGACCATATTTTATTCCAGATGGGGATTGACCATTCCTTACTGAAATCCTGTTCCCAGGTTAATTCTACATTAGTATTGTCGCAAATGTTATTAGACTTACGTAAAAAGGAATATATGGTAGAGGCCCTAGGATTTGTGTGAAGGAGATTGTGAAGTTGAGTGATATTTTGGGGAGCTTGAGGGGGAGATGAGGGAAACTGAGCAAAGGCATGACATAAAGCATTATAAAATGATTGGAATTTATTTTGAAATGAGTGAGGGAGATCAAATAGGAGACGAGCTTGAGTAAAAGACAGTACATTGTTATTTTCAAATAACTGATTTACCCAAATTACGCCTTTTTGTCTCCAGGTCTTCCAATAAAAAGGTTTACCCTTAATCAATATGAATTTATTATGCCATAAAGTAGATTTAAGAAATGTTTCGGAATCACTGGGTATAAATGATAGGACCAATTCTAATAACCAACCGGAGTGTTAAAGAGTGGGAGTGGATAGATGTTGAGGTTTACCAGTGAACAACAGGTACTCTTGGAAAGACAAAGGAAGCAAGTAAGATTGTTCAAGTGATACCCAGAGGGGGGGAGCTAGCGGGGAATCTGAAATCCTTTTTGAGATTTGACGCATCAAAAATGCTTTGTGGTATTTAGAAAAATCAGGAAAGTTAACTCCTCCTTCTAGTTTGGGGCGCATGAGTTTTAGTAAAGACATGCAAGCTTTTTTGTTGTTCCAAATAAAAGAAGAAAGTATGGAATTAATTTTCTTGAAGGATTTAGAGGATATAGCTATTGGGATGTTAGAAATAAAGTAAAGAATAATAGGTGATAGCATCATTTTGATAGTATCTAAACGTCTCCACCATGAGAGATAAAGAGGATGCCATCTGTCTGTCAAATCAGACAATTTTAATAAACATGTCTCTATGTTCGTGGAGACTGAGGTTCTAATTGACGGGGCAAAATATAAACCCAAATATTTTATATGTTTGGGATTCCAAGTAAAATTAAAACTTATAAAATCCTCTTTAAATGTAAATTTGGTTAAGGGCAAGATCTCACATTTATCGTTATTTAATTTATACCCAGAAACAAAAGTATATAAATTCACTTCTTGTAGAAAGGCAGGGAGGGAAGACTGGGGATTTGAAATAAATAATAAGATATCGTCAGCATATGCTGCCAATTTCACTTGTAATTTATTAGATTTAAAACCGTGTATTTCCTGGTTTTGATGTATTTTAGATAGGAAAGGTTCCAAAGCTAAATTGAAAAGAAAAGGAGACAGGGGACAACCTTGCCTAACCCCTCTGCCTAAGGTGAAATATGGGAAAAAAATACCATTAACAAAAACTGCTGCTTTAGGACTTGAATAGAGGAGAGAAATCAAAGATGTCATTTTTGGACCAAATCCGAACCATCTGAGCGACTGAAAAAGAAAAGGCCAATGGACTCTATCGAATGCTTTCTCTGCATCCAGTGCAATTGCCGCTAGAGAATCGGATGCATGGGAAGATTTGGATAAAATGTCGAAGAATAACCGTGTATTATCCGTAAAAAAATCACCCTTTAACAAAACCAGATTGTTCCCTGCCAAGAAGGTCCTGTAGGAAAGAGTCCATTCTCAAGGCCAAGGCTTTGGAAAAAAATGTATAGTCTATGTTTACTAAAGAGATGGGTCTGTTATTCCTACAATAGCGCAAATCTTTACCATCTTTGGGAATGAGGCATATCAGAGCTTCTTAAAAAGATCCTGAGGCTTTGCCAGTAGATATGAGAGCTGTCACTTTTGGGAGGAGCGGTTGAGAAAAATGTATAAAAATTCTACAGTGAACCCGTCCGGGCCTGGAGCTTTATCCTTTTTGAGTGTATGTAGTGCTAACCCATGCATTCAGTAAGATACGTTTAATCACTCACTTATACAGTTAGTCACGCACCTACTAAATCATCCATACAGACACTTATACACCCACTCATTCTTCAATACGCCTTTCCCTATATACATTAAAAATATTTAAACTTTACAGAAACACAGTCACTAGATGATGTCATCAGTGATGTCATTTGAGATGTCATCAGTGATGTCATCAGTGATGTCACTGACCATGTCATGAGTGATGTAATATGTGACGTCATCAGCAGTGAATTGCGGGGGCACGAGTTATAGTTAGCTGAACTAACTATAACGGGGAATTTCACGGGTTTTGTACGAGTGCAATGTCCAACTAACTATAACTGTCCCTAAAACCTATGGTTTTTCAGTGAATTTCAAAGGTTTTTTAAATGCTAATTTCTAACTATAACGTGTCTGAAACCTATGGTTTTTTCAGTGAATTTCAAAGGTTTTTTAAATGCTAATTTCTAACTATAACTGTCCCTAAAACCTATGGTTTTTTCAGTGAATTTCAAAGGTTTTTTAAATGCTAATTCCTAACTATAACATGTCTGAAACCTATGGTTTTTTCAGTGAATTTCAAAGGTTTTGTAAATGACAATTTTTAAATGTATTAATTGTTATATTTATTTTTTGGATACTGATTTACTACATTTTTTAAAACTATTTATTTTTAGATATTTTATTTTTTAAATTACATTGTAATTACATTATACATTACATTACAAAATATACTTTCTCAGAATGAATTACTTTAGTTTAAATAGTTTGCAAATAGGCAATAGAGTTTTAAGTACAGTAGTTACAGTTGTTGCAATGGGCAACACAATTTCAAACACAATGCAACATTGACCTCAATGTGAATTTCTAGTTAAATGCAATTAGTTACTTTATGGATTACTTTTCTAACCACAGGATTGGATCCTAGATTCAGTCCTGGGACATCTCCTGTAAACAGTTGAGTAAAAGCGTTTTGGTTACAGTAGTGATTTTTAAGGAATATTATTGTATTTTAAAAGTTGACACTTAGAAACATTTTCACATAGAATCACCAATGTTATCCTATGGGAGGAAATTCACTTAGCATGTAAGTAGTGTTATCGTTACTTTTTCTTACTCAGTGTTGGATCCTGGATCCAGCACTGGTGCATCTCCTGTAAACAGTTGAAAGAATGCATTTAAGTCATACAGGTGATTTTTAAGGAATATTTGTAGTTTGAGAAAATCGACACTTTGAAACTTTTCTGCTGAAAACTAGACAATGGATTCCTATGGAAGGAAATATAAGTTGCTGGTAAGTACGGTTAAAATTACTTTTCAGGATTAGTACTGGGCTGAAAGATGCAGCACTGAGGTCTCTCCTGATAACAGGTGAGTAAATCGGAATTCGTATTTCGGCTGATTTTAGAGGAATATTTGTATGTTTCAAAAATCGACACTTAGAAACTTTTTCAGCAAAAAGCAGGCAATGATATCCTATGGAAGGAAATTCAAGTTACTGGTAAGTACGGTTAAAATTACTTTTCAGGATCAGTACTGGGCTGAAAGATGCAGCACTGAGGTCTCTCCTGATAACAGGTGAGTAAATCGGAATTCGTATTTCGGCTGATTTTATAGGAATATTATAAAGTTCCAAAACTCCACACTTAGAAGAATTTCCAAGTGAAACCAGTCAATGATATCCTATGGAAGGAAATTCAAGTTACTGGTAAGTACGGTTAAAATTACTTTTCAGGATCAGTACTGGGCTCAAAGGTGCAGCACTGAGGTATCTCCTGATAACAGGTGAGTAAATCGGAATTCGTAGTTCGGCTGATTTTAGAGGAATATTTGCACAATGGTGAAGGAAGGGGGTGGGGCCTGAGGTGACATGTCTGCAAACACACCCAGTTGCGCGTTTTAAGTTGGAGAATTAATTCCTCCTCAATCCCGAGGGTCCCTAGGGGCCAACTAG
The DNA here is from genome assembly GCA_963921515.1 of Calotriton arnoldi. Lineage (NCBI taxonomy): Eukaryota > Metazoa > Chordata > Amphibia > Caudata > Salamandridae > Calotriton > Calotriton arnoldi. The sequence goes on from CAWUFW010000839.1 coordinate 639,900, forward strand.
CCCACCAGATACCTCCAGTATGCGCCAGAGAGCTGCGTTGCAAAGAGGTGTTCAGAGGCCACGCCCCTTTTACAACACTCTGCAACGCAGCTCCGTGGCGCTTACTGGAGGTACCTGGTGGGCTAGTTGGCCCACAGGGACCCTCAGGATTGAAGGGGATTTAATTCCCCATCTTAAAACGCGCCACAGGGCCTGTTTGCACACATGTCACCTGAAGCCCCGGCCCCTCCCTTCACCACTGTGCAAACGCACCCCGTGGCGCGTTTTAAGTTGGGGGATTAAGTCCCCTTGAATCCTGAGGGTCCCTGGGGGCCAACTAGCACACCATGTACCTCCAAAAAGCGCCACAGAGCTGCGTTGCAGAGAGGTGTAAAAAGGGGCGTGGCCTCTGTACACCTCTCTGCACTGCAGCCCCCTGGCGCATACTGGATGTTCCTGGTGGGCTAGTTGGCCCCCAGGGACCCCCAGTATTCAAGGGGAATTTGTTCCTCATCTGCAAACGCGCCAGGGGGCGCGTTTGCAGAGTGCTCCAAGGAGGGGGCGTGGCCTCCGGCGCAATGCCGGTATTTTTTTAAATTTGTTATTTAAGAAGGGGGGCTGTGTGGCCCCCCTTCTTTTTCTAATTTTTTGGCCCTGGGGACCCCATCCCCCAGGGCCTGCCCCCTAATATTTTGTTTTAATTAAAAAAAAATTTGAAGGGGGCAGCGTGGCCCCCCTCCCCAGGCCTTAATCGGCCACGGGGACCCCATCCCCCGGGGCATGGCCTTCTTTTTTTTTTTTTTTTAAACTTATGGAGGGGGGCTGCGTTGCCCTCCTCCTCAGGCCACTTATGGCCCCGGGGACCCCATCCCCCGGGGCCCGGCCTTTAAAAAAAAAAATTCATTTTGGGGAGGGGGCCGCGTGGCCCCCTCCCGGGCCCCTACTTGCCCCGGGGACCCCATCCCCTGGGGCTGGCCCTCTCCGTTGGGGACTGTGGGGGTCCCCAATCCCCCACAGTCTCGCCGGCTCCCGCGTCCCTTGGGAGCCGGCATTGCTTTTCCACATGGGGAGCTGCTAACATGCAGCTCCCCGTGTGAAAAGCAATTTGCTTTGGATATTGGAAGCGAGAGCAGGTTTCCTGCTCTCTCATCCAATATCCAAAGCAGTTTGCTATGGCAGGACGGGAGCCGCGAGGCTCCCGTCCTGCCATAGCAAACTACAGTGTCCCGGGGTAGGCACCCTGGGACACTGCAGGAGCCGGCCCTGGGGGTGGCGGTCCCCAGGGCCATCAAGGGCTCCAGGAGGGGGCCGCGCGGCCCCCTCCCCACATCTGCAAAGTTCCGGGAGGTGGTGGTCCCCGGGGCTTCAGGGGTCCAAAACGGACCCCCATTGTAAAAATGTTAGTGCCCCGGGGAGGTGGCGGTCCCCGGGGCGTGTGGGGGGGCTGGAGACCCCCCACACAGGTATTTAAAAAAAAATTTAAAAAGCCCCGGGGGGTGGCGGTCCCCGGGGCTTGGGGGCCTTAGAGGCCCCCATAAACAATAAACCCCCTAATGCCCCCGGGACTTGGGCCACCCGGGGGCAAATTTGCATCGAGTGCGGGAGACCGCGCTTCGATTTTTTTTTTTGGGCAGTATCCGCGCACCCTGAGCGCATCCTGCCGATTTAAAAAAAAAATATGCATTTTTCTGCCCTGGGGGTCCTTGTGGGACCCCCTGAGCAGACCTAGGGGGTCAGGGTGTTTCTACCCTGCCCCCTTTGTGCGTTTTGCGCACTTGTTTCTTTTTTTTTTCCGGCAGTATCCGCGCACCCTGAGCGCATCCCGCCGATTTTTTTTTTTTAAATGCTGTTTTCTGCCCAGGGGTCCTTGTGGGACCCCCTGAGCAGACCTAGGGGGTCAGGGTGTTTCTACCCTGCCCCCTTTTTGCACTTTGCGCACTTGTTTCTGTCCCTCGGTTCTACCGAGGGATAAAATGGCTGCCAACACTTCCTGATTTGGAGTGTTGACAGCCACTTGACAGCCAATTAGCATGCAGCTCGTGGTCGGGAGGGTACGCGGACCCTACTCGGCCATAGATATATATGTGACTTAACTTTTGATTTTCTCAGGAACTACTGAACGGATTTACACCATTTAACAAAAAGGGTTCTTTCTGAACCAAGAACTACCTCTTTGCCAAATTTGGTGTAATTCCGTTCAGCAGTTCGGGCTGTAGCCGTGTCTAAAGTTTCCTATGGGAAAATGAATGGGGAAAACACGTTTTGGGACCCCTCTTTTTTCTCGGCCCCCGCTTGACGAATCACCCTGAGACTTTCAGGGTAGGAGCGGACCGGAGCGGGCCATAAAGTTTGAAAATTTCGCGAAGATTCAGTAGTTGCTGAGAAAATCAAAAGTAAAAGTACATATATATCTATGGGCACGGAGGATTCGCGCACCCTGAGCGCACCCTGCGCGCACCGTCCCGATCACGAGCTGCATGTTAATTGGCTGTCAGCTGGCTGTCAACATTCCGATTCAGGAAATGTTGGCAGCCATTTGTCCCTCGGTAGAACCGAGGGACAGAAACAAGTGCGCAAAGCGCACAAAGGGGGCAGGGTAGAAACACCCTGACCTCTAGGTCTGCTCAAGGACCCCTGGGCAAAAAATAATTTTATTATTTTTTTTTAAATCGGCAGGATGCGCTCAGGGTGCGCGAATCCTGCCGAAAAAAAATCGAAGCGCGGTCTCCCGCGCTTGATTACATTTGCCCCGGGTGGCCCAAGTCCCGGGGGCATGGTGAGGGTGTTCAATTTATGTATGGGGGGCTTCAAAGGGCCCCCAAGCCCCGGGGACCGCCACCCCCGGGGCTTTATTTTTCAAATGGTGCGTGAGGGCTCTGAGCCCTCCCGCAGCCCCTGGGACCACCACCTCCCGGGGCTTCTTTTATTTAAATTAAAAAACTGTGTGGGGGGCTCCAGCCCCCACACGCCCGAGGACCACCACCTCCCGGGGCACTAAGAAAAATTAAAATGGGGGTCCGTTTTGGACCCCAAGCCCCGAGGACCACCACCTCCCGGGGCTTTCAAAATGTAGGGAGGGGGCCGCGCGGCCCCCTCCTGGAGCCCTTGATGGCCCTGGGGACCGCCACCCCCAGGGCCGGCTCCTGCAGTGTCCCGGGGTGCCTACCCCCGGGACACTGCTGTTTGCTATGACATAGCAAACTTGGTTTGCATTTTGAAAGAGAGAGCAGGAAACCTGCTCTCTCTTTCAAAATGCAAACCAATTGCTTTCCACACGGGGAGCAGCATGTTAGCTGCTCCCCATGTGGAAAAGCCTGGGACTGTGGGGGATTGGGGACCCCTCCACAGTCTCCAACGTGAGGCCAGGCCCCGGGGATGGGGTCCCGGGGCCATAAGTGGCCCGGGAGGGGGCCACGCAGCCCCCTCCCCAAAGTTTAAAAAAATAAAATAAAAAAAAAATAAGGGCAAGGCCGTCCCCGGGGATGGGGTCCCCGGGGCCTTAAATGGCCTGAGGAGGGGGCCACGCAGCCCCCTCCAAATAAAAATATAAAAAATCGAGGCCATGCCCCGGGGATGGGGTCCCGGGGCCAATACAGGCCCAGGAAAGGGGGCCACGCGGCCCCTTCCCATTTTTTTTAAATTTTAATTAAAAAAAGGGGTAAGGCCCTGGGGGATGGGGTCCCCAGGGCCTAAAGATAGGAAAAAGGAAGGGGGCCACACAGCCCCCTTCAGAGGAAAAAAACAAAACGATCGGGCCCGCAGGCCCCGCCCCTTCCTTCACCACTCTGCAAACGCGCCCCCTGGCGCGTTTGCAGATGAGAAGTAATTCCCCTTCAATACTGGGGGTCCCTGGGGCCAACTAGCCCACCAGGAACCTCCAGTATGCGCCAGGGGCTGCCTTGCAGAGAGGTGTACAGAGGCCACGCCCCTTTTACACCTCTCTGCAACGCAGCTCTGTGGCGCTTAATGGAGGTAGCTGGTGGGCTAGTTGCACCCCAGGGACCCTCAGGATTCAAGGGGAGTTAATCCCCGACTTAAAACGCGCCACGGGGCGCGTTTGCACAGTGGTGAAGGGAGGGGCGGGGCTTCAGGTGACATGTGTGCAAACAGGCCCCGTGGCGCATTTTAAGATGGGGAATTAAATCCCCTTCAATCCTGAGGGTCCCTGGGGGCCAACTAGCCCAACAGGTACATCCAGAAAGCGCCACAGAGCTGCGTTGCAGAGAGGTGTAAAAGGGGTGTGGCCTCTCTACACATCTCTGCAACGCAGCCCCTGGCGCATACTGGAGGTTCCTGGTGGGCTAGTTGGCCCGTAGGGACCCTCATGATTCAAGGGGACTTAATCCCCCAACTTAAAACGCGCCACGGGCGCGTTTGCACAGATGTCACCTCAGGCCCCGCCCCCTCCCTTCACCATTGTGCAAATATTCCTCTAAAATCTGCCGAACTACGAATTCCGATTTACTCACCTGTTATCAGGAGAGACCTCAGTGCTGTATCTTTCAGCCCAGTACTGGTCCTGAAAAGTAATTTTAACCGTACTTACCAGTAACTTGAATTTCCTTCCATAGGCTAACATTGACTGTTTTCACTTGGAAATTCTTCTAAGTGTGGAGTTTTGGAACTTTAAAATATTCCTCTAAAATCAGCCGAAATACGAATTCCGATTTACTCACCTGTTATCAGGAGAGACCTCAGTGCTGCATCTTTCAGCCCAGTACTGATCCTCAAAAGTAATTTTAACCGTACTTACCAGTAACTTGAATTTCCTTCCATAGGATATCATTGCCTGCTTTTTGCTGAAAAAGTTTCTGTGTTGATTTTTGAAACATAAAAATATTCCTCTAAAATCAGCCGAAATACGAATTCCGATTTACTCACCTGTTATAAGGAGAGACCTCAGTGCTGTATCTTTCAGCCCAGTACTGGTCCTGAAAAGTAATTTTAACCGTACTTACCAGTAACTTGAATTTCCTTCCATAGGCTAACATTGACTGGTTTCACTTGGAAATTCTTCTAAGTGTGGAGTTTTGGAACTTTATAATATTCCTCTAAAATCAGCCGAAATACGAATTCCGATTTACTCACCTGTTATCAGGAGAGACCTCAGTGCTGCATCTTTCAGCCCAGTACTGATCCTCAAAAGTAATTTTAACCGTACTTACCAGTAACTTGAATTTCTTTCCATAGGATATCATTGCCTGCTTTTTGCTGAAAAAGTTTCTAAGTGTCGATTTTTGAAACATACAAATATTCCTCTAAAATCAGCCGAAATACGAATTCCGATTTACTCACCTGTTATAAGGAGAGACCTCAGTGCTGTATCTTTCAGCCCAGTACTGGCCCTGAAAAGTAATTTTAACCGTACTTACCAGTAACTTATATTTTCTTCCATAGGAATCCATTGTCTGGTTTTCAGCAGAAAAGTTTCAAAGTGTCGATTTTCACAAACTACAAATATTCCTTAAAAATCGCCTGTATGACTTAAACGCATTCTTTCAACTGTTTACAGGAGATGCACCAGTGCTGGAACCAGGATCCAACACTGAGTAAGAAAAAGTAATGATAACAGTTTTTACCTGCTAAGTGAATTTCCTTCCATAGGATAACATTGGTGATTCTATGAGAAAAAGTTTCTAAGTGTCAACTTTTAAAATACAATAATATTCCTTAAAAATCACGACTGTAACCAAAACGCTTTTACTCAACTGTTTACAGGAGATGTACCAGGACTGAATCTAGGATCCAGTCCTGTGGTTAGAAAAGTAATCCATAAAGTAACTAATTGCATTTAACTAGAAATTCACATTGAGCTGAATGTTGCATTGTGTTTGAAAATGTGTTGCCCATTGCAACAACTGTAACTACTGTACTTAAAAGTCTATTGCCTATGTGCAAAGTATTTAAACTAAAGTAATTCATTCTGAGAAAGTATTTTTGTAATGTAATGTATAATGTAATTACAATGTAATTTAAAAAATAAAATATGTAAAAGAAATTGTTTCTAAAAATGTAGTAAATCAGTATGAAAAAAATTAATATAAAAATTAATACATTTAAAAAATGTCATTTAAAAAACCTTTGAAATTCACTGAAAAAACCGTAGGTTTCAGGCACGTTATAGTTACAAATTAGCATTTAAAAAACCTTTGAAATTCACTGAAAAAACCATAGGTTTCAGACACGTTATAGTTAGAAATTAGCATTTAAAAAACCTTTGAAATTCACTGAAAAAACCATAGGTTTTAGGGACAGTTATAGTTACAAATTAGCATTTAAAAAACCTTTGAAATTCACTGAAAAAACCATAGGTTTCAGATATGTTATAGTTACAAATTAGCATTTAAAAAACCTTTGAAATTCACTGAAAAAACCATAGGTTTTAGGGACAGTTATAGTTAGTTGGACATTTCACTCGTACAAAACCCTTGAAATTCCCCGTTATAGTTAGTTCAGCTAACTATAACTCGCGCCCGCAATGCACTGCTGATGACGTCACATATTACATCACTCATGACATGGTCAGTGACATCACTGATGACATCACTGATGACATCTCAAATGACATCACTGATGACATCATCCACGTGATAATCTGATGCAGCTCCTCACACCCTAATATAACCTTTGATACACCCAATCTAAATTACAGACTGCCATTCGCAAAAATATAGACACTCCAACACCAATAACTACATACCCACTCACTGATTCTTAGGTCTACACACACACATCCACTCACTCACCCGTACAGTCACTCATACTTATGGTCACTCAGTACAGGACTATCATATGCACTCTTACTCCTATATAGACACTCAAACACCGCCACTCATCCATAGATGTACTCACACATCTAGTCAGTCATGCAAATAATTAAACACACTGCCATTTACTCACCTATACAGTTATACACACACCAGCTCACTTAATCATACAAATACTAGCACATTGTTACGCTCTTATACAATCACTGATACAAGCACACACTCATCCATACAGCCACTATCACAATCACTCACTCTCGCTTATAGCTATTTATATACTCCAACACACATATATACTGGCTTTCACATATGTAGTTACTCACACATGTACCACTGGGACATACATTCACTCACTAACACACTCTTACACACACTTACCCACCCATACAGTCTATCACAGATGCACTCTTGAAACCATCCACCCAGTGAATCACCCACTCACACATCTATGCACAGAGTCGCACACACCCCACCCACACAAACACTCAGGCACCCATACAGATACTCAGACAACCAATCAATAACTCATATAGACACTCATGTAGCTATTCACAAACCCATGCAGCCACTTACACAGCAACAGACAGACGGATACAGACATTCACCCAGTTTAGTCACTAACCCATGCATTCAGTAAGATACGTTAAATCACTCACTTATAGAGTCAGTCACGCACCTACTAAATCATCCATACAGACACTTACACACCCACTCATTCTTCAATACGTCTTTTCCTATATATATTAAAAATATTTAAACTTTACAGAAACACACAGTCACTGGATGATGTCATCAGTGATGTCATTTGAGATGTCATCAGTGATGTCATCAGTGATGTCACTGACCATGTCATGAGTGATGTAATATGTGACGTCATCAGCAGTGCATTGCGGGGCGCGAGTTATAGTTAGCTGAACTAACTATAACGGGGAATTTCACTGGTTTTGTACGAGTGAAATGTCCAACTAACTATAACTGTCCCTAAAACCTATGGTTTTTTCAGTGAATATATATATATATATATATATATATATATATATATATATACAGATATATATACATTTATAATCAAAACTATCAAACTGTATATCATACATCAAAAATAAAACCTTAATTAGCATATTCCATAGGTTGGCTCAACTGATAAAAAAGAATGGTGACTAAAACTAAACCAACCAATAAAATAAAACTATAAACAACTTTAACCAACAAAATCTAACAAACAATCAACAGCATAAAAGGCACACTATTTTAAACAACTAAAAATGTCAAAAATGACAAACACTACAAGATGAAGAATCTCTGCCAGATTCTCCCACCAGACCATTAAAGAAGAAATATATACAACTAAACAACTACCTAACCGAGTAGTAAAACCTAGATGCAAACTAAAAGGTAAATGTTATTAAACTTAAAAACGCAAAATAGCAAATAAATAATAAAACACTCTCCAACTTCTATCTCTTTACATGGACTTCATGAAAAAAACTACAACATGAAAATCACAGATAAACTGCCAGAAAATGACAACTATCACAAACCAGCAAAAAGATATGGAAAAGTAAGTATATATAAATTAATTAAAAAGAAATAAACCCAACCAAATAGCAAGCAAAAATAACTTAACAACCTTAAACTCTAGAATCTACTAGAAAAATGTACATTTAAAGTGAAACTCACATTTAGTTTCAACCAACAGAAAAGAAAGCACCTGCTTCACAATGGAACACCCCCAGCAGGAAAAGCTAAAAAACTGTGTGAAACATCTAAACAGAACATACATGTAAGTATACAAAATAGAAGCAGTTGCATATTTTTAAATGTAAATTACAAATGTACAAACTTAAAATTAATATATATATATATATATATATAAATATATATATACAGATATATATGCATACACTCCAGCTTCCACAGCAAAACTACAGAAGAAGGCACGGACTCGAGGCTGCTCAGGATACGGCAACATTTATTGTCTCATATATACTATACTATTGCACTACTTTCAGATACAATGACAGAAGCTGTAAAATATATCACTTCACAGAAAGGAAAGCAGTTACCTAATCACATGGGCTGCACCTACAGCTAAGAAAGTGCATATTCAAAAAATATAAACTGGAAATGTACTAAATATTATACTAATGCATGCTACGGGAGGGCAACTACAAGATGATGTTGTAATTCATATAAGAGAGCACAACCATCCCCAGATGTGACAGAACTAGATGTAAGGGAGATTTTGCAGGATATAAGAGAGGCAAACACTGGCTCCCAGGAACGCACAACCAAAGTTCTTAAAAATATACTGCCTAAAGTCCCCAAACACATAAGAGGACAACTACCACCTATCCCCACTTTATAATGTTTAGTTGCACAAACTCAAAAACGCACTAACAATACCCCATCTGCCCCTAGAAGATATCAAGATATTCACATACCTGAGCATTTAGCAATTACACATAATTAGGAATATTTCCTTTTACATGACAACCTAAATAATGAGAAACACATTCTAATATTCTCTAAAGCAGATAACTTAGTAAAACTTAGCCAATGTCAAAAAAATGGATGATGGATAAGACCTTCAAAATGTTTCCCAAACCATTCACTCAGATATACACCATATATGGTGAATATCAAAAAACAAATATCCCTTTTATATATGCCCTACTACCAAAGCAACACTTACTACGGTCTCTTAAACCATATGAAACACAAAACATAAAACTGCTAACCCCAACAAATACTCATAGACTTGGAGCAAGCCATGATTCAAACCATTCTAACAAATTACCCCCACACACCCATACAATGCTGTTACTATCATTTCAATCAAAGTATATTTAGACACCTCCAAAAATCTGCACTGTGTAGATCCACAATCAGTCAATTTGCTTTCGAAATTAAATTGAAACAAATGATAACACTAGACTATCTCCCCATCACAGAGGTAGACAACCACTACAATTTACTAATAGAAAGTCTTTCCCACCAACAAAATGAAGACAAACTTAGGGGCTCATTACGATGCCGGACGGAAGCCCATCCATGCTGGTGGCAGAAAACGTTCATTTTCCCGCCCCAGGTGCGGTCATTGCAACCACCAAATTACAATGGTCCCACAGAGGGCATTTACCATCTGCCGCAGTCTGTCAGGCTCCACACGTTTTTAGCGCAAGCAAGGGTGGTAGACGGAGCCAATAGAACAGGACCGGCGTGCGGAAACACGTTCCGTCCGCCAAACAGATTACGATGTGGCAAACAGCCCTTCCCACCGCCGTGTAGAAACCACCACATTGCGGATGGCTGAAACACAACAATGGAGAGGAAGAGCCGATACAGCACCCATCTAAACCACCGGAGCCGCCCTGGATCCAATGCTACAGGCCTTCCCGCTGCTCTACCTTCTGCACCTCTGGCAGATAAGACGCCGCCGCGTTCAACAGCAGAGGTATGTACCAAACATCTCCAAGCATGCAACCCCTGAACAACTACAACTCCCAGCAAGCATGGCAGCACCACGATGAATGTGGCAACCTGCCAAATGCAAAGTGCGAGGCCCACCCAATCCTCATGAGTGACCCTCGGTGCCCCAGAAAGCAATTGGGGCCAATGACGAGCCCCACAGTAGCAGAGCGCACACACCGCAACATCAAAATATGTACAACGAAGGGCCCCATTGGCCGATGGCTCATTCGCATAGTAGTTGCCACACCGCGGCGACCGGGAAGCTGCGACCCCAACCCTGCATCATCCAATTGGGGCCAATGCGTGTCATCGCCACGGATGCCAGCTACCGCGCATGCGAACACAGACTGCATTTGCATTGGCGCCAATGCGAATGACATCACCCATCACAACTCATTTGCCTAAAGTGATTGGTGCACCCCATGTGTAATGTTGTGGGGCACGAGGTCCCCATGCATATAAAGTAACCACACAGACACCGTACATGTATATGAGAACTGGCCCAGGGCACATGCGTCCGGCCCCGTTTGTTGGCAGGGTCACATGTCCAGTGATGCCTGTGCTGGGTGTCTGTGGGGTGGGGGGTAAGCCAGCCCTCTGGGAGTGGCTGGTACATCAGAACAACTAGAACAGTGACCAGCTGCGCACTACACTGTGAAGGTATGAGAGAGTGTGACCCTTGAGTCAAGTCTACACACACATGGCATGTCCAAGAAAAGGAGAGTGAAAGTACATACATAGTCATGCCCCGTGGCCAGCATGGACCGAAATGAGGGAAGAAGTCTAAAAGGACAAAGGTCTCTCGCACTGTACCAATGTTGTGTAATGAAACATCTAACCTGTGAACATCGCTTGTACATCCCTTGACAACTGACTGGCGTCCCTTGGCCAGGGGTCGACTTGTGAAGGGCCAGTGACATAGGCATACAATCAGAGGTGTCCACTGTCTGCAAATCAGACATACTTGTAACCCCTAGCACTCCCAACACACGTACTGGTGTGGCATGCAGTGTGCACAGCTGCCATTGCCTGTTAATGTTCACACACACGTCATAGGAGTGCACATGTGGAACAAACAAACATAGCTCTGACCGACATCATCGCTCATTGGCAGCCATGTGGGCATGTATACACAATCCATGCGCATTTGTGCCTCATTCAGGTGAACATTGCAATGTCTGTTATACAAATTCCACACACACTCACACAGGACTGACCCCATAATGTCCACATGTGTCTGTCCACTGTGCTGAACAAAGATGTAGCGTTATCCAGATGACACTCACTGCCCTCATCCCGTAATGGTGTTGCGTATTGTGGGACTGACGGTTGCGCTCATGCAGTGACAGCAGCAACATGCAACTCTGCACTGATGCTGGGAAACACTAGTGCCGTGCCATCTCACCACAGGGCAGCTCGTCCTTGATGTAGCAGTGTACTACATGCCATACACATCGACTTCTTTCGATGTCGTAGTGTCAGTATGTCGAGTGAGTGTTGAAAAACAACGGCTGAATGCAGGTCACTTGTGCATTTCACGTGACCATGAGGCCTATCAATGTTGTGGTTGTGCGAGTCTCTGCTTAAGTTGTGCACCACATTTCATCTAGACCTCAGCCCATGCCTATGTACCCTGACATACGTAGGAGGAGACCACCCATCTTTCACCCTGTCCCCGACCTGACGACGATGGAGGACATCGAAATCATCCGGGGATTCCGTTTGGATCGCCGCACACTACGAAACTCATGTGCCCAGTTGGAGCCCCATTTGAAGCCCAAAAGAAAATATCCGGCAGCATTGTCTGCTACAGTGAAGGTTATGGCTGCACAGCATTTCTCCGGTACTGGGTCTTTCCACTACACTGTGGCCAGCGCAGAGGGGATGTCACAGCCCATGTTCAGCATGCTGTTGCATGACGTCCTGTCAGCATTGATGCCTTACAAGGACAGACCTGTCCACTTCCCGAGGAGGGATGAATTGGCTGCTGTGAAGGGGGAGTTCTATGACCTGGGAGGCATTCCAAATGTTGTGGGAGCCATTGATGGTACCCACATTGCCCTCGTTCCACCACAGGCAAGTGAACACATCTATAATAACTGCAAACACTACCACTCCATCAACGTACAAGTGGTATGCCAGGCGGATCAGATCCTCCCACACGTGTGTGCAAGGTATCCTGGGTCGGCACATGACTCCTATATCTTGTGGCACAGCACCATACACCAATTGATGGCCAATCTGCAACCCGAGCGGTCCTGGCTTGTTGGTGAGTGGGCTGTGTCAATTACTGTGATGTATGTGTGACATGCTGCTCTCCCCACACATTCATATCACACTGTTTGCCTATCTGTCTCACAACTAGGTGACTCTGGGCATCCCAATCGTCCGTGGTTGCTGTCCCCACTGCGGAATCCAAAAACGCAGGGGGAAGTCCAATACAATGATGCACATGGGAGGACACGTCGTGTGGTGGAGCGCACTTTTGGACCGCTGAAGTCAAGATTTAGGTGCCTGGACCAGACTGGTGGTGCACTTAAGTACTCACCACAGAAGGTATGCCAGATGTTAGTCGCCTGCTGCATGCTACACAACCTGGCCATGCGCAAAAGGATCCCCCTGATTCTGGACGACGATGAACAGCAGCAGCCCCCGCACCCAACCCACACATGCCCAGTGACGATGACAGTGGTGAGGTAGAAGGCCTTGACCAGCGACAACAGCTCATCATCAACTACTTCCGTTGAGTGTAAATGAACAATGAGCGACTATGACTGTGTCTGCGTGCCTTGCTGTTGTCTAACAAACTTTGAGATCTGTTACTGGCATTTTGTACACATACAGGACTATGCACGGGATTGGAGAACTTGGGCAGGCAGGGACTGAGCACCCAGAAACACCCATTAGCACAGGACCCAATTGCTATAGTGCCTCACTAGCTCTCCCACTCACTCAGAGGTTTGCAAGTGCGTGTACACAAGTCGATAAGTTGCAGACAAGACACGCTTTGAAATGTGCTTTTTTACTACAGTTGCAATACAAGCCATATGTGCCACAAGAAGCTGAGAATGCATGAGTACATATACAGTTTCCATAGTGACACATCCATAACACATGAAGCAAGATGTCATATCAATAATCCCTCTGGACAAAGATCCACGAGCATATCCCCCACCCCTTGCTGGGAGGAGTTGAATGAGATGTCCCAGGTCTATGGGCTTTGCCAGCAGACCCATTGCTCAGCTAGTACATGGTGAAATGTACATCCCATGTGCTGTGTCGCTCACATCACTGGATGGATCACTCTCAAAGTGTGGGGCAACTAGCCCGCCTCCCCATGACATCTAGAAGGCACCTGTGTCCTCTAGCAGCAGTGACATCTTGTTGAGTGGGGGTGCTAGGGCCTGACCAGAACAGAATGACAACGGACAATCCCCTCCGACCACAGACAGAATGTACAGGCAGTGCCCCTGGACCTTGCAGAGAACAAGCTCTGCAGACACTTCTCATGTGACAGACAAATACTAATGCACATGCAAAACGACAACGCCATGTGAATTTTGTGTGCTACAGCTGCATGATGGAAGCCGGGCTCATGCCAGTCGACAATGTCCATGACGGTCAGATGACAGCCTCCCCATTGCTCAGGTCTGTGGTACCAAGCGAAACAGACCGCAGAGGTCAGCAGAGTCAAAGCAAATGCAGATAACGCAAAAGTCAGAGAGCTGAATGACAATTCCTGTTAGTAGGCGTGAAAGAGGTAAAAGGACATTGAATTAGTCACCAACAGTTCCTGTTGCTGTTAAGTAGTTGCAAATCCAAGAAGGCACAGGTAGCCTCGAAGGCAATTAGTTCCAAAAGACGATCCAAATCATCTCCAGCAAAAAGGACCGCCATCCAATCCAGCAGTATGAAGGAACAGATGTGCTCCTCGCACCACGAGGATGAAAGGAGCATCCCATGGCACACAGGGAGAGGTTTGATGTAGGCATGGCACAGGAGCCATTGCGCAAACGCACAGGCGCAGCTGTGAGCCTGTCTGACACATTGGAAGGCATCCCACAAACGTGTATCAACGGAGCAGTACTGATCATGGACCAACAAAGGACTCAACTGTAATGAACAAGTGAAGCACACCTATTCTTCTCTGTATTTATCGCTCTTGTCTCAGCATGCTACAGTGGCGTGCGTGCTGTCTGAACACGCCAACTATCTAAACCACCCTCATTCAGGTCTGTGACCTGACCACTGGGCAATTTAACTCAAGGAAACTGCACTGTCAATTTCAAGAACAATATTGTCAACATTGTCCGATTTTTACAACAATATATATTTTTTTTTTCCAAATTACATAGACAACAAAGTAAAATGTTGAATATTAACTCATATTCACTTTAATAATGAACATTCATATTCACTAATCACATGAAACTAAATATATCCAGAATGTTCAAGAGTTTTGTTCTTGCCCAATGCATTTCGGGCCGGTGGCCCTTCTTCAGGGGCTCAAATCTAAAAAGTACAGAAACAAATCTTTATTTTGTCAAAACATACACAATGCGCAAGGAATTCATAACAAAAACATATCTTAATTCTTGAAAGCACCATAAAGACTTCTTCATACCCATGTAATTGATCCCAAAAGAAAAGACCAACTAAAGAGAGAAAAAATTAAATGAAAGAAAATAAGTAAAGATAAAGCAGAACAGAGGCTCGGGAGTGCCCTGTGTGTGGTATGGAAATATATCTACACCAATAAAGTGATGCTTGATGACATGCTGTCCCTTTCTTTAGAATCACGGAATACTCACTGTTGTGAATGCTTTAAACACAAACTGTAAGCAAAAGATATCAGATGCCAATTAACATCTCGTTCTGTGAGTCTGATTTACAAGCTTTACAACCAGTTGTACTCACAATGTCTACACACCTTTAGAACTCCTCGGAGTCCTCTCCAATCGATACCCAGGCTTTAACGAAGTGTCATTCCAACGTGCTCAAACTCTAGAAAAGCATACAGAGATTGCATAAACCATCGGTTCTGAACTGAAACATTTGTCCCATATCTCAACCCGAGACCTCCTCTCACCTTAACGTCAGTTCCGAAACACGCTGTACTCAAACGACTCAGAAACGGACACCTCCGCTCGGCACACAAAAAACCAATGCTTGCCTACTTATATAACCACGGGCTCACGCCGGAAGTGAAACCCTCCTACCGAATGGAAATAAAAAGCGGACTTGCTATTGGATTAGGAGACTTGATACACAAGACCCTAGGGGTCTAAATGAGAAAATTGACTACGGGTGCTATCTATGATATCGTGTTTATATTGAGACGCATGTATTATATGCTTTCACATCATGTCCTTGTATAGTACCTCTCTTCGTATCCCTCTTGACTTGTTTTTATTTCTCTATAACTTTTTCTTAATTTTTCATTTATTTTTACTCTTCTATGGTATTATTTCTTCTACTCTTGTTCCCAGGGTTTAGGATGATACTTGGTTCGCAGTAGGCTTGAAGAGATGTTTGAATTCAGTTAAGGACAGTACGACCTTCCCAAGATGGCGCTCATGATTTTCCAGGGGTTAAGCAGCATCATCACAATGGTGTTCGTGATAAAGGTAGCGAGAAGTCCGCTTTTTATTTCCATTCGGTAGGAGGGTTTGACTTCCGGCGTGAGCCCGTGGTTATATATATGTAGGCAAGCATCGGTTTTTTGTATGCCAAGCGGAGGTGTCCGTTTGTGAGTCATTTGAGTACAGCGTGTTTCGGAACTGACGTTAAGGTGAGAGGAGGTCTCGGGTTGAGATATGGGACAAACGTTTCAGTTCAGAACCGATGGTTTATGCAATCTCTGTATGATTTTCTAGAGTTTGAGCACATTGGAATGACACTTTGTTAAAGCCTGGGTATTGATTGGAGAGGACTCCGAGGAGTTCTAAAGGTGGGTAGACGTTGTGAGTACAACTGGTTGTAGAGCTTGTAAGTCAGACTCACAGAACGAGATGTTAATTGGCATCTGATATCTTTTGCTTACAGTTTGTGTTTAAAGCATTCACAACAGTGAGTATTCCGTGATTCTAAAGAAAGGGACAGCATGTCATCAAGCATCACTTTATTGGTGTAGATATATTTCCATACCACACACAGGGCACTCCCGAGCCTCTGTTCTGCTTTATCTTTACTTATTTTCTTTCATTTAATTTTTCTCTCTTTAGTTGGTCTTTTCTTTTGGGATCAATTACATGGGTATGAAGAAGTCTTTATGGTGCTTTCAAGAATTAAGATATGTTTTTGTTATGAATTCCTTGCGCATTGTGTATGGTTTGACAAAATAAAGATTTGTTTCTGTACTTTTAGATTTGAGCCCTCGAAGAAGGGCCACCGGCCGAAATGCATTGGGCAAGAACAAAACTCTTGAACATTCTGGATATATTTAGTTTCATGTGATTAGTGAATATGAATGTACATTATTAAAGTGAATATGAGTTAATATTCAACATTTTACTTTGTTGTCTAAGTAATTTGGGAAAAAAAATGTATATATTGTTGTAAAAATCGGACAATGTTGACAATATTGTTCTTGAAATTGACAGTGCATTTCCAACAAAGGACTCACCCACAGCTCATAATCCAGGGCAGCAAGGGATGTGTTGGAAAGGCAGACATCCAGGGACCACTGAAAGGGGCATCTTCAGCAGTAGAACACAGGCTGCACGCAGGTGAAACAGGCATAGCTGAAGGTTAGCATATAACTGATGCATAGCACAGCTAATGGGACACATCCAAAGAGGAGCTACATGCGGTCACGGTACAGTTGCAACTGACCGGGGTTCACCTGGACAACAGGACGGGCAGACATGGCGTGAGAGCACTCTTAGTACCAGCGCTCACCTGTACAGCCACGAGTAGTGATATCAAACCGCTATATGCAGTCAGGAAATTGGAGGAATGACACCCGGTAGAACTCCAGAAATTGCATGAAACGAAGGGACAAGGCCAGAGCCCACATGTTTTTAAAAAAGTGTGCAACGGCCTTCAGTTTCAGAGGCTTTCGATGATTCTTGTGTCAGTCCCCCGGTAAAAAGTGGGCGTGCCCTGTTCAGCAGTGACTGAATCGCGCGGGACAGTCAAGGCACCTGGAATTCGAAGGTCTCAGTGCTGATGTGGGAGCGACTACTTGTTGAAACAGAAGCCCATTGTGCCTGCACACTTATTGAAGTCAGCTTTCGCTGTGGGAATGTGAGGCCACAAATGGATATCCACAATCACATATGGGGGAGTGAGGAGGACATTGCTACAGCAAGGAACACGGCGTGCAACAGTTCCTATGTACGCAATGCCTGCCCTGTGACCGCAGCACTTGTGCCCATTCAGGAGAGGATAACTTTGTTTGTAAAACAGATTTATCGTGGGCATGTTGTCAGGGACTGGTGTACATGTGGATAAACATGCATAGACCGTACATGTCACTTGAAAATCCCTGTGCAACAGTACTTGAGTGTGTGAATGCGACAATGTCACCATTGTCCACATGACAGGATGTGTTGTGATGCTGGCTCTTGTGGGCACACTGCTAAGGATTTCATTGTTCTGCGCTGTGTGATCTGTGACAACTTCCGTCATGTCCATGATGATGTTATTAGGGGGATGGGAGCACACTCCTTCACCTCCCAGCACAGTTAACCCCTTGGCATTCTGGTAAATGCAGTTCAGTCACGATGCTTACTTGTCATGTGACTGAGGGGTTTCACCTGAGTTGGGCAGGGAGAGGTACAGAGCCCCGAGTAGAATCTGGCAGCTTCCTCAGCAGACATCGATCACAATGTATCTTACCCCTACTGATATGGGAGGATAACGCGACACATGTGTCTAAAGATTCACAGCACTGACCTGCACCAACCTAGGTGACACACGACAACAGTAACAGAAGTAAGCTTTTCAACTGGACTGCATTCACCAGGATGCTAAGGGCGAAACTGTGTTGGGAGGTGCATTCGGGTGCTCCAGTCTCCCTGCTGTCCATATTGATGGCTTTTGCCGGTGTTGTCTGTAATGCAAATTGTACAGTGTTGCCTCATGGTTTCCTTGTGTCTTTCCAGGTACATCCACTCTCTCAATGGATTTTTGCTTTTACATATTCGGATACATTGCAATGTGAGTCGACATGCCACTTACTGTGATGAGAATGCTCTTGACACGAAGGCATACTGTTGTGAGTTGTGTTTATTTTGCGATGTTTGACAGGTGAGGTGTGAAGTAGGGGGTGATGGTACACGGATAGTTAGGGTAGGACACACAATGGTGGAGTTCAAAAGTCAAAGCGAACACTCCCATCCTTGTGGCAATGTGGTTTGGTATTTACAATGACAGTCAATGCTCGGTGTTACAGTGGTGACGTCAGCGGTTGCTCCGAGAACTGGTATGGCACGGTGCTGTGCCACGTGATCCTGATGGGGTCTTTTTCGGATGCCCCCTCTGCCGTTTGGCCGGGGGGAACCTGCTGCATGCTTAGAGGTGTCTGACGATTCGCCGTGGTGTGACTCACCCCTCCCTGTAGCCGCTGCTTGACCCGGACCTTGAGGTCGCCCCACCGCTTCCTGATGTCACGCACAGTGCGTAGGGTGGTCCCTGCGGCATTTACTTTGCTGTGGATCCTTGCACACATCTGAGCCTTGCACGCAAGTAGGGTGTGTAGGACCAGGTGCTCGGACAAATGTGGTTCTACCCTGATTGTCTCGTCTACCGTCACTCTCAACTCTGAGTCGGTGGATTTGGGCATTGTCTTGGGGGGCATGGTGCAATTGAATGAGGGGTGCAGGGTGCAGGTAGTGGTGGAGATATGTGAAGTGTGTGAGGTGTGTCCTGTCTCTCTGTCTCGGCTTGTGGTGTGCAAAGGATGCTGGTCCAGGAAGGGGCTGGTTTCATACTGTGGTATGTGGGTGTGTCCACATGAGTGATGACCTCCAGATGTCTCTTCCATGCTGCGCATGGCTTTCCTTACCAGGAGCAAGTTGGGGTGTATCATTGTGGCGTGTGTGTTGTGATTGAGGGCGGCAGGGAGTACAGGCACACTTCGGGCATTGTTGTGAAGTTGGTTGCGTCCGCCATTCATTTGGCCTATGTGCGTGCGCGGCAGTCAGACGCAGTGCTCAGTCCGCCAGCTCCACATTCTCATCGTAATTAGCCGTGCGGTCATGAACAGCTTTCCCCGTCCGCCGCGGTCGAATTTGCAGCTTTTCCGACCGTGGTGGACGGTCTTTTGTGACATCCATCCGCCGCGGTGTGATTTTGCGTACATTGCATCATAATTTGGCCGACGGAAATGCCGCGGGTCATGCGGGAGGTATTTTTACGACACCATGGAGGACGGAAGGCTTTTCCGTCTGGCATCGTAATGGGCCCCTTAGTCGCCTTTGGACTATTTCGAAGACACTTGGGTTGGCAGACTGCATCGCTCTGGACACATATGCCAACCCAAATTCCAACACATTGGCTCTTGAAGCCAAATCAAACAATGCAGTGGAAGGATGACACAGTGCCTTCCAAGCCACCCTAGGCAGAACCCAGCATACACATTTAAAGGAGCATTACAAAAAGAGCAAAGTTACCAAGTGCTATTGATGGAACAATCTGTTAGCCAAATTGACCCTAAATTTAGCAAACAAATTAAAAGAATTATGAGATGTTCAAATCTTAAATCAAACTCTTCATAAATAACAAAGGACTAGATTACTTCGAAATCATAGCCAAAAGCATATTATAAAATAAATAGTAACCTGCCAAATTCCGCAAAAACTATGACAAATTCAAAATTAATACACCAAATCTTTTTATTTAAAATAATAAATATAATATTTTGTTCGATCAGTCAAAACATAATTTTAAATTAAAATATTAATGAAGACTGATATATTAAAATGTATATATAAATATATATTTTTTTAAATGTAACCGTCACAACCAAGAAAGATAAAAACAAACTCAGGCCATCAAAATAAAATAATTACAACACATAAACCAAACAATTCTGCATAACAATCACATAATTTGTACCCAAACAATATAATATCACATATAATATCACATTTCCTACCCAAAAGAAAAGAATTAAATAAAACTTACTGTTTTGTAGCTGCACATCTTTCTCTGCATCCATGTAATAAAAATAGAAATCCACCAAAATTGCAAAAATATCCCTCAAATAGCCCCACAAAATGTACAAATGAAACGAATATAATAGAACTTCCTCAAAGCAATTTAGATTTTTCACAGCCTGGTGGGCAGAAAATCTGGATTTTATGGAAATGACACGGAGGCTAAGATTATGCAAATCTCCTTTATTGCCAGCTCACAGAAGCAACAATTCAAGAATACAGAACTTTAGTAGCATTCTAATAGGCTATAAGGTCCCGCTACACGCAGTATTCTCCCTTCTTTAACGTTGCGAACAAAATAATTTCCTATGTCGCTAACTTCTAAACAAACAGTTTTCATCAGTGAGACAGAAGTCTCTTACTCTGAAAGAGAAAATAAAAAAATCAGTAAATTCAGTATATTCAGTAACTTTACTCTACTAGGGAGGGTAACAAAGTGGAGGGATTATAGTCTCTGTGTCTTTAATAAAATCCAGATTTTATACCCACCAAGCTGTGAAAAATCTAAATTTTATGGCATGACATGGAGGATAACATTATGCAAGTTTAAAGTGCATTTAATACATTGTCAATTGCACTTGTAACAGGTCTAAAGTAGCAAGATTAACAAATGCTTTCATTGGACCAATCCGCGGCCCTAGGGATATCCTGCAAAGGAAAAATGCTTTAGAGACTGAAGCACCTCTAAGGGACTATGCACCAAACATAGAAATGTCTACACCTGCTTCTTTCATTACTTCCTTCACCCATCATGCTAAGGTGGGGGAAGAGACTGCTCTATGAGGTGATCCATGAGATATTAGCATTTGTTCCGTATTTCCTCTCAGATTAACAGTCATCCTCTCATATTTCATCAAGCATTTCACCATGGAAGGTTTTTCATTCTGTGTAAAGAAAGGGTAGAAAACAGATGTTGACATGGCGTTTCTTCCTCTTTTTAAATAAAAGCAACCCCCTTCAGGTTGGTAGGCCCTTCATGTGATGTCTAGGGCTCTCACGTCTGAGGTCTGATTAAAAACGATACTACACAGAGTAGGATAGTTAATTTATAAGAAATACGTTTTAGAGATAAGCCCGAAATCTCTCCCCAATTAATTAGGACCTCTAAAGTCCCATAAAGCAGCATATTTTGAATAAGGTGGATTTAGTACCCGCATACTTCGCATGATTTTTTTAGTCAATAGATTTTGGCCTACGGAGACTCCGTCTACAAGGCAGTGACCTGCTGCAATAGGCGATCTCTAAACATTAACTGTTCTGTAAGAGAGTCCTGATATGAATAATTCGGATAAGTAATTAACTACATATACTAGATCAGTTGAAACAGGGTTGTAATCCAGTCAAAGACACCAGCAAACCCATTTCTCCCAGGCCAGTCTATATGCTTTCCTTGTGCCTGGTGCCCATGACTCCAATATGAGTCTGGAAGCATCTGCCGAAAGGCCTGGGATTTGCCACTGTCTCCTGATATCCTCCAGGCCATCAGTGTTAGAAGTCCCTTCTCTTCAAGAGGGTGTGGCTCTCCTTCTGGGCCTGTAATTATCTCCCTGAAAGTTGGGATTAGGATTGGGGCATACTCATTTCCAATAGAATGCTCATTTCCAATGCTAATTTCCAATAGGATTGGGAACCAGGCCTGTGACCTCCAAAGAAGTGTTATCACTTGCGTGATCTCATTGCTCCTGTGTGCATGCAGCAGTAGGCTTGGTAGCATGACAAATGAGGGAAAGCATAGGGGGCTAAACCCTTCCAATTCTGAAGGAAGGCATCCACCCCCTGGGTTTGAGGGTCCGGCCTCCAGCTGAAGAAATTTGGTAGTTGAGTGTTCAATCTGTCTGCAAAGAGGTCCACCCCAAAAGGTCCCCATCTCATCTGGATATTGAGGAAGATTGCCCTGTTCAACCTCCAATTGCTGGAGTACATGAAGTTTCGGGAGAACCAATCTGCAAAACCATTGTTTAATCCAGGGATAATTTCCGCCACTACTGAGATGCCCTTGCTTAAGCAGTACCCCCAGAAGACCTTGGCCAAGTCCGCTAGCCCCCCATCTTGTTGACATATTTGACCGCAGATACGTTGTCCATGCGTAACATCACAGACCACTTCATTAGGTCCTTGGTAAAGCAACAAATTGCAAAAGAACCTGCCAGGAGTTGTAAGCAGTTGATGTGCAACTCCTTCTCCTGATCTGTCTAGCATCCCCCTGCTGATGAGTTGCCACATCTCGCACCCCGTCATTCTAAGCTTGCGTCCAATTCTATCACTATCTCTGGTTCTTCTCCAAACATTTCTCTGCCATTCCATGCTTCTGCATTCTCAGCCACCATACTAGTTCCATCTTGGAGTCCGAGCCCGGGTCCAGACACAACATGTGAGAATAAGATTGACTTGTTCTCAATGTTTTTACTTTGAGTCTTTGGAGTGTCCAGTAGTATAAGGGACCTGGATAAGTCACTTGGATTGTTGAAGACAGGAGACCTAGGATCCTTGTTAGAGCCTTCAAGGGGAATTCCTTTCTTGCAAAGATTTTCCTCAACTCCTTGTGAAGTTTTCGTAGCTTGTCCCCGGGTAACTTTAATTCTGTCTGTATACTGTTTATGACAAAACCCAAGAATTGCATTTCCTGACTTGGTACTATGCAAGATTTTTTCTTGTTTATGACAAAACCCATGCGTTCTAAGAGATTTATACTAAGCTCCGTGTGATGTGAGACCATCTCCCTGGATTGGGCCATTATTAGTATACGTTTAAGTAGAGGATTAGTCTCACTCCGTTTGCCCTGAGCCAACCCGCTACGGGGCGAATGACCTTGGTGAAACACCACAAGGCTGATGAAAGTCCAAAAGGGAGACTGCAAAAGTGCCAAAGTTTGCCCATCCAGGTAAATTGAAGAAATGTTTGTTGTGGTGGCCAAATTGGTATAGTCAGATATGCGTCCTTTAGATCTAACCAAGTTAGCCAGTCTCCTTTCTGTAATACATCTCTTAGGAGGTGGAACCCTTCCATTTTTAAATGGTGGTAAACCACCTATTCATTCAACTCTTTAAGATTTATCACTGGCCTCATCCCATTGTCTTTCTTCTCCACTAGAAAGATAGTGCTGATAAAGTCTGGCTCTGTTCCCTCTCAAATTACCCCTTTGGTCTACAAGTCCTATACCTCTTGTGATACTAGGTGTGAGTCTTCCTGTGAGAAGATCATTTCCTGAGGGATTTTCCTCTTCATTGGTGTAACTATAAATTATATCTTGTATCCCTTCACTGTCTCTAGGATCCAGGGGTCCTGACTCACCAGTTCCAGTTTCCACAGAATTGGGCCAGTTTGCCTCCCACCTTTATAGGGGTATCTGAAGGGTCTTTCATAGCTCTTACCTGTTGAGCAAGCTCTTTATCTCTGCTCTCCTTTGAAGCCTCTCCCACAGAACCTCTGTTTCTGGGGATAGAAGGTTGAATGGGTAGTGAAGCTTGGGTGCAAAAATCTTGCGCCACGCCTCAGGTAGGGTCTTGAAGAGCTTTGGCCCGGCCCGGCCAAAAACTCTAACTTGGAAGACTTTCTTGATGTCTTTCTGTGACTTTTGGATCGAGCTCCCACATATTTGGCCATATCCCTGATGAAGTCGTCTCCAAAGAATAGGCCCTGACAGACCACTCCTCCTTCTTTAGTGGCCAGTTTGACTAGTTTGGGGTGTATTTTGAGTAGTATGCTCTTTCTTCTCTGGTTGGAGAGTGCAGTATTCACGTTTCCCAGGAGGCAGCTGGCTCTGTTCGCACATTGGCGCAATTTTTTGGGGTCGATGAGAGTGTCTTCAAGGTAAGGTACCTCAGCCATCTCAAACATTTTTGTCAGTGGGACTGTGATGTCTAGTAGAGGGTCTTGGCAGGACTTTAGTCCTTTATCGAGACCTTTCCTAGGGTCCTTTCCTCCCCAGGCAATAAATGCTACCACCTTTGCGTCTAGGTCTGGGGTTGATGTGACCTTATCCGGGAGGGAGGGGCATGGGCATTCGGATCGCAGGCGAGACGTGACTTCTTTCTGGATCTCCTTTCGGAGCCAAAAGAAGAGATACTCAGCAATGTGCTGGGATGGAGCCCATTCTGGCGATAAGGGGTGTTTAATAAGGAGTGGGTCAAACATGCTTTCTCCAAATGGGTCCACAATGCCCATTTTTGACCCAGAGGCCTTTGATGCCTCATAAGTTGTAGACATATTTCTCACCTCTATCTCCTCTACATCTGTGTAAAAATCAGAGGAGTAGGAGAGGATAAATTTGTCCTCTAACCCCTCATTGCTATTGATGGGGATGGGTATCTCTGGGCCTTCTTCCTGCCCACCTAAAGTGCCCGTAGGCAAAATCCGTGTCACCTCCAAGGTGTGATGTCATCTGGTTTGAGCCTTTGGATTTTTTAGCCCCCTAGGCACGTTTTCTCCTGCAGCTCTTTTCCTCTGGGCCTAAGCCGCCATCTGCCCCTTAAGGGTGTCTTGTGATAGCAACTGGTCAACCTTTCTTGGAGAGGATCTCCAATTTCATGTTTATTGTGTCATCCAGTGACCCCATTACCTTATCTAGGGTTTTATTTATAAGTCCCTCCAGTTTGTCTTCCATAGTATTCCCTGAAGGTTCGAGGGACATGATAATAGGTGAGTATTTCTCAAGGTTGCTAGGGCTCTGTGCAAGTAAACAGCTGTCCTCGCAGTTGGTTGAACTACAACTGCCAGAATTCAGATTGCCAAACAACATAAAATGGCCACTCTAGTCTGTGAAATACTGTTTCCCAACCTAATAAAATGGCCACTGGCACGACCGGAGCGTGCCTGACCATTTCTTAAGAGCTTTTCCCTTTAACCTTGAGGTCCTTTGTTTATTTCAATGCCCCCAGTTTGTCCCTCGCGAGGCGATCTTCCCCCTTTGTATTAATCCAATAGCAATCTCTCAAAGCATTCCAAAGTATCTATGAAGCATAAACAAAAACAAAAAGTGTTTAAAAAAAGAAACACTCCAGGAAACCCCCCCAAAAAAGAAATTAAAGTAAAAAGCATGGTTTATTTTAAACCAAAAACTTTTTCCTTAAAAATAAATGTAAACTCTCAATGCCCATAGGACACACTCGTAGAGAAAAAAGCAGTAAAGTAAATGAAAAACCCACATGCAAAACACATTTCCAAAAATACATATACACAACAGTTAATCATCAAAGTATAACTAACATAACACACTATAAGATAACATAGCGATACATAATGAAAATAGTGAACAAAAAGCCTAAATGACAAACTAGTGCAAAGCAGTAACACTAATACATCTACATTTTAAAATAAAACACGAAAAACACTATACCTAACTTGTAGACTTCCCCTCTAAACCCCCTACCCTCAAAACCATTAAGATATCCTTTAAAAAAATGAACCTGTTCCGATGAATAGTAGCACCTTACCACGACCTGGTTCCAGGAAAATAGAATAAAAATAACACAAATAGGTTACATAATGGAAGGTAGTGGTACAAAAATGCCGCTAAATGAAACCAAAAAAGAGACTATCTCCCTATAGAAATAATGGGAAAGATTGTAAAAATGTTGAAAGAATGTATACAAAAGCTACACTGACAGGGGCGGCAGCCTTCGAGTCGGAGCTGCCCTTGCTCCTGAGTGGCGGGACCATGCTGGCTGGGAAGGTGGTTGCCGCTGTTGCTACTTCTGCTGTGCAGCCAGCCGGGGGACTCGCTAGCCAGCAATGATCCGCGTCCACCGCTAGGCCTCCTCTACCAAACGGCTGAGGCCTGCGAGTTAGTGTGATGCATGGCCGCGTTCCATTTGCTGAGGGCGTCGCAGTTTGGAGGGGTGTGACCTGGCACGATTGACCACCGCCGATGCCGTTGGGTGGGGGAGGTCAGTGCGTTGCCTGCGGCCCGGCGGGCAGAGCCTCATCGGCCCAATTGGCAGGCCCCATTGCCTTCCTACTCCCGGCAGCCATCTGCTCCCGCTACTGCTCACATCTGGGTATTGGGGAAATTCCCCTGTCCCCCCGCTCCAGCCCTGTGTGTATCTTGGGCTGACCCTTGACTGCTGTATACTATGATTTGTGGACACATTACTTTGGGTACTTCTACTCAGCAGGCGCTTCCACTTCCTAGACAGAAGCAACCACCATTGCACTGTGGCGACCGGCTCCCCCTTGAATCTCCATCTGGGGTGCCCTGCCATGTGGGTGCTGCATGGACCCCTACCCCGAGGAATTCAACACTTTGCCGCTCTGCTGATACGGAGCACCTTCTCTTGCATAAGCACAGTACTCATTGGGATTCCCCTGTGCTGGCCCTGTTAGCCATAGGGCAATATGGGCAGGGGAGACCCCAGGCAACAGAATTTCCAATATGAATGAACCAGGTGATCCGACAGACCAGGGAATATGTCCGATGCTGAGGACTGGGGTTCCGACCTTGGAACTGCTGAGTGGGCGGCGGGGACAGATGCCAGTAGGGCAGAGTTGAGGGCCAGCTTCTGCTCCATAGATCCATGATTTGACACACTGAAATGCAGCCTGGACCGCATGGGGGAAAAGATCGACCGCCACAGAGCGCAACTAGACAGCACAGAGGAGCACTTCTCAAGCCTCGAAGATGGTGCCACCTCCCTTCAAAAATGTCTGGACAAGCTGGAAAGACTCCTTAGGGCAGCAGCTGTTAAAAAAGAAGACATCGAAGCGAGATGCCGAAGGAACAACATCCGTATCAGCGGGATCGTGGAGTTCACCAGCATGGGCAGACCAGTTTGTAGAGCAGTTGTTTGCGGAGTTATTTGATCATGCCAGCTTCACAGACACTTTCGTGGTTGAAAGAGCACATAGAATGCTGGGTCCCAGACCGCCACCTGGTGCACCCCCTCTCCAGATAATAGCCCAGCTGTTAAACTTCAGAGACACAGTGCTACATCGGGCCAGAGAATGGGGCCCACTACACCATCAGGGGGCTGCCATCTCCATATAGCCCTACTTGACATTGATGGTACAGGAGGCGGGACATAAATTTCAAGACTTCAAACCCTTTTGTGCAAAAAGGCAGTAAATATGGCATGCTATACCCGGCCAGACTCCGCGTGGAGGTAGAGGGCAAGGCTCAAATAATTGACTCTCCAACTGAGGCACTCTCCTTCTGTAAGATACTCTCACCTTGATTCCCTGGAATGGCCTTTCCTCCAGGCAGCACTGCACAAACCTGGACTCCCCACTGACTTTATAAAATTGATTATGCTCCTTTATTCTGCTCCGCTGGTGTGGCTCCGGATTAATGGCACGCTTACAGACACAGTCACAGTAGCCAGGGGCACGAGGCAGAGTTGCCACCTGTCCCATCTCCTATTCATAATTGCCATGGATCCACTGGTATGTTACCTGCAGGAGAAACATGCACACCGGGGCCTCTGATTCTGCCCTGGTCCTCTTCTTACATCCATGTATCTGGACGATATTGTATTCTTTTTCCGCAATCTGGCCCATAATCTCACACCGGTCATATGTGTAATCATCCGATTTGGGGGGTTCTCAGGCCTTCATATCAATTGGGCAAAATCTGAGTTGTTTCCTCTTACGGATGTCACCATGAGGGTGCCCTGTGAATATTCACTTCAATGGTGTGAAGAGTCTAACAAGTATCTCTGCATTATGATCCATAGGACTGAGTAGCAAGTGGTTAATTTGAACTATGGTCCGGCCATTTAGAAGCTCACAATCCAAGTTCAGAAATGTCTGCACCTCCCTCTCTCCATGGCTGGCTGGATAGCTATCATCAAGATGGTCATTCTGCCCTGATTTCTGTATCTATTTTTAAACATCCCCACACCGCTGACCAATACTTTCTTCCGCACCCTTCCGGGATTGCTGCTATGGCTTATTTGAGTCGGTTGCAGACCCAAGGTTTAGTGGGATACACTCACCCTCTCTTATGACAGGGGCGGGTTTGGGGTCCCTGATTTTCAATTATATTACTTAACTGCACAATGCCAGTTTGCATGCTACTGGCTTCATACGGACGCCAGACTACCCTACTCAATCCCTGAGTGGGATCAGGCAGAGGATATCCCTCTATACACCATTCTACCATGTAAATTAAGCTAGACCCCACAGACATACAAACACTGCCCACCATGACCTGGGCGTGGAGGAAAAGTAATCTACTCCTGAAGCATTGTCAACACCTCAGGGTTTGTATGTTGGCAAATCGTTCACCTGTAGCGGTTCCTTTCCCTCATGTGATGTGACTGGTTAAGGGTGGATCAAATACCACAGTTAATAAAGACTGAGGCCCTTATTCCAATGTTGGACGGAAGGCCATCCGACAGCTCGTCGTGTATGGTCCACCCGACATATGCTGCTGCGGTCCAACAACCGCATTACAATGCATGCGGTCGGAAGCAGCAGGCGAGGGACCCCTGGGTCCCCTGGGCCTCTGATATGAGCCCTGGGGGGGCACCTGTGGTGCCCTCCCAAACATCCCTGCATCATGTGGCAGGCACTGCATGGTGCCTGCCACACGGTGCAGGGATGTTTAAAAAGTGTGTATTTCCTATTGCAGCTTGTGCTGCATATTTGCATTGTTTTGTAAATTCGCTTGTGCATTATTTAAGCACATTGTGAGAGCACCATGAAAATAGCCATGATAGGCTTCATTCTGGAGGAACAGTTCATGAGTTGCAGTCTTTTAAGGGCAAACTTCTATGGTACATATAAGGGACTGTGTGCACCCCTTTTCAGGCCCCCCCTCCAAAAATAGAGGAAATTTAATAGAGGGCATGCCTGGGGATGGGCCTATGGAAGTGGGGGTCATTAAATAATTTTCAGTTTTTCTCTTGTGGCAGGAGTTGCCACCCTATCGCAGCTCTCAGCGCGGCCCCTCAGCGTAACGTTGAGGTGAATTTGTGGATTCACATTAAATAAATAATTAAATACTATACAATTCAGAAGGTAGTGTTACAATTGTGAACTTTTTTATAAAGCTAGTGATATTGAACAGTATAATCACATTAAAACTGACAGAATTAGAAATATTCAAAAATATAAATTAAAAGTTGAAAAGTGAAATGTGTTGTAGTACATTGAATTTGTGCTTTTGTTTTGCGGATTCGCTTCAGAAAATATTTATAAAGAGTATTTATGTTAAAAAATATATAACTTTCACTGCTGGGTAATAGGGTGGCTCTAACAAGAGCTGTTGTGTTCATTATGACTTTGTTGCAGCTACATGTAAGTAAGGATGCACAGCTTGAGGTTGTTGAGAAACACTCTGTTCCCTTCATCTGTGAAGTGAACTCCATCACTTCTGTAGATGTCATGCATGTCAAAACGTAGATTGTTGTTATAGTTAGAGCCCATCTTATGGTCTCTGAGGTAAGCAGAAACAGCTTTATTAACATGCTTCCTAGCTTTGTCAATCTGTGGACAGAATTGATTTGACCACTTCCATTTCTGTCTTTGGCATATAGTAGAGTATACAAAGACAGTGTGAGAGAAAAGCAACATCACTTGTGCAAAGTTATCGTTCATTAGGATTTCCAATTCTACAACAGTCAATGTGCCTAGGTCATTGCCACCACAGTACACAATCATGAGGTCAGGGTGTTGGAGATGCAAAAGGTTTTAACCAAAGGCATCAATTGGTGCCACTTTAATCCTCTCTGTGCAAACTATTTAATATCCACATTTTGCAAACCTAGGTCTTTGTCAATACCTCTGTGTTCAGCATACCTTTTGCCCCAGAAAACATAGCTTTGTTCTACAATTCATACTGTAAGCATTTTGAAGGGATGTGTGGAAGGCATCAAAAGACGTCTGTAGCTGAGTAAGTCAGAAGGTAGAATGAGAGGTATCCAAAATGGTGGAGAAGATGCTGTTTTAGAAAATGCAGATAACTAATTGGTTGTTAATAAACATTGTGTACTCAAAACATAGGATGCATGTTACTTTGTTGTACAAGCATCTTTCTGATTAGTTATAGAAAAAAGTTTGAAAGGTACAGTAGACTGGATAAGCTAATATTTTGCAGAAGTCAACCACACCTGCTATTTGCATTTGTAAGCTAGTGTGCTGAATTTGAAAATATGGTGAACTTGTGACCTGCTGGTACAGTTGAATAATGCAGAAACTGTTACTATGGAAACAAGGATTAAGCAGAATAGGGGAAGGGTTAAAAGTTATCTGTGGTTTAAAAATATGAAATGGTAAGTTATATATATGTGATATGCTTCTAAAGTAAGTTTTCCCAAATCAATACTATGTTTAGAAGTGGTGTGTTCTTAAATAATAATACTAGTATTGTTGGAAATAGGTTTCTGAAGTCCAGTAAGGGTTCCCGACTCCTTTGCGATGCTACAATGCGGCACTGCGGTGGAGTCGCGACTCCAGTAAGTTACAGAACCAGATTGGGCACTTTTAGTAGAGAGTAATAAAGGGTTAATATCTGCATCCAATAGAAATGGGTTTTAGAATTTGAAAAAATGAAGGGCGCATTTTGATTTGTTACTTACATTCATTTGTGTGCAGAAAGAGAGGGAAAGTTTGCCAATACTGGTTTTACTTTGTTGAGAGTGGTACATCACTCTTATTGTTTGGGAAAGAAAATCTTTTAGGAGTTTCGGATATTTTCAAATTCTGCAATAGTATTTCACAGGTGAGTTACAAATGTGTAAGGTGTGTTATATTTTGTGTAAGAGTGCTTCGGTATTTGTAATGATATTTTAAAGTTAGTAATGTATTATTTAAAAAGCTTGCAAAGCATCAGAGAAACATGATGTTTGAAATATGTTACCAAATGTAGGAACTTGTATTATAGTCTGTTTTATTGTACTGAAATGAAGATTGAAATAGGTTGTGCATTCTAATGTATGTGCTTCCTGAGTCTGTAATGAAAGTAGTAGAGAAAACTGAGGTTTAAAACATATTGGCAGATGTATTAAACTGCTTTCCAGTCTATATAAGTCTGTGTGTGCGAAACATCCATTACGACGCAGGCATTACAATGGTACATGTGCTGTAATGGCTTGTATTGTAATAGTATGCATTGCAATGGAAGCTGCGTTGTGAAAATCACATTGTAAAAGTATGCATCGTAATAGTTTGTGTTATAACATCATATATACTTGAAATACGTTAAAAAGTATAAGACTTACAATAGTGACATGAGAAGATTTGTTGTTTTATATTTGGCTAGGCCCAACATTCTGAGCAGTCGGTGAACAGTGTAGCTGCAATAGAAAAGCGGTGTTTAAGACATGTTGGCAGAGGGATTAGTGATTAGGCTAGTTCGTATGGGTCTCTGGAAAGGTACACTCGAAGTAGACCGTATAAATTTAGGTATCTGCTTGAAATGTGAAGTGCACTCTGTCAAGTTTAAAGGTCTGCCTGCTCTCGTGACTGAGGTATGTGTCTACTTGTACATGTATTTTGACATGTGCTGTGCATCTAAAGATGCTAGCTCAAAAACCTGGTAGCTTCTTATACAGGTGCACAAATCCTCTCAGTTCTGCTCCATCATTCGGTCACAGAGGAAGACATGTCTTTCCTATACAGGTGTCACAGAACCCCTCAAATAGACTGTTCAATACCCACGTGCCCTGCATTTTGAGCATAGAGGAATACATACACCTTCTTCTACACAAATTTAGAAAGCATGCTGTCTGAAGCACAGGTATCCTACTATTTCTAGGTTTCTTTTCATGTATCATGTCACTAGGAAATGGCACAGACACACGCATTGATGCCCTCAGAAACATGGTGAGACTTACAACAGTGACATGGAAAGGGTTGCTGTTTTATATTTGGATACACCCAACATTCTGAGTATTCAGTGAATAGTGAAGGTGAAAAAGAAAAGTGAGGTTTCAGACATGTTGGCAGTCGGATTAGTAATTAGGCTAGTTTGTATGGGTCTCTGGAAAGGTTCACTCGAAGTAGGCCATATAAATGTAGGTGTCTGCTTGATATTGGAAGTGCACTCTGTCAAGGTTAAAGGACTGCCTGGTCTCGTGACTGAGGTATGTGTCTACTTGTACATGTATTTTGACATGTGCTGTGCATCTAAAGATGCTAGCTTAAAAACCTGGAAGCTTCTCATACAGGTGCACAAAACATCTCAGTTCTGCTCCATCATTCAGTCGCAGAGGCAGACATGTCTTACCTATATAGGTGTCACAGAACTCCTCAAATAGACTGTTCAATACCGACGTGCATTGTATTTTGAGCAGAAAGGAATACATACACTTTCTTCTACACAAATTTAGAGAGCATGCGGTCTGAAACACAGGTATTCTACTATTTCAAGTTTTTTGTATGCATCATGTGACTAGGAAAAGGAACAGACACACACATTAATGCCTTCAGAAACATGGTGAGACTTACAACAGTGACATTGGAAGGGTTGCTGTTTAATATTTGGCTAGGCCCAACATTCTAAGCAGTCGGGGAATAGTGAATCTGCAAGAGAAAAGTGAGGTTTAGGACATCTTGGCAGTCAGATAGTGATTAGGCTAGTTCGTATGGGTCTCTGGAAAGGTACACTTGAAGTAGGTCATATAGATTTAGGTGTCTGCTTGAAATGGGAATTGCACTCTGTCAAGTTTAAAGGTCTGCCTGCTCTTGTGACTTAGGTATGTCTCTACTTCTACTTATATTATGACACGTGCTATGCATCTAAAGATGCTAGCTTAAAAATCTGGTAGCTTCTCATACAGGTGCACAAATCTTCTCAGTTCTGCTCCATCATTCGGTCACAGAGGCAGACATGTCTTACCTATACAGGTGTCACAGAACCTCTCAAATAGACTGTCCACTACCCACATGCACTGTATTTTGAGCAGAAAGGAATACATACACCTTGTTCTACAAAAATGTAGAGAGCATGCTGTCTGAAGCACAGATATTCTACTATTTCTATGTCTCTTTTTATGTATTATGTCACTAGGAAAAGGCACAGACACAAGCATTGATGCCTTCAGAAACATGGTGAGACTTAGAACAGTGACATGGGAAGGGTTGCTGTTTTATATTTGGCTAGACCCAACATTCTGAGTAATCGGTGAATAGTGAAGGTGCAAGAGAAAAGTGAGGTTTAAGACACGTTGGCAGAGGGATTAGTGATTAGGCTAGTTCGTATGGGTCTCTGGAAAGGTACACTCGAAGTAGGCCGTATAAATGTAGGTGTCTGCTTGAAATGGGAAGTGCACTCTGTGAAGTTTAAAGGTCTGCCTGCTCTCGTGACTGAGGTATGTGTCTACTTGTACATGTATTTTGACATGTGCTGTGCATCTAAAGATGCTAGCTTAAAAACCTGGTAGCTTCTCATACAGGTGCACAAATCTTGTCAGTTCTGCTCCATCATTCGGTCACAGAAGCAGATATGTCTTACCTATACAGTTGTCACAGAACCCCTCAAATAGACTGTTCAATACCCACATGCCCTGCATTTTGAACGGAATACATACACCTTCTTCTACACAAATTTAGAGAGCATGCGGTCCGAAGCACAGGTATTTTACCATTTCTAGGTTTCATTTTATGTATCATGTCACTAGGAAAACGCACACACACATGCATTTATGCCTTCAGAAACCAGAAACATGGTGAGACTTACAACTGTGACATGGGATGGGTTGCTGTTTTATATTTGACTAGGCCCAACATTCTGAGCAGTTGGTGATTAGTGAAGCTGAAAAAGAAAAGTGAGGTTTAAGACATGTTGGCAGAGTGATTGGTGATTAGGCTAGTACGTATGGGTCTCTGGAAAGGTACACTCGAAGTAGGCAGTATAAATGTAGGTGTCTGCTTGAAATGGGAAGTGCACTCTGTCAAGTTTAAGGGTCTGCCTGCTCTCGTGACTGAGATATGTGTCTACTTGTACATGTATCTTGACACAATTTGTGCAACTGATGACTCTAACTTAAAAACGATGTAGCTTGTCATACATGTGCACAAATCTTGTCAGTCCTACTACACCATTCAGTCGCATAAGCAGAGGTCTGTTACCTATGTAGGTGTCATGGAAGTCCTACTACAGCATTTAGTTGCTAAAGTCTAGATCATTTTCCTAGGTAGCGATCATAGAACCACTAGAATATAGTGTAAAAATCAGACTGCCCTGTATAATAAGCAAAAAGTAATGCATACAACTTAGGTATTCTACATATTTATTTGTGATGAAGAGAATGGCAATGCAATTGTAAGCAAATGCGTATTGATTATAATGAATATTATTATAAAATTAATTAAATATTAATTGATGTAACAAACTATTGAAAATATTGTTTGTTTTTTAGATACTTACTTTATTTGGAAAAGCATTGAAGATGGCAAGAAAACATGTAAAGAGAAGAGAGCACAAAAACAGTACTACCTAAAGAAAAGAGAAAAGAGGAAATTAGAAGAAGGGCAGACGGTTATAGAGGAAAAAAACACTTCTGGTAAGAGAACTAAACAGTTTCTTAAAACACTTTTACAAAGATTGAAAAAATAGCTTACTGCTGTTTGAGAGCTTTCACCCTAGGTCATTATGGCAAAATCTACCAGTAGGTCAATTCCTGAGGATTCGGAGGAATTGCTCCAGCACAGAAACCTATGAGGAACAGGCAGAAACATTAGAGAAAAAACTACTTGAACGACACTACCCCAAAAAAATTATCTGGAAAGCAAGAAAGAGAACCAGAAATAATAACCGGGAGGCTCTACTTGAGGACCAGGAAAAGAAAGAGAATGAGAGGATAGTATGTGTCACCACATACACTCCGGTATCAAACAAAGTACAAAACATCGTACAAAAACACTGGCACATTCTGAATGGGGCAAAAGAACAGTGGGCCCCCCGCTGTTCGCATTCAAACGAAACAGAAGCATACGTGATGAACTGGTCCACGCCAAAGCACCACTTCCAAAGAACCTGGACCAAACGTCATTATGGGGCCACCAGAGACCAGCTGGACACTACCCATGCGGAGGCTGTGTGGCATGTCCTTTCACCAACACGACGAAAGAGGTTGACATAAAAACCAGTAAACCATGGATACTTAAAAACTTCAGCAACTGCAACGGCAAGAATGTTGTCTATTTACTGATGTGCCCCTGCAATTTGATGTACGTGGGTATGACAACAAGGAAGATCAAGGTTCGCATCAACGAACATAGAAACACCATTAGATGCAAGAAAACAAACACGAAGCTGACTAGACACTACCTGGAACACCCCCACAAAGATACGGATTTGAAATGGGTAGTGCTGGAGACTATCAAGAAAACGGCCTCAGACATCCAAAGGTCTATCCATATCAGAGAACAGCGTTGGGTATACCGCCTACGCACATGGGACACAGGACTGAATGACAAGATTCCTTGGCTTCAGATGGGCAAGTAATATAACCATTAGGAACACCCTACCCACCTCTACAATCTGCAGGTGGACGAGTTTAAATCTGATATTAAGGCATCATGAGAAACACCTCGCCAAACTTGTATCATCCTCAAACTTCAGTCATGGGCTGAATTGACTGTCTTGCTCAAAAAAGCGTTATGCGATAATTTTATATTTGCGCCCCCTTCACCTACAAATCTCACACAGCAACACCTGCGTCCATTATGACTATCCCTCTATTTTTAATAGATAACAGTATGCCACGCAAGTTCAATGGCACATGTGAGTAACGCACATGAAACATTAACCTAGTATGTCCCACTCTGTTCACTAGCATACCGCCTAGGCTAGATCACTCTAGGACAGGCGGGTCTGTCTCTCGGGTGCACTGGTCCTCTGTTGCAACTTTAAGGTTTTATTGTACAACTTTTACTTAAGAACCTGTAATTCATAGCATCATATTTGATTACCAAGCATGGTCCACATGATACGCTGCCATATGCCCTATGTGGTTTCGTTTTCCTCTTATTTTAGTTTTTTGCTATTAAAGTGTCCTCCCTGTGCAAAAACTACCCCTTAGACATAAGGGATGAGATGAGCACACTTGACATTTACACATAACTGTATGCTCCTCGTGTTAAAATTCGACATACCATGCAGCAAATGTAAAACTTTTTTTGATCTCGCCACCTTGGCCAATGAAGCACGCCCCACGCTTCACGCATCATGTTTGACTAAGCAAGCATGGTGCACACAATGCACGGCCGTATGCTCCCTATGTGTTTTACACTTTGTTACCCTCGTATTGAGCCTATTTTGCTATTAGAGCAAACAGTCCCTTAGAGATTAGGGATGAGAAGAGTGTGCTCGACACAACATGCGCCCGCATGTCTTTAGCTTTTTGAAAATTCAACATGCAATAAAACACTTGTAAATACTATATTGCTCTCAAAACGACCCTGCATGTCTTTTGTGTTTTTTTAATATTCCACAATTAAATGCAATATTTGTAAATACTTTATTGCTCTCGGAAGCATGGACAATGAAGCACGACCCACGCTTCACGCGGCGTCTTCACGTTGGGCCTCTTTAACTTGCAACAGGCTCGTTCTATTACGGGCGCTTCTGATTGCGATACTGGCTGACTCAAAGGTCAGGCTCAGTACCCATACCATTTACACTGGCGCCCTTTGGACCCCGATACATCTTATTCCACAGGTACTTAGCCCCAAAGCAGATCATGAAGCTTTCCGACACAACTGACGCGTAGGTCAGGTGAACAGCTTGCTTTAGTTAGGGCATGCTCACGACACCGGAACACTTTATTAATACGAACGCATGTGAGTGCAATTTCCTTTATTCCACTAATTAGGCAAACGAAGGCTCTATATAGACCCGACCTCCCAGCAGCTCATTTATCTCCAGGGAGGAATAGCAGACACATCTAGGTGCAACACGAGAGACGCACCTTGACATAGTAAGAGAGTGAAAGGGTGTATGAATGTGTATTTTTTACCATTAAGAAAGAACTTTTGACTCTGACTTGCGTTGTGCTTATATCCTTTTTCAGTGTTTGACTACAGGGCTCTCTCCTCCACCCTCCTCCCATTTGGCGTGTAGGATACTATCTCAAGGTAAGAATGTGAGTTGGTTCTCACATGGTTTTTATGATACTTTGTGTGTTCACAGTTGCAGTGACACGTGTTACACACAAATAGCCACTATGTATTAAATGGTGCATATGGTACAATTGCGTTTTTATGACCGAATATAACGATGGCAAAACTTTGTCTCTCTCTTCACTTTATTTACAGGTTACTGAGAACCTTTCCTGGTAGAGTGTGACATAGGTCCACCTACCAAGTGGTAACTTCGTACCAATTATTTGGTAAGAACGGAGCCCTGATTATTTCTTTGTCCTGATGAATGCCGCGGACCCTTTGAGGCCAAGAAGGCAGAAACATGTCGACCAAATTAGCCACTATGGTGAGGGGGCAATAATATTCCCCCACTTTCACCATTCTTGCACTTTTATTACCATGTAGTTACCCTTCTGAATAAATGTAATTAGGTAATTATTCTGGTTTTTAATACTTCACTCACTTTCACGGGCCCCCACTTAGCTTTAGAAGTGCCTCCCTGTCGTCAGGTGAAGGCACGCTCTCTATCAAACCTAGGGGCATATTAGCAAGACCCACGTTAAAATTATCGCCGTTTTAGCGGCAGGAAACTGCCGTTAAAACGTCGATAATGGGCTTGCTAATATGTGTTATAGAATTCCAATAGAAGCCCAGGTTAGATGTGCAGGACATCTAACATGGGCTTCTATTGGAATTCTATAACGCATATTAGCAAGCCCATTATCGCCGTTTTAGCGGCAGTTTCCTGCCGCTAAAACGGCGATAATTTTAACGTGGGTCTTGCTAATATGCCCCCTAGTTTTTAGAGAGCGAGGACTGCCGATGATGAAGTATGACACCTGGTAGTGTGTGAAGACAGTCCTTCACTTTTTGTGAGATGCCAGCATCTTCACGTAGGATTTAAGAGAGTTTCGGTCAAAAATTCAGGAGCAGCTTCTGTTGTGTATTCATATTAGGTTGGAGGCCAGCTCGCTCCGAATGCCCTGCGCCTCTAATTCCCTCCCCTAGGAGTTCCTTGGGTTAGTGTGTTACATTGAAAAAAGTTGAACATGTTGAAAAGAAAAGTTTTACAACAAATCAGAAGGAAAACAAGAATTGTCATGGTAAAACAACATCATTTTATGGGAAAACAATGCATATTACAAGAAGGCAAAAAGAGCATAAGGATATAAGAAGAAGAATGTTTAGAAGTACAGTAAATCAACTTATTAAAACATGTAAAAAAATACAAAAGATTAGCAGCTTATAAGAAAAAGCAACAGATTGAAAGTGTAGTAGATAGAGTTTTTGAATTGAAATGAACATTATTTATATTAATATTGAAGAGAATGAGAACATTGGATAAAACAGTGGTGTTTATGAAGGAGAAAAGCAAAAGAAAAAGACTGGTTAATAGAAGTAACTTTTGTAAATCATTTACTGGTAAATGGAAGCATACTTCCAGTACTGAGCCTTTCTTTAATGAATAAAGCTATTTTTAAGAGAACACATTAGTGCATGCAGTTGATACTTGTGGTGGATGCTATGAGGTGAAAGATGGTTCTCCCATTCCAAAAGAAAAAAAGGGTTCCTAGGAATGTGGAAGAAGTAATAGCTGAAGAAGTTCAAGGGAGGCATACACAAGCTCCTGTATATAACTGGTATTGTAGCAGTATTTGCAATATTCAACAGGAATCTTTTGACATATTACGATTTTTTTTTACAAGAATATGTCAAAAAAATTGTTAAACAGAAAATTAAGATGTTACAAGGACGAGATCCATGTAAAATAAGAAAATATACTAAGTTGCAAGGTCATTCTCTGGCTTGCCTTTCAAGAAGTGTGCCAAAGTACTTTTCATTATCTAAGAATGTTAGCTGTACACCACTCTGAAATGTGGAAGTTAGTAAGGACACTCACCTATGTAAAAACTCCTGCATTATGTTTAGGTGAAATAAACACAGCTGTTTTGCAAGGTTCTGTATCAGATGAACAGACATTTTGTGATGATATACAGTTTCTTTTTTTGGTTCAGAGGAGGAGTGTAGAGTGTTGAAGAACACAGAAAGAGATTATTATTGATGAGTTTGCAGAAGAAATTACAAGGTTTAACACAGTTTTGTGTGAAAAACCAAACTATATTTGTATTTGTTGTTGACGTACTCACTATAGAAGTCAAACTAGGAATGTTGATTTATATTTAAAAAGTGAAAAGGAAAACAATATAAGTGGCAGCAATTTTGATTTATTTGTTTGTAGAAAGTCAGTTTGACTCGGCTAGTGATCAAGTTATTTGTAAGTACTGTTACAACAAATTAGAAGAAAACAAAATGCCAGCTAGAGCAGTAGATAGCAACTTAGGGGCCGATTACGTTCTCGTTCAGAAAGCAAACTGAACGACTTGTGTCCGGATTGCTTTCCAGACAACTCGGGTTGGGGGAGTCCTATCGAACAAGTACGATGCATTTGAATGCATCCGGATACGATTCGGTCGGACTCCCACTGACTTCAATGGGAGCCTGTGTACCGAACGCGTACACAGGCTCCCATTGACAAAAGGGGTGGCTGGGGATAATCGTGCACCCTGTGGTGGGCACCCCTTGGTGCATGCCACACTGTGCATGGTTGGAAAGGGGGGACCCATGAGTACCCCCACGGGCATGATTCAGAGGGTCCCGCATGAAGGGGGGCCTGCTATTGGCCCCCAAAGACCGATTCCGGCAGCCTTTTCGATCCGGGCAAAACAAATCAGAAAGGCTGTCCGAATCATTCATCTTACTTGCTCGCTTGGAAAACCTACTCCATAGAGCTGTACGATTTGGCTCCGGAGGGCTCTATCTCTCCGAATGCCTTCCAGAACCAATTCGGTCAGTGCTAAGGCTTTCCAGGCATCGTACTTGGCTGTTTGAGACTGGAAACGAATCGGTCAGGAACAAGGGCTCCGGACCGATTAAGCAATTCCAAATCCGACTCTGAGCCCTTCCGAACGAGATCAGAATCGACCTCTAAGAGTTGGTACCTATTCCTCAGGAACTGGCAGATTTAAATATGTATGAGTCTATTCTTCTTCAATCTGTACACCCATTTCTGGCCATAGTTCGTGTGGAGCCTAAACTAGGTAAGCTGCCACAAACAGATTTGCAAAAAGGTCTCAAAGGAAGAGTTGTGTACTTACCTTTAGATTTTAAGAAAAACATTGAAACTGTTGGTGTAGAGAGAGAGAAAAATGAGCCAGTAGTTATTCTAGTAAATAATAGTACCAATAAAGAGTAGGAATATCTGGCAAGAGTTTCTAGATGTTAATAAACTACAAAAGGCTACATTATACCTGGTACAGAATAATATTTATTATAAGAATGTATATGTTGATGAACAAGTAATATGCTTACAAGATGAAACACTAATGTCAAGTGGCCAAATTGAAAAAGTGGACAAGTCCAGGACTGAAGAGATTTATGAACATTATACAATACATCCTCTGCATTCGAAAGAAATTATAGGAAATAGTATTGAATTATTTCAAATGCAAAAAGAAAAGGGAACTCCCATAAGTGTATGGGAAAAAAGTTTAGAAGCTTGTTGTTTTCCACTGCTATTCCCCACAGGAGAGGGTGGACGATGTGATAAGTGAGGTGTATGGATTCCAGCTTCAGAATACCGATCAACCATAATATATTGTGAAGATCCAGGATTTCGGCAGTGCATTCCATATATATTTCATCTTCTCTTTGAAAGCGATTTGTCTGCACTTTCATATGCAGTGAACCATATATTAAAAACAGGAGTTCATCTTCAACATGTTTCTGCAAAAGAGTTCATGGACAAAGTTGAACAAAGAGATGAAAATTTAGACTCTCAGTTAATTAATTTGATGGGGTACCAAAGGTGTACCAATGCATATTGGTATCATCGTCATGGTGAACTTAAATGCATGTTAAGAAACCTAGGCACACATACTTGGATTCTTACACTTAGCTGTGGGATGATTTACTTGAATTCCTATGAACAGCAAATTCACATGTTAAAAACATTGAATTGAAGACAGCTGGAGAACTCTGTTCCTTGGATCCTGTAATGTCTGCAGGTATTTTAACCATAGATTTCAAGCTATGATGTCATTTATCTGCAATAACAGCATTCCACTTCTTGGAGAGGTAACTGATTTCTTTTTGCAAAAAGAGTACCAAGCTAGAGGTGCTCCTCATATTCACATGATATTAAAGATAAAGAATGCACTAAAATTTGGAACAGATAGTGATGAAACTGTTTTGTCTTTTATTGACCAGTATGTTATGTGTGCCATTCCAAGAGAAGGAGGAGAAAACAGCTTGAGGCAACAAGTTTTACGCTTTCAAAGTCATAGATGTGGGAAATACTACTGACGAAAATACAAATGTAAAGGGAAATTTTATACAAAATGTTGTTTTGGATTCCCATGTCCTATAATTTCTAAAGAAAGAGTAAATAGTTTTTTCCCATCAGTAAGACATACCAAAATTCGAAAATCTCCCAAGAATACGTACAATTTAAAGAGAACCTTCAAAGTACATTAATGACTACAATCCAGTTATTTTGAAAATGTGGAATACAAACATGGATATTCAGTATGTTGCAGATAATTCAATTGCTGTTGCTCGTTATGTTACATCATATATTACAAAAAATCTGAAAAGACAGAGATAAAAGAAATGTGGGAAGAAATTTCGGCAGAAAAGAGTGTTCGCAAGAAATTGTACAGCTTCAGCTTGAAAATGCTTTGTCAAAGAGAGATTGGATCCTATAAATGTTTGGATTGCTTGAGCTCAGCCAGTTTATATTCAAAGTCAAAAGGAATCATTTAGATAAGTCTAGATCTTGCCTCCACCCGAAAAAGAGTATTGAAATCTTTACAAGAAAATGAATTCTTATCACAGTGTGAGCCAGAAAGTACTGATATTGTCAGAGCTAATATGTTGGATACATACTATCCCAAAAGGAGTCCACATCTTGAAAACCTATGTCTGTATGAAATACTTCAGCATTATCGGTTTAAAAAGAATGTTAGAGAAAATATAAAAGAAGAAAAATATGCAGTAATTGGATGTGATGGATGTTTAGTGAAACTTGTCAAAGGCAATCTTATTAACCACAGAAAACTGAGTTGTGAAACTGCAGATAAGAGAGACTTTTTCTATTTAGCACTTCTGCAACTGTTCAACCCTTGGCGTAATGAAACAGAATTACTTGGAGATTTTGATTGCTATGAAGATTCTTTTAATGCAACTAAAGACAACATTTAGTGTATGATTTTTCCAACTTACTTACAAATATTAAGTAATGAGATTGAACAAGAAGATATTATTGCAGCTGAAACAGCTAGAGAAAGTTCACAAAGGAGTCAAAGTTCTGGTCCACTGACTCAAGATTCACTGGGACAACCAATTATTGAAAATGAAGCAGCAATAGCCATGAATGAGATAGAAACTGCAATGCAGCAAGCACAACAGGATATTATTCAGTTTGAAAAGTTAGAGGAAAAACTAAATATTGAACAAAACAAAATATATCTACAAGTCAAACAACAGGTAGAACATGGTTTGCTCCATGAAAAAAAAAAGAATGCCAATGTTCATCATTTAAACCTATTCTATTGTACATTAGTGGTCAAGCTGGAACAGGAAACAGTTTCTTAAGCAAAGTTTTGACCAGTTATGTACACAAAACTATAGATTCACATTTATCTTGTGTCAAAACAGCTCCAACTGGATTATCAGCACACAACATTAAAGGTATTACTTTACATCGATTACTTATGCTACCTGTTGAACGTGATAATAAATTAGAATATCAAAAGCTATCAGGAGAAGCTTGTTATGAAGACTCAAGGGTACTGAAGAAACAAAGGGGGATTTTCACAAGAACGTGCGATAAACATCGCCAAAATAGGCCAACGCAATTTCTCATATCGCCGTCTATCGCGGTGAAATAACCCTGTGTCAACGTTGTATTCACAACATGGCGGCAACATGCGATAGTTTCCCGATAACGCCTCAAATGTCCGCGATACAACTACCGCAATGGCGATAAAAAAGGAAACCCGAACGCGAAAAAAGTTGCGATGGGCCCAACCACGA
Source organism: Calotriton arnoldi (assembly GCA_963921515.1). Taxonomy (NCBI): domain Eukaryota; kingdom Metazoa; phylum Chordata; class Amphibia; order Caudata; family Salamandridae; genus Calotriton; species Calotriton arnoldi. The sequence goes on from CAWUFW010000839.1 coordinate 683,398, forward strand.
TAGAAAAATCGGCGACGAGCAGCGCCAGGCTTGCAATTCCCACGTCAGGCGGGAAAAATCACCATAAAAGAAGCAAAAAAAAACCACATAACAACTGCGAAGCACAATGGAGGCAGTATAGAGGACAACCCGAACCCCACAAGCCCCACGGAGGACCAGCCTGGGACCTCGGGGTCAGGGAAGGGCAAGGAGAAGAAGAAGAGGAAGACGCGGTTCAGTTCGCAGGAAAACAGGATCCTGATAACGGAGGTGGTCGAACACCATCAACAACTGTTTGTCACCTCCACTGTGTCATTGGCAACAAAAAATGAAACATGGCAGTCCATCGTGGACAAGGTGAATGCAGTCGGAGTGCTGAGGAGGACAATGGATGAGGTCAAGAGGCGCTGGAATGATGTAAAGCGCAAAACCAAGCAGAAACTCACAAACAACCGCAAAGCAGCAATGCAGACTGGGGGTGGGAGCCCTGCACCACAGGAGGAGCTGGATGAGATGGAGGAAATGGTGTCCACAGTCATCAGTGTGGAGACGGTGGCAGGAGTCGGGGGACCGGACACTGCTCAACATGACCTGACACAACAGCAACAGGGTGTGTAAGGAGATGGGCACAATGGCACACATGCACAATGAAGTATGGCACACTGCACAACCACAATGACTCAGGATCCTGTCCCTGATCTCCTTGCCATACTGCAGCACACATAGAAACAGCAAGTAGTCCCCCGTCCACAATGTGCCCAGAGGGGGCCCTCCCCACACATCACCAATCTCACAACAAACACATGCACATGTGCTGAACCCAGCAAAGTTGCGGATTTGTGAGCCACACTGACAATGCAAGTGACACTGCATGACGATGAGCATGTCTGCAGGCCACTCATCATGACATGTTGCACGCCACGACACCGAGGTGGCTGAGTGTGGTCCACATCCGGAAAGGAGCAGGTCACACACTGACACATCCATGTGCACATACAACCCCTGACGGAAACAAGACATCTGCGGACAAACCATGCTCAAGAGTCCCAACTCCCACCAAGAGCCCAATTCACCCAAGTATGCAACATCTCAGCACTGCATAAGCACAGAAGTCAAAGGCACACCGCCTGAAAGGGAGAAGGCCAAGCAAAGTCTGAGCTGCAGGGGCAACTCTCCCACAATGCAGCACACACACAAGAATCCGAGCACATCAACATTGACAACAATGTGGTGCAAACTGCAACACTTTCACAACAGAACAGAGGACACAACTGCTGCCGCTTGTGTGTAGAAACTGGCCAATCACATTTGACATAGAAGGAAACTGCGACATGAAAATGGACAAGTACAACCCCACATCCCTGATGGTGCACAAATGTCCACTGTCCCGCTCCAAAGAGGCAGCTCCTCCTAAACAGTCACAATGTACATTGTCATGCAGTCTATTTGGAAACTTGGCCAATGCGTGAACATACATGGAATACACTGTTAAACTGCATCTCCCCTTTACATTGCAGAGGGAGAATCATCACCTCCTGCAGAGCAGACCGAACACCTCCTCACTGATGACGAGGAGGACCTCCCCACCTTCGACACCGACGCCCTCCAAGAGCTCATGGACAGCTTCGGCACCCCACCTCCAGGAGCAGGGCAGCCCAGCTGCATCAAGGAGACCCCACCCCCTGCACAGACCACACAGCAGGCAGCACCCACCACCCCGGCTGTCTCCCAGGATCCCCACGACCAACACATGACATTTCAACGCCGTGTGTTGGAAGGCCAGAAGGAGATTGCTGAGCAGGTGCGGGTGGGGTTCGACCTCATGGCAGCCAAACTTGATGCCATCCATGTGTGTCTATGTCCCATCAGGGACCACTTACAGTCCCTAACGGACACCCACAGTCTGCTCCGTGGTGTCCAACGAGCCTTGGCTGACATCGCTGTAGTCATGACTCGGAGACAAGAACACCTGTCTAGTCAGAGTGGCTCCAGCGATCTCAGCTGTGAGTTGGGATACATGCGGAGGCTCATGGAGGACTCGGTGCGGATGGAGGCGGAAAGGATGGCTGCACATCAGTGAGATGTAGCTGGGATCTACCATGCCCTGCAGATCCTCATCATGGCATTGCTGCCACATGGCCTGGTGCAGATGAATACTGCTGCTCCTACACCATCCACATCCCCGCCCCCTGATGTGTCAGTGCCCCACAGTGCAGAAGACATTCCACCTCCGGCACCTGATGTATCACTGCCACACAGTGCTGCAGCCGAAACACCAACACCCACAGGTGAGGCATATCACACATCAGAGGACGATGATGTGGATGAGACTGCCGTTGTGGTAATGAGGAAGCGGTAGCATTCATCTCCGCCATATGGCCAGTTTCTGCTTGGTTCGGATCTTTGCATCATCACCGTCCACCTTAGACCTCGACATGGACTGCCATATTCTGTTTGGTTACCAATGACACAGTAATCAGACTGCGGACTGAACTCTTCCTATTCCGATGAACTTGTCCTTCCCTAATGGACTCTGGCTGGCCCTCCACTGGGCAACAATGTCAAGTGGGGTGTGCATGGCCCTGTACTGCTCCAGCTGCAACACTCCACTGGATGTGAATAAAACATTCATATTCACACAGATGTGTCATGTCTATGATCCTTCAAGTATGACAGCATGGATGAATGTAGGGTCACTGATTCCCCCTCACGTCCATTTTGCACATGTTGTGGGGCTTGGGTCACAGGGTGCAACATTGCCAATTGCGGTCCGGGTGGCGCAGACACTACAACGGAGACACACGCATTGGTTGATTCCTTGTCCAGGCCAGAACTGAACCACGCCCAGAGCCCCGGGCTCATTGTTCACACCCCTACGCTGGACTGGCATACGCCAGCCCAGCCCACTCCGCTTACGCTCACAGGGGGTGACGACACAGCTACATGTCCCAGGTCTTCCCTGTAGTGATCTGCTGGTCACTGGTCTAGTCGTCAGCATGCCACAGCCACTCCCTGAGGGCTGGTTTACACCCACACCACACCCCTCCAGCACAGGCGTCACGGGACATGTGACCCTGCCAATAAAAGGGGCCCACCACAGCACATCCCCCACTGCCGGAGGTGACATGATGGCGTCCGCATCCACGGAACACAATCATAAAGAGTCCGTGACTTGTGTTGCCCTGAGTTGGTGGCACCCGATGGCCTGGGTCCGGCATTGGCCTACGGCCACGTGGCGATGACTTGCGTTGCACTGAGTTGGTGGCACCCAATGGCCTGGGTCCGGCATGGGCCTACCACCAAGTGGCGATGACTTGCGTTGCACTGAGTTAGGCCCCCCTGAAGAGCTGAGCGGGTGTGCAGCCTGCGATGATGCGTTGGCCTCGATACGGCGTCCAGCATATCAGGACTCGATTTGATTTGTGAGCCCTGCTGGACCGCAGTGTACGTGCAGTCAGCAGTCAGCACACACATGACTCCGCGGTGCGGTGCCGCAGGGTGCGCTGGGGGCCTGTGGCGCGGAATCCAGCCATCGGCTGAGGAGGTTGCACCGGCACGTGGAGGGCCCTCTTGGAGACACGCCGGTGGCAGCAGGTGAGCATTGAGGCCTGGGTGCGCAGGGGCGGGCAGTCATCGCTGGGCGGCAGACCGGTCTGAGGACCAGGGCTGGGGTGCAGCAGGCGCACAGGATCGCACAGGCACCACCGGTCATGGCCGCGGCCCCATGGCTGGGTGGGGGGCGCCGCCCTGGCAGACACGACCCTGCATGCACTGACGAGATGTGCGCGGGTTGGCTTGGGACGTAGTCACCTCGTCTCCAGTGTGGATGCGGCCGTTGATTGTGGTCGGGCACGTGTGTGTAGGCCTATGGTCATGATATGGAGGACACAGAGACACACGCGGTAGTTACTGTGGTGGCAATCCCAGAACTGGTCCATGCCCAGGGCCCCGGGGTATTCATTTGCGAAATACGCCGGCCAAGGCCGCTCCGCTCAGGCTTACAGGGGGGGACCACATGGCTACATGTCCAAGGGCTTCCACACTGCCTGGGGTAACCTGCTTGCATCCACTGTCCACTACACTGCAAACACCAGCAGTAGATGTCCACATGGACATTATCTGTGCTCTGCATACTGCAGTCTGTCCAGCACATCTCCGCAACACTTGGCATTGTGTCCTTTCTTTGTGCTGGGTCACTTGCCTCCTTCGCACATTCTTGGTTCCCACCTCTCCCCACATTCTGCAATTGTGTGGCAGAGGGGCTCTGCCTTTGTGGATGGTTTATCTACATGTCTGGCCCCTGTTACCACGGTTACTTGTGTTGTCGTGTCTGGTAGTTGGGCATATTCTTTGGCATGTTGTATGTGATTTTGTTACATGTGCTCTCCCACAGTTGTGAGTTGTGTGATTGTGGAGTTGAGGTGTGTGGTGTGTTCAGTTAGTACTTACCAATGAGCAGTGCATTGCCATGGGTGCCATCCTGGAAGCGCTGGTTGATGATGGACTGTCAGAAGATGTATGTATCATGCACACTGCCTGTGAAGTTGGCGACGACATTGGTGAACTGTCCCCAGTGGTCCACTATCGACTGCACATTGATGGAATGCGTGTGCTTTCTGTAGCGGTAATTGTGTGCAGGGTCGGCAGGGGGCACAAGTGGTACATGTGTACAGTCAATTGCCCTCAACACCTGCTGTAAGGCAGGCATGGTGTGATTCCCTTGCATGGTCTCCAGCTGTTCATGCACAACGTGGGGGAAGTGATGGTGCAGGGGTATCAAGATGATACATACCGTGATGTTTACAGGTATGATGATTCCTGCATGATGAGACCGTAACAGATGTTTGTGTGGGCGTAACCTTCCTTTTCTTTCCTGCAGAGGTCACGGTCACACGGACTTCTGTTACAGTATATTTGGACTGGATTCATCATACCTGTATGCATTCCGGTTTGTCCAAGTGCAATACACTGTACCAGTTTACGTTTGTGACTATGAGGACACTTGACCATTGTCACCATTTCTCCAACAGGTTTCTGACTACTGATTTCGGGATATGGAATGGTATTGGGGAGTTCCCGCAGCATTTGCAGTTTATTGGATCCACAAGTTTCCCTGGTGAAGTTCCCCGTTGGGAATGGAACGCGTTGGCTGTGCTTTTCGTCTTGTTGTTTATGTATTTGTAATAAAGTTCTGTTTTTCCACTACCGTTGACTACTGGACTTCAAGACCTGGGGGTGGGTCCGGTGGGTGGTTGCAGTGGGTGTTGTGGCCCTCTTGGGTCTCCAGGCTGCATGATCATTGTCTCCATGGCATCTGTTGGTCTTCAGATGTGGCTCTAGGCTGGGCTCCCTTTCATACTGCAGGTTGTCGTCCTGCTTAACACCAGTAAGAGGCAGGTGTTGTATCCCTGCTCTAATGCGCATTATCGCCTGTTTTCGGATTGCATCGCTGATCTGGCTGCTCGTTGGGAATATCGCGAAGTGATGTTTTCGTGTGTTTTTGCACGGGAACGCCTACTCTGCATATCATTAGCGTTAGTTGTCGCTCTCATCCGTGGCGATGTGTTTTGCGGCAGATATCGCTGGAAAACTGGCGATGTCGGCAGTTTGCACCAGCTTGTGAATGGGGCGATAAGTCTATCGCCACTTTTGCGGCGCTAAAGTGCCGATAAATTGGCGATGGCTCCTTGAGAATATGCCCCGAAAACTTTTAATCATTGATGAGGTGAGCATGGTGTCAAACTTAATGCTGGCATTTGTACACTTGCGAATGCAACAGATTTTAAAAACGGATTACGATGTTCTGTTTGGAGGCACAGATTTAATTGTATTCGGAGATCTACTACAACTTACTCCCGTTAAAGGACAACCTGTTTTTAAAACACTTCTCCAGGATGACATAAGGAAATCTTTGGGAAGTATTGGGAATGTAAATATTTGGTTAAACTTTGAATATCAAGAACTTGTTCAAAATATGCGACAAGCAAGTGATGAAGATTATGGAAATGTTCTTAAAGACATAAGAATTGGAATGTTGACGGAACATGGTAAACAAGCTTTAGAAAGTCGGCTACTAAGGAACTTGTATACATCTAAAAAAAACAGCAGCAGAAGTAATGTACAATATGCTTATAGAAAACAAGTCTATAGTTTGCTCAATGTCTACACTGCAAGAGTGTGCTACATTTAATGAACAACTTCTCAAACTGGAAAAACAACAAATTCTGGAAATTAAATCTATTGTCAAAATCGAACACCAGGGAGTTACAATTCTTCTTACTAAGAAACTGCAGGCTAAATTGTATTCTTTGGAAAAGTCTGTATCTAAAACTGCAGGATTAGAAAAGAGTTTACATGTATGTAAAAACTGTCGAATAATTTTGCGGCAAAATTTTAATGTAGAAGAAGGATTAGTAAATGGAGCAATTGGAAAAGTTGTTGATTTTGTAAATTTTCAAAAAAGGTATGGAATAGAATTTTTGATTATAAAATTTGATCAGATTAATGAGGTCAGACAGATTGGGCGTTGCGTTGTACATTTTTTGCTTGTAAAGGACTTGATTGTTCGTAGACAACAGTTTCCTCTGTCGCTAGCATATGCAGTAATTATTCATAAATCTCAAGGTTTGAGTATAGACACAGATTTTGTAAATATTGGAAGTACGGTGTTCAAAGAGGGAATGCCATATGTTGCATTGTCTCGAGTAAGAACATTGTCTGGTTTGTATTTGATACATTTTGATGAGAAAAAGCTTAGTGCTGATGCAAATTGTGTAAGAGAGTACAATCATTTAAGAAGACTTTACGCTCCTTATTTAGGTGAATATCCAATATATTGGAAACGTATAGTGTGTCCAAAATGGAATTATATGAAACATTCAAGTGAGGTTCAAAATAAGAAAACAATTGAAGAGATAGTTGATGGCGTAAAGAAAAAAAAAGTGGAAACTGATGATGACATTGTAGGATACCAGTTGGAAAACAGTTCAGGTATCAACTGTTATGCTAATATGATTCTGAATGTTGTGTTTCACTTACCACATCTACATCATGAAATCATGGAAAATCGTGAAAAAAGATGTTGTTCTGCGCTACATCATTTATTTCAACAGTTGGTAAGTGACAAAAGTAAAATGCATACTGCTTCTGGCATTAAGCATCTTTTAGATATATGTACTGGTTCATTGACATTTACTCTAAACATAGAAGAAGATGCACAAGAATTTCTAATGTTCATGCTTGGAGTATTAGAACATGACGTAATACACATTGATAACTTATTTGGACTAAGTTACAAATTGAACCATAAGTGTGAAGAGTGTTCATTTACTTCTACCACTGAAATAAAAACAGAACGATTCCTATACTCAACAATACCAGATTGCAAATCAGTACCTTTTAACAAATTGATTAAAACAGCAAATCAGTATATGATATGTTCACATTGTAGATGAGAGATTTTGTCTGCATTACATATAGAAAGATTTGTGAAATATGTTATTTTAATGTTACAACGTTGTAGAGCAAATGGAAGAAAATTGGAAACACAAATAACAGATTTGAAAGGAAGTCAAATAGCTATTTCAGGAAGAACTTATACAACAGTGGCTATTCTTTTTAATGAAGGACCGACTACAACATCTGGACCCTATACTGTTTATTTAAAGTGTTGCAAAGGATGGACACATTGCAATGATGCCCACCTGGAATTCAAAGGCAGATTGCCTTCTCAATTACCAAATTCTTATCTGTTATTTATCCAGCCGAAGTTTTGAGAACATCATTCAGCCTATTGGGGGAGATGTCAACAGAAAGTAGAAAGCACTGCAATATATCAGTGTTTGAAAATTGTGTTTTTTTTAATTTTTTTTATTAATCCACAGTATCACAAAAAGAACAGGCACTGTTCATTCCTAAATACAAGACCACAGAAAACAAGGGGAAAATAAATAAACGATAAATCATTACTACAATTTATCTTACATATATCGCAAATTCAGACATTCATATGATCAAAGAACGCCCCCAGACCTTAATACCCATTTTCCGTTTCCTAGAACCTTTAGCTGAATATAGACTAAACTCTAAATTAAAAATGCTATACATCCATGCTCGCCACATTTCAAAAGCTGGGGCTTCAGGCTGCAACCATAAGGTAGCTACACACAGACGAGCCACGGCCATAGCCATAAATAGTAAGTAATGGTGCTTATACATAGGTCTTCCAGATTCTACATCTTGTCCCATCCCTAATAACATCATGGATGCTGAAATTTTACCAGTCACACAAGTAACACTGGACAAAAACATTTCGATATGACTAATATATAGAGCCAATTTACCACAAGAATAAAAAATGTGTAGACTGTCGGCATTATCCACACCACAACGAAAGCATTTTCTGTCATTCCTACCCCCCATTTCAACAACTTTGCTGGCGTGAAGTACAAGTTAAACATAGGGGCATATTAGCAAGACCCACGTTAAAATTATCGCCGTTTTAGCGGCAGGAAACTGCCGCTAAAACGGCGATAATGGGCTTGCTAATATGCGTTATGGGAATTCCAATAGAAGCCCAGGTTAGATGTCCTGCACATCTAAACTGGGCTTCTATTGGAATTCTATAACGCATATTAGCAAGCCCATTATCGTCGTTTTAGCGGCAGTTTCCTGCCGCTAAAACGGCGATAATTTTAACGTGGGTCTTGCTAATATGCCCCATAGTTTTAAAAAATTGGGCTTTAAGGTTTGCAGATAAGAGGACTTCACCCGCTGTTGCGATAGCTTTCTCCAGGGAGACTGTCTGTTCTCCTAAAGCATTGGCCCATTTAACATTATGCTTCTCCAAATCATCTACCCTAGAGGTTAACAAGATTTTATTAAAAAAAACTATTTTCTCCTGGGACCTAATTGCCTCTATAAGTTTGTGTGGTGCTGACGCTAGATTCTGTCTGGCCGTAAAAATCCAGAATCTGAAGAAATTTAAAAAACTGCATCCTAGGTAGATTGTATTTTGTTGCAAAATCCGAGAAGGAAGGATACAACCCTCCGGGTTCATAAAAATCTCCAATTTGTAAAATACCCTTGCTTCTCCAGTTTATTGCCACATAATCCCAAAAAATCGATGGAAGTATCCTACTAGCATTAGTAGGTGTGTAATATGTTATCCCCTCCAAACAGAATTTTTTCCGAATAACTTTCCACACCTTAAAAACAGCCTCTATAACTTTAAAGCGCGTTCTTTTGTAGTAACTGCCGTCTAGTTCTTTAAACAAACAGTTTTTAACCTCCGAACCTAGAAGCATTTGGTAAATTGACGGGGCTTCTGCGAGATTGCTGACCTCCTCTCCGGGCAATAATATCTGCATGTTAGACAGAAAACAAGCATAATAATAAAATGTAAAGTCAGGAATCGACCAACCACCCCTCTCTCTTGGAAGAGTCATGAAGCGTGCGGCTCGTCTATGTTTCCCCAGAGCCAAAGAAATTTAGCACAAAGTGTCTGCAAGTGTTGAATTTGGGCCCGCGAGACTTCTAAAGGGACTGATCTAAAAAAATATAAGACCCTTGGAAGTATATTCATTTTTAAAATGTTACCTCTGCCCACCAATGTAAAGTGAAGACGCCCCCATCTTTCTAGAGATTTTTATACTACCCATTATAGTGACCCAGTTAGCCTCCACCAACTCCTTCATAGACACCCGAATTTTTGGCCCTAAATATGTCACTTCCCTCACCACTCTAGGATCATTAGGCATACTATTATTTGTGCAGAGATTTTGCGTTTTTGTTGTATTCAACTTATAGCCTGATATCTTACCAAATTCTTGAGCTAAACGTTCCACCTCCGGTATCGCCATAACCGGATCTGAAGTTATGATGGCTATATCGTCCGCATACGCGAAAACAGAATGATGAATCCCCTGCACAATAAAAGGTTTCACCAAGATGCTTTTTTCCAACATACTTACAAACGGGTTAATATACAAAGCAAACAACAAAGGCGAGCAGGGACACCCCTGCCGAGTCCCTCTAGTTATTTTTACCGGGTCCGATACCAAGCCCATTGAGCATATCCTGGCTACCGGTAACTGATATAATACCTGTATAGCCTGAATGAACCCTAGTCCAAAACCCATCCGATGCAGAATGGTCCATAAATAGTCCCAGGCAACGCGATCAAATGCTTTTTCAGCGTCAAGTAATATTAGCCCTAAATCCCTAGATTCCGCCTGGGCTATATCAAATGAAGTCACTACTTTATTAATATGAGATACCGTCCCTCTGCCAGGAATGAAGCCATGTTGATGTAGGGAAACCAATGGAAAAATAACCTGTGCCAACCGGTTTGCCAATATTTTGGCATAGATTTTCCCATCACAGTTAACAAGTGAAATCGGTCGGTAGGACCCCGAAAGCTCTGGCGGTTTTCCCTTCTTCCTGAATACCACAATACTGGCTTCATCCCAAGACCTAGGTGCTTGCCCATTTTGTGCTGCACGAAAGGTTGTCAACATATCGATTTTAATATCATGGAAAAAAGCTCTATAAACCTCACCAGCGAGCTTATCTGGCCCTGCAGCCTTACCAGTCGCCAAATTATTAATAGCCATCTCTAGTTCCTCCATTGTAATAGGGCTGTCTAATACCGCTACCTCCTCCTGATCTATCTGCATCAATTCTTCTTGAATACAAGGATTGCTCGTTACATTCTGTGACTTCTGTTCCGTGTATAAGTCTGTATAAAACTTATGAAAAATCGTAAGGATCTCTCGAGGATCATGAATCATAATTCCTGAATCGTTTCTAAGACCGCGATTCTGTGGGAGGCTTCCTTTGTCCTAAGCCGTAAAGCTAGACATCGACCTACCGCCTCACCATACTCGTGACATTCCTTTTTATAAATTAAATATTTTCGAGCGTTTTCTTTATTCCATAAAAGATTAATATTAGCCCGACATCTAGCCACACTAGTTTGAAGATCCGCAATATCATCATGCTGCGAAATCCCTTGCATAAGTTTTTCCTCCGCTATTCTCAAATTAGAGTATAATTCCTGTAGTTCCACTTTTGCCTTCTTTTGATAATACAGCCCAAAACTCAGTACTTCCCCTCTAAAACAAGCTTTAAAAGTGTCCCAGAGAACCGATACAGTGACAGAGTGTCTATTATTATCAAAAAAGTCTTTAATCCATATCTGCATATGCTCTCTAAAAGCACTGTCAAGCAAAAGCTTCCTATCAAATGAAAAAGTTTTTGGGATTGTGACTACAGAAAGTGCGGGGATTTCTATAACTATTGGTGGATGATCAGAGGTAACCGTAGGAAATATGTGGATCTGTGCCCCCGTGAGTAGTGCGGAAAAAATAAAAAAATAGTCGAGACGTACTAATTTCTGATGAGGATAAGAGTAAAACGTGAACCCAGGCGCTCGAAGAGAATCCCATGCATCCAGTAATCCATGATCCCTTAACAGGTTATACAGTACCTTAAACACCCTGGGTTTCCTCCCCTTGTACCCTTGTATCCCACCCTGCAATTCTTTATTAACCAAATTTATATTAAAATCTCCACATAGTACCAAAGGCACCGGCCAGAGTGCAAATTGTGTTTAAATGCAAATAGTTTATATATTTGTTGTCAGTATTGTACCAGATGTAAATGAGATTGTACATTTTTTTAAATGTATTTGTGATAAATAATAGAGTTAATGTAGATGAAAGAAGTTATTAACAAAGTGTAGATAGGACAACACATAGCTACACATATTGATAATAATGTATTATGCTGATTTGGTTTTTTTCTACAATCAGTTTTATTGTTTTTTTCCCGGCTGTTCAATGATGATGCTACATTGAAATCACTGTGTAATGTGGTGTTATGTGCAATCTGAGAACAGCAAAGACGGGAAACTGAAAATGTTATCTAATTATAAAATATTGTTATGTTCTCAAAAATGTAATATTATAATTTTTTTAATATATTACCATTAAATAACAGGTGTTCTTTTTTCTTCTTTATAGTAGGTACTGTTCTAGATTGAAAACAGTTCTAATGCGGTTTAGGATAATACTATTCAGAAATAGATTTACTGAATGATGTATCTAAATTACTTGAAAGGTAAGAGTACATAGAACAAAATGCATGATAAAGTGCAGAAATGTTTATTATTTATTTATATGTTATTTGTTTGTAATATAAATAATGTTTATCTTTTAGACTATTTGAAAAGTATCATCCTATTCCTGAGGAGCAGTATCACGCTTCTCCAGTCACCTATTCTCTACCCACACATTCACATAATCAACAAGCTACTACCCATCCACTAATCCAATCAACCAATCAGTGCCCATGCACCCATCCATTCACTCAGGTACTACACATGCACTCATTGATTCACTCAGGCATTATCCATGCACTCATCCATTCACTCACGCACTACCCATGCACACATCCAATCACCCAAGAACTACCCTTGCTCTCATCCATTCACTCAGCCACTACTGAGCACTCATCCAGTGACCCACACACTACCCATGTACTCTTCCAATCACACAGGGACTACCCTTGCACTCAACCATTCACTGAGGCACTACCCAATGAGTCATCCATTGTCTCAGGCACTACCCTTGCACTCATCCAATGACCCCGGCACTACCCTTGCATTAATCCATTCAGTCAGGCACTACCCATACACTCATGCAATCAACCAGTCACTACCTTTGTACTCATTTATTCACTGAGGCACTACCCATGCACTCATCCAATCATTCAAGGACTATCATTTCTCTCATCCATGCCTTCAGGCACTACAGAAACACTCTTCAATTCTATGAGGCAGTACCCATGGACTCATCCAATCAACCAGGCACTACGCATGCACTCATGCAATCACCTAAACATTAGTCATGCACTTATCCAATCACCAAGGCACTACTATTACACTCAAACATTTAGTAAGGCACTACCCATGCACTCATCCAATCACCCAGGCGCTACTCATGCACTCTTCCGATTACCCAGGCACTACCCATGCACTCTTCCAATCACTCAGATACTAGCCTTGCACTCAACCATTCACTCAGTCCCTACGCATACAGTCATCCATTGTCTCAGCTACTATCCTTGCACTCATGCAGTCACCCAGTCACTAACCATGCACTCATCAATTCACTCAGGCACTACGCGTGCACTCATGCATTCACTCAGCCATTATCCATGCACTCATCCATTCACCCAGGTACTACCCATGCACACATCCAATCACCCAGGCACTACCCTTCCTCTCATACATTCACTCAGGCACTAAGCATGTGCTCATCCATTCACTCAGGCACTACCCATACACTCATCCAATGATCCAGGCACTACCCTTGTACTCATCCATTCAGTCAGCCACTACTGATGCACTCATGCAATGACCCAGGCACTACGCATACACTCATCCAATTACTCATGCAATTGCCATGAACTCATGCATTCTCATGCACTACCCATGCAGTCATCCAATGACCCAGGCACTACAGTTGCACTCATCCATTCACCCTGGAACTACCACACACTCATCCTATCACCCAGGCATTAACCATGCACTTATCCAATCACTCACTCACTATCCTTGCACTCATCCATTCACTCAGGCACTACCTATACACTCATCCAATCACTCAGGTACTATTCTGGCACTCAGGCAGTACCCATGCACTCATCCTATCATCCAGGCCCTACTCATACACTCAGCAATCACCAGGTAATACAAATGCACCCATCCACTCATACAGGCACTACACATGCACTCATGCAATCACCCAGGCACTAGTCATGCACTCATCCAACGACCCAAGCCCCCCACCGGACAACGCTGCTGCCTCCCTTTCTCTAAGACTGCTCCCTAACTCCCAGGCAGACTTCCCCTGACCTAGACGTGCGGATCGTCGACACTGATGCCCCCGCGGTCCAGAGCCTGTGCACGCAAACGGCCGACATTCTACAGCCCTCCGCCCTCTTTTGGTAATGTGGCTGCATCCCCCCTCCGACTCTACTCGATGGAAGTCAGCTCTCTTGTTTTTTTTTTCATTTTGACTTGTGTGCCTCTTGCCATTTTGGGATGATTTCCGTCGATACCCATGACCCGGATCCGCCATCTTGTTGACCTTTGCCCGTTCCTTCTTCCCGCTGGATTCCTCCTGGCGACCCTCGAACATTTTTCTTTTTTGCTGGACTGCCTTAACTCCAACTCCCCCTCAGGTTCCCTTCTCTCCTCTCACCTATCACAGACTCCGATTCTTGTCCCCCATTACCTTCTCTGCCCCTTATGATTTGCCATTTACTTTGTAATCATTGTGTAACTAATGTTTAATTATTGTACCTTGCAACTTGCTGTTTCCTTATGTAAAGCGCTCTGATACCTCCGGGTCTAGCCAGCGCTATATAAAACTCATCAAATAAATAAATACTATTACACTCAACCATTCACTCAGGCATTACCCATGCACTCATCCATTATCACTACCCATGCACTCATCCAATGACTAATGCACTACCCTTGCACTAATCCATACACTCATGCACTACCTATGCACTCATTCAATCACCCAGGCACTACTTTTGCACTCATGCATTCACTGAGGCACTACCCATGCACTCATTCAATCATTCAAGCACTATCCTTGCACTCATCAATGCTTTCAGGCACTGCACATTTACTCTTTGATTCTCTCAGGCAGTACCCATGGACTCATCCAATCACCCATGCACTACCCATGTACTCTTCCAATCACTCAGGGACTACCTTTGCACTCAATCATTCACTGACTCACTACCCATGCACCCATCCATTGTCTCAGGCACTACTCTTGCACTCATCCAATGACGTCGGCACTACCCTTGTACTAATCCATTCACTCAGGCACTACCCATGCACTCATTAAATCACCCATGCACAACCTATGCACTCTTCCGATCACTCAGATACTAGCCTTGTACTAAACCATTCGTTGAGGTGCTACGCATACAGTAATCCATTTTCTAAGTCACTAGCCTTAGCACTCATGCAGTCAATGAACCACTACCCATGCACTCATCAATTCACTCAGACACTACACATGCACTCATTCAATCACTCAAGCACTATCCTTGAACTTATCAATGCTTTCAGGCACTACACATACACTCTTTGATTCTCTCAGGCAGTACCCATGGACTCATCCAATCAACCATGCACTACCCATGTACTCTTCCAATCTCTCAGGGAGTACCTTTGCACTCAATCATTCACTGACTCACTACCCATGCACTCACCCATTGTCTCAGGCACTACTCATGCACTCATCCAGTGACCCAGGCAACTACCCTTGCACTAATCCATTCACTCAGGCACTAACCATGCACTCATTAAATCACCCAGGCACTACCTTTGCACTCATGCATTCACTGAGGCACTACCCAAGCACTTATCCAATCATTCGAGCACTATCCTTGCACTCATCCATCCTTTCAGATACTACACATACACTTTTTGATTCTCTCACAGTACCCATGGACTCATGCAATCAACCAGGCACTACTCATGCACTCATCCAATCACACAGGCAATACTATTATACTCAACCATTTAGTCAGGCCCTACACATGTACTCTTTCAATCACCCAGGCACTACATATGCACTCTTCCAATCACTCAGATACTAGCCTTGTACTCAACCATTCATTGAGGCGCTACGCATACAGTCATCCATTTTCTCAGTCACTAGCCTTAGCACTCATGCAGTCACCCAGCCACTACCCATGCACTCATCAATTCACTCAGGCACCATGCATGCACTCATGCATTCTCTCTGCCATCATCCATGCACTCATCCATTCACCCAGTTACTACCCTTCCTCTCATGCTTTCAATCAGGCACTAAGCACGCACTCATCCATTCACTGAGTCACTACCCATACACTCATTCAACGATCCAGGCACTGCCCTTGTACTCATCCATTTACTCAGTCACTACTGATACACTCATGCAATGACCCAGGCACTATCCATGCACTCATCCAATTATTCAAATACTACCCATGCACTCATTCAATCACTCATGCACTAGCCATGATCTCGTGCATTCTCTCAAGCACTACCCATGCAGTCATTCAATGACCCAGACACTACCATTGCACTCATCCATTCACTCAGGCACTACCATGTACTTATCCAATCACCCAGGCAATACCCATGGACTCATCCATTCACTCAGGCACTACCATGTACTTATCCAATCACCCAGGCATTACCCATGGACTCATCCAATTACTCACTCACTATCCTGGCCCTCATCCATTCACTCAGATACTACCCATACACTCATCCAATCACTCAGGTACTATTCTTGCACTCAAGTATTTACCTAAGCACTACTCAGGCAGTACCCATGCACTCATCCAATCACCCACACACTACTCATGTACTCATGCAATCACCCAGGTAATACCAATGCACTCATCCAATCAACCAGGCACTACACATGCACTCATGCAATCCCCCAGGCACTAGTCATGCACTCATCCAATTACCCAGGCACTACCCATGCAGTCTTACAATCACTCAGACACTACCCTTATACTCCATTCATCATTCACTCAGGCACTATGTATACATTCATCCATTCTCACAGCTACTAGCCTTCCACTCATCCAGTCACCCATTCACTACCCTTGCACTCATCCATTCACTCAGGCACCCATTAACTCATCCAATCACTCAGACACTATGTATGCACTCATCCAATCACACAGACACTACTCATTGAATCATCTATGCACTCAACATATAGTTTTCTTTTTTAAACCAGAATAGGTGGTTCCGTAAGACTGTTTCTTTTTTCTTTTTTAAAAACCATTTAAAACTTTTTTTGTATTTTTCTAACTATTTATTAGTTTTTTTGTGTTTTTTAGATTTTTAAAATGAAAATTTAAACAAAAAAACAAGAACAAAACAGCGTGCCTAATTGGGGGGAAAAATAATTAACAACAATGGTTGGTAATGGTGTCCAACATGGTTTGGACAACCCATTTCCCCACACTCAAAACGGTAATACATTTTGGGCAAAAAAGTCCAGCTTTCGCATAATCAGGCAGAGTCGGTGGAATGGTCTGCAGCCTGTCACCAGGTCTTGATATAGAAGCCTGCCAATCTTGGCCACCTTCATTTGTGTTTAGTCTTGCAAGTTCTGCTCTTGCAAGACAGTTTTCATGCATTGTCTTCAGATGCTTGTACATTGAAGACATCCTGTAAGATTATTTCTTCTCGGATCCCCGAGACAGCACCTTCTTGTATATGTTGCAGGTCACCTTCTGCGAGTTTACTTTTTTCTTGCCCTCTGGAATGGTAAAAAATTCCCACACCACACTCTCCTTCTTCTTGCATGGTTGATCCTCTTCCTCCTCCAGAAGGGTCTGCTCCTCCTCCTCATGCAGGTCTTGTGATGGTGCCATTTTAGATTTTCAAAATCACAATCCAAAAAACACCAAAACGCTTTCAAAATAGTTTTTTTTGGAATGAGTTTGACTGTTGCCAACCACACCCAAAATTAGAAGAAAGAGGGTGGGATCTAGCAAAGTTAAGGATGGCAGGATGTTTAACCAATTACATCTTTTTTTTTGTGTCACATGGGGTGCGCAACTCCTACGCGGTGCCACCACGTACCGGACGAGATTCCACAACTTACTTTAAATTTACATTTCAATGATATTTGGTTGTATCTTATAATATTTAATTTACAAATAACTGTACCTCTTCATTTAAAATAAAGTAAATGAATCTATATTTATATATAATATTATTTTTAAGAGAAAATGTTAGATTTACATCCTGTACGCCAATCCGTAAGTTGCGATCTACGCGGATGTACTGCGATTCCTCAAATTATTATTATTAAAACATTTTAATAACTTTCTTTTATTAATATACAAGTTTATTTACTATCTTAGCAAAATTGTACCTTTGAATTTAAGATTATTATTGTCTATATATATGTATTAATATTACAAATAAAAAACAAAGAGTCGCGTCCGGGCTGCGATTCCGCATTTACATCTTCGAAAGAAAGAAGGAGATACAATATGTTTTAAACCAAAATATTAAAGTAATAATCAATTGTAAATTCTGCATTATGTGAAATATAGCTGTTAAAAATTACGCTGGAGCTGCGATTCGTACGTGGATCCGTAAGTAAGGCCTGGTAGTGTGCACGATGGTATCGCGAACTCGCAAAATACATAAATAAAATTTTTAATTTGTGTTTAGCATAACTACATATTCATTATATTACTCTACAAGTAAACTACTACCCCTAACATATACATAAAGTATTAATTTCCCGATATTTTACACTTTTAAATATATAAATGGGTTCGTAGAACCGCGTCGGGTATGTGACTCCATTTTTATTAAAAAAACATTGGTTATATATATAAATATGTATATATTTTTATGGAAGTATATAAAATATATTTTTTTAGAAAAAATATTTAAATATATATAAATTATATATGTATATATATTCACTGAAAAACAAAGGTTTGAGGGCCATTATAGTTAGGAATTAGCATTTAAAAAACCTTAGAAACTCACTGAAAAAATCACAGGTTTCAGAGACGTTATAGTTAGGAATTAGCATTTAAAAAACCTTAGAAATTCACTGAAAAATCAAAGGTTACAGATACGCTGAGCTAACTATAACAAGCACCCCCGCAATGCACTGCTGATTACGTCACATATTACATCACTCATGACATGGTCAGTGACATCACTGATGACATCACTGATGACATCACTGATGACATCTCAAATGACATCAATGATTACATCATCCACATGAGCTCTGATGCACGTACTCACACTCTAATATAACCTTTCATACACTTACTCCAAAATTCAGACTACCAATCTCAAAACCATAGACACGCCAATAGCAGTTAGTACTTACCCACTCACTAATTCATAGGTCTACACACACATCCACTCACTCCCCTATACAGCCACTCATACATGCAGTCACTCACCAATACACTCACAAATATATGCACTTATACACCTATACAGACACTCACATACCACCACTCACCCATAGAGTTACTCACACAACTAGTCACTCACTGAAAGAGTCAATCACACTGCCATTTACTCACCTACACAGTTAAACACACAGCACCTCACTTATTCATAGAGATACTAACACATAGTTATTCTCTTATAAAATCTCTGACACAAGCACACACTTATCTATACAGCCACTCTCACAATCACATACTCTCACATCCAGTCACTTATATACTCCAACACTCACATATACTGCCATCCACCTATGCAGTTACTCACCCATACAACACTGAGACATCCATTCACTCACCAACACTGCCATCCGTACACTCGCTCACCCACACAGCCCCTCGCTGATGCACTCATGAACCTATATACCCACTCACACATCCATGCAGGGAGTCACACCCCCCCACCCACCCACACAGACACTCAGGCACCCATATAGGTACTCAGACAACCAATCAATAACCCATATAGACACTCATGTAGCTACTCACCAACCCATGCAGCCACTTACACACAAACTGACAGAATGATACAGACATTCATGCAGATTAGTCACTCACCCATACATTCACTGAGACACATATAATCACTCACTTATGCAGTCAGTCATGCACCTACTGAATCATCCATAGAGACACTCATACACCTATTCATACTTTCATACACGTTGGGGTATATATATGTATATATATATATATATATATATATATATATATATATATATATATAACATTCTTAAACTTTTCAGAAACACTCACACTCACTGGATGATGTCATCAGTGATGTCATTTGAGATGTCATGAGTGATGTCACTGACCATGTCATGAGTAATGTAATATGTGATGCCATCAGAAGTGCATTGCGGGGCCGCAAGTTATAGGTAGCTCAGCTAACTATAACGGCTGAATTTCTCTGGTTTTGTATGAGTGAAATGTCAGCCTAACTATAGCGCCTCTGTAATCTTTTTTTTTCAGTGATTTTCGAAGGTTTTTTAAATGCAAATTCCTAACTATAACATCCCTGAAACTAGTGTTTTTTTCAGTGAATATATATATATATATATATATATATATTCACTGAAAAAACCATAGGTTTTAGGGACAGTTATAGTTAGTTGGACATTTCACTCGTACAAAACCATAGAAATTCCCCCGTTATAGTTAGTTCAGCTAACTATAACTCGTGCCCCCGCAATGCACTGCTGATGACGTCACATATTACATCACTCATGACATGGTCAGTGACATCACTGATGACATCACTGATGACATCTCAAATGACATCACTGATGACATCACTGATGACATCATCCAGTGACTGTGTGTTTCTGTAAAGTTTAAATATGTTTAATATATATAGGGAAAGGTGTATTGAAGAATGAGTGGGTGTATAAGTGTCTGAATGGATGATTTAGTACGTGAGTGACTGACTCTACAAGTGAGTGATTAAATGTATCTTACTGAATGCATGGGTTAGTGACTAAACTGTGTGAATGTCTGTATCCGTCTGTCTGTTGGTTTGTAAGCGGCTGCATGGCTTTCTGAATAGCTACATGAGTGTCTACATGGGTTATTGATTGATTGTCTGACTATCTGTATGGGTGCCTGAGTGTTTGTGTGGGTGGGGTGTGTGTGACTCTGTGCATAGATGTGTGAGTTGGTGATTCACTGGGTGCATGGTTTCAAGAGTGCATCTGTGATGGACTGTATGGGTGGGATAGTGTGTGTATGGGTGTGTTAGTGATTGAATGTATATCTCAGTGGTACATGTGTGAGTAACTACATATGTGAAAGGCAGTATATATGTATGTTGGAGTATATAAATGGCTATAAGTGAGAGTGTGTGATTGTGAGAGTGGCTGTATGGATGAGTGTGTACTTGTATCAGTGATTGTATAAGAGCGTAAGAATGTGCTAGTATTTGTATGAGTAAGTGAGCTGGTGTGTGTATAACTGTATAGGTGAGTAAATGGGCGTGTGATTAAGTTTTTGCATGACTGACTAGGTGTGTGAGTACCTCTATGGATGAGTGGCGGTGTGTGAGTGTTTATATAGGTGTATGAGTGCATATGATAGTCCTGTACTGAGTGACTAAGTATGAGTGACTGTACGGGTGAGTGAGTGGATGTGTGTGTAGACCTAAGAATCAGTGAGTGGGTATGTAGTTTTTGGTGTTGGAGTGTCTATGGTTTTGAGAATGGCAGTCTGTAATTTAGAGTGGGTGTATCAAAAGTTATATTCGGGTGTGAGAAGATGCATGAAATTATCACATGGATGATGTCATCAGTGATGTCATTTGAGATGTCATCAGTGATGTCATCAGTGATGTCACTGACCATGTCATGAGTGATGTAATATGTGACGTCATCAGCAGTGCATTGCGGGGCGCGAGTTATAGTTAGCTGAACTAACTATAACGGGGGAATTTCTATGGTTTTGTACGAGTGAAATGTCCAACTAACTATAACTGTCCCTAAAACCTATGG
Source organism: Calotriton arnoldi (assembly GCA_963921515.1). Lineage (NCBI taxonomy): Eukaryota > Metazoa > Chordata > Amphibia > Caudata > Salamandridae > Calotriton > Calotriton arnoldi. The sequence continues at coordinate 704,955 of CAWUFW010000839.1, forward strand.
TTTTTCAGTGAATTTCAAAGGTTTTTTAAATGCTAATTTCTAACTATAACGTGCCTGAAACCTATGATTTTTTAAGTGAATTTCAAAGGTTTTTTAAATGCTAGTTTCTAACTATGCCTACAGAGGTAGGACATGTGAAGAAAGAAGAAAAACGCACAGAAAGAAGCAAAAGATGTGCAGAAAGAACCAACAGAGGAGCAGAAAGAGGCCTTGTTGCAAAATCATCCTGTGCCCACAACTTTTTCAGACGGGTACTGGTGGTAACTGACTCTGACTAACCAGAGCCAGTGCTATGCTAAAAGACACTTAGAATACAGTGAAAACACCTACATACACTAGGGAACACTATGCGTTGGGGTACCCCTGTGATTAACATGACCTCCTCTGCAAGTCCCTAGTACATAATAGGGCAGGGGGATTAAAACTACCTCTTAAAACGCGCTACAGGGCGCGTTTGCACAGTGGTGAAGGGAGGGGGCCTGAGGTGACATGTGTGCAAACGCACCCCGTGGCGCGTTTTAAGTTGCGGGATTAAGTCCCCTTGAATTCTGAGGGTCCCAGGGGCCCAACTAGCCCCCAGGTACCTACAGTTAGGACCACAGAGCTGAGTTGCAGAGAGGCGTTCCGAGGCCACGCACCTTTTTCACCTCTCTGCAACGCAACTCTGTTGTGCTTACTGAAGGTACCTGGTGGGCTAGTTGGCCCCGGGGTCCCTCAGGATTCAAAGGGAATTAATTCCCCAACTTAAAACGCACCACAGGGCGTGTTTGCGCACATGTCACCTGAGGCCCCGCCCTCCCTTCACCACTGTGCAAACGCGCCCGTGGTGCGTTTTAAGTTGGGGGATTAGGTCACCTTGAATCCTGAGGGTCCCTGGGGCCCAACTAGCCCACTAGGTACTTCCAGTAAGCACCACAGGCCTGCGTTGCAACGCCTGTAACAAATTGTGCAGTTGTGTTTAGGTAGTGAAGAGGGTTGTGCTGGGGGTAGTGTTTTAGGGTTTAGGGTAGTGCAGTGGTGTTTGTGTAGTGTAGGGGGTCATGCTGGGGGTATATTTAGGGTTTAGGGTAGTGCAGTGGTGTTTGGGTAGTGTAGGGAGTCGTGCTGGGGGAGTGTTTTAGGGTTTAGGGTAGTGCAGTGGTGTTTGGGTAGTGTAGGGGGTCGTGCTGGGGGTAGTGTTTTAGGGTTTAGGGTAGTGCAGTGGTGTTTGGGTAGTGTAGGGGGTCATGCTGGGGGTAGTGATTTAGGGTAGTGCAGTGGTGTTTGGGTAGTGTAGGGGGTACTGCTGGGGGTAGTGTTTTAGGGTTTAGGTTAGTGCAGTGGTGTTTGGGTAGTGTAGGGGTACTGCTGGGGGTAGTGTTTTAGGGTTTAGGGTAGTGCAGTGGTGTTTGTGTAGTGTAGGGGGTAGTATTTTAGGGTTTAGGGTAGTGCAGTGGTGTTTGTGTAGTGTAGGAGGTCGTGTTTTAGGGTTTAGGGTAGTGCAGTGGTCTTTGGGTAGTGTAGGGATTCGTGCGGGGGTAGTTTTTAGGGTTTAGGGTAGTGTAGGGGGTCATGCGGGGGTAGTGTTTTAGGGATTAGGGTAGTGCATTGGTGTTTGGGTAGTGTAGGGGGTCATGCGGGGGTAGTGTTTTAGGGTTTAGGGCAGTGCAGTGGTGTTTGGGTAGTGTAGGGGCCGTGCTGGGGGGAGTGTTTTAGGGTTTAGGGCAGTGCAGTGGTGTTCGGGTAGTGTAGGGGGTCGTGCTGGGGGGAGTGTTTTAGGGTTTAGGGTAGTGCAGTGGTGTTCGGGTAGTGTAGGGGGTCGTGCTGGGGGAGTGTTTGAGGGTTTAGGGCAGTGCAGTCGTGTTCGGGTAGTGTAGGGGGTTGTGCTGGGGGTAGTATTTTAGGGTTTAGGGTAGTGCAGTGGAGTTCGGGTAGTGTAGGGGGTCGTGCTGGGGGTAGTGTTCTAGGGTTTAGGGCAGTGCAGTGGTGTTTGGGCAGTGTAGCGGGTAATGCTGGGGGTGGTGTTTTAGGGTTTAGGGCAGTGCAGTGGTGTTTGGGCAGTGTAGGGGGTCGTGCTGGGGGTGGTGTTTCAGGGTTTAGGGCAGTGCAGTGGTGTTCGGGCAGTGTAGGGGGTGGTGTTTCAGGGTTTAGGGCAGTGCAGTGGTGTTCGGGCAGTGTAGGGGGTCGTGCAGGGGGTGGTGTTTCAGGGTTTAGGGCAGTGGTGTTCGGGCAGTGTAGGGGGTCGTGCTGGGGGTGGTGTTTCAGGGTTTAGGGCAGTGCAGTGGTGTTCGGGCAGTGTAGGGGGCGGTGCAGGGGTGGTGTGTCAGGGTTTAGGGCAGTGCAGTGGTGTTCGGGCAGTGTAGGGGGTGCTGCAGGGGGTGGTGTTTCAGGGTTTAGGGCAGTGCAGTGGTGTTCGGGCAGTGTAGGGGGTCATGCAGGGGGTGGTGTTTCAGGGTTTAGGGCAGTGCAGTGGTGTTCGGGCAGTGTAGGGGGTCGTGCTGGGGCTGGTGTTTCAGGGTTTAGGGCAGTACAGTGGTGTTCGGGCAGTGTAGGGGGTCGTGCTGGGGCTGGTGTTTCAGGGTTTAGGGCAGTGCAGTGGTGTTCGGGCAGTGTAGGGGGTTGTGCTGGGGCTGGTGTTTCAGGGTTTAGGGCAGTGCAGTGGTGTTTGGGCAGTGTAGGTGGTCGTGCTGGGGCTGGTGTTTCAGGGTTTAGGGCAGTGCAGTGGTGTTCGGGCAGTGTAGGGGTCATGCTGGGGCTGGTGTTTCAGGGTTTAGGGCAGTGCAGTGGTGTTCGGGAAGTGTAGGGGGTCTTGCTGGGGCTGGTGTTTCAGAGTCTAGGGCATTGCAGTGGTGTTCGGGCAGTGTAGGGGGTCTTGCTGGGGCTGGTGTTTCAGGGTTTAGGGCAGTGCAGTGGTGTTCGGGCAGTGTATGGGGTCGTGCTGGGGGTGGTGTTTCAGGGTTTAGGGCAGTGCAGTGGTGTTTGGGCAGTGTAGGGGGTCATGCTGGGGCTAGTGTTTCAGGATTTAGGGCAGAGCAATGGTGTTCAGGCAGTGTAGGGGGTTTTGCTGGAGGTGGTGTTTCAGGGTTTAGGGCAGTGCAGTGATGTTCGTGCAGTGTAGGGGGTGGTGTTTCAGGGTTTAGGGCAGTGGTGTTCAGGCAGTGTAGGGGGTCTTGCTGGGGTTGATGTTTCAGGGTTTAGGGCAGTGCAGTGGTGTTCGGGCAGTGTAGGGGGTCGTGCTGGGGGTGGTGTTTCAGGGTTTAGGGCAGTGCAGTGGTGTTCCGGCAGTGTAGGAGGTCGTGCAGCGGGTGGTGTTTCAGGGTTTAGGGCAGTGCAGTGGTGTTCGGGCAGTGTAGGGGGTCGTGCTGGGGGTGGTGTTTCAGGGTTTAGGGCAGTGCAGTGGTGTTCGGGCAGTGTAGGGTGTCGTGCTGAGGAGTGGTGTTTCAGGGTTTAGGGCAGTGCAGTGGTGTTCGGGCAGTGTAGGGGGTCATGCAGGGGGTGGTGTTTCAGGGTTTAGGGCAGTGCAGTGGTGTTTGGGCAGTGTAGGGGGTCGTGCAGGGGGTGGTGTTTCAGGGTTTAGGGCAGTGCAGTGATGTTCGGCCAGTGTAGGTGGTCTTGCTGGGGGTGGTGTTTCAGGCTTTAGTGCAGTGGTGTTCGGGCAGTGTAGGGGGTCTTGCTGGGGGTGGTGTTTCAGGGTTTAGGGCAGTGCAGTGGTGTTCGGGCAGTGTAGGGGGTCTTGCTGGGGCTGGTGTTTCAGGGTTTAGGGCAGTGCAGTGGTGTTCGGGCAGTGTAGGGGGTCGTGCTGGGGCTGGTGTTTGAGGGTTTAGGCAAGTGCAGTGGTGTTCGGGCAGTGTAGGGGGTCGTGCTGGGGCTGGTGTTTCAGGGTTTAGGGCAGTGCAGTGGTTTTCGGGCAGTGTAGGCGGTTGTGCTGGGGCTGGTGTTTCAGGGTTTAGGGCAGTGCAGTGGTGTTCGGGCAGTGTAGGGGGTCGTGCTGGGGGTGGTGTTTCAGGGTTTAGGGCAGTGCAGTGGTGTTCGGTCAGTGTAGGGGGTCGTGCTGGGGGTGGTGTTTTAGGGTTTAGGGCAGTGCAGTGGTGTTCGGGCAGTGTAGGGGGTCGTGCTGGGGGTGGTGTTTCAGGGTTTAGGGCAGTGCAGTGGTGGTCGGGCAGTGTAGGGGTGGTGCTGGGGGTGGTGTTTCAGGGTTTAGGGCAGTGCAGTGGTGTTTGGGCAGTGTAGGGGGTCATGCTGGGGGTGGTGTTTCAGGGTTTAGGGCAGTGCAGTGGTGTACGGGCAGTGTAGGGGGTCTTGCTGGGGGTGGTGTTTCAGGGTTTAGGGCAGTGGTGTTCGGGCAGTGTAGGGGGTCTTGCTGGGGGTAGTGTTTCGGGGTTTAGGGCAGTGCAGTGGTGTTCGTGCAGTGTAGGGGGTCGTGCTGGCGGTGGTGTTTCAGGGTTTAGGGCAGTGCAGTAGTGTTCGGGCAGTGTAGGGGATCGTGCAGGGGGTGGTGTTTCAGGGTTTAGGGCAGTGCAGTGGTGTTCGGGCAGTGTAGGGGGTCGTGCTGGGGGTGGTGTTTCAGGGTTTAGGGCAGTGCAGTGGTTTTCAGGCAGTGTAGGGGGTCGTGCAGGGGGTGGTGTTTCAGGGTTTAGGGCAGTGCAGTGGTGTTCGGACAGTGTAGGGGTCGTGCTGGGGCTGGTGTTTCAGGGTTTAGGGCAGTGCAGTGGTGTTCGGGCAGTGTAGGGGGTCTTGCTGGGGGTGGTGTTTCAGGGTTAAGGGCAGTGGTGTTCGGGCAGTGTAGGGGGTCTTGCTGGGGGTGGTGTTTCAGGGTTTAGGGCAGTGCAGTGGTGTTCGGGCAGTGTAGGGGGTCTTGCTGGGGGTAGTGTTTCAGGGTTTAGGGCAGTGGTGTTCGTGCAGTGTAGGGGGTCGTGCTGGGGATGGTGTTTCAGGGTTTAGGGCAGTGCAGTAGTGTTCGGGCAGTGTAGGGGGTCGTGCAGGGGGTGGTGTTTCAGGGTTTAGGGCAGTGCAGTGGTGTTCGGGCAGTGTAGGGGGTCGTGCTGGGGGTGGTGTTTCAGGGTTTAGGGCAGTGCAGTGGTGTTCGGGCAGTGTAGGGGGTCGTGCTGGGGGTGGTGTTTCAGGGTTTAGGGCAGTGGTGTTCGGGCAGTGTAGGGGGTCTTGCTGGGTGTGATGTTTCAGGGTTTAGGGCAGTGCAGTGGTGTTCGGGCAGTGTAGGAGGTCTTGCTGGGGGTAGTGTTTCAGGGTTTAGGGCAGTGCAGTGGTGTTCGGGCAGTGTAGGAGGTCTTGCTGGGGGTAGTGTTTCAGGGTTTAGGGCAGTACAGTGGTGTTCGGGCAGTGTAGGGGGTCGTGCTGGGGCTGGTGTTTCAGGGTTTAGGGCAGTGCAGTGGTGTTCGGGCAGTGTGGGGGGTTGTGCTGGGGCTGGTGTTTCAGGGTTTAGGGCAGTGCAGTGGTGTTCGTGCAGTGTAGGGGGTCGTGCAGGGGCTGGTGTTTCAGGGTTTAGGGCAGTGCAGTGGTGTTCAGGCAGTGTAGGGGGTCGTGCTGGGGGTAGTGTTTTAGGTTTTAGGGTAGTGCAGTGGTGCTTGTGTAGTGTAGGGGTCGTGCTGGGGGTAGTGTTTTAGGGTTTAGGGTAGTGCAGTGGTGTTTGGGTAGTGTAGGGGTCGTGCTGGGGGTAGTGTTTTAGGTTTTAGGTTAGTGCAGTGGTGTTTGGGTAGTGTAGGGGGTCGTGCTGGGGGTAGTGTTTTAGGGTTTAAGGTAGTGCAGTGGTGTTTGTGTAGTGTAGGGGGTCGTGCTGGGGGTAGTGTTTTAGGGTTTAGGGTAGTGCAGTGGTGCTTGTGTAGTGTAGGGGGTCATGCTGGGGGTAGTGTTTTAGGGTTTAGGGTAGTGCAGTGGTGTTTGTGTAGTGTAGTGGTCATGTTTTAGGGTAGTGCAGTGGTGTTTGGGTAGTGTAGGGGGTCGTGCTGGGGGTAGTGTTTTAGGATTTAGGTTAGTGCAGTGGTGTTGGGGTAGTGTTTTAGGGTTTAGGGTAGTGCAGTGGTGTTTGTGTAGTGTAGGGGGTCATGCTGGGGGTAGTGTTTTAGGGTTTAGGATAGTGCAGTGGTGCTTGTGTAGTGTAGGGGGTCGTGCTGGGGTAGTGTTTTAGGGTTTAGGGTAGTGCAGTGGTGTTTTTGTAGTGTAGGGGGATCATGTTTTAAGATGCAACGCTCCAATACCTGACCAGTCTGCACTACATAAAACTGCAAAAAAACTAATAATAAAAAGTGTTTTGCACACTTTTGTCATTGGGCTATATGTGAGCTACATCTGGGTAATATTTGTGCTACATTTGGGCTCTTTTTTCACTGGTGGCCATCTTGGAAGACTTCTTTGTTATGAAGTTTCCTAATTTCCTCATTTACTGCAGTCTCCTCAGTAGGAAATGCTTTCAGTTTTTACTTTGATTCCATCAAGAAGGCATTCAGATGTGTCACACATTTGCCATAAATTCAGAATGTTATTACTCTAGTTGTTCATTAGATCACTGTAGTAAAGCTACTGCTCACCAAGGAGTTAACTGGAAGTCTACTGCTGGTATTGAAAGTGATTGTTTCAGTCTGCATGTCAGAATTTTCTAATGAAATAGAAGAGGATTTGAGATCTCACTTAAAACATGCACTAAATTTTCTTTTTGCAGCACTAACCATAATTTCTATGGCAAAATGAACCCCCTCATTTTGTTCCTTTTTAAATTAAATGTTTTAAGTGTTACCAGTTTATTCCAATCAAGATGGCTTTAAGTGTGCCATACTTTTGTCATAAGTAAGGCTGTTAGCACTCTAGTTGTTCTTTAGAACACTCTGGGAAGCTGCAGTAGAACACAAAGGCATCAACTGACAGGCTGCTCCTGTTGAAATATAACAGGAAGATATTTGAGATCTCACTTAAAACATGTCCTAATTTTTCTTTCTACTGCACTAACCATAATTTCTATGGCAAAATGAACCCCCTCATTTTGTTCCTTTTTAAATTAAATGTTTTAAGTGTTACCAGTTTATTCCAATCAAGATGGCTTCAGGTGTGCCATACTTTTGTCATAAGTAAGACTGTTAGCGCTCTAGTTGTTCTTTAGAACACTCTGGAAAGCTGCAGTAGAACACTAAGGCATCAACTGACAGGCTGCTCCTGTTGAAATATAACAGGAAGATATTTGAGATCACACTTGAAACATGTCCTAATTTTTCTTTCTACAGCACTAACCATAATTTCTATGACAAAATGAACCCCATCATTTTGTTCCTTTTTAAATTAAATGTTTTAAGTGTTACCAGTTTATTCCAATCAAGATGGCTTCAGGTGTGCCATACTTTTGTCATAAGTAAGACTGTTAGCGCTCTAGTTGTTCTTTAGAACACTCTGGGAAGCTGCAGTAGAACACAAAGGCATCAACTGACAGGCTGCTCCTGTTGAAATATAACAGGAAGATATTTGAGATCACACTTGAAACATGTCCTAATTTTTCTTTCCAGAGCACTAACCATAATTTCTATGACAAGATGAACCCCATCATTTTGTTCCTTTTTAAATTAAATGTTTTAAGTGTTACCAGTTTATTCCAATCAAGATGGCTTCAGGTGTGCCATACTTTTGTCATAAGTAAGGCTGTTAGCACTCTAGTTGTTCTTTAGAACACTCTGGGAAGCTGCAGTAGAACACAAAGGAATCAACTGACAGTCTCTGCCCTTGTTGGATGTACATGTTTTACTGAGAATGTCAGACTTCATTCTCACATGACTGAGAAAGATAATGTGAATTTACAGAAAATATGCTCTCATTTTAGCTTCTGGGGCACCTTCCAAAACTGTATGGGACAAGCATGTGAAAATAGTTTTCTCTCAAACATGATTCATGATATCCCAGCAGAAGGTTTTTCACAGGGTAAAATCACCTTAGAACACACCACAATTCCTGAAATTAGTATGGTACCATCAACAAATGAATTCTAATGTAACTAAAGTCTGTTATCACCCTTTATAGTTCTCCTTTTGGTAACCCTCAAAATCTTCGATTCACTACAATGCATTTCAAAGGGGTACTATCATTTATATTGGTCCCAAGATGGCTGCCAGCAATTCCAGGATGAAGTGCTGACAGCCAATCAGATCTCACGATGACATGTGTGGTTAGGCTCCGCCCAGATATATATGTGTTTTTACTTTTGATTTTCTCAGCAACTACTGAACGGATTTACACCATTTAACAAAAGGGTTCTTTTTGAACCAAGAACTACCTCTTTGCCAAATTTGGTGTAATTCCGTTCAGCAGTTCGAGCTGTAGCCTTGCATAAAGTTTCCTATGGGAAATTGATTTTTGACTCTTATTTTTTTAATTTCTCCGCAACTACTGAACGGATTTACACCATTTAACAAAAAGGGTTCTTTCTGAACCAAGAACTACCTCTTTGCCAAATTTGGTGTAATTCCGTTCAGCAGTTCGGGCTGTAGCCGTGTCTAAAGTTTCCTATGGGAAAATGAATGGGGAAAACACGTTTTGGGACCCCCTTTTTCTCGGCCCCCGCTTGACGAATCACCCTGAGACTTTCAGGGTAGGAGCGGACCGGAGCGGGCCATAAAGTTTGAAAATTTCGCGAAGATTCGTCAACCGACGCAAGAGTTATTTCAAATAGAATGTCGCGGATTTCCTATGGAAAATAGGTCCTAACTATAACTATCTACTGGCGACCGCCAGTAGATAATATATATATATATAGATACATTTCTCTTTATTTAGCCAGGCTACATTGAGATATTGAGCCAGTAATTGCACCAATTCAGAGCCTTGAATATGAGAAATATTTGAATGGATGCAAAAAAGAAGTACAAGTGTTTAAACAAGAATAAACACGCTTAAAAAAAAAGCTCTAGCAGAAAGGTGCACAAACACCTTGGGGTGACTAGGTGAAAAGGGAATCCAGATGGAGTTTTTCCTTTCATTTGCTCAAGTAGCATATCCAGCCAGTACATCGAGTTTACTGATGACTCTTCAATAAGACAGACGCCCTAATATTCTCCTCTCTGATGCACGAAATTCATTTCATGCTGAAGACGTTGCTTCCTGTTTTTCATCAATATTTTCATTTTTACCGATCAAGCATTCTGGTCCTGGAGCAACACAGCGCACTTGGGACCAGCAGTGTTCAGAAAGGAAAACGTACAATTGTGAATAGAGTGGTAATGACACACTCACACAGACTGCTGATCAGACACAGGTCAAATTTAACTCTGCTGTACATTGAACACTCTTTGAGGGCAAGAAAGAGGCATACTTTGCAGTTTATTATTTATACAAATAGTAAAAGAAGAAAAAAGTTTGTTTCTTTTTAAAAAATAATGATATATATCGAGGGGCTGTTAGGTAGAAAAACCTCTTCCAGCTACAGCTCATCATTACTCCGCTGTTCCTAGCATTAACAATTCACGTCCTTCTTCCCTCTGTCGTGCCTTGGTATGACTGGAAAACCCAATTCTATGACTTCTTGCAGCACTCCAAACAAAAATATTTTATATCTCAATTTAATAAAACACAATCAGCTACAATTGTCGTAACTTAAAACGTAATAAGTCCCCATTTCTGAACAATTGTTATTTCTATTTATTTCATTAATTGAATACATGGATGAGTCAAACATAGGGCCTCATTTATGAATAATTGGCGTAGGACAGCACCGCAAGTCTTCTTGCTGCACTGCCCTATGCCAATGTGAAAGGGCAGGAATGCTCCATATTTATGAAATACGGTGCATCCCTCTCCTTTAATTTATTTATTTATTTATGCAATTTATAAAGCACACAAATACCCTTGGGTGTCTCGGCGCTGCGGACGGCAAGAATAAACCTGGAGCTGATAACTATTGGTTAAAAAGCCATGTTTTTACCATTTTCCTGAAGACAAGCAAGGTCGGGCTAGTCTTGATATGAAGGGGGAGGGTATTCCATAGTTTGGCGGTGGCGACTGTGAATCGTCTATCACCCCATGAGACTTTCTTAGTACGAGGGACCCTCAAAAGGAAGGCTGTTGATGAGCGCAGGGGTCTATTAGGCGCATAGACGCCAAGAACTTCCTTCAAGAACTTAGGTCCGGTGTTGCGCATGGCCTTGAAAGCGATGCAGAGCGCCTTAAATTTGATTTGGCTTCTTATAGGTAGCCAGTGGAACTGTCGCAACACCTTTGAGATTGATTTGTACTTGGGGGTGCCTGATAGAATCCTGGTGGCTGAGTTCTGCACCAACTGTAATTTGTTGAGGACCTTATTTTGTGCATTCATTAGGAGACCGTTGCAATAGTCAATTTTTGACATTACTAGAGTACTAATGAGGGGTTTTTCCAGCACTGAGTGGAAGGAGTGGTAATTGTTTTTTTATCATCCTCAGAGTGTAAAAGGATGATGAGACGACAGTGTTGGCATGGGATGCGAAGGACAGCTTGTCGTCGAACGTGACGCCTAGATTTCTGCCCTTTGAGACAGGGGACGGGGTGGTCCCAGTTTGGCGCACAATTTGTTGCCTAGCACTAAGGCAGGATTGCTTTTGTGCAGGAAGGGGCACCTTCCTGCCAAAAACAAAAACAATCCCAAGAGGCATTTTCTCTTTTTATGTGTGCTGCAGAACGCAACACAAATGGAAAGAGGAAAAAAAGAGAAATACAAATATTTCACCTCGTTACTCCTGCTCTGTGGAGGCGTAAGGTTTTGGCACTGCCATAGGTTTACGTGATTAAGTAATCGGGGCAGTTTCAAAATTCATGAGTGCTGCATGGGAAAAGCCACTGCAACGCCCATGGAACGTCTCCTTGACAAATGAGTAATGCAATGCTGCAACTTGCGCTGCTTTGTCTTACTCCAAATCTATGAGGCTATGCAAAGCCACGGAGAGTGGCTTTGCGTCGCCTCATGGATATGATTAAGAGGCTTGCACCACCGGAGCATCAAAAAAAGTGACACTCGGGCAACGCAAGCATCTCATAAATAAGCCCCATAGTTTATAGGAACCCAGCTCACAGAGGCATGACATGAATTAATGAGTGATAAATATGTTAATAAGTATTGACCAGCCATGCACACCAGCTACACGTGCCTATTGGATCAATTGAATGGATACCTTTATGGAACATTCTGCGCCTCATTCTGCAGATGTGACAACCCTATGAATGGCTTAAATAACTAGGCCATGCATGAGTCACTGAGGTGCCAGTTTCATGTCCATGTGAGAAAAGAATGATTCTATTGCTTTAAGAAATATACCGTTGGTCATAAAATTGTCTTTAAAACACAAAATCAAATAACTAATGAATGCATGAAGCAAGGCCATAAGAGAATGCATACTCTCAAATGCAGCATCCTTATTGCTGCTTTAGCTCTCAGCCGGATTTGATAGCACAGATTACAGTAAATTGTCTTCAGAAAGTAGTTTGTGAGTCTCCCACTTCTCTGGAAAAGTGTATGTCATTCTTGGCTGGAAGAACTTATAGGTGGGTATGGATGCTGGTTCTGTCTCTTTCTAGAGCCACCTGTGGAATGTCTCAGGGTTCCCTGCCTTCCGAGTTGTTGTACATATGCATGACGCATGAGGCATTAGTAAAATGTTCTCCCAAACTATTGGTGAGTATCCTTTTTCTTGTCAGCTTTCTGCTGCAGCTAACACGTCCGCATCACTTCCAAGTCAACACAAGAGAACTTATGTATACCATCACTATATGAGGCTATGATCGCATCTGATGTGTCTTGCAGTACATGCATTAGGTCATGAGTACAATGGGCAACGCACTGTATGGTGTTATATACCTGCTTCTGGGTATGTTCTTTCTGTCTCTTTGTGGGGTATGTTGCGCTATACAACTGCAACAGCTCACTTTCTGTTCACTGTAGGTCGTGCTATAAATGCATTGTTGGAGAGCCTCTGTCTAATAGACATGACAACCCTTGAAGGAGCCCATCACTGCAAGGCCTGAAGGCCAAGACATAGATTAATGGCAATGGACAGAGGCTCCTCAATAACATGTATTTATAGCAAGGCCCATAGTTAATTCAGCATGTGAAGAATAAAAGGCAACCTAAAGAAAGTATGGCTTTCTGAGACATGGGACAAGGACAAAATTTACACGAATTTCATGATACGGATCTGTGCTCCCTATTAGTATTTTCTCATAAATTAAAATTTGCTTGTAATTAGGCCCAAGTGAAAAGTAAATTATGCTGGTGTAATTCATATAATTGTGGGAATTTCATGTTACTCTTGTTGCGCTAAATTCCTGAAATTATGCAACTTCGCATAATTATGAACAATTTGCAGTAAAAATGTACAGCAAATGTGCAATTCACTGTAAGAAAAAGTGCCACAATAGCATTTTTGTTGTGCAACTGTTGTGCACAGTGCTTTTTTTTTTTAAATGCATCTTCTTGACAGAAATTGACGTGAGGATGTATCTTGTGCTAAAATATGACCCAAAATGGCGGATTTGCAATTCATATAACTATACTATATCTCACTTAATTTTCTGTAATTTCTCAGAACAACGCGAAAGCAAATTATGCAAATTTCGCACACCCTTTCTTGTAATACTGTCCTGGGAGCACGTTAATTTTGTCTAAGGCAAAAAAAGACTAGAAATGATTGACACCAAAGATACAAAAGAAAAGGAAATTATGGGTTCCTTCTGATTGAACAATTGCTCAGAATGTAAATTATAACAATGGATGGAAAGCATTATGCTCTAAAAAAGAAAACAGTGACTAATCATATATTCTGGAGAAAAGTTGTTTTTTATTACTGTATTTGAATGTAAAAAATAAACAATATAAATACAGATGATTTGTAACTCATGATATCAAATAATTTATAGATGATGTACAGTAAGCATTCTGTGAAGTGCCGAAAATAGATAAACAAAAATAACAAACAGGAAGACAACACCATTGTATGTGGTGAGCTCAATGTATAAAAAGAATGTGACTGGATACCTAGTTGAGAACATCTTTGTTTTGTATAAATAGTTAGCCCCTGTTGTCGTTGGGTTCTGGGCAAATACCTATATGTTTGGTAGGAAGGTTCAGCTCTCTGGTTTGCTGATTGTGTTTTTTCTTGGACTATTTGTAACTGGAGTGTGTACTGTTGAGTTTTAACTGCTTTCAGGGTTTGCATTTTTTTTCCTTTGGTAATTTTTGAGTTCCCTAGAATGTTTCAGTTGATCAGGCTATTTATCTCTCTTGCCTCCTCTTGCCGTAAATAATTAAGACACAACACATAATAAAAATCCCACACCAATTTATAAAAATAGGAAATATTTTTATCTTTAAAATGATACCAAAATGACAAAAATACAATGTAAGGTACCAGAGACATGACTTTTAAAAATAATTATCACCTTATAGTGCTTAAAACCCTATAGCGCCACTCTGGGACATCTGGTCACACTTGTCCGGGACAAAGTCAAAGTTTCAGGCCAACCACCATGGAGCCCTGCTCGGACACCTCTTGCGGTAGGCCTTGGTCAAAATTTTACTTTCGGACTTCTCTGGAGCTTTTTCTGCCGGAGTCCCTCAACAATCTTCACCGGGCTGGATTTGGTGAGAGTTCACCAGCTTGCTTTTTAGGGAGCTCCCACTCAGACTCTGGAATTCGGACCGCCGGAGCTTTTCATCGGGACGAACCAGCAGGTTAGGCCGGCTTACAGTTGAAGGTGGCCGTCTTGGCTCTAACGCTTGAGTCAGTCCCCTTATGGAGCTTTTTTTCCAAAGTTGCTTCAAACTTCTCCAAACTTCTAGACCTTCTTCCTGAAGTTCGTCTTGAGGGTCCAGAGTGTCCGAAACACAATCCAAGGCTCTGGAGGCTCCTGGATGGTCCTTGAAAATTTGGGACCACAATTCCCACAGTGCATCTGGGACAAAACCCTTACAAACCCACTGGACTCACTCCAGGCAGGGGATTCTTGGTGGTGAGGGTCCAGGTGAGCTGTGTTAATCTGCAGCTTGCAGGGAGTCCACTCTTTAATCCTTTTGAACGAAGGTACATCCACAGGGCATTAGTTCCAGATAATGAAACAGTAGTAGTCAGTCAGAATGCAGGGCCTGATGGTGCAAATCAAGTTTTCAGTATGGCAAGCCTTCTTCTTCTCAAGCAGCAGATCTGAGAGGCTGTGCACCTCTCACATATGTATTCAGTGTTCTCTGGGGTCAGGCAGGAGAGCGCTCCTGTCCAAAGAGCTGCAGGGCAACACCCCAGAGCATGACCACTTGCTCCAAAGTGTGGCATAATCTTCTCCCAGAAAGCACAATTCCTCCAGAATTCAGTATGGCTGAAATCTCAGCAAAGGAGCAATAACTAGTTAAACCAACCTCCAGATTTGCTCATTCCATAGCTCTTCTCCCCTACCATCTGCAAATTCCTGCCTTAAGCCTTCCATCTGGTTGGGTCAGAGGTGCTGGTGGGTAGATGGACTGGCATTCCCCCCTGCCCTATTCCCACTTTGAAGCTTCATGCTTTATAACCCCTCCCCTCTGCTCTGGCATTCCTGTGTAGCAGAGCTCTCTTCACCAGATAGGCCCTCCCTGGGTGAGCCACTTATCACTTCATCAAAGCAGCCTGGCTAATCGTATTAACTTTGACCAATCAGGGAAGAAGCTGGGAAGGCTGAATTTTGGCTTACAGACAAGAAAGACGTATAACTTCTTTTCTGTACAAGTTAAGATAAATTCATCAATGGCATATTGCTGGATTTATCAATACCATTCTACTAAGTCCTTGAATGATATATCTTAATTCAATTCCTAGCGATAGTTATGCATTCATAAACTATTGCCATGTTATCTTACGGGGCTAAGGATCTACAATGGGGAAACTGCAATGTGCAATTTCTCCATCATCAGGGCATATAAGACATATTTTATAAGGGCCCTGCTTATAGTTACATGTGCAGATCCTGACTCCACAGTGCTCCTAGCACCAAAGTCGATTTTGGGTGTCATTTTACTACAATGTGGAAAGTGCAATGTCCCCAAGACATATAACACATATTTTATAATGACCCTCCTTAAAATTACATGACCCCCCCCCGTGATACCTCGGGGAGACCCTGGGGGTACCTAAAATGCCAAAATATTATAGTTTATCAATTTTTAAGTGCCCCTACCACCAAAGTCGAGTTTGGGCACAATTTATATTTAAAAGTAGTGCTGCAACACAAGGCTGCTTTTAAAATAACCTTAGGCTCTCAGCAGTGCACACATGCAAGTGAAGAAAGGGCTACTGGCCTCTAAACTGCCATGCCCTGCAGTACACTAAGGACTTATAGGTAGTTTTAATTCACTGAAAACAACAAATATTACAGGGATGTTAAAGTTAGGATTTAGAATTTAAAAACACTTAGAAATTCACTTAAAAAACAAAGATTACAGACACATTATAGTAAGGCTCACATTTCACTCGTACAAAGCCACAGAAATTCAGCTGTTATAGCTACCTGAGCTAACTGCTTATGACCTCACATGTTACATCACTCAGCGCATGGTCAACAATGACATCTCAAATGAGATCACTGATGATATCATCCACAGAACTACTCAGACACCCACTCATACCCTTATACAACCTCTCACACACCCACTCACACACCCACACAACCACTCACAAACCCATTCACAGACCCATACAAGTACTCACCCAACCACTCGCTCATCTGTTGGGCCACTCACACACCCACTCACTCACTCACTCACTCATACAGGCATTTGCACAACCACAAACTCACACATACTGCTACTCACACGCATACTTATTCACGAATGCAGTCACTCACACACCCACTCACTCGCCCTTACAGCCTCTCAACACAACCACTCACTCACCCATACAAGCACTCTCATACCCATTCACATATCCATACAAGCACTTCTACATCCCCTCACTCACCCATTCAGTCATTCCCACTCACTCTCCAATACAGCCACTCACATACCAACCCACTTAACCAAACACCCACTTACACAGCCAGTTACTCACCCAAACAACAATTCAGACACCCACTCACTCCCCCATACAGGCACTCACACACCCACTAACTCATCCACAAAGCCCCTCAACAGAGCCATTCACACACACAGCAAGCACTTACTTATCCATACAAACAATCACACGCCTACTCACTCACCAATAGAGCCACTCGTATAGTCACTCTCAACTACATGCACTCCCACATACACTGAGTTAACCAATCACTCACTTATACAGCCACTAACTCACCCAAACAGCCACTCACTCACTAATATAACTACTTCTACAGCCACTTAGTCACTCATACAGCTAGTCACACACCCAATATTTGCCCACACACTTGTTATTACACACAGATACACAGCCACTCTCATATATGTAAGAAATAGTATCACTCATTGGTAGTACACAAAGTGAAATGTGAGCCTGACTATAACGTCCCTGTAGCCTTTGTTTTTTTAAGTGAAAATAAATATATTTATATATATTAAAATAATGAATCAAATATTTTTTACTTCACAGCTACTGGTGCCTCGGAGGAGACGTGGTGGGGGAGTGGTCTCTCGACCGTACCGGAATCTCCGCTGAGAGCACACACAACACTCAATGATTGGATTGTAAGAAGACTCTAAGATACACGACATATGGTTGACTGCATTTTTCCAGTGGGGTGGACACTTAATATGAAAGCTTAAACAGAAGCTAAGGTGTGTTTGAATCTGAGCTTTACGATTGAGTAACCCGGGCATTCTAGTATAACAGTGGTAATTCAAAAAGACCAATTAACAGTGCAGATGATGGAGTCAACCTTCTGTAATTTAATCATGGAAGACAGACAGTCCAAACGTGAGCAAGTAGTGAAGAAACTATTTGTGGAAAATGCTATCAGAGAAACAGTACAATTAACTTCACAGAAAGTAAATGATATTGCACCAAGCAAATTATTAAGTGAATTAGAATAGGCTCGAATTACGGTAATCAATAAATGGTGGGAAATCGCTCCTTTAAAAAATATGTGGAAAGTGAAAGGGTCCCAAGGAGACTAAGGATCTTTGTGTTACCAACATCGAATTGTAAGAAGACTCTAAGATACAAGACATATGGTTGACTGCATTTTCCTGTGGGGTGGACACTTTGTGTTACCAACATTGAATTATCTGGATGAAGACTTGATAAAACAATGGTAGACTGATACAGTGAAACTCATGGAAACATTAATTAACCAAGCAGAAAGCAAATTGGTAGTGGCAGTGGATAAAATCAAAGAGATTGAACAAGTATTGGAACATTAAAAGGACACAGATGAAGTGGTAAATGCACTTGAAACTATGGAGAAAAAGTTTTAAAAAGATGAAAAGGAAATTCAAACTAAAAATCCAAAACTTTTAAGAGGAATAGGATTGATTATACCACAGGAAGAGTCTACACATTCACAAGAAAATCAGATTCTCTATACAATAGGCACACAATGGACAAAGCATTGGAAAAGGAAGAGTCCCCTTGAATGAAGAGAGTTCAGAGGTCCTTTAGGAGGGGCAAAGGTTCCTCTTCGCTATTGCCTCTATTGGATTTTTCTGAAGAAATGAGGTTGTATCAGATGAATACGAGGAGACGGGCAGGGATGCTTTCGGCAAAACAAACCACAACATAAAAGGACCAGGAGATCCAAAAGAGGCAGAAGGAGGAATCAGGGAATGAGGGAAAAAGCAATGAGTGAGGCAATGACAGATAACAATTTATTCATTAACATGTCTCTCAGAAGCTGGAAAATAAACACATTAAATTCCTCAACAAGGGCGTAACATTCTGCCCTGATACATGTATGAAATTGGCCACTGCCGGGATTGATTTCTATAAATTGCACAGAAGAAGCTAAAACAGGAAATGCAAGAACATCTTGGGAATTCTGCTATTACAGTAAAATATCTCAGTCACTTTAAATCCTTGCTGAATCTGAAAAATGAATCTTATGTAACACTTACACGTATAAGAAGGAGGAGTTATCTGTATTGAATTGTTGCAAAATCATGGAAATCCCCTCAGATGTATAGTAAGTGCAGACCCAAGTATAAATTTAGTCCACAGCTACCAGCATGTATGTAATGTATGTAAAATTGTTTTATATGGCGCACAATTACCCAGGGGTGTCTTAGCGCTAGCGATTAGAAGACAGAAAATAAAGGAAAACTGGAGAGGGGCACTAAACTTGACTGAAGGATTCAGTAAAGAGTCAGGTCTTCAACTGCTTCCTAAACTGTAGCAGGATGGGTTGGGAATGTAGAGTTAGTGGTAGTGAATTCCAGAGTTTCCCCACACAGAAGGAAAATGTCCTTCCACCCCATCTTGCTTTGTTTATTCTGGGGATAGTTACCATTCGAGTTGAGCTGGATCTAAGAGGCCTACTGAGAGTGTACTATGGGGCATATTCACAAGGACTTATCACCGAGTTATCAGCACTTTAGCGCAGCAAAAGTGGCGATAGAATTACCTCCCCTTTCGCAAGGTGGTGCTAGCTGCCTACATCATCACATAAACCGCGATAGCTGCCGCAAAAAACATCGCCACGGCCGACCCCGCCAACTAACACTAATGAGATGCAGAGTGGCGTGTCTGTGCAAAAACACATGAAAAGACAACACCGCGTGATTCACAACGGACACCCAGATCTGTGATGCGAGTCAAAAACAGGCGATAAGCCGTGGTAGCAGCAGGTATTTAAAACCTGCCTTCTGCTGGTGCTAAGCGGGACGACCACCTGCAGTCTGAAAGGGAGCCCAGACCAGAGCCACACCTGAAGACCAACAGACGCCATGGAGCTACTGATCATGCAGCTCAGAGACCCAAGAGGGCCACAACACCCACCGACACCACCCCTAGGCCCGCCACCACCCCCAGGACCCCCGCCCGGACTACCACAGAAGCAGCGTAGACAAAGACAGCGGACTTACCGTAAACGCACCAGCCACACAGACTTAACGCCAGAGGAGGTCATTGCCCACTACAGGCTCAAAAGGCAAACTATCCTCCGCATCCTGACCCACATCGCCCACATGCTGATGGTACCAACACAGCGGACAACCAACATCCCTCCGCAGACCAAGCTGCTGGCTGTGCTGCACATGTTGGCTACTGGTATCTTCCAACCAACAACTGCCAGGGTCAGAGGAGTCTCACAGCCAGCCCTATCCAAGTTCATCACACCTGTCCTGGATGCCATCATCAGCCTGGTACCCCAGCACCTCCACTTCCCCCACACTACGCAGGAGCAGCTGGAGACCAAGCAAGGCTTCTACGCCATTGCTGGATTCCCCCACGCGTTGGGGGCCATTGACTGCACACATGTCCTACTCGTTCCCCCTGCCGACACTGCACACAACTACCGCAACAGAAAGCACACGCATTCCATCAATGTGCGGGCAACAGTGGACCACCGAGGACTCTTCACCAATGTTGTGGCCAACTATCCAGGCAGTGTGCATGATTCATTCATCTTCCGACAGTCCATCATCAACCAGCGCTTCCAGGATGGCACCTATGGAAATGCATTGCTCGTTGGTAAGTACCAAATGAACACACCACACACCTCAGCTCCACAGTCATGCAACTCACGACTCTGGGAATGGCCACGCAGCAAAACTACATGCAACATGCCACACAACATGCCCACCGACCACACACGACAACACGACTCAGTTGGGAACCTGGGCTTGCCATGTACACAACCCAGCTACGGCATTGCACCACAGCCACACAATGGCAGAATGTGTGGAGAGGCTGGAAGCAGGCATGTGTGAAGGAGGCAAGTGACTAATGAATGAGAACCTACCCAATGACAAGTGTGGCGTGGATGTG
Organism: Calotriton arnoldi; assembly: GCA_963921515.1. NCBI lineage: Eukaryota > Metazoa > Chordata > Amphibia > Caudata > Salamandridae > Calotriton > Calotriton arnoldi. Next base: position 724,805 of record CAWUFW010000839.1, read on the forward strand.
CTGGACAGACTTGAGTGTGCAAACCACCGAAATGACCATGTGGACATTAACTGCTGGTGCATGGAGTGTAGTGGCCAGTGGACGCTACCATGTCACCACAGGCTGTGGGGTAGGACGCGGAAATGTCGCTCATTACGTCCCCCCTGTAGGCATGTGCAGAGTGGGTTGGCCCTGCGTACGCCAGGCCTGCGTAGGGGTGTGAATAAAAACCCCGTCACTCTGGGCGTGGTTCTCTTCCGGAATGGCCAACGTGTCTGCCAGGGCGGCGCTTCTCAGCACTCCACGAGGCCGACGCCGTGAGCGGTGGGGCCTGCAACCCTGTGCGCCTGCTGCATCCCAGGCCGCTGGTCCCCACACCCGTCTTGCCTGCCCCAGCGCACCAAGGCCACTCCGCTCACCTGCCGACACCGGCGTGTGTCAAAGAGGGCCCCCCACGTGCTGGTGCAAGCTCCAAGCCCCAGGCCCGCGACCTTGGCAGCCTCCTCAGACCATCGCTGGCCTCCACGATGCAGGCCCACAGCACTCCTTTCTCGTTGACATACCCCACCGGCGTACACTTCGGCCCAGTTGGTGGCACATTTGGAACTGAGTCTTGAGTTTAGAATGGCAGTGACCAAATGTTAATTGCAGCGTTTATATCACTGAACTCCCTTCAATTAGTGTCCCAAAGTCTGCATCGAAAGCACACGACATGTGTCTGTGGGCCCGTGCTGACTGCTGCCCCCAGCCTACACTGCGGTCCAGTAGGTCCCACATCCAGCACTTAGTCATGATTCATGAATGGCAGAGTCCATACCAGTGAACGCACGGGGAGGAGTAAGAGGAAGATGCGGTTCAGTCCGGATGAAAGCCGGATCCTCGCTACGGAGGTGACCGAACACTAGCAACAACTGACCTGGTGTCACTAACCCTGTTCAACGCAAGCCGGCGACACGTGGTGCCACTAACCCTGTTCAATGCAAGCCGGCGACACGTGGTGCCACTAACCCTGTTCAACGCAAGCCGGCGACACGTGTTTGTGGGCCCCTGCAGACTGCTGGCTTTGGCATGCACTGCGGGCCAGCCGGCCTCACACCAATCACATCAAGGCGGGACCAGCCAGGGCAGGGCATCGTCGCAGGCTGCACACATTCTCAGCTCTGGTGCCTCAGCCTCCGTAAGCCACACGTCATCGCCACATGACATTCCAGTGCCGTGTGTGGGAGTTCCAGGTGGAGCTGGCTGAACTGCGGTTGGCCCAAGCACACCGCTGCCACCGGCTGACACTGCGGTCAAGTAGGTCCCACATTTATGACTGGGTCTTGATTTCTGAATGGCTGAGTCTACACCAATGTAAACGCCTCATCGCAGAATGCATCCCCTTGCAGCCCTGGTGCCACTGACTCCGTGCGCCGTGAGTCATGGTCACTCTCTGGTTGAACTTTGGTGGTGTCTGAGTCTGTGGCATGGGGGTTGTCATCCTCATCATCTGGCAGGTATGGACTTGGTGTTTGGCATGAGTCTGTGGCATTCATATCCCCATGTTGCCTGTTGCTGCTTGGTTGTGCCCTCTGCATCAGGCCCTAGGGGTACACCTTCCACTTCCCCACGATACACTCAGCGACAGACACCTTGGACATCTATGAGGACCCGTTCAGCTCTCATGGGCCTAACCCAGTGCATCGCAAGTCTCCATCCCGTGGCGGTGTGCCCGTGCCGGCTGCTGTGCATCCGGGGCCACTAACTCTGTGCACCTCAAGTCATGGTCCCTTGATGTTTGTACTTTGAACTTCAGATTGAGTGATGACTGTTGTAGTTGTTGCCAGCACCAAACACTCCCGTGGGGCTGTCTTACACTCACCCCACGCACAGCCAGCACAGGCGTCACTGGACTAGTGTGCATGCCAACACATCATGCCGAATCACCTATTGACTCATCTCTCTCTGCACTGTCACAGGTGATCAGGGATATGCACTCTGATGACACCCCTCCGAGACCCGAACACACATGCCCAGAGGTAGTACAATGCGTCCCACATACGCACCAGGGGCATCGTGGAACGCACATTTGGCGCCTTGAAGTCACGTTTCAGGTGCCTGGACATCACAGGCGGAGGGCTCCTGTACAGGCCAGACATCGTGTGAAAGATGATCGTTGCATGTTGTGTTTTGCACTACATCTGTGTACGCTCCAATGCCCCGTGGATCCCAGTGCCAGATGCACCGGACAATGATGAGGACGATGGGGCAGGTGGCCCACACCCCACTGCAGCTGCAGCAGGAATAGCCCGAAGGAACACCCTCATTGACAATTTCTTCTCCTGAGCACGTCACTTTGTGTCCGTCCTGTACAATGATGGGACAGTACAAATTGTCCACTGGCACTGCATGTTTAAATAAAACTGATACAGGTTACAGGTTGTACTAGTCCATTGTCATGTCACAGATTCCTGCGATGCCAGATGTGAATGGCCATTTTGTGCATGCATGCGGCACCAGTTGTGTCCTGTGTTCTGTTGTGGAAGTGTTGCAGTATGTGCCACATTGTTGACAATGTTGGGGTGCTCCTATTCTTATGTGTGTATGCTGCACTGTGGCTGAGTCGCCCCTGCTGCTCTGAGTTGGCTGCCACTCATCCCTTTCATGCAGTGTGCCTTTCACTTCTGTGCGTCTACAGTGCTGAGATGTTGCAGACTTGAGTGAATTGTGCCCTTCGTCGTGTTGTGACTCGTGGTCATGGTCGGTAGGCGGATGTGTAGTTGACTATCTGAAGCGGCTCCCTCATGACCTATATTGCTTTCATGAATTAGAAATCAATTCAACATGGGCTAACAACCTATTTCATAACAATGACACAAAAAGCGAAAAAGTTATAATTTCGTCATGATTTATTTCATTTCTTTTTTTTGTTTATCAAAATCCTTATACTTTTTCCTTCTTTTCTTAAAATTATGAATATAGACATAAGTAATCACATTTATTACATACAATATAAAATACAAAACATCATTTGCTGAATAACCCCTGAGTGGAAAAACGAAAAAAAGAAAGTATATCTTCATTCATGCAAACACCCAAGCTACAACACATTCATACTATATACACAAATACATAGATCTAGGGAATGGGAGATACAGGATTACACAATCTCCACGACCAATAGAAGTAACTGCATACAGCAGGATCTAAGCAGCTATGGTCGACGCGCATTTCGGTGGTTTAAAGAATGGTAGTTCCACCTTCCTCAGGACCTTAGCCAGGTAACGAAAAAACACATAAGCACCCAGGGGATACTGATGTTCTCTGTAAGAGAGTCTTGCTGCGAAGTGGACCACTGACCACTATTGCCAAAAACGGACGTCTATTGACTGATAAAACACGTGCTAGGACTCTAATTTGTCATATGTCCTTAGGTGTATGCTGATATACTCTGTACAGAAGTGCCGATACAATGTAGGTTGCTAGTCACTGATGCCAAAACCAGCCGTTTATTATAATTTGAAAAACACGTCCTAGAACTTGATTATATAGTGCGTCCTAAACCACTCAGCATGTGTGCTGTCTCTCAACGAAACTGAACACTCCAACACCGATGGCCCCACATTCGTGAATCTATCCTGATCACGGGATCCAAAAAGTATCTCGGCGTGATGTGTAGTTGACGTCAGGGGTTTTTGGTGCACGTGGATGTGTCCGAGTGTGACCTGCACCTTTGCGGATCTGGCCCACACTCAGCCGCATCACAGTCGTGGCCTGCACATTGACATGATAGTTGGACTGCAGCCATGCTACTCGTCATGTAGTGTCTCTTGCATTGTCAGTGTGGCTGACAGATACGCATCTTCGCTGGGTTCCGCACGTGTGCATGTGTTGGTTGTGTGATTGGTGATGTGTTGGGTGGGGGCCCCTTTGGGCACATGGTGGAGGTGGGAATACTTGGTGTTTGTGTGTGTGCTGCAGTGTTCCAGGGGGGTCAGGGACATAATCCGGAGTCATTGTGGGTGTGCAGTGTGCTCTGCTTAATTGTGCATGTGTGCCATTGTGCCCATCTCCCCCCGTCCCCCCACTCCCTGGTAGGTACTCACCCTATTGATGTTGTCAGGTCATGTTGAGCAGTGTCCGGGTCCTCTGCTCCTGACACCGTCTCCCGACTGATGGCTGTGGCCACCATTTTCTCCATTTCATCCTGCTCCTGGAGTTCTGCTGGCCCCCCACCTCCAATCTGCGTTGCTGCTTTAATGTTGGCAGCGAGTTCCTTCTTGGGTTTGCCCTTCGCATCATTCCAGCGCCTCTTGTCCTCTTCCATTGTCCTCCTCGGCGCGGCAACGGCATTCACATGGTCAAAGATGGTCTGCCATCTCAGCGTCTTTTTTGCCAATAACACGTTGGAGGTGACATACAGTTGGTGGTGGTGTTCTATCTCATCCGTGACGTGGATCCGGGTTTCCTGCACACTGTACCCCGTCTTCCTCTCCCTCTTCTCATTGCCCTTCCATGACACCTGGCTTCCTGGCTGGGCCTCCGTGGGTATTGTGGGTTTCACGATGTCCTCTGCACCTGGTCCGGGTGCATCCTTGGTGCTCCGCGGTTCATCTGGTTTTTGGTGTGATCTTTTTGGATGCTTTTCTTGTGCTTTTCCCCGCATGACGCGTGGGACTTGCTGGCCTCTTGCTAGTTATCACACAGATTTTATCGCGGCTGGGCCCATCGCAACTTTTTTCGCTTTGGGTTTTGCATTTTTATCGCCGTCGCGGTAGTTGTTCCGCGGACATTCGCCGCGTTATCGTGCGGTTATCGCACGATATCGCCGTGTTGGGAATGCCACGTTAACACAGCGTTATTTTCCCGCGATGTGAGAAGTTGCGGTAAGCTATTTTGGCGATGTTTATCGCACGTTCTTATGAATATACCCCTAAGAGAGCAGTTCCTGAAAGTAAACTGGACCAGTCCAATGAAGGGCTTTATAGACTAGGCATAGTGACTTGAAAATTATCCTCTTCCTGACTGGGAGCCAGTGCAAACCATGCAATGATTAGGATATAGACGCAAACTTGGGAATTTTAAGAGCATTCTGGCAGCTGCATTCAGTAGTGATTGAAGTTTTTTCACCAGATGCTTATGAGTGCCCAAATACAGAGCATTACAGTAGTCCATTTTCGAGAAGATAAGTGCCATCATCACTGTCTTTTGCAGTTGCAGGGGAATGAACGGGAAAATCTTCTTAAGGACCCTGAGAACAAAAAAGCCCAAGGAGGGGGTCTGATTTATTTGTTCTGAGAAGAATAATTTGGTGTCAAAGATGACACCCAGGTTTCTTGTGTTTTGAGCTGGCAAGGGTAGGGGGCCTAAATCTGAGGGCCACCATGACGAGTTTCAGAAGGTGGTCCCGTTTCCAAATAGCAGTACCCAGCTTTTTCTGAATTTTACTTCAGACAATTTCTTTGCATCCAGTTTGCAATTTGAGACATGCAGCTACAGAACTTTTTTGCCTCCTTTTTAACATCCGATGATATGGATACCACAATTTGTGTGTCATCGGCGTAGGAGAATACTGCAAGGCCATGACGGCAAATTAGATGAATCAGGGGGTAACATAGATATTAAAAGCGTGGGGCTGAGGGAGGACCACTGAGGCACCCCTCAAGAGAGGGAGAAGGAAGAGGAACTGGAATCTTCAATCTCCACCAGCTGTTGCCTATCACTTTGGACAAGCTCAGCAAAACCAGTGCGGAGTTCCTAAAGCCCAGCGAGTGGAGCAGGTTTATGAGGAGTGAATGGTGAACCATGTCAAAAGCGGCGGATAGATCGAACTAAATCAATGCGGCTTTGCCGCCCTTGTGGATCACCATTTTCAGTTCCTCAGAGGCTGCTACCAGAGCTGATTCGGTACCGTGGTTTGCTCTGAAACCGTACTGTGAGGAGTCGAGAAGCTGGTTGGCATCTAGAAATGATCATATTTCCTCATTCATTGCCTTCTCTAATATCTTGGCCAGAAAGGGGAGGTGAGATATAGGCCTAAAGCTTTTCACATCTTTTGATCCAGGGAGGGTTTTTTCACCAGAGGCAGAATGGAGCCCTTTTTCCATATGGCCGGGAACTGCCCTGTGGTCAGTATCTCATTTAGTAATTCCATAAGGGGACCATCACTTTTTCATTAGTTAGAAGGGGGAACCTTTCAACTTTTGGCGTGTCTGGTCTCCTATGGAATTGTTGTGAATCCAGTTCCTCTACAAGGGTTGTAGCCCCTTCTATACCCAAGGTGTTCTGGGTAAGATTGAAATCTTGAAAGATAGAATTAACTTTAATCTGGCAAAAATCTGCCAGCTTATTACAGAAGGACTGGTCAGAGTTAAAAGTATTGCTGTTGCTCCAGTTTGACAAAGACTTAACCGTTTTGAATAGCTCCCTTGTATATTTGGTTAAGCTTATCTTTTTTTTTTTTTTTTTTATTCCACCATTAATTTTGGTACATCATTACAAAAGCATCCATAATTAATAAAGCATATTTACATAAGGAAAAGGAAGAAAAAGAATTAACAAAAAGCATTTAAGAGAATAAATCCTAAAGGCAAACAGAAAATGCGTTATACAATACCATTGTATCTGAATTACAGAGTATATCAATGCTGCCCAAAAAAGAAAAATAAGAAAAAAAGAGAAAAAAGAAAAGGGAAAGTCAGAACATAAACAATACTCCAATATACTTAAATCCTTGGCTTATACCTGGAGTCTATCCATTCTAATTTTCCAATCTATTACAGGGGCCCAAATACGTTTCCCTAATTTCCTAGCCTTCCACCCTTTCTTTTCATACAGGCTCTTTTCCTTTCAAGCAAGCCTGGCTGATGACGGCTGAAATGCCAGAAACCGGTCCTAGGATGCTTGTTTCCGGTCCAGGGAAGACATGGCTTGGCAGTTCGGGCTGGACTGTTCCCATGAGGCACAGGGTCAGACTGATTTGCATATGGCCATGTCTGAACTGGGGTGGTGGAGTGAGCTAAAGAATGATGATGGATTAAACCCAGATCAGTTGACTGGGGGTGAGTGTTTGATTGGCTCAAACGTTCCGTCCATCATCCCCTTTTGTATCGCTTTGGTCGCCCCTAAGTTGGCGGGGGTATGCCCAGACGTGGGTCCCTTGCTCACTTTGCCACTGGATTCAAGCAAGCCTGGCTGATGACGGCTGAAATGCCAGAAACCGGTCCTAGGATGCTTGTTTCCGGTCCAGGGAAGACATGGCTTGGCAGTTCGGGCTGGACTGTTCCCATGAGGCACAGGGTCAGACTGATTTGCATATGGCCATGTCTGAACTGGGGTGGTGGAGTGAGCTAAAGAATGATGATGGATTAAACCCAGATCAGTTGACTGGGGGTGAGTGTTTGATTGGCTCAAACGTTCCGTCCATCATCCCCTTTTGTATCGCTTTGGTCGCCCTAAGTTGGCGGGGGTATGCCCAGACGTGGGTCCCTTGCTCACTTTGCCACTGGATTCAAGCAAGCCTGGCTGATGACGGCTGAAATGCCAGAAACCGGTCCTAGGATGCTTGTTTCCGGTCCAGGGAAGACATGGCTTGGCAGTTCGGGCTGGACTGTTCCCATGAGGCACAGGGTCAGACTGATTTGCATATGGCCATGTCTGAACTGGGGTGGTGGAGTGAGCTAAAGAATGATGATGGATTAAACCCAGATCAGTTGACTGGGGGTGAGTGTTTGATTGGCTCAAACGTTCCGTCCATCATCCCCTTTTGTATCGCTTTGGTCGCCCTAAGTTGGCGGGGGTATGCCCAGACGTGGGTCCCTTGCTCACTTTGCCACTGGATTCAAGCAAGCCTGGCTGATGACGGCTGAAATGCCAGAAACCGGTCCTAGGATGCTTGTTTCCGGTCCAGTGAAGACATGGCTTGGCAGTTCGGGCTGGACTGTTCCCATGAGGCACAGGGTCAGACTGATTTGCATATGGCCATGTCTGAACTGGGGTGGTGGAGTGAGCTAAAGAATGATGATGGATTAAACCCAGATCAGTTGACTGGGGGTGAGTGTTTGATTGGCTCAAACGTTCCGTCCATCATCCCCTTTTGTATCGCTTTGGTCGCCCTAAGTTGGCGGGGGTATGCCCAGACGTGGGTCCCTTGCTCACTTTGCCACTGGATTCAAGCAAGCCTGGCTGATGACGGCTGAAATGCCAGAAACCAGTCCTAGGATGCTTGTTTCCGGTCCAGGGAAGACATGGCTTGGCAGTTCGGGCTGGACTGTTCCCATGAGGCACAGGGTCAGACTGATTTGCATATGGCCATGTCTGAACTGGGGTGGTGGAGTGAGCTAAAGAATGATGATGGATTAAACCCAGATCAGTTGACTGGGGGTGAGTGTTTGATTGGCTCAAACGCTCCGTCCATCATCCCCTTTGTATCGCTTGTTCGCCCTAAGTTGGCGGGGTATGCCCAGACGTGGGTCCCTTGCTCACTTTGCCACTGGATTCAAGCAAGCCTGGCTGATGACGGCTGAAATGCCAGAAACCGGTCCTAGGATGCTTGTTTCCGGTCCAGGGAAGACATGGCTTGGCAGTTCGGGCTGGACTGTTCCCATGAGGCACAGGGTCAGACTGATTTGCATATGGCCATGTCTGAACTGGGGTGGTGGAGTGAGCTAAAGAATGATGATGGATTAAACCCAGATCAGTTGACTGGGGGTGAGTGTTTGATTGGCTCAAACGTTCCGTCCATCATCCCCTTTGTATTGCTTTGGTCGCCCTAAGTTGGCGGGGGTATGCCCAGACCTGGGTCCCTTGCTCACTTTGCCACTGGATTCAAGCAAGCCTGGCTGATGACGGCTGAAATGCCAGAAACCGGTCCTAGGATGCTTGTTTCCGGTCCAGGGAAGACATGGCTTGGCAGTTCGGGCTGGACTGTTCCCATGAGGCACAGGGTCAGACTGATTTGCATATGGCCATGTCTGAACTGGGGTGGTGGAGTGAGCTAAAGAATGATGATGGATTAAACCCAGATCAGTTGACTGGGGGTGAGTGTTTGATTGGCTCAAACGTTCCGTCCATCATCCCCTTTGTATCGCTTTGGTCGCCCTAAGTTGGCGGGGGTATGCCCAGACGTGGGTCCCTTGCTCACTTTGCCACTGGATTCAAGCAAGCCTGGCTGATGACGGCTGAAATGCCAGAAACCGGTCCTAGGATGCTTGTTTCCGGTCCAGGGAAGACATGGCTTGGCAGTTCGGGCTGGACTGTTCCCATGAGGCACAGGGTCAGACTGATTTGCATATGGCCATGTCTGAACTGGGGTGGTGGAGTGAGCTAAAGAATGATGATGGATTAAACCCAGATCAGTTGACTGGGGGTGAGTGTTTGATTGGCTCAAACGTTCCGTCCATCATCCCCTTTTGTATCGCTTTGGTCGCCCTAAGTTGGCGGGGGTATGCCCAGACGTGGGTCCCTTGCTCACTTTGCCACTGGATTCAAGCAAGCCTGGCTGATGACGGCTGAAATGCCAGAAACCGGTCCTAGGATGCTTGTTTCCGGTCCAGGGAAGACATGGCTTGGCAGTTCGGGCTGGACTGTTCCCATGAGGCACAGGGTCAGACTGATTTGCATATGGCCATGTCTGAACTGGGGTGGTGGAGTGAGCTAAAGAATGATGATGGATTAAACCCAGATCAGTTGACTGGGGGTGAGTGTTTGATTGGCTCAAACGTTCCGTCCATCATCCCCTTTTGTATCGCTTTGGTCGCCCTAAGTTGGCGGGGGTATGCCCAGACGTGGGTCCCTTGCTCACTTTGCCACTGGATTCAAGCAAGCCTGGCTGATGACGGCTGAAATGCCAGAAACCGGTCCTAGGATGCTTGTTTCCGGTCCAGGGAAGACATGGCTTGGCAGTTCGGGCTGGACTGTTCCCATGAGGCACAGGGTCAGACTGATTTGCATATGGCCATGTCTGAACTGGGGTGGTGGAGTGAGCTAAAGAATGATGATGGATTAAAACCAGATCAGTTGACTGGGGGTGAGTGTTTGTTTGGCTCAAACGTTCCGTCCATCATCCCCTTTTGTATCGCTTTGGTCGCCCTAAGTTGGCGGGGGTATGCCCAGACGTGGGTCCCTTGCTCACTTTGCCACTGGATTCAAGCAAGCCTGGCTGATGACGGCTGAAATGCCAGAAACCGGTCCTAGGATGCTTGTTTCCGGTCCAGGGAAGACATGGCTTGGCAGTTCGGGCTGGACTGTTCCCATGAGGCACAGGGTCAGACTGATTTGCATATGGCCATGTCTGAACTGGGGTGGTGGAGTGAGCTAAAGAATGATGATGGATTAAACCCAGATCAGTTGACTGGGGGTGAGTGTTTGATTGGCTCAAACGCTCCGTCCATCATCCCCTTTTGTATCGCTTTGGTCGCCTCTAAGTTGGCGGGGGTATGCCCAGACCTGGGTCCCTTGCTCACTTTGCCACTGGATTCAAGCAAGCCTGGCTGATGACGGCTGAAATGCCAGAAACCGGTCCTAGGATGCTTGTTTCCGGTCCAGGGAAGACATGGCTTGGCAGTTCGGGCTGGACTGTTCCCATGAGGCACAGGGTCAGACTGACTTGCATATGGCCATGTCTGAACTGGGGTGGTGGAGTGAGCTAAAGAATGATGATGGATTAAACCCAGATCAGTTGACTGGGGGTGAGTGTTTGATTGGCTCAAACGTTCCGTCCATCATCCCCTTTTGTATTGCTTTGGTCGCCCTAAGTTGGCGGGGGTATGCCCAGATGTGGGTCCCTTGCTCACTTTGCCACTGGATTCAAGCAAGCCTGGCTGATGACGGCTGAAATGCCAGAAACCGGTCCTAGGATGCTTGTTTCCGGTCCAGGGAAGACATGGCTTGGCAGTTTGGGCTGGACTGTTTCCATGAGGCACAGGGTCAGACTGATTTGCATATGGCCATGTCTGAACTGGGGTGGTGGAGTGAGCTAAAGAATGATGATGGATTAAACCCAGATCAGTTGACTGGGGGTGAGTGTTTGATTGGCTCAAACGTTCCGTCCATCATCCCCTTTTGTATCGCTTTGGTCGCCCTAAGTTGGCGGGGTATGCCCAGACGTGGGTCCCTTGCTCACTTTGCCACTGGATTCAAGCAAGCCTGGCTGATGACGGCTGAAATGCCAGAAACCGGTCCTAGGATGCTTGTTTCCGGTCCAGGGAAGACATGGCTTGGCAGTTCGGGCTGGACTGTTCCCATGAGGCACAGGGTCAGACTGATTTGCATATGGCCATGTCTGAACTGGGGTGGTGGAGTGAGCTAAAGAATGATGATGGATTAAACCCAGATCAGTTGACTGGGGGTGAGTGTTTGATTGGCTCAAACGTTCCGTCCATCATCCCCTTTGTATCGCTTTGGTCGCCCTAAGTTGGCGGGGGTATGCCCAGACGTGGGTCCCTTGCTCACTTTGCCACTGGATTCAAGCAAGCCTGGCTGATGACGGCTGAAATGCCAGAAACCGGTCCTAGGATGCTTGTTTCCGGTCCAGGGAAGACATGGCTTGGCAGTTCGGGCTGGACTGTTCCCATGAGGCACAGGGTCAGACTGATTTGCATATGGCCATGTCTGAACTGGGGTGGTGGAGTGAGCTAAAGAATGATGATGGATTAAACCCAGATCAGTTGACTGGGGGTGAGTGTTTGATTGGCTCAAACGTTCCGTCCATCATCCCCTTTTGTATCGCTTTGGTCGCCCTAAGTTGGCGGGGGTATGCCCAGACCTGGGTCCCTTGCTCACTTTGCCACTGGATTCAAGCAATCCTGGCTGATGACGGCTGAAATGCCAGAAACCGGTCCTAGGATGCTTGTTTCCGGTCCAGGGAAGACATGGCTTGGCAGTTCGGGCTGGACTGTTCCCATGAGGCACAGGGTCAGACTGATTTGCATATGGCCATGTCTGAACTGGGGTGGTGGAGTGAGCTAAAGAATGATGATGGATTAAACCCAGATCAGTTGACTGGGGGTGAGTGTTTGATTGGCTCAAACGTTCCGTCCATCATCCCCTTTTGTATCGCTTTGGTCGCCCTAAGTTGGCGGGGGTATGCCCAGACGTGGGTCCCTTGCTCACTTTGCCACTGGATTCAAGCAAGCCTGGCTGATGACGGCTGAAATGCCAGAAACCGGTCCTAGGATGCTTGTTTCCGGTCCAGGGAAGACATGGCTTGGCAGTTCGGGCTGGACTGTTCCCATGAGGCACAGGGTCAGACTGATTTGCATATGGCCATGTCTGAACTGGGGTGGTGGAGTGAGCTAAAGAATGATGATGGATTAAACCCAGATCAGTTGACTGGGGGTGAGTGTTTGATTGGCTCAAACGTTCCGTCCATCATCCCCTTTTGTATCGCTTTGGTCGCCCTAAGTTGGCGGGGGTATGCCCAGACGTGGGTCCCTTGCTCACTTTGCCACTGGATTCAAGCAAGCCTGGCTGATGACGGCTGAAATGCCAGAAACCGGTCCTAGGATGCTTGTTTCCGGTCCAGGGAAGACATGGCTTGGCAGTTCGGGCTGGACTGTTCCCATGAGGCACAGGGTCAGACTGATTTGCATATGGCCATGTCTGAACTGGGGTGGTGGAGTGAGCTAAAGAATGATGATGGATTAAACCCAGATCAGTTGACTGGGGGTGAGTGTTTGATTGGCTCAAACGTTCCGTCCATCATCCCTTTTGTATCGCTTTGGTCGCCCTAAGTTGGCGGGGGTATGCCCAGATGTGGGTCCCTTGCTCACTTTGCCACTGGATTCAAGCAAGCCTGGCTGATGACGGCTGAAATGCCAGAAACCGGTCCTAGGATGCTTGTTTCCGGTCCAGGGAAGACATGGCTTGGCAGTTCGGGCTGGACTGTTCCCATGAGGCACAGGGTCAGACTGATTTGCATATGGCCATGTCTGAACTGGGGTGGTGGAGTGAGCTAAAGAATGATGATGGATTAAACCCAGATCAGTTGACTGGGGGTGAGTGTTTGATTGGCTCAAACGTTCCGTCCATCATCCCCTTTTGTATCGCTTTGGTCGCCCTAAGTTGGCGGGGGTATGCCCAGACGTGGGTCCCTTGCTCACTTTGCCACTGGATTCAAGCAAGCCTGGCTGATGACGGCTGAAATGCCAGAAACCGGTCCTAGGATGCTTGTTTCCGGTCCAGGGAAGACATGGCTTGGCAGTTCGGGCTGGACTGTTCCCATGAGGCACAGGGTCAGACTGATTTGCATATGGCCATGTCTGAACTGGGGTGGTGGAGTGAGCTAAAGAATGATGATGGATTAAACCCAGATCAGTTGACTGGCGGTGAGTGTTTGATTGGCTCAAACGTTCCGTCCATCATCCCCTTTGTATCGCTTTGGTCGCCCTAAGTTGGCGGGGGTATGCCCAGACGTGGGTCCCTTGCTCACTTTGCCACTGGATTCAAGCAAGCCTGGCTGATGACGGCTGAAATGCCAGAAACCGGTCCTAGGATGCTTGTTTCCGGTCCAGGGAAGACATGGCTTGGCAGTTCGGGCTGGACTGTTCCCATGAGGCACAGGGTCAGACTGATTTGCATATGGCCATGTCTGAACTGGGGTGGTGGAGTGAGCTAAAGAATGATGATGGATTAAACCCAGATCAGTTGACTGGGGGTGAGTGTTTGATTGGCTCAAACGTTCCGTCCATCATCCCCTTTTGTATCGCTTTGGTCGCCCTAAGTTGGCGGGGGTATGCCCAGACCTGGGTCCCTTGCTCACTTTGCCACTGGATTCAAGCAAGCCTGGCTGATGACGGCTGAAATGCCAGAAACCGGTCCTAGGATGCTTGTTTCCGGTCCAGGGAAGACATGGCTTGGCAGTTCGGGCTGGACTGTTCCCATGAGGCACAGGGTCAGACTGATTTGCATATGGCCATGTCTGAACTGGGGTGGTGGAGTGAGCTAAAGAATGATGATGGATTAAACCCAGATCAGTTGACTGGGGGTGAGTGTTTGATTGGCTCAAACATTCCGTCCATCATCCCCTTTTGTATCGCTAAGAGTCGTGATAGCCATTGTTGAAATGTGGGGGGGTTAGGGTCCACCCATGCAGATGACACACAGATTCTTACCACAGCCATGGCAAGAAACAGAAATTTCCTATGGGTTATCACTGTTCCGTTTCTAGCCACACCTAAAACCATCAATTCAGCAGATAATTTTATTTGGATCCTCAGAGTTTGCCCCATAAAATCCTCTATAGCTCTCTTAAGAGGTTCCAAGGCAGGGCAAGAGGCAAACATGTGGACTATGTCTGCCTCATCGCTTTGGCAACAGGGACAGAGAATACCCTCAGTCCAGCCCCATTGGGCTATTTTAGCTGGGGTGTAATAAAGCGAAAAAACAGTTTTGAAATGTTGTGCTTGGAGGCTCGCTACTCTTAAAACAGTGTAGCCCAGGTTAAGCGATGCCCTAAACTCGCCCCCTTCAATGTTCAGCTTCCGCTGCCATTTCTCAGAGTGTTTTTCTAGATCATCGCTCTGTAGTTGGCTCAGCTCTCCATAAATCTGGGCAATAGTACACTCGTCAGGGTTTTGGACCCCATCCATAACTGAATCTGTAGAGAAAGCTCTCATTCCCCCCTTCTTCCTTACTATAACGGACCGAATCTGGAGGAATTTAAAAAACTCCCTGCGATCAAGGTTAAAAAGGATTTGGGCTTTCTCAAATGAGATTATACCGTCTGAGTCAAAGAGGTCTCCGATCGTTTTCACCCCTAAAGCATCCCACCGCCGCATAATTCCATCATGAAAAATCTCGGGTAGGGACGGGTTCCCGAATAAGGTGGTGTAATAATTCATTCTTCACAGCCCCAGCTTTTTCCTGATACCGGTCCAAACCGCTACTGCTGCACCAAGAGTCTTAAATTTAACTTTTTTGTAGTAGCTGGCTTCACTGAACCTCAAAAGCCAGTTAGGGGCTTCTCTTTCTAGGAGTAATTCATATACATCCGGGGGAGGGTCATCCCTCCACTGATCAGTGACCTTCCGCCCAATAACCCACGAATATATTGAATCACCGTGGCCCAATAATACATTTTTAAATCAGGTTCCGCCCAACCCCCTCTCTCCCTGGATAGAGACATATATCTAAGTGCTCTTCTCGTTTTCCCTTGAGCCCAGATGAATCAGTTAATCATTCTCTCCATTTCCTTAAACGAATGATTTTCAAATTTCAAGGGTGTCGTCCTGAATAGATATAAAATTTTTGGCAGAAATATCATTTTAATGATGTTACAACGTCCCACAATTGAAAGATGCAAATTATTCAGCCTATCAAAGTCTCTCTTGGATTTTTGAATCACGGGGACAAGGTTTTTTTCCACAATCTTACTTAATTCTGATGTTATAATAACCCGGAGATAGGTGGCGGATTCAGTCACTCTTGGGTCCAACATAGAGATCCTATCATTAGCTACGATTTGGGTCTTTCCACGATTAAGTCGATAACCAGAGACCACCCCAAAGCATTCCGCCTCATGCTCTATTTCTGTTAAAGCCACGGATGGATTTGCGGCAGTTATTGCCAGGTCATAGGCATATCCCAGAATCTTAGTTTCGAATCCGTTTAGTCGAATAGGAAGGATACCCATGTTTGCCTCAATTCTCCTAATCAAAGGGTCAATATAAAAAGCGAACAGGAGGGGGGAGCAGGGACACCCCTGCCTCGTCTCTCGTGTGATATCAATTGAGTCACTTTGCCCCCCCATCAGTCGGAGTCAGATATTAGGATTCCTGTATAGTGTTTGAATGGCTTTGATGCACCCCTTTCCTACCCCCGAATTCTCAAGTAACAGCCCAAAGATAGCCCCACGAGACCCTATCGAACGCTTTATCTGCGTCCAAGAGGATAAGCGCCATAGGATCTTGCGTGACAGCGGTACCGTCAAACAGAGTGCAAACTCTGTGGATATGTTCGGCCGTGCCTCTACCAGGGATAAACCCGTGCTGGCGGGGCGAGATCACCTTCTCAATCATGGTGCTAAAGCGATTCGCGAGGATTTTTTAATACATTTTTGCGTCACTATTCATTAGACTGATCGGTCTATAAGAACCAGGTTCATCAGGGAGACTAGATGGCGCCTGTTTGACGGCCGCTCTGGTCGCCCCTTGTTGCCGGAGGATTTTAAGGGACATAAGGACTTTTTACTACCCTTAAGAGACAGTCCAGACCCCCTCCATGACTCACCAGCCGGAGGTGAATGACTCCGATGCCCTTCGTGACTTTGAAACACTCCTGACGTTGGTGTTGGCAGCCATCCGTGAGACACGGAGAGCGCTCCGATCGATAGCTGCTGAGGGCTGGCTGAGAGGCGGGGCTGGAGAGGCAGGAGCACCAGCAAGGGCTGAGTGGCTCGCGACACGAAGGAGCATCAACAGAGTGGCGGAAGGGAGGATGCCTCCCGAACCCAGCCAGGTGAGAAACGTGAAGGCTCCCGAAGCACAGGCGAGTGCAGAGCCAAGCACTAACACCATGGCATGTCGTACAAACGCTAATAACAGGATCTCAACAAAGGGAAAACAGATCCAGGATGGATTAAAGAAAGGTGAGACCCAGGAGGCTTTCAAATCTGAGTCAAATGACAGTAATATGGGGGTTAAGGGAAATAAAGTTGGCCCAAATGATCCAGTGGTACAGCACACCATCACAGATTTTTTTACCACGACCCCCCAAGCCGATGATAATGATACATTACCCGCGCTATCCAATTGCACGGAAAAATCGAATAAACAGGGTGATACAGACAATCCCAGGGAGCGGCTGGGCTCTCCATATATGGGGGATGCCTCCTGTAGCAAACTTTCAGTTGGCAATGATTCAATCCAAATGGATGAGCTCCACGGCGAGACTGCTATTACCATTGAAAGACCTGAGGATGCCGACAATCATAGACCTCCTTTTCCCTCTTTTTCCTCTGAATCTGGGCAGAAAACCTCAATTAGGGGAGTTAATCCAGTTAACGCAATCCACTCCTCCCTGGCACAGGAAAGGCCAGTGGGCACCGCAGATCAACTGGACACTAGCATGTTAGTCGAGGAGGCAACAGGCTGTAAGGGGTTGGAGGATACTCTGGATCTGGGGGACAAATTTTATTCAGTAACTGATGGTTCCGAAGCTAGCTCCTTCGAGGCTGAATGTAGCAGTAGCGCGCAGCTCTCTAGTTCTAGTCTCAGCACCCTGCAGAAAGATACGGTTGTTAGGAAAAAGAGGTTCCTGAAGAAACAAAGGGAATCTCATACATTGGAAAGAGGCGCAGAAGATAACATGAGATCCATGATCTACATCCTAGCCTGAAGTGGGACTACTCGGCTACCAGGAGAGTTTATACAGATCTCTCAGGGCAGGAGAAAGATGCTGCACCTTCTTTGAAAATGATTTACGAATCCATAAAGCAACTGCAGGAAGAGACCCGAATGGATGGAAAGAAAAATAGATTGGCAACAAAGAAACTCCAGGGCACGGTGAGGAAAATGGCTAAAGCTTGCACAGATATGAACTCGAGACTAACGCACGTTGAAGAGCGCACAAGTACACTTGAAGATGGACTGGCCAGAACTCAGGCGCAGGCGGAAACGCACGCAACACAGTTCACGGATCTTAAATGGAAAATTGAATATTTTGAAAATAGGCAAAGGCGCAATAACCTCCGGATACTTGGTATTGAAGAAGGAATAGAAAGGGATGATCTGCTGGCCTATATACTGAGAATGATGAAGGGAGCCTTTCCAGAACTCCAGCATTGGAGTTGGGAGACAGAGATACAGCGGATTCACCACTTTCCTATGACCCTGAGAAAACCCTTACAACCGGGTAGAGAAGGAACTGCAATGCCAAGGGCAATTCTAATCTACTTTGGGAATTTTCTGCTCCGAGAGGAAGTATATGCTAAGGCCCGCCCAAATGCTAGACGGACTTATGAGAACCAGTCCTTCTTCGCGAAACCGGACTTTTGCCATGTTACCATGGAATGTCGATGGAGATTAAGAGAACTGATCCAGCCCTGTCAAGC
Source organism: Calotriton arnoldi (assembly GCA_963921515.1). Classification (NCBI taxonomy): domain Eukaryota; kingdom Metazoa; phylum Chordata; class Amphibia; order Caudata; family Salamandridae; genus Calotriton; species Calotriton arnoldi. The sequence goes on from CAWUFW010000839.1 coordinate 742,812, forward strand.
CTTGGGAGCACAAGCGTACCTGATGAATCCGGCCCGATTAAAGATTATCCACAAGAACACTACAAGAGTCTTCACCTCAGAGATCCAAGCCAAAGATTATATGGAGAAACTAAAATCATAATGTTGCTTGTTGGAGGGAATAATTGACATTTTATCTATTTTCAACTTATTATTAGAATAGCCCAGTACTCTGGAGGTGTATTCTGTGGGGGGGGAACAAAAAAACTAGTATGCACGTATCACTGGCGGGAGGATCACTGGAGGGTAACGGGGGAAAAAAAGGGTGGGAAAAACCAGGGGAAATAAATATCTAGCGAGCTGACAACAAGGGGGCTGACTTTCAGGCTCCATCACAGAGACCTTAGGTCTGCTTGTCTCACAATGTAGGTGGGGGAGGAGGGGGGGTCACGAGGACAGGGAGGGCAGAGTGGGGATAAGCGGAGGCTTATCGGGAGGGGGGTTGGGGAGGGGGGGATGAAAAAACACCATCATCGGAGGAAGGTAGTATGGGTAAGCAAGTGACAGAAAAAGGAAGAGTAGGAAATGGGGGACAGGTGGTACTACATATACATCATGCGTATAGCAACAATTAATATTTGCGGGTTGAACGATGCTGCCAAACGTAGGATAGTGAAGGAACATCTTGAGACACTACACGCCGATATAGTTGGCAAACAGGAGACACATATTGAGGGATCGCGAAAGATCCTCCTAGAACAGCTGGGATTTCAATTGATAGCACATACCACACATGGGACTAGGACGCTGGAGAAGCAATATTGGCTCAGAAGAGGGGGATTGTGTTTAAATCTTGCTTAACTGATGGGTATGGTAGATGGGCAATTGTTGAATGTCAAGAACAGGGATTTAACTTTACGCTATGCTCAATCTATGGGTGAACGGGGGATGACCCCGAAATATTCAATTTTCTAAATTCAGAATTGGCTAGGTGGCCTTTACCGATCATTGTATGTGGGGATCTTAATATAAATGGTATAGAAGGATTGTGGAAGGGGGATCCAAGCAAATATACAGGCCGGAAAAAAAAGTCCATAGGGCCTTAATTCAGATGATGGAGGATAATGGGCTTATAGATGCTTGGGCGCAACTGAAACCACAGGACGCAGGCAGCACATACTATTCGGCACCGCACAGAGCTGTAGCACGGCTAGATTGCTTCTTGGTGTCATCCTCTCTCCTCCCTATTTGTATCATCAAGAAATCCCCGCGGGTGATTTCCGACCATAATCCTTTGGTCCTAGAGGATCAAAGTTGTGTTGGGGGGTGTCGGAATGCAGTTGGACCTTTGAACGCGCCTTGCTGCAGGACTTGAACTATGTTCAAGATATGAACAAATGGCTTGAGGAATTTCTGGAGATCAATAGGGGAAGTGCTGGATATGGGGTAGTATGGGATGCTCTCAAGGCTGGTATCAGGGGGGAAACCTTGAGTTACTCCCAGAATAAAAAAGCAAAGCAAGAGATTAAGACCATGCATAGAACAATCATGGACATAGAAGAAGAACTGGTTAGGGCTATTGTCACTCGCGCAAATACAGACGAGATCCATCAGAAATTAGTGCTAGCTAAGGCTGCAGCAGGGGAGATCATGGCAGCAAGAGCAGCAGGGACATTTTTGGCTTGGAGACAATCTTGCTATGAATTTAGTGAGCAAGTCGGGCACATGCTAGCCATAAGGACTAGACAGAAAGCCAGTGGGGGAGATATTTTAGAGATCAAAAATTCAGAAGGGGAAGCAGTCACAACACCCAAGGAAATACGTATGGTTTTTCATAGGTATTATGAAAATCTATATATGGAAAATATGCTCAGTGAACTCAAGAATGTAAAAGAATATTTAGCTTCGCTTTCTGCTGAGATATTTTCACCAGAAGACTCAAGGGCTTTGGAGGATAGATTCTCAGATGAAGAAATTCAGAAAGCCGTAAAGGGACTGCCTTCAGGCAAGGCTGTAGGCCCAGACCAAATACCACCAGAATTCTATAAGGTTTTTTTTTCAATTTTGGGAGAAGACTTAAGTTATGTAATGCGCCAGGCACAGAGTGGGGAAACACCTCCAGAATCATGGGCAGAAGCTAGTATGATCATTTTTTTTTAAAAAGGTAAGCTTATCTTTTCAGTGAAGTATTTAGACTTAGCTGCTTTAATTAGTTCCTTGTACTTCACAAGTCATTTTTTATACTTAATCTTTTCTTCTGGGCAATATTCATTTCTCCATCTGCACTCTTGGAGCCTACATTTCAGTAAGAAGACTTTTTGTTCTTGTGAGTACCATGGGGCTGATGGGTTTTTCCAATGATACTTTATTAGTTTTTTTGGTATTCATCTAAGGACTGCTGATTCTAACCAGTGAGTATAGTTTATTGGTGCGTTGTTCACATTGTTATCTGAGACTAGGTTCAAGTTAGAAAGAATATCCTTCAGTTCGTCAACATTAAGCTTTTTACTGGGCAGAAACCTGAGGGTTCTAAGTGCATTGGTGCAAGGGCCTTTATTGGGGGGGACCTCAAGTGAAAGAAAAATGGCCTTGTGGTCCGGCCAGACTATAGGCAGGACCTTGTCCTTGTCCATGCCTAGTTCCTGATTATTTGTAAATGCTCAGTCCAAAGTGTGGTTTGCCTGATGAGTGGGTTCCTCTATTAACTGCTTAAAGTCAAAGCTATTGAAATGATCCACCAAATGATCTGTGTCAGAGTTGTTTGTGAGATATAGATGAAAGTTGAAATCACCCACAATCGTGAAGGTAGAATAATTTACAAATGATTCCATGAAGTCCTGAATCTTTCAGATAAAGTTGCCCCTGGGGCCTGCTGGTCGGTAGATCAGTAATCCCTGAAAAGTGTATGTGTTGTTTGATTTCAAACTGAAGCTAAATGCTTCACATTCTGGATGAGGGATGGGCTGAAAGTTTGCTTTGATCGAGTTGTGATAAACGATCACAATTGTACTTGGTCCAGTCTTTCGATATTATAGCCCATTGGAATAGCAATTTTGAGTTCTGGGTCTGAGGAGCTATCAGCCCAGGTCTCTGTAAGAAATATGATGTACTGTTTATGTTGGGTCATAAAATCAGCAAATTCATATTGGTTTTTGATAAGGCACCTCGTATTAAGTACTACACAGAAAACCCCCTCCCGCATTCTGCCTTTCAATTGTCCCTGCAGGGACTGTCAGAAAAGTAGCTTGACCTTGCTGGATGTAGGAGTCTTTGTTAAAAACAAAGTTACATGCTTGACATATATAGCAGTCTAAGTTGGTGCTCCAATTATGAGACAACCATAACTCCTCTACTATATTTAATTGAATTGGGAGTTTTGTTAACTACTGTTGTTACCAATGTGATGTATTTTTAAATGTCACCAGCACCTTCATGCACTTTCACTTTTTGTGTGAGCACTAGAACTATTACTATAAAAAGTATATGATATTACATTTATGCTGTTAATAAATGTGATGTCACTCCAAAACCTTGTGTCCCAGCATATATTGCGTAATCTGTCCCACCTGGACGTTATTGCATTGCTCCACTTGACTAACGCTGCTCTTAAATATTAGTAGCCTCAGCTACCTGAGGACCGGTTTTGGCCTCCTTCAGACCTTTGTTCTTCTCACTACCTTAACTACCCCAGGTCATAATACTGGGGTCCGCTTGTTCTTTGAACATAGACCAATTATGAGTATGACAGAGATTGGGCTTGCCAGCAGTACGTAGTGCCAGAAGAGCTTCTCTAGTATACCTTGCAGAAGGGGCAGGGGGCCTGGCGCAGTCCAGGCGCGGACGGGCGCAGATGGGCTTGTCCTTTGCAGGGAATAAACTTGATCTGTTCCAAGAGGTCATGGTTGAGAGCTTGAATGGAATAGCTTGAAGATTGCAAAAAAGGATATGGAACAATGTAAGGAACAGCATGACAAAGGATGACTGGATAGCCCTGAATGACCTGCAACAAGACCAAAACCTAATAATTAAGGCTTCCAATAAAGGAGGCAATATTATGATAATGGATCATGGCAAGTATGTAGCAGAAGCCAACAGACAACTCAGGGTGAGACAACATTATGAGAAATTAGTTAAAGACCTGACTGCTGATTTTATTGCTGAATTTCTTCTAAAATTTAAGGCATGGCATGAGATTAGCCAGCTGGATGATGATGAATATGGCTAGCTTAAAAATGATCATCCAATAACACTGACCATATATTTTTTCCCATGGTACATAAGAACACTGAGAGCCCTCCCAGCCGACCAATTGTGAGCTCAATGACCTTTCTTTCAGAGAACACCACTAGATTCATTGACATTTTCTTGTTCCCCTATATACCGAAGTTCCTGGGGGTAGAACAAGGTGAGTTTGAAGATCAAGCTAATGAAATGTATGAAAGATTTAAAAGTAGAAGCAATCCAACCACAGTGTTAAATGATGCATTAAAAAGAGCAAGAGAGAAGAACAGAGAGGATCTTCTGGTGGCAAAAAAGAAAAATGATTCAAGAAACTTTCAATGATGGAGAAGAAATCAGATACATCATTGATTATAATATGTCTCATTATTACATTAAGAAATGTCTGAGGAACAACGGGAAGATTTTAAAATTGGATGAATCATTGAGGTTGATGCTACCGGAACACCCACACATTACTATTGGAAACGGCTCTTTCTGCAGGGTCACCCTCAAACTTTTTGCCTTCCTCCTCCCCTTTTAGCTATATTCATTTGTGCTGGCTTTAGAACTCTGGGCACGTTACCACTGTTAACCAGTGCTAAAGTGCATGTGCTCTCTGCCTAAAACTAGCTCATTGAGTTTCACTCAGCAGATTTCCACAGAGTTACCAAAAAACCCTGTCTAATTCCGCAGAGTTGCGCAACCGGGCTGAGAATTGCTAACACAGTTACTGAACGAGGCAACTAACAGGCAAAGCAAACTTCCCCTACACAGTAGCACTACCGGCTCATTTACAAAGCTTCAGTGAACTTCACTGAGTGAATCAGAATGGGGCCAAATCTACCTGCACATCTGCAGAAGCACCAAGCACATACCTGGGAGGATAAGGGAGAGACGACGCTGCATTACTAGAAGGAACACCAATAATTGTAGGACATCGGCTTGGTGGAGGACCTAGAGGGAGATAATGCTGTTGTCCCCTCCAGCTAAAACCTGCTGTCACTACTCCCCAGACTCACAAGTTCTAACTGCCACGCTGTTCCAAAGTTGTGAAGTTAGGTCATGGTGTGTAATGTATATTGCTCACTTATGCATCATTCACATGAGAGCCCTTCAAACCCTTATACACAGTGTCCACACCAGTGTGCAGTACTCACATAAGATGTTCAAATGACAACCCAGGTATACATATCCTGAGTGCGCTGGTCAGCCCTCCCACTCCTGCTGCAGCAGTCTACAGTGCCACCCTGCCCGTCTCTTTCACCAGCAACACCTCCTTGCTCTGTTCTTCACCGGACTGTAACTGCAATGACACCACCTCCGTCACCCCGTGCCATCAGGCCCAAATGGTTTCCAGCAACATCACACCAAGGAAGGGTGCGTGAAACACCACACACAGCGTGCTGATGATGTCAGTTAGCCTATCAGCACCTTTTGGACTTGCCAGGCTCATGAAAAAGGCCACTGTGCTCCAGAAATACACCCTAAAACTGGCCTTAAAAAGGGTATGATGGGTGAGCGGAGCACGAACCGGGTAAAATCCATTCCACCGGCAGTCAGCTGAGTTTTCGCTGAACTCTGCTCTCCAAGCGGAGCCCGGATAGGCAAACACTCTGTGAATTCCATCGGCATAGTGGAGTTTAGTGCTCAAGCCTACCACCCACCCTTACCTAAAACATAGTAACATTGGCTTATCCACAATTTACATATTTAATTCACTTATACTCCCTAGTAAAGTGCACTACAGGGTGCCCAGGGCCTGTAAATGAAATGGCACTAGTGGGCTTGCAGCACTGATTGTGTCACTCACTTAGGTAGCCCTTTAAACATGTCTCAGGCCTGCCCTTGCAGCATGTGTGTGCAGTTTTTAACTGTAATGTCAACCTGGCACGGTAACCCTCTTGCCAGGCCCAAACCTTCCTTTTTAATACATATAAGTCAGGCCCTGGATAGCCCATTGGCAGGGTGCAGTGTATTTTAAAAGTAGGACATGTACTTTTAAGTTTTACATGTCCACATAGTGAAAAACTCCTAAATTTGTTTTTCAATACTGCAAGCCCTTTCTCTCCCATAGGATAACATTGGGATTACCTTATTATAATTTATAATTGTAATTTCCAGTTGGGAAGAGATTGGGCCCCCAAGATCGGTGTCTCTGGAATCGCAATTTAGAATCACAGCTTATGGTGAAGTTGGATTTTAAATTGTAAGAAATTTTAGAAAGTTGGCATTTTCTTACTTTAGTCATTTGGTGCCTGCTGCCTGTCTCTGAATACACTTCCAGGGTGGCTGACAGGTGGACATTGTGCATTCACTCTAGCCAGCCACACACAATTGGAGCTTAGGTGTGACTTGATGGGCCTTAATGGGCCATTATCTGGCTTGATGGGGGGAGGAGCTCAACACTGCCTCACTTACAGCTGAGTGGACTGTGTCTTGTCCAAACACAATAGGGCTTTATTACCCTGCATTTTTACTCCAGCCAGCTTGGAGTAAGGAAAGGGGAGGTAGGGCATCGGTACACTTCAAAGGCATGCCTCTAGAAGCTTCTCCCCACTTCAAAGCCACAACCATGTATAAAGGAAGGACCTCAGACACCACCCATTCAATGCCCTTCTGGACCTGTGGATACTCTGCCAGGAAGAAGTACTTCTGTGCTGCTTCGAGGACTGCCACTCAGCTGGATTGTTAGTCTCCTGGACTCCTGCTTTGCTGCAATGACCTGCTGCCTGCTGTCCTCTTGCCTGGGAGCGAGTAGGACTGGACTTGCATCTCTACATTCCAAAACCTAAGTGACTCCAAGGGCTTGCTGCCTTCCCTCTGGTTCTAAGTCTCAGAGACATCACAAACCTCAACCCATCTTGCTACAGCACCTGAACTTTGCTTGCTGCAAGTGTTGCACTGCCAAGTTGTGCCAACCCAGTCCTGGGCCCTTGGAAGTTGGTACAAAGTACTGCTACAACCAGAACCCATGCATGCTCACTAGAACTGGCGCATATTCACCTGTATGTGGGTTGGAACCTGCGCAGTGCACCCAGAACCATCACATCACCATCGGATCCACCGCATCACCGCCACTGCAGAGAGACAATCAACGCATCTCATTGACTGTGTTGAGAAACCCAGTGCATCGGTTTCACAACCATCGCATCTTGGAACCGGCGCTTCCTCTTCAGAACCGGCGAATCGCCATCATTGCATAGACAAAATCGACACATCACTTGACTGCACCCCGCATCTTCGTGTTGCGACAAGGATCAAGGTACTCTTGTTCAACAGACCTTGTATGGTCCCTGTATCCGGCATGTGCTCCATGGAGGTTTGCCTGAACTTTTGACTTTGTCCCGGTCCGGCACAACCAGATTTTCCAATAGGCGCTAATTGCTTCTAAACAATAGTTTTGCATTTATCCTTGAAAAATTCATATCTCAACTCCTACTCATTGGTACAATCAATCAATCAATCAGCTTTACTTCGACAATACTTGTCACAAAAGCACCATTACAATTTTTTTTTAAATATTATGATAAAAGAATAAAAATAAAATTCATTCTTACATGTACAAGTGGAAGTGGGATGTCGCCTCATCACAGTACAAGTAAGCCTAGTACATTTCATAATAACAACATGATATGTAAATAGATAAGATATGGGGGATTTAAAATAACAGTCGCTAGCCTTTACATAAAAAATAGGGTACTGATTTCACATCATAGGCATAGTGCATTTGATAATAGCAACACATGTAAATAGATAAGATATGGGGGAGTTAAAATAACAGTTGCTAGCCTTTACATAAAAATGGGGTTCTGATTTCACATCATATGCAGTGCAAAATTCCTCATTATTGCACAATCAAGCACAACGATTTTGATTTGAATGCAAAGAATGAAACCCTTACTGTTGTGCTTTATGGGGCAACAATTTTGACCCTATGATCCGCATCCAACTTAAAAACTTAGCAACAGGAATTACATATTGAAGGGAGGGGTTTGTACATAAAACCTGCAGGGCAACATTGCAACATCTGGTGCCTTAGTTCTTGCTAGTCAGCAAGAGCCATTTCTTACGTGGGGCTGTATAGGCTGGACAGACAAACAACACATGAGAATAGGTTTCAATGTGGTATGGACAATGTGGACATTTGTTATCACCAGTTGCGGACCATTTGGAGGTGAATGATTTTAGTGGAAGAGAGCCTACTCGAAATTGGAGGTAGAGTTTCCGATCAAATGGTTTCAGAATTGCGTCCCAGTAGGGCTCAGGATTTGGGCAGGGTTTGAATTCTAAAAATCTCCCTGTCATTGTGGTGCTATCGCATGTACTAATGGTATTATGGACAACCATTCCCCAATAGCATTCCTTCATTAGTTCTTTAGTGGGGAACTGAGTGCTATGTGTTTTTTCCCATAAGTGCAGCATTCCCATGTTAGATAAGATACCTTTAATGTCGAATAACCAACTAATTCTAAGGGAGCGATAAGCCTCAATGACATCCTTGAGTGCGTTGGCATAAATAGCCAGCTCAGGGGTGGACCATATTCTGCGCCAATATAAAATAGGGCGTAGTCTGGCTATATCTTCTAGTGATTTCCTTCCCAGATCGCTAAGCAAGGGTGTCACAGGAGTGCTTTGCGGTAGGTTGATTATCGTTTGGAGAAACCTATTCTCTGCTGTGGTAAGCTGTGTCGTTTTCTCGAAGCCCCATAATTACGGCCCATATAAGACCGAGCTCACCACTTTAGCATTGTAGATCTGCAATACTGGACTAACAGGTTTCGTCAGAGAAGTTTTAAATTCATTGTTTAGTACGCCTGCTAAAATTGGATGAATCATTGAGGTTGATGCTACCGGAACACCCACACATTACTATTCGAAACAGCTCTTTCTGCAGGGTCACCTCAAACTTTTTGCCTTCCTCCTCCCCTTTTAGCTATATTCATTTGTGCTGGCTTTAGGACTCTGGGCACGTTACCACTGTTAACCAGTGCTAAAGTGCATGTGCTCTCTGCCTAAAACTAGCTCATTGAGTTTCACTCAGCAGATTTCCACAGAGTTACCAAAAACCCTGTCAAATTCCGCAGAGTTGCGCAACCGGGCTGAGAATTGCTAACACAGTTACTGAACGAGGCAACTAACAGGTAAAGCAAACTTCCCCTACACAGTGGCACTACCGGCTCATTTACAAAGCTTCAGTGAACTTCACTGAGTGAATCAGAATGGGGCCAAATCTACCTGCACATCTGCAGAAGCACCAAGCACATACCTGGGAGGATAAGGGAGAGACGACGATGCATTACTAGAAGGAACACCAATAATTGTAGGACATCGGCTTGGTGGAGGACCTAGAGGGAGATAATGCTGTTGTCCCCTCCAGCTAAAACCTGCTGTCACTACTCCCCAGACTCACAAGTTCTAACTGCCATGCTGTTCCGAAGTTGTGAAGTTAGGTCATGGTGTGTAATGTATATTGCTCACTTATGCATCATTCACATGAGAGCCCTTCAAACCCTTATACACAGTGTCCACACCAGTGTGCAGTACTCGCACAAGATGTTCAAATGACAACCCAGGTATACATATCCTGAGTGCGCTGGTCAGCCCTCCCACTCCTGCTGCAGCAGTCTACAGTGCCACCCTGCCCGTCTCTTTCACCAGCAACACCTCCTTGCTCTGTTCTTCACCGGACTGTGACCGCAATGACACCACCTCCGTCACCCCGTGCCATCAGGCCCAAATGGTTTCCAGCAACACCACACCAAGGAAGGGTGCGTGAAACACCACACACAGCATGCTGATGATGTCAGTTAGCCTATCAGCACCTTTTGGATTTGCCAGGCTCATGAGAAAGGCCGCTGTGCTCCAGAAATACGCCCTAAAACTGGCATTAAAAAGGGTATGATGGGTGAGCGGGAGCACGAACCGGGTAAAATCCATTCCACCGGCAGTCAGCTGAGTTTTCGCTGAACTCTGCTCTCCAAGCGGAGCCCGGATAGGCAAAAACTCTGTGAATTCCATCGGCATAGTGGAGTTTAGTGAACAAGCCTACCACCCACCCTTACCTAAAACATAGTAACATTGGCTTATCCACAATTTACATATTTAATTCACTTATACTCCCTAGTAAAGTGCACTACTGGGTGCCGAGGGCCTGTAAATGAAATGGCACTAGTGGGCTTGCAGCACTGATTGTGTCACTCACTTAGGTAGCCCTTTAAACATGTCTCAGGCCTGCCCTTGCAGCATGTGTGTGAAGTTTTAAACTGCAAGGTCAACCTGGCAAGGTAACCCTTTGCCAGGCCCAAACCTTCCTTTTTAATACATATAAGTCAGGCCCTGGATAGCCCATTGGCAGGGTGCAGTGTATTTTAAAAGTAGGACATGTACTTTTAAGTTTTACATGTCCACATAGTGAAAAACTCCTAAATTTGTTTTTCAATACTGCAAGCCCTTTCTCTCCCATAGGATAACATTGGGATTACCTTATTATAATTTATAATTGTAATTTCCAGTTGGGAAGAGATTGGGCCCCCAAGATCGGTGTCTCTGGAATCGCAATTTAGAATCACAGATTATGGTGAAGTTGGATTTTAAATTGTAAGAAATTTTAGAAAGTTGGCATTTTCTTACTTTAGTCATTTGGTGCCTGCTGCCTGTCTCTGAATACACTTCCAGGGTGGCTGACAGGTGGACATTGTGCATTCACTCTAGCCAGCCACACACAATTGGAGCTTAGGTGTGACTTGATGGGCCTTAATGGGCCATTATCTGGCTTGATGGGGAGGAGCTCAACACTGCCTCACTTACAGCTGAATGGACTGTGTCTTGTCCAAACACAATAGGGCTTTATTACCCTGCATTTTTACTCCAGCCAGCTTGGAGTAAGTACAGGGAGGTACGGCATCGGTACACTTCAAAGGCATGCCTCTAGAAGCTTCTCCCACTTCAAAGCCACAACCATGTATAAAGGAAGGACCTCAGACACCACCCATTCAATGCACTTCTGGACCTGTGGATACTCTGCCAGGAAGAAGTACTTCTGTGCTGCTACGAGGACTGCCACTCAGCTGGATTGTTAGTCTCCTGGACTCCTGCTTTGCTGCAATGACCTGCTGCCTGCTGTCCTCTTGCCTGGGAGCGAGTAGGACTGGACTTGCATCTCTACATTCCAAAACCTAAGTGACTCCAAGGGCTTGCTGCCTTCCCTCTGGTTCTAAGTCTCAGAGACATCACAAACCTCAACCCATCTTGCTACAGCACCTGAACTTTGCTTGCTGCAAGTGTTGCACTGCCAAGTTGTGCCAACCCAGTCCTGGGCCCTTGGAAGTTGGTACAAAGTACTGCTACAACCAGAACCCATGCATGCTCACTAGAACTGGCGCATATTCACCTGTATGTGGGTTGGAACCTGCGCAGTGCACCCAGAACCATCACATCACCATCGGATCCACCGCATCACCGCCACTGCAGAGAGACAATCAACGCATCTCATTGACTGTGTTGAGAAACCCAGTGCATCGGTTTCACAACCATCGCATCTTGGAACCGGCGCTTCCTCTTCAGAACCGGCGCATCGCCATCATTGCATAGACAAAATCGACACATCACTTGACTGCACCCCGCATCTTCGTGTTGCGACAAGGATCAAGGTACTCTTGTTCAACAGACCTTGTATGGTCCCTGTATCCGGCATGTGCTCCATGGAGGTTTGCCTGAACTTTTGACTTTGTCCCGGTCCGGCACAACCAGATTTTCCAATAGGCGCTAATTGCTTCTAAACAATAGTTTTGCATTTATCCTTGAAAAATTCATATCTCAACTCCTACTCATTGGTACAATCAATCAATCAATCAGCTTTACTTCGACAATACTTGTCACAAAAGCACCATTACAATTTTTTTAAATATTATGATAAAAGAATAAAAATAAAATTCATTCTTACATGTACAAGTGGAAGTGGGATGTCGCCTCATCACAGTACAAGTAAGCCTAGTACATTTCATAATAACAACATGATATGTAAATAGATAAGATATGGGGGATTTAAAATAACAGTCGCTAGCCTTTACATAAAAAATAGGGTACTGATTTCACATCATAGGCATAGTGCATTTGATAATAGCAACACATGTAAATAGATAAGATATGGGGGAGTTAAAATAACAGTTGCTAGCCTTTACATAAAAATGGGGTTCTGATTTCACATCATATGCAGTGCAAAATTCCTCATTATTGCACAATCAAGCACAACGATTTTGATTTGAATGCAAAGAATGAAACCCTTACTGTTGTGCTTTATGGGGCAACAATTTTGACCCTATGATCCGCATCCAACTTAAAAACTTAGCAACAGGAATTACATATTGAAGGGAGGGGTTTGTACATAAAACCTGCAGGGCAACATTGCAACATCTGGTGCCTTAGTTCTTGCTAGTCAGCAAGAGCCATTTCTTACGTGGGGCTGTATAGGCTGGACAGACAAACAACACATGAGAATAGGTTTCAATGTGGTATGGACAATGTGGACATTTGTTATCACCAGTTGCGGACCATTTGGAGGTGAATGATTTTAGTGGAAGAGAGCCTACTCGAAATTGGAGGTAGAGTTTCCGATCAAATGGTTTCAGAATTGCGTCCCAGTAGGGCTCAGGATTTGGGCAGGGTTTGAATTCTAAAAATCTCCCTGTCATTGTGGTGCTATCGCATGTACTAATGGTATTATGGACAACCATTCCCCAATAGCATTCCTTCATTAGTTCTTTAGTGGGGAACTGAGTGCTATGTGTTTTTTCCCATAAGTGCAGCATTCCCATGTTAGATAAGATACCTTTAATGTCGAATAACCAACTAATTCTAAGGGAGCGATAAGCCTCAATGACATCCTTGAGTGCGTTGGCATAAATAGCCAGCTCAGGGGTGGACCATATTCTGCGCCAATATAAAATAGGGCGTAGTCTGGCTATATCTTCTAGTGATTTCCTTCCCAGATCGCTAAGCAAGGGTGTCACAGGAGTGCTTTGCGGTAGGTTGATTATCGTTTGGAGAAACCTATTCTCTGCTGTGGTAAGCTGTGTCGTTTTCTCGAAGCCCCATAATTACGGCCCATATAAGACCGAGGTCACCACTTTAGCATTGTAGATCTGCAATACTGGACTAACAGGTTTCGTCAGAGAAGTTTTAAATTCATTGTTTAGTACGCCTGCTAAAATTGGATGAATCATTGAGGTTGATGCTACCGGAACACCCACACATTACTATTCGAAACAGCTCTTTCTGCAGGGTCACCCTCAAACTTTTTGCCTTCCTCCTCCCCTTTTAGCTATATTCATTTGTGCTGGCTTTAGGACTCTGGGCACGTTACCACTGTTAACCAGTGCTAAAGTGCATGTGCTCTCTGCCTAAAACTAGCTCATTGAGTTTCACTCAGCAGATTTCCACAGAGTTACCAAAAAACCCTGTCAAATTCCGCAGAGTTGCGCAACCGGGCTGAGAATTGCTAACACAGTTACTGAACGAGGCAACTAACAGGTAAAGCAAACTTCCCCTACACAGTGGCACTACCGGCTCATTTACAAAGCTTCAGTGAACTTCACTGAGTGAATCAGAATGGGGCCAAATCTACCTGCACATCTGCAGAAGCACCAAGCACATACCTGGGAGGATAAGGGAGAGACGACGATGCATTACTAGAAGGAACACCAATAATTGTAGGACATCGGCTTGGTGGAGGACCTAGAGGGAGATAATGCTGTTGTCCCCTCCAGCTAAAACCTGCTGTCACTACTCCCCAGACTCACAAGTTCTAACTGCCATGCTGTTCCGAAGTTGTGAAGTTAGGTCATGGTGTGTAATGTATATTGCTCACTTATGCATCATTCACATGAGAGCCCTTCAAACCCTTATACACAGTGTCCACACCAGTGTGCAGTACTCGCACAAGATGTTCAAATGACAACCCAGGAATACATATCCTGAGTGCGCTGGTCAGCCCTCCCACTCCTGCTGCAGCAGTCTACAGTGCCACCCTGCCCGTCTCTTTCACCAGCAACTCCTCCTTGCTCTGTTCTTCACCGGACTGTGACCGCAATGACACCACCTCCGTCACCCCGTGCCATCAGGCCCAAATGGTTTCCAGCAACACCACACCAAGGAAGGGTGCGTGAAACACCACACACAGCATGCTGATGATGTCAGTTAGCCTATCAGCACCTTTTGGATTTGCCAGGCTCATGAGAAAGGCCGCTGTGCTCCAGAAATACGCCCTAAAACTGGCATTAAAAAGGGTATGATGGGTGAGCGGGAGCACGAACTGGGTAAAATCCATTCCACCGGCAGTCAGCTGAGTTTTCGCTGAACTCTGCTCTCCAAGCGGAGCCCGGATAGGCAAAAACTCTGTGAATTCCATCGGCATAGTGGAGTTTAGTGAACAAGCCTACCACCCACCCTTACCTAAAACATAGTAACATTGGCTTATCCACAATTTACATATTTAATTCACTTATACTCCCTAGTAAAGTGCACTACTGGGTGCCGAGGGCCTGTAAATGAAATGGCACTAGTGGGCTTGCAGCACTGATTGTGTCACTCACTTAGGTAGCCCTTTAAACATGTCTCAGGCCTGCCCTTGCAGCATGTGTGTGAAGTTTTAAACTGCAAGGTCAACCTGGCAAGGTAACCCTTTTGCCAGGCCCAAACCTTCCTTTTTAATACATATAAGTCAGGCCCTGGATAGCCCATTGGCAGGGTGCAGTGTATTTTAAAAGTAGGACATGTACTTTTAAGTTTTACATGTCCACATAGTGAAAAACTCCTAAATTTGTTTTTCAATACTGCAAGCCCTTTCTCTCCCATAGGATAACATTGGGATTACCTTATTATAATTTATAATTGTAATTTCCAGTTGGGAAGAGATTGGGCCCCCAAGATCGGTGTCTCTGGAATCGCAATTTAGAATCACAGATTATGGTGAAGTTGGATTTTAAATTGTAAGAAATTTTAGAAAGTTGGCATTTTCTTACTTTAGTCATTTGGTGCCTGCTGCCTGTCTCTGAATACACTTCCAGGGTGGCTGACAGGTGGACATTGTGCATTCACTCTAGCCAGCCACACACAATTGGAGCTTAGGTGTGACTTGATGGGCCTTAATGGGCCATTATCTGGCTTGATGGGGGAGGAGCTCAACACTGCCTCACTTACAGCTGAATGGACTGTGTCTTGTCCAAACACAATAGGGCTTTATTACCCTGCATTTTTACTCCAGCCAGCTTGGAGTAAGTACAGGGGAGGTACGGCATCGGTACACTTCAAAGGCATGCCTCTAGAAGCTTCTCCCCACTTCAAAGCCACAACCATGTATAAAGGAAGGACCTCAGACACCACCCATTCAATGCACTTCTGGACCTGTGGATACTCTGCCAGGAAGAAGTACTTCTGTGCTGCTACGAGGACTGCCACTCAGCTGGATTGTTAGTCTCCTGGACTCCTGCTTTGCTGCGATGACCTGCTGCCTGCTGTCCTCTTGCCTGGGAGCGAGTAGGACTGGACTTGCATCTCTACATTCCAAAACCTAAGTGACTCCAAGGGCTTGCTGCCCTCCCTCTGGTTCTAAGTCTCAGAGACATCAAAAACCTCAACCCATCTTGCTACAGCACCTGAACTTTGCTTGCTGCAAGTGTTGCACTGCCAAGTTGTGCCAACCCAGTCCTGGGCCCTTGGAAGTTGGTACAAAGTACTGCTACAACCAGAACCCATGCATGCTCACTAGAACTGGCGCATATTCACCTGTAAGTGGGTTGGAACCTGCGCAGTGCACCCAGAACCATCACATCACCATCGGATCCACCGCATCACCGCCACTGCAGAGAGACAATCGACGCATCTCATTGACTGTGTTGAGAAACCCAGTGCATCGGTTTCACAACCATCGCATCTTGGAACCGGCGCTTCCTCTTCAGAACTGGCGCATCGCCATCATTGCATAGACAAAATCAACAGATCACTTGACTGCACCCCGCATCTTCGTGTTGCGACAAGGATCAAGGTACTCTTGTTCAACAGACCTTGTGTGGTCCCTGTATCCGGCACGTGCTCCATGGAGGTTTGCCTGAACTTTTGACTTTGTCCCGGTCTGGCACAACCAGATTTCCCAATAGGCGCTAATTGCTTCTAAACAATAGTGTTGCATTTATCCTTGAAAAATTCATATCTCAACTCCTACTCATTGGTACAATCAATCAATCAATCAGCTTTACTTTGACAATACTTGTCATAAAAGCACCATTACAATTTTTTTTTAAATATTATGATAAAAGAATAAAAATAAAATTTATTCTTACATGTACAAGTGGAAGTGGGATGTCGCCTCATCACAGTACAAGTAAGCCTAGTACATTTCATAATAACAACATGATATGTAAATAGATAAGATATGGGGGATTTAAAAACAGTCGCTAGCCTTTACATAAAAAATAGGGTACTGATTTCACATCATAGGCATAGTGCATTTGATAAAAGCAACACATGTAAATAGATAAGATATGGGGGATTTAAAATAGCAGTTGCTAGCCTTTACATAAAAATGGGGTTCTGATTTCACATCATATGCAGTGCAAAATTCCTCATTATTGCACAATCAAGCACAACGATTTTGATTTGAATGCAAAGAATGAAACCCTTACTGTTGTGCTTTATGGGGCAACAATTTTGACCCTATGAGCCGCATCCAACTTAAAAACTTAGCAACAGGAATTATATATTGAAGGGAGGGGTTTGTACATAAAACCTGCAGGGCAACATTGCAACATCTGGTGCCTAAGTTCTTGCTAGTCAGCAAGAGCCATTTCTTACGTGGGGCTGTATAGGCTGGACAGACAAACAACACATGAGAATAGGTTTCAATGTGGTATGGACAATGTGGACATTTGTTATCACCAGTTGCGGACCATTTGGAGGTGAATGATTTTAGTGGAAGAGAGCCTACTCAAAATTGGAGGTAGAGTTTCCGATCAAATGGTTTCAGAATTGCGTCCCAGTAGGGCTCAGGATTTGGGCAGGGTTTGAATTCTAAAAATCTCCCTGTCATTGTGGTGCTATCGCATGTACTAATGGTATTATGGACAACCATTCCCCAATAGCATTCCTTCATTAGTTCTTTAGTGGGGAACTGAGTGCTATGTGTTTTTTCCCATAAGTGCAGCATTCCCATGTTAGATAAGATACCTTTAATGTCGAATAACCAACTAATTCTAAGGGAGCGATCAGCCTCAATGACATCCTTGAGTGCGTTGGCATAAATAGCCAGCTCAGGGGTGGACCATATTCTGCGCCAATATAAAATAGGGCGTAGTCTGGCTATATCTTCTAGTGATTTCCTTCCCAGATCGCTAAGCAAGGGTGTCACAGGAGTGCTTTGCTGTAGGTTGGTTATCGTTCGGAGAAACCTATTCTCTGCTGTGGTAAGCTGTGTCATTTTCTCGAAGCCCCATAATTACGGCCCATATAAGACCGAGCTCACCACTTTAGCATTGTAGATCTGCAATACTGGACTAACAGGTTTCAGTCAGAGAAGTTTTAAATTCATTGTTTAGTACGCCTGCTAGCTGTCGGTTTTTCAATGCCATAGTTTCGATGTTTGGCCTCCAACTCATTCTTTTTTCCAGCACAATACCTAAGTATGTAAATGAGTCTACCTGTTCAAGGGGCATCCCTTCTAAATCAATTTTGCCCCTAAAAGATCTATGCTGATTAAAAACCATAATTTTTTGGGGTTTTGGTTGTATTAATTTCTAGCCCATAAATACTGCAGAAATCCTCAAATCTGGCTACGTACACTGCAGCCCGCTGGGAGTTTTTGAAATAATGAGCGTGTCGTCAGCAAACATGGGGATCGGGGTCTTAGAACCTGCTAGTACCGGGGCGTCTGTAGTCAGTGCAGATAAAAATGGAATGGCTCCGTTTATGAATAAGGAAAATAATGTGGGGGCCATTACGCACCCTTGGCGCACCCCCTTATCTACCGGGAAGGGATCAGTTATGTTACCCTGTAGGCCCCAACGAATTTGTGCAAAATTATTCTCGTGTAGTTGAACAATAAGAGATAACAGATTCATGGGCATACCCATCTTCATAAGAACCAACCATAGCTTGTTGCATGAGACTAGGTCGAAGGCTGATTTTGTATCTACAAAAGCAGCATAAATGCTGCGCTTGTCTATCACAACAGTCCACCAATAGATTAACAAAAAGCGTAAGACTTGGTCAATTGTACTGACATGTGCTCGAATGGCCGCCTGAAAAGGGGTTAAGATGTCATTGGCATCTATCCAATCCTGAATCTTCGCCAGGACTAGGGGAGCCACCACCTTTTGTATAGAGTCTATGAGGCTTATGAGCCTATAGTTCCCTGGCATGGACCTATCCCCTCTTTTGTAGATGGTATGATCTCCGCACCCCTCCAGGATTCTGGGATGGGAGCGCCACGGGCAATGGCATTTGCTAACAACATAATATACCTGGCCCACTTCACCTTGTCATGTAGAAAAACATCAGCTGGGGTACTATCAATACCTGGGGCTCTCCCCCCCGTGATTGCACTAAGGGCAGCTCTGGCTTGGACTAGATCAAAGACCAATTCAGATGAATGTTGAGCAATATCAGGCAACTCACAATCATGCTCATCATTTTTGGCATATTGTTTTGCAAAATGTTTGACCCAAGCATCAGGAGGTACATGGTTTTGCAGAGGATGGGAGAGGCCTCCCCTGCCCCATTTCACTAATTTCCAAAAGTGATGGAGATTATTAGATGCACATGCCAATTTAAGGTCTAGCTATCTGTTTTCATCCCACTTCTTTTTAGCGCTGGCCTGCATTATCTTATTATGTATCCTCGCCTTTTTAATACTGCTAGATTTTTTTGATCTGATAGCCTCCGCTAAAATCCTGCGTGATTTCTTGCATTCTTTGTTATAGCAGTGGTGCTGTGCCTTGACCGAGTTTGCTTTAACGCTGTGAGGTCTAATGAAGTAGGATCGTATTTTATCAAAGAAATCATTATGCGCGATTGTAATAGCATCATGTGACTTTGAGGAGGGCAGGAGCGCCTCCATTTCTGCAGTCGCATTCTCAACATCCCTTATTATATTAGACAATATGTCAGGTTTTTCCATTATCTTTGACCATTTGACTCATCGGATATCATTGGAAGTTAGCAGAGCTCTAGTGGATGTTAAAGTGGGGGAATTTACTAACTCTTTTGGTTTCTCAAATTCAAAGATTGAGCTCAATGGGTTATGATTCCTCTCAACTCTCTATTACAGCCATATCACTAAATATTGGCCACAGTTTTAAATCAATTAAGAGCTAGTCAATGCAACTTGAGTAGTGATGTCCGTTGTTATATGTAGTGGCCCCTATCAGAGTTGGATCTACCATTGGCTGCCCTTACACCTCTTCCCAGACAGATAGCTTTGAGTTGGATAGCCGCCTCTGTCCATCTTTTAATTGGTGTTAGTTCGAGACCAGGTATACCCCAGGGTGCATCTTATTCCCTGCTTGATTGTTATCATCGCTATCAAGTGGCTTAAAGGTTGCATTGAAATCCCAGGCTACTATTACTGAGGCTGCGCCTGGTTGTTTATCTAGCAGCTCGTCTAGAGCTATAATGGTAGCAGACCTTTGCCCACCTCTCAGTCCTCTTGCATAGACATTGTAGATGTCAATATTGCCATCTGGAGTATTCAACAGACGCATGGTAAGAATTGTAAAGGCTGTGTCTTGTCTAACCCAGATTGTTAACCCCCCCCCCCGATGGTCGACCCTTACTTACTATGTAATAGCTGAAATAGTGGGACAACAGACCAGGTGTCCTGGAATATGCAGATGTTATGCAGGTCCACAAAGCTATTCCATTAGGGGAACCACCCTTAGATTTTAACCCTGCAATATTTCAGGACATTAATGATAATTGATATGAGACAGGGTACGACTCTAATTTTTCTTTAGCCCTGTGGGGTGCCACACTAGAATTTAAGTTCTGTTGGCTCATAGTTGTAGTTATGTGACCGTCTCCGGGAGTGAGTTTACTGGTGGGTATAGATCGCTAACCCTACCAGTACATGCAGGTAGCACGACCTGACTATGCACTAGGGAGGGTATCTCTGAATATCAATCTAACTCCCTTGTTGGTGTCGTCACTATGGGAAGAGATGGTAGGTGAGGTGGTCAATGTGGTTGTTTCAGGCAATTTATACTTAAATCGAATTCTGGTTTTAACTAAGTGGAGAGTACGAGAGTCAAAAGCCACTAAGTTATTGACTAGATCTCGGTGTGAGAGAGTTAGTGCAATAGAATCAAAGAGAGCTCCCTGGAGGGAGCATCTCTTTGCCCCTAATATGTCATCCCTTATTATCGATGACAGCCCCTCACATGTCGTATCCAATGAGTGCATTTGTTTATTAAGTAGCCCTCATCTTCATAGGTCGACTGAGGCGGAAGTTTAGGTATATTTATTAGGTGCACTATGCATCTTGTGTCTGGTAACCTCGCTACTTCATGTTGAGCTTGCTTCAAGTGTGCCTGTATGGGAGTCGATCTGGCTAAGAGCCCTGTGGCTGCAATCTGATTTACAGAGTGACGATGACCTACGTGTTTTTGAGCTACCCAACTAGAGTTGGTGTTAGTGGATTGTAGATGATCTGATGCACTTCGCACTGTCGGATGGTCCCTGCATACCACATTCGGGGTTTGCCGAGGGCGCACTTAGTCACCCCGCAAGTTTGTCTTTCAGAGTGGATCTCCCTTCGATCACTAGGTTTGAGGCCCCCCAACGGGTATTTAATGTGGTGAACATCAGAGAGTACTTTGTTTAATGCATCAGAGAGGCTACTAACCATTATTTTGAGTGTACCAATTTCCTATGCAATGGCGATAATCTGTGGTTTAAAATTCTTTAAGTTTGGACCCTCAATTTTTGCATCCATGATTGGTTGTCGCAGTGATTTGTCTATGTCAATGCGTGTGGCTGCTCTTAATGGAGAGGGCTTAGTGCTATTAAATCGATCATAAGTCAACAAGGACGGGGAATCTGTGTGAAGCAAATGATTTACGCTGTTCTCAATCCACAAAGTGCCTGTTTCCAATGCTGAGCATTCTATTTGGTGGGTAGGTATTGCGTTGTGTTCATTGGTCTCTATATTGTCCCTGGCCGCCTGCACACCTGAGATAGTTATGGTGCCCAAGGATTCTGATGGGTCTAGAGGGGTAAAAATCTATTCCTACATGGGAAGTCAGCAATGGTCGCAGGAGAGGCGCAATCTTTGCCAGACAGGTTTGTGCGAGGGACATCTGTAGCTTCCAAAATCTTTTTCTTACTTGTTACCCCCTTGAACATACTTGGAATATGCCCAGTTTTTACTGGGCTAACATGTGTATGGAAGGCATTGGTCTTTTTTGCACTATCAATGACAATAGGATCTAGGAGCCTCTCACATTCGAGCAATAAATTATCGATTCTATCCAGCACATACGCCCCTGCAGCCGGACTTGGATTGCAGGATTTATTTTTATTTTCTTCTTGCGGGCCCCTCCCAGCCCCCCTCGATTACTTTCCTCTTCCCCATTCCACCCCAATATCTGGAAAAAGGTGGGGAGAGGTCCTCCAACCCAGGGAGGAAGTGCAACTCACAGTGTTGCTTTAGGGGTGATCACCACGCCTCCCCCTCGTCATCAGCGCACGTGCCCAACAGCACCATGGGACAGGGAGTCCCACCAGGGTTGGTTGGAGTCCAGCTGGTAAGGCCCCAATGAGCGGCAAAGTGTCCCATGGCGTGGGGGGAGAGGCAGTGCTTTATGCGCGATCACCACGCCTCCCCCTCTCTGACAGCACGCGTGCCCAACAGCACCCTGGGACAGGGAGTCCCAACAGGGTTGGGTGGAGTCCAGCAGGTAAGGCCCCAATGAGCGGAAAAGCGTCCCGTGCCGCAGGGGAGAGGCAGCGCTTTATGCACAATCACCACACCTCCCCCTCACTGTCAGCACGCACGCCCCTGCAGCCGGACTTGGATTGCAGGATTTATTTTTGTTTTTCTTCTTGCGGGCCCCTCCCAGCCCTCACTCGATTACTTTCCTCTTCCCCATTCCACCCCAATATCTGGAAAAAGGTGGGGAGAGGTCCTCCAACCCAGGGAGGAAGTGCAACTCACAGTGTTGCTTTAGAGGTGATCACCACGCCTCCCCCTCGCCATCAGCCCATGTGCTCAACAGCACCCTGGGACAGGGAGTCCCACCAGGGTTGGTTGGAGTCCAGCAGGTAAGGCCCCAATGAGTGGCAAAGCGTCCCATGCCGCAGGGGGAGAGGCAGTGCTTTATGCGCGATCACCATGCCTCCCCCTCACTGTCAGCGCAAGTGCCCAACAGCACCCTGGGACAGGGAGTCCCACCAGGGTTGGGTGGAGTCCAGCAGGTAAGGCCCCAATGAGCGGCAAAGAGTCCTCATTGGATTTTTATCGTTTTGGTCTTGTTTCTGTTCAATAAATTAAGCTCTATTTTCTTATCCATGTGTGGCATATTTTTGTGTGGTGTTTGCACAAATACTTTACCTCTTAAGATAAGCCTGACTGCTATGTGCCAAGTTACCAGATGGTGAGCACAGGTTAATTTAGGATGTGTATCTGACTTACCCTGACTAGAATTTTGGTCCCTGCTTTGAGAGGGTGCGTACCTCTGACAACTAGAGACCCAATTTCTAACATTTACCTATATGAAAGTTTTTACACCCAGAGACTTATTAACAAGGAGCTTTATGATAAGTCACAAATCAGATGCATCCAGTTTTTTTTTTAAAGAGTTTTATATAGCGCGAACTGGACCCCAGACATCGGGAATCAGAGCGCTTTACATGAGCACCAGTTTTGTTACAGATGGACACATTCATTTTTGTTAGGCATGAGGAGATTAAGTGATTTGCACAGAATCACAGGATGTTGAGCGTCGTTGCCGAGACTCGAACCGGGTTCCCCAGCTTCGAGGTTGACCGCTCTAGCCTTAAGGCTACATCCTCTACCCAGTTGGTTGAAAATGAAAAGGAAGGGCTTTCGGATGTGTTCAAAATGTAAGGCATGCCTACATGGTTCCAGTAAGACATCATTTGAACTCCAGTATGGTGAAAGGAAAGAAATCAGGGAATGGATCCCCTGTGAAACCACATATGTGGTATATATAATTGAATGTGGGTGTGGATAAAAATATGTGGGAAGTACTGGAAATAAATGTACATAGCTAATTCTCCAACAGCTATGAGCTATCGTGAATAAGGGCTTCACCTATACAGTGGCCAAGCATATCTGGGAAGAACATGATGGAGCAAATCAAATTTGAGAATCTATGAGATTCAACATGTCATGAGGGAACCTAGAGGAAGTGATCTGGAATTACTGCTCAGAAGATCAGAATCGAAATGGATTATCCGAATGGGGAGAGAGATTCCATGGGGATTGAGCACAGATGCGGATCTCTGGGTCTTACTCCGACCCTGGCAGTCTGGGAAGCGCCGGTGCTTTTTGGCAGTCCGACTGACCACATACATGGCGGTCTGTATGCCGGATTATGATGCGGACAATGAGACTGCCTCCTGACTGCTGCCACCGCCCAGATCCGAGCTTCCATGGCGGCAGCGGTGGGGACAGCAGCGGTCAATTTTGGCCGTGCCAGCATGGGCACCGCTGTGGGAGGTATCACCTAACTTTTCATGGCAGAGACACCGCCACGAAAAGGTTGGCGGAAAGGTAGGTAAAGGGCCCCTGGGTGAATAAGCCCATGTTGTGCCCCCTTATGCCAGAAGGGTTGGTGCGTGCATGGTTTGCCATGCATGTCATGGTGCATGGAAATAGTGCGCCCAACTTGCAGGAGGCACAGCAGTGCGTCCGGCATTGGCTTCAGGCTCTCTCCTAGAGCCAAAGTTAGCCGCCACCGTGGCTACACTGCTGGCACACTGCCAGTGCCGTGGTGATCTCATAATGCAGAGATCAGGATGCCATCAGCTTGGCAGCGTGTTCCTGACTGCCGCTGCGGCGGGCTAGTGGTGTCACACCACCAGGGTCATAATCAGGCCATCTGTGTCCACCTTTAAAACCCCCTTTCTTGGAAAATCAGTTTATACTTTGTGAGGACATTGTATTGATATGATAGCATGTGGAAAATGTATATGTTGCACTATGACACATATACTTCCCTGACAAACGCCCCTATTACTGCCAATGCTCCTTATGATAATGGATATGCACTATATTGGAACACATTTTAGAGTGATTGATTTACACCTGCTCTATAGGTGTCTCTACCGTGTAATTGGCATGCAATTTGCTTTTATGCACCTTATTAGTCGAGTTTAGATTACAACAATGTACAGGTTATCCTTGATAGATGCATTTTACAGCAATTGATATGCAGTTTAATTCCATTGCACTTTACCATGATTGATGTGTATTTTACCTAGATATGTATATTTCTCACCTGAGGCTAGGAATGAAATTATGACTTACATAATAGGTTAAGTAGAATGAATAAAGCGCAGTCTATAATGACGTTTTTAGAGTAGTTTGCAATGAACAAAGTATAATGCAAATGCACTTTTCATTTAATGGATAATGGCTCTTTACTGAATGCCACGAATGGTTAAATACATGGGTAATGAAGTAATAGTATTTACTATTTATGTATTGGTTGTAAGTTTGAATGAACATCTATGAACTCAGTGAAGGAGGAATTTGCACCTAAAACAGAGGAAAATCTTAAAAATGGAGAGTTATGCACAAACCCTTATTAGCGATTACTTTCTTGGTGCTGCTATTGCTTTTAAATGCAGGATGTCCTTTCAAAATCTACAGGGTTGATCAAATGCTGTCTTGTGTGTAGGTGCTATGTGATTAATAGGGAATTATGCTTATAATTAAGGAAAATGTGAATACGTAATATTATTTGCAATGGGAAAGTACTGAACGGTTAAATGGAAGGCATACGGAGCGGATCGAAGAGAGATTTATTAATGGTAATGTTGGGGTGTCATAACCTAAGAGTGGGTACAACATGTGTTTTTGGTTAATATTTTTATTGTTTAAAAGCGTTATCTAGCAAATCACAGATAATAATGCAGGAGGCACAATTTTTATATTGTAAAGACAAGAAATGGTTCTTTACCTGATTGATGTGTTTCCACTTAATTGCTGTGTATGCTTTGTGTACATCTGAAATAGTGACCGCAGACCGCCTATTATCACACTTTCCCTCAGGACATATTATGGTTGATAATTTGTTATTTAACAAATCTGAAGAGTACAAAAGATCTTCAAAATGGTGGAGGGAGGGCGAAACCTGAGACAAGAACTTTGTGCAATCCAGTTGTTTTTACAAGGCGATAGGTAATGGATAACTTTCCCTTTAAACAGACACACTGCACACTTGACTCTATTGCCCAGTGTATGCATTAATGAAAAAAAAGGTTTTCACTGTAACTTGAATGTCGTGCTGCCTATTATTCTTGGCCTGTACTTCACATGAGGACTGTATGGATACCGTGGGTTCTGACGGTGAAGTAAAGGAGTGGTTTATATATGGTAGTAAATCTTAGTGGAATGTATTAAATGTACATTAGATTTCATTTATATATTAAAATACTAAACATTTACTACTTTAAACTTTATTTACATTAACAAAATCAATATTACTGTCTAAGGGGCCCATTACGATATCCGGCGTAAAAAAATCCGCCAGGCATGGAAGCGGCAAAAATCCGCCCGCACACACCGTCTGAACACCGACCACGCCATTACGATTACACAAACCGAAAACCGCCATCGGCGAAAAATCACACAAGATACCGCCCGCCATCGTCCGAGTCGGAGTCAAACCGCCCGCCACGGACAGAAACACGCACGACAACACAAAACCGCCCGCCCTCACGCCCGACACACCGCACGTGAGATTACGATCGCACCGCCATGAGCGCGGGAAAACTACAAATATACCGCCCGCCAGCGCAAACAACGCCGATGAGAACCGACACGGCAGAAGCCATGGCGCCCACGTCCCTGCACAGAAACCATCCGCTGACGATAACAATCGCACACAACATGGCCAACAAGTCCACACAGCAAGGCACGCACAAATACACAAGCACAGTACACATCCCGAAAACACCCCCCTGGACAAACAAAAACTACAAAGGCCAGAACCCCAGACACAACACACCTGAAAACAACAGACCATGAGGACACACCCACATAGGTAAGTACAAAAGCAGCACTCCCACAGACCACAACCCCTTGCAACATTGCAAACTAGAGAGGAGAGGAGAGGACACAGTGACACAGCAAGGACAGCAGCACACCACAGAAACGCACACATCACAACCACCACCACCACCACCACCAAACACCGGCACCACAAACCCCCTGCACATTACACAACACACACCACACCAGCACCACAAACACCATGGCACCACAAAGAATGCCCAAGTTCACGCCCATGGAGCTGACGGTCATGGTCGACGAGATCATCAAGGTGCACCCACAAATCTATGGGAACCTGGTCCAGCACACACCACTAGCCACCAGAAAGAGAATGTGGAACCGGATCGTAGACCAGGTCAATGCAGTCGGGACCTTGACCAGGAACAGAGTCGAAATAAACAAACGGTGGAATGACGTCAAGAGCCTGGTCAAGAAGAAGGAGAGCAAGAACAGAGAGCTGGCTGCCGTCACTGGCGGAGGGAATCCCGCGCTCTTCAAGACCTTCAAAGCGTGGGAGGAGAAGGTGCGAGTCATCATACATCCCGAGATCCTCGCCGGATTAGCAGGGGGTGGAGGCTGGTAAGTACAAACTAATGTATGCCAGCACACCGCTATGTACTCACATGCACTACCACCATGCCACAGCTCCCAGGGACAAACACCCCCATGTCCAGCACACAATACACAACACATCACACACACATGCAACAGACACCACCACACACAGCCCAAACCGAACAACTGTAAGATGCGTGGGGACATGTGTACACTCAGCCAGCCACGTAACCACCAACAGGTCCCCAAATATGCCAGAAGCGCCACAACGAGCACCCACCACACCCATGTGTCCGCCATAGCTGCACTAACCGACAAGTAACAGGTAAGTGGCAGGAACACAAAGTGCAGTGGGTGGGAGGGTGGACAGCCCAAGTACAAAACACACCAGGCCCCTAGTCCCACAGCACAGCAAGGAGGAGCATCCCCCACACCCCACAGCCACGTGTCAGCCACCGCAGTGCACAACGACAGCCGAAAGGTAGACATCACAGTCCACAGCAATCGGTGTCAGTGGGTGTCCAGCCACCACCACGACCCACAACACCCCCCACTCCCACAGACCTGCAACATGGAGCACCCCCGCTTAGAACCATGTGGCATCCAGTACAGTGCACGCACGAACAACCTGCAGGTGGGAAACTGGACAGGGCTGGATTACTGGAGGCATGAGGACCGTAACACGACCAACACATGGGACATGTCACGTAGCAGACGAACACGCAGCACCGCCCACCGTCACGAACAAGTGAACAATGTGCACACGGACATGAACCACAGACTCACACCCCACATGACCCATCACAAACACAGCAACACCCAAGGAGCCACGTCTGCATGCACAAGCCACACTGAATATAGTACCACACGGCAGCCACTGTGCAACCCATCACACACAACCGAAACACCATTGAAGTCCTGTCCATGTAGCCCCTACTGCCTGTCAACCACACACCCCACAACTACGCCTATGTAAGACAAACAACACAAGACGCAACAGAGCGGAACAACATAAATGCACACGAACACCACTGAACCCATCAAACACACAAACACACCATGCACATACAACATACCATCCATCCCATCCGTCAGCCCCAGTCTCATGAAAGGCATGTCATCCGCACAGCTGCCACACATACAGCAGTCACGCTAAGATACATGCCCATGACCAACCATGTGCCAGAAGTCAATGAAGCGCACGACACACTGTGAGCAACAACACACAACATGGGCCACACCCCCGAGCACTGCAGTGATGCACATGGCACAGGGCAGCACGCACACCAAGGAGATGGGACAACTGCAATACGTTGGCTGGCACACAACCATCACTCACTCATAACGATGCGTCCAATGACATGTCCAGTAATCACAACAGACAGCAAATATGCAGGCCATGTCAAGCATGCACACACCTCAAACCATGCACTGTCATGCTGCCACAACACATGTCACGTTCGGCACCCATGGCTCACAGCATGTACCCCAAAAGCATATTCCATCCCAAATGCGAATCTGGGGCATGGCCCCCATGTTGCCATATGCGTTCCTAAGCGTCCCATCTGAACACCAAAAGCAAAGTACAAACCAGACCCAGGATGGGCCAGGAGCCCGCATACACCAGAGTCACAATAAGTAGGGGCACAGCAACACACCCATCGGCATGGCCAATGCGTCCCATGCCACATGTGCACAGCACACAGTCCCATTGTCAAGCACACACAACTACAAATGCTACAGCCACACACACGCCTCCGGGAAACCCATGTACGAGATTGCACGAACTGTTAATGTCAGACGACAAATACATACTTCGCCAGGTGCAACACAATAACAAATCTCATTCTCTCCACAGGTGACGAACTGCTGGATGCTGGGGATGGAGACAGCAGCCAGCACAGCCAGCCTACAAGCCCCCAACGAGGACACACGGATGTGGAGGATCTGTCCTCCTCTTCGGACACGGACCACCAAGCAGGCCCATCTGGTGTGGCAGGGCCCAGCCGCTCCCCAGGACCCCTCCTACCCACCAACCCATCATCCAGGGCTGCTGAACATTCCCAGCCCCCTGCTGCCACTGTCGTTGCGGCCACACCCACGGTCATTGCGGCCACACCCACGGTCATTGCGGCCACTACCATTGCCGCAACCGCCACCATCGCCGCACCGACCACCACCGCCTCCACCACCACCACGTCTTCGCTGGCACCAGCCCCAGCGCAGGTGGTGGCCCGGCCCGACTGGATCCACCCTGGGAGCCACAGCGAGGACCGTGGTGAGCAATGTGGCTAGTGGGCAGGCCGGTGGCAGCAGTACTGGTAGGAGGAGCAGGGTCAGGGAAACGCAAGTCTCCCCTGGGAGCCATGCCCTGCCTCAAATGGCCAGAGTCCTTGGGGCCTATGAAGAGGCCCAAGAACAATGGGTCAGGTCTGCTTCAGACACGCGGGAGGTGCTGGGGGTGCTGAGGTCCATGGACGCCCGTATGGGCCAACTTGTGGACCTCATGGGCCAGCTGGTGGTGGCGGTGAGGTCACAGCCAGGGACAGCAGCTCCCCTCCGCCACCACCTGCCGGGGCGCAGGGTCGAGCAGCAGTGTCCAGTTCCCCTGCGTCTACAGCCAGTGAGCACACCTCAACCACCAGCATGTCGCAAGCAGGCACCCCCCTCGCAAACGTGGAAGGGGCCGTCCGAAGTGGAAACAGATCTCCCGGGAGGACTTCGCACGCTCCAGACGCAAGTGAGGCAGCCAGCCAGCCTTCCTTGACCACCCACTGCATTGACTTGGACTACGATCCCACTCCACACAGCCATCTGGATGGCATGTGTGTGTTGGACTATGGACATAGAACCAGTGGGTACACCCTGAGCATCACGCAGCCATGACCGACAGCTCATTGTCACTGCACGCACCACTTATGTCATCACCTTACACACAATCACATGTCACAGTTTGAAATAAATGCACCTCTTACACAAACTGCTGTTTGTGCCCTGTGTTTTATTTGTACGGAATACAACGGCCACCTTGGGCGGAAAGGCACCTGATGCGTGGCATGGCAATGGAACCGGAGGGCCTGTAGGGACCTAGGGGTGGGAGACAGAACAGGAGCACATTCAATGAGTGTGTCACACACCCATCACACAGTACATGTCAACAACTACAAGCAATGTACACACATCGCACAGAGCAATAGGGCACAATGCCACAGCCACCAACAGTGGCATACTACCCTGGCCATGGAGCGTTGACACACAGCACGCAGTGAACAAACGGCCACCCTGACACAGCACACACACACCTGCACAGATACAGCCACATCAGCCGTCGTACATGGACACTCACCGTCAAGTGAAGTAGTGGGCGATGAGCTGCTGCCGCACATTACCAGCTTCCTCCTCTCCGCTGTCCTCCTCACTCGAGCTGTCCTGGTCTGCGGGCTGGGGCCCTGGTTGATCTCCGTCATCCACGATGAGGGGGATCTGCTTCCGAATGGCCAGATTGTGCAGCATGCAGCACGCCACCACTATCTGGCACACCTTCTGTGGGGAGTACGCCAGCGCACCCCGGTGCGGTCCAGGCACCTGAACCTGGACTTGAGGAGGCCAAAGGTACGCTCGACCACACGTCTGGTCCTCCCATGTGCCTCATTGTAGCGATCGTCTGCTGGGGTGCGAGGATTCCTCAATGGACTGAGCAGCCATGCCCCATTCGGGTACGCAGAGTCACCTGGGTGTGAGGGACACAGAGAACCGTTGCTATTCCAACTGGACAGGGGACAGCATCGCACAACAAGCACGCTACACCACTCCACATACTCACCGACAATACAGCCACGATCCTGTTGCAGATTGGACATCAGTCGTGGCAAGATGCTGTTGCGCATTATGTGTGTGTCATGGGCCGAGCCTGGGAACTTTGCACACACGTGGGTGATCACCATGTCCGCAAGGCACACCACTTGCACATTCAGGGAGTGCGTGTGCTTCCTGTTGCGGTACAGGTGCTCAGTGGCCTGTGGTGGAACAAGGCCAACATGTGTGCAGTCAATGGCTGCAACGACGTGTGGGATTCTGCCAAGGGCATAGAATGCACC
Organism: Calotriton arnoldi; assembly: GCA_963921515.1. Classification (NCBI taxonomy): domain Eukaryota; kingdom Metazoa; phylum Chordata; class Amphibia; order Caudata; family Salamandridae; genus Calotriton; species Calotriton arnoldi. Next base: position 773,928 of record CAWUFW010000839.1, read on the forward strand.
CTTCACTGCCGCCAATTCACGAGCCCTGGGGAAGCGGATGTACCTGTTTCGGTACAGCATCATGGCTGCCAGTACATCCCTCAGCACCTTGCTGAACATGGGCTGGGACATCCCTCCTCCACTGCCCACTGTGTGCTGGAATGACCCAGTGGCGAAGAAATGCATGGCGGCCATCACCTTAGCCGTGGGGGTGACAGCTGTCGGATACACCCTGCGGGGACGGAGATGGGGTTCCAACATGGCACACAGTCGATGCAGGGTTGGCCTGTCCAGCCGAAACTTCCTAATGACCTCTGTATCGTCCATGTCCGCCAGCAATTGGTATGGGCGGTCAATGTTCGGTCTCCGCCTAGGGAAAATGGCAGTGGACACATGTCAAAGCAACACAACACATAGCAATTTCGCATACACATCACTGACATGACTGAGCAAGCACATGAGCCACAGCCCAGCTGTCAAGCTGGGGCGGCACGGCCACAATACACTTACACAGGTCTCCCAACAATGGCAATGGCTAGTGATACAAACCACTGCCATGTGCATGCACATGGGGATCTAGGCCCCAATGACTTGCGGGGCGTGCTGATGGGGACTGACTGCATATTCGTCAAGCGGCAACGCCACGGCAACATGAATGTCTGCTGAGCATGGCACTGCTTCCGAGGCTGGATGAGTATGGCACACGACGACGACGATGTGGGCACAGGCTGAGGGGCCAAAACAAGTGGGACCTGTGGCACGAGGGGATATGAGACAGTAGTAGGTGTCAGCACTGCACCCTATGTACAGCACTGTACGGATCACACCTCCCGAAACATTGACAGGTGTCCACATTGACAGCCCCATGCCAAAACGGCTGTGTGCTTGCAGTCACACGTCACAGGTGAGAGGTTACATTGCACGTGCCAGGTGGCAGACGTACATAGTGGGAGCTGGCATGTGTGTGCATGTGTCTCCTGTTCAGGATCCACCAGATGGGCGCTGACTCTGTACTGAGCATTGGACACAGCATGTTCCGTGGAAGGCTTGTGTGTGTGGGATGGTGGCACTGGATGTGCCTCCGTTGGGTGGGGGCCATGCACAGGGCGGGTACGTCGATGATTGCGCATTGTTGGTCACGGTGGGTGCACCCACTCAGATGTGTTGCCCTGTGTTCAATTCCTATGTCCGCATGATGATGGACTGTAGATGTGGGCAGACTACACATTGGTCGATGTGCTGTCTATATGCATGTGCCTTCACACCAGGCACAGCTGCCCCTGCACATGTGACCCCTGCTGGACTCGCTGCTGGGTCTGTGGAGCTGATGCACCTTCTGTGCGTGGAGCGGACAGCTCTCCTCACTTCCCTCATTGCGCATGTCATGACTTTGCCGCAGGTGACATGGATCATGGAGGGACCACATGTACGCGTGGGTAGGCTACACATGATTGTTCACTGGTCGCCACCCCCAGTCAGTGTTTCGAATGGGAAGGTTGTCGTGCTGGTGGTATATTCGATGTGGCGGATGGGCGGGCCTAGGTGCGGGCTTACATTCCGGACATGGGGGGTAGTTGGATTGGCGACTAGTTGCAGTACACACGGGACACGTCTCTTCCTTTCCACATCTGGGTCATCCCTTGTACTCACTGACAGTGATACAGTCATCTTCGCCCCAGCCCTCATGTCCTCCCCTCGCTCCCCCAATATGCATGTGCACCTGCGAGGCTAGCGCTTGCACAGGCAGCCCCAAGCTCGCACCAGAGAGGGCAAGGAGTGTATGTGTGGGTCCAGTTGCACGAGTGGGCTGTCTCAGGGTATGATGTGTTGCGGGACGCCGTCCACCTGCGTGGTGCCCCAAATGGAGACCCGGCCTGCATGGACTATGCATCACAGTCTTCGCCTTCCGGATCCGCCACCTGCGACACCCAGTGGCTGTGGCTGCCCTTGCGGCCATGCCGCGTCCGTCTGTGACTGATGGCCCACACATTCACTCTTTGGCCTCTCTGGGGAGGGCTCGGGGGTGGTGGCGCACGCGCTTGCACTTAGTCGCAATGGCATGTGGCGTGGTTGGTATAATGGGCAATGGATGGGATGGTGCGAGCCACCTCCCGTGACGTCAGTGCTGCTCGTGCTGTGGTGCGTCCCCCTACACTTCCATTTGACTTGTGCCATGCTAGACGTTGAGGTTCTATTGCCTGCGTGATATGACCAGGAGGAGCGCGAGGAGACCTCTCACACACCATGCTCCACTGCCATCCCGTGCCCTGTATCGCCTGTGCGGATTGACTATGTTGGGGTTACACCTGGTCGACTGGGGCTGTGTGTGCCTTGTCAAGGGGCATGGCAGGCGCACAACAGGATCCAGCTTGTCCACAGAGGGTGGGCTGAGGTGCGCCTGGTACCGCTTTGTACGTGTGCCCGGCTGCTGTGCACACACGTGTTCACTCCCCCCGACAGGTGTCCTCTCACAATGCCCAGGGAAGCGGTGGTGTACTGTTCATGACCCCTCCCGACACGGCGTGCTCCAACTTGGCATGTGCGCATCTACCCATCACACCCACCCACCTGAGCACTGCGTCCATACGACTTCACACGACACATGTGTGTCTTCCACAGTTGTGCTACTCATTTGCGTTGACATCCAATACCAGTGGACTACATGGTCATGTCACGACTGCCGTGTACTTCACATACTCTCATCCTCTCTCATTCGTACTTGTGAAATGAGTCAGCGGAGACAGTTTTGGTTTCAAACATTATATTGAGTCTTCTGTCCTCTGTGATGCAGTATAGTGGACACTACTGGCAGCGGAATACATGTTGAGGATATACTGAGCATGATTGCAAATGGGATAGGGTGTGGGGTTACATGTGATTGGCTGTTGCATGTGGGATGTGGGCTTCAGAGTTACATCTGCTTGGCCAAGGCTGTGCTAATGTACATTTACGTATAGCTGCGGAGCTGCGGACTTTGACACAGACGGTATACATGTAGCCTACCAGACCGCTTGGCATCATGGGCACAGTCCATCTCAGTTCCATGTGACAGGTTTGCTGCGGTTGTTCCTCATGCACGCGTGCATGTGAGATGACATCAGGGCATGTGCTTGCGTGCATGCAGCGGCGTGCCACTTGTTGTTGCAATGTGGTGGTTACTGGACATGTCACAGTCACTGGGGTCGTGTTGTTGTTGTATGCACTTGTCGTCCATGCAAAGGTCCTGGTATGGGATTCCCGGGGCGGGGGTGGGAGGGGTGCAGCACCCACAGACTCCAGGCGACCTATTCATGTCCACTGAGCGGTGTGTGTGTCCATGGGCGCTGGATCCATGTCGTGTCCTGGTTGTTCGTGCAGTTCCGTCCATGTGGGTGCGATACACAGACCCCATGCCACTGCCTCCCACGATGCATGCGGTGTTCCTGGATGTGATGGGGAACAGTGTGCATGTCCCGGTCATATCCGATGTCATGGCGATGTCGTTGATGGTGTGGTAACAGTTGCCGGTCGTTTGGTATGGCTGTTGTGGTGGTGACTGGCCAGTCCGTGCGGAAGCTAAGCATGGGTGCGGGGTTGGACATCATAGGTCAATCGGGGAACCTGCGTTGTGGTCCGACGAATTTACAGGTTGTCAGGTATGCGATGCCGTCCAGCAGGGCTTCCATGTCATTGGTGGTGTACATGTTTGCCAGCCAATGTAGCGGATGGTGGCTGTCAAGGTGTTGTTCGTAAGTTGTCCCTCGGAGGACCATGATGGGGCATGCTGGGTGACATTCGATGTAGCTGTTCTCGATGATCCGTCGTGTGGAGGCACAGTGGTCCCATTTCAGTGCGGGTGCGATGTTGGCCACATACGCCATGCCCCCATAGGCAGAGCAGGCCCTGTCGTGTGCGTCCAGAGGGAGGAGTAGTGGTAGCAGGTCCGCCTTTAGACATGCCGGGTTGGAGAGGCATATCTCCACGGGATGCTGGTAGGGACACCTCCGACAGTAGAAGACGGGCATGACGCAGCTGAACAATGTGATGCGGTAAGTCAGTCGGTAACTTACGTTCAGCAGGGACAGGAGATCGCATCCCAATATATGTATCAGGTTGGTTTTGTACAGCTTGAGCTGTCCGGCGTAGTTGGGTAGGTGTGTTGCGGTTGCCATTTCGCAGCGGTGTGTTGTGGTGGCGTGCTCCGGCTGTGTGTGCAGTCTGCAATGTGCACGCTCCGAGGTTGCTGTGAGCTCTGTGTAGTCGTAGGGGACAGGACTTGTGTTCTGTTGGCTTGTTTGGAGGACGCGGGCCCTCATCCCACATGCTTCTCAGACAGTTCAAGGTCAGTGATGTGTGACTCCTTCCAATTAACTTGCATGTGGCCGACATGGGGGAGTGTTTTCTTCTTTCTTCCCCGTCCGTTGTGTGCTTCTGTGATATGCGCTATCTGCCCTGTGGTCGGTCTCCTCGGCATGCCTGTGTTGGTCTTTTCTTGGACAATGGCTGTATTCACCGGCTTCTTTCGTAGGGCTGTGGTTTCGGAGTTGGAATGGAAGGTCATTCAGTGCTGTCTGCTCTCCCTTGTGTGGGCGGCAGGCTGCCTTTCCGCTCTGCGTTGGGCCTTGTGTGTGAATGTTATTCTTGGGCCACCTGTTGTCGGTCCCCGGGCTCTTTGGTGTTCCGTTTTATATGTCTTGTTCATATGTGCAGGGTGGTATGGGTGTTTCAGTGTGGTACTGGCGTTCCTCTTCCCGAAGAGGCCCTGCTTCTCCTAGTTGGTGTTGCCGCCGCTGTGTGCTTCGCCATGTTTGTTACACTGGGGTGTGTCCTGCTGTTGCGTGACTTCACTGACATGTGTGCGTCAGTTGTGTGGCGTTGGGTGTTGTCCGTGAATTGGGCGTTGGGGACATGTCTGTGGCAGGCCTGTCACGTGTCATGTGCGTTCGGGGTGGGGCTGATGTGTGTGCTGCTTGGTTGTGTCCCTGTGTCTGTGTGCGACGCATGCATGGCGCTGCGGTTGGCCTCTGCGTTGTGCGCATGTGTGGCGGCGTCATCGCCGCTTTGGGGCCGTGACGGGGTCGTTGGTTCCTAGTCCCAGGTGGTGTGTACACATGTGTTGCGCGATGTTACGATTTGGCCTGTGTGTCATATGTGGATGCAATGGTGGATGTGTAGTGTACACGCGCTGGGGGGGTTGTCCGCTTTTTCCGCCCTTGCACTGTGTGCGCTGTTTGCGTGCACTTGTTGTGTGTGTGCCTACCTGCGTCTCCGCGGTACGTTGCGTCCTTGGTGGTGCATCAGCAAGAGCATGGGGAGGGCCTGCAGTGCTGGATTCATGCTCGGGGAGCCGCTTCTTCGTTGTCCGTGCTCGGCGTCCGTGTTACCACTTCGGTTTGTCGTACGGTATCTCTTGGCCGTGGGAGCCGTTTGTTTGCGGCATCGTAATTTATGCGCCGGGCGGGACGTGTTTTCGTCGGACGGTGTGTGTCAGTTGGGCTGCGCCGCTACGTGTACGGGCGCACTTTGATGGCGGACGGTGTTGCTGGCTTGCCGGCGGTGTTTGGCCTACTTTTCGCATCGTAATTGGGCGGGCGTGTGGACTGCTGCGTGCCGGCGGTAACTGGTGGTTTTTGCATCCGCCAGCACTGCGGTTGTGCTTCCGCCCGCCATCGTAATGACCCCCTAAGATATTAGTGTGAATGATATTTTTTCCAATATTTTTGCACTTTCCATTACAAGTATAGTGTAGTTCAATTATTTATTAAGTGTGATTAAAAGTTTATAAAGATATTTAAAGTGATTTAAAATTATTAAAAATTATGGGGCATATTAGCAAGGAATAGCGATATTTATCGCTAACTGCGCTTAGCGCGACTTTGGTTAACGCCGCCTATCACTGGAAAATATCGCTGAGATAACACCCTATTAACAAGGTTTATCTCCATAGCGATAATATTTCCAGCGATAGCGGCAAAATGTGAGAATATCGCTGGAAAAGCAGCGATATTCTCGCATTATCGCTAAGGTGGATTCAGCATTAGAATCCACCTCCTATACCTTAAACAGGTAAGTCATCCTCACTAGCAGGAGATAAAATATAGCGATAAACGCGCTTAGCGCGAATTATTATATCGCTTCGCCTGCCTTGCTAATAGGGGGTAGTATGATTAGCGACTGTTTTCAGTCGCTTTTAGTAGGGAACGCCTTCCTTGCATGTCATTAGCGATAATTATCGCTGACATGCAAGGCGATGTTAAACGCGGCCTCTAACACCTGAAAGCTGTCGCTAACGCCTGTTAGCGATAGCTTGCTAATTATCGCCGCTTTAGCGGCAAAAAGTGCCGCTAAAGCGGCGATAAAGCCCTTGATAATATGCCCCTATATTTAAGAAAATCGACATTTTTTTACCCATATACCACATGCAAAAGTTTCCTTGCCCAAACAACCATGAGCAACCAGCCCCCACTATCCATGGCCTTGGGCCTAACATAGTAGGGGTGGGCCGCAACAATTGGGCTTCAGCCATACCCGGCACACAGCTCTCCGCAGAAGGCCACCTTCCTCTGCACATTGACTTCAGTCATGCACTCACATCCAGGCCTCGAGTCCAATTTGCATTGTTCTGCCATCCCCAGCAGCACTAGGCCTTCTGTTTTGTGCAGAAGGGGATGGCCACAGGGCCCAGTTATGACCTGGACAACAAACCTCCACTGAACACAGCTTTCGCCCATGTTCACCAGGGGTTGGCAGCAAGGATTTTTCTGTGGCTAGGCAAATTCGGCATAGAGTTTGAAAATCACCAATAAAACTATATTTTTTAATATTTATTTTATTGCTAGGGGGTTCTGTGGCCCTCCTCCACTTGGGCTTGTGGGTCAAGGTAGGTTCATCCTGACCCCTTATCCCACCTTTCTTTTAAATTTTTTCAACACAATGCTTGGTAGTGATAAACTTTATTCGGCAGCCAAGTGCCATCAAAGTATACAACACATAACGTTACAGTAAATACATCAAAGTGCATTTTAAAATATCTTTCATCACAGTTCGTTTTCCTTATTTTAAAAGAATAGATCCTATTCAAAGTTCCTTCCCTTCCATTATTACTAGCATGTAAAACAGAAGCTGTGATCAGGCAGGGCTATGTGCAATTCAAGCAAACACTTAAAACATATGAAATGTATCTTTCTGCTTAATATATAAAATATAAAATTGGCACAATTAAAATCATACAATGATTAAAAAAGAATTAATCTAAACACTAAGGGGCCTATTACGATGGCGGTCGGATGTCCACCGCCGGGCCGGCGGTGGTGCCCGCCGAACCGGCGGTGGACATCCGACCGTGATCGCAAGCCAGAAATCCGCCGGTCATATTAGGATGGCGGTGGTGACCGCGGCGGAGGGAAATACCGACCGCCGCTTTTCCGCCGGTTGCCATCTGCACTCCTGCCTGGTGGACGGAGCAGGACCGGGATAATGGTGGCGGTGCAGGGCAGGCTCCGCCGGCAGGATTATGATGCCGGCGGTAGCCAGCCTTTCCTCAGCGGTCAGACCGCCATGGAAAGGCATGCGGTGATTGTCTTCCGGGGGCCTGTTGCGGGCCCCCAATGTTTTGGGGGGGTGTGGGTGCACTGGGGGAGTACCCATGGTCCCCCCCTACATTTCCCTGTACCAGGTGACAGGCACTGTGCAGTGCCTGCCACGCAGTGCAGGGAAATGCAGGACATGCTCATTTGGACATCGCTGCGGTGCTGCGGGCAGCAGCAACCGCCGCAATGTTAAGGCCCGCGATCCGACCGCCGCGGTCGGATTTCGAGCAAGGAACATCCTAATGCGACCAGCGGTTATGTTGCGGGCCTTGCGGGCGGTCTTATCCCGTTACGATGGCGGTTTGGGAGGTTTTCCGACCGCCATCGTAATAGGTCCCTAAGCGTCAAGTTCAAAAGCCTACTACATTTATGCCAGACTGCCTGTAGAAGTTTGCTCACAGCAATAACAATAACAGGAGTAGTATCACTTTTTAAAATTCTAAAAGCCACTAAATATTTAATCACCTTTAGGTTATGACATAAGGGAATAATCAATTTCCGGCATGGGCCAAGATAGTTGGAACCGAAAAATAATATATGTGCCTCATCCTCGTCTTCCCAGCCACACGCTGGGCAAATACTGGGACTTGGGACCTTATGCCATTTATTAGTTAGAGATCTCAAGGGTAAAGTACTAAGTCAAAAACAAATATAAAGGCTTTTAGCTAAAGGAGAGGAAACAAAATCTAAAAAATCCTCGAAACGGGAAAATTGTTTAATGTCTAAAAATCTGTTCGTCAATGTACCCACTTGCTAGTTGTAAACTCAGTAACTAGATTTCATGATGTTAAGGTCAATTTTGATAATTTTTTCCGGGTTAGTCCATAATCTTGTTAAGCCCAGCTTATTTAACCAATTGGAAAAATGTTTGACCCAGGATATCAACTTGGCACCTCTAGTGGAGAGCACTTCAGCAAGACAATCTCTAAATTCCCTTAACTCAGGGGTGACCCATAGTCGAATCCAATAAACAAGTGGTCTTAGAGCGGCTAGAACTGCAATTCTTTTAAGTCCTAAATCAAAGAACAGGGGAGTTAGCGGTGTGCTGCTGGGGACAGAGACCAACCATCTTACAAATGTATTTTCTGCAGCAGTGAGTAAAGAAACATCAGCGCATCCCCATAACTCAGCTCCCTATAGAGCAGCCCCTTGTGCCTTACTGCGATAAACTTCTAAAGCCGGTAAGACAGCATGAGAGCTTGTTTGTCTATGCAACCTGCTAATAGCATTTGCTCTATGCTCGAGTAGTAACGTGCTTTTCCTGAGCTGGTTATTCCATTTCAAGCTCTCCATTACCTTAACTCCTAAATAATCAAAGCTAGGATTTTTCTGTGGCTAGGCAAATTCGGCATAGAGTTTGAAAATCACCAATAAAACTATATGTTTTAATATTTATTTTATTGCTAGGGGGTTCTATGGCCCTCCTCCACTTGGGCTTGTGGGTCAAGGTAGGTTCATCCTGACACCTTATCCCACCTTTCTTTTAAATTTGTTCAACACAATGCTTGGTGTTATGTGTTGGGTAGTGGCAGCCTCAACATAATTTTTGTTTTGTGACTGCAATGTACAACAGGAGTAAAAGATCCCTATTCCAATGGGAGATTTGAGAGTCCCTGGAGGATCCAGATATCTCTAAAAGGTAACCTCCTCTTGCCCAGACAGAACACTTTTTAAATGCTAGTGTTGCAAAAGATTTACAACAATCCAAGCAAAGGCACTTCCTGGAGTATGAAATGTATTTACATGCCAATGTTGGTCATTCCTTTCCGCTATGCATTCTGTATCAAAAAGCAAATAATCCTGTGGGATTTAACATGTTAAAAGTCACTTTTTTGAACCCCCCCCCCTTATTCTTAGGCCTTTGTTTGAAGTATCCGCATGAAACTTAATCACAAAAAATGAGCTCCCAGGTATTACTCTGAAAGTACAAAATACATTTGAATCTACTCCTCAATCACACATTCACTCAATTCATAAAACTACTGCATGAACCATGCACAAAAGCACAAATATCAAATTAATACTACAGTGCTTGAAAAATAGATAAATGAATTATATTCTGATACATATCCTATATATCATTAATAAAAACTTGTACATGCCTCTTAAACATCACAGAACATGATAAACATAAACCACAGTAGAGATAAAAATAACAAACAAATTAATTAGTCAATAAAAACATACACATCATCCACCATATGTCACTGTAGGATTATGAACTAATTTGTCATATACAACCATTGAATGCTGGTAGATTGTGAAGAAAAATGTCCTCATCATGTTTCGGTGAGATTCATTTATATATTTCACCTTCTTCAGAACATTGGGGCCTGATTTAGAGTTTGGAGCAGAGTGTACTCGCAAAGGCGATAGAGTGCCCTCTCCACCAAACTGAAGATCACCCCACTCATTTAGAGTTGGGCAGACCTTCAGTGTGTTGACTACTTTGTCTCTACAGCTGACATATACCTCTGAGAGCCTGACAGAGAAAGGGCAGTCAGGTTTTGCCTTTTATCTGCCTGCCCTATTTAAAGTGGGTGAACAAGTTTTACTGTCTTCCACTAAGTAAAACCTGGCAGTAAGGGGTAGTGATGACTGCTACAATCAGTGCCTGATTTAAACTTCGGGGACACAGTATGCACCATCGCCATGTCGGAGTACTTTACTCATGCAATGGCAAGGGCACTTAGCCCACTAAATTTAGAGATGTCTGCCGACCTAGCAGACATTTCTTGCATTTCCAGGTACCGCCGATACAGTGGTTTCTATAATTGCATTTAAAGTATGACAGACATTTCTATCAAACTTTCAAAATGTTTTATATTTTCAAAAACTAAATCTCAAAGTAGGATTTTGTCTTTGAATATACAAAAAAAAACTGGCCCCTTTACCATAAGAGTTTTTAGGTCTCGCCTACGCAGCGCGCATGCGCTGCTTAGGAGGAGACCTCTTGAAATCGATTCGGTTTTTCGCTTAAAAACGTACACGCATTGCATTGCTTTCAATGGCAACGCGTGCACGTTTGGCGATTCCCTTGCGGGAGCGAGCTTTGAAACCATCTGTTTGTAATTAACTTGCAACCAGATGGTGCCCCTGCTCGCTCCCGCAAGGTAAACAGTGTGTGTGCTCTCGGCCGCACTCCCCCCACCCCTCCCACTTGTTTTTTTATGTGAGCGCTGTGAGAAGTCATGCAACATACCAGTGTTCGCACATAAAATGTGTCGCTGAGACATTCGTTACGCAAATCAATCTTGCCAGGGCCTCACGAGACTTTCTAGTTTACATTGAGCGCGATGTGCGCGGTTTCACTTTCAAATATGTGGGGACAATTTTTTTTTTTTTTTGCAGAGTTTTATATAGCGCGAACTTGACCCGCAACCGAATCGGGTATCAGAGCGCTTTACATAGCACCAGTTACGTTACATGAGGACACACATTCATTTTTGTTAGGCACGGGGAGATTAAGTGATTTGCCCAGAATCACAGGATGTTCAGCGTCATTACCGAGACTCGAACCCAGTTCCCCAGGTCCGAGGTCGAACGCCCTAGCCGTTAGGCCAACTCCTCTCCCCTAATTGCTCCCTAACAATTGCGACCGCTTGTTGGGAGCAGGCAGCGGCGTGTGCCGAGCGCGCTGCCCGAGGAGCCGCCTGCCAACTCTCACTCCCAGGAAACTCACTGCCGCTCCATAGACGTGGCCTGTCACTCACCGGGCCGCCTAGATCTGGCACACGGCTCCCAGTTGCGGGCCACGCGCCCGGCACCCAGGGGGAGAAAGGTGCCTCAGGCCTCGGAGCAGTGCAGCCCATCACTCGCTCATTTAGGGGGCAGCCACTACCAGCCTCAGGTAAGGCGGCGGCACGAAGAGGGACCAGGCTCATTCTGCGGCCGAGCCGCTTTGCGGTAACTCCTTCCCCAGTCATATGTTCCAACCCTCGCCAGTAACAGAACAAGTACCCGCAGGCGGCCCGTGGTTCTCACCAGGTTCCTTTCAACCAGTCCCTGTTCTTAGCTTGACCTTCGGAGACATACGACTCGTTTGTTTTCCTTTCCCTGCACCAGTATCTCCGTGTTTCCAACAGAGCTGCCAGATTGGAAGGCGGGACCCGGTGCTTTCCACTGCAGCCTGTTTTCCACTGCCGGAAGTTCCGGTTGAGGATAGTGGCCATTTTGTTTTTCACTCCTTTCAAGGGTACTATAGTGGGAAGTGCACCCGGTGTCCCTGCTCTCTGTGCAGTCATGTTTCCTCTGGCTAGAAGTGCTCTCTCGCTGTCTGGTAAGGACAGGTGACATTCCGTGAACGCGTTCGCTTTGGTGCTTGAAGTCCAGACTGTCTCTGTTATTCTGTCTTTTCCGACACGCTTGATAAGCTTTCGGGGTTTCGCTTCTGTCAGTGCAGCCTCACTCTCTGTGCTCTTAGTGGCAGAGTATTCTTTATGCAAACACGTTAATGGGAGAGGAGTATAATTTGCATATCTGCAGTTTTCAAATGTTGGGTAACAAGTATTGTTTAATTCGCATAGTAATGCTATAGTCCAAAGGTTAACCTGCTTCCTGTATAGAGCTAGTTGTTGTCAGACCACTGACCAATGTAATATACATGCGTACAATCCCTTGCTGCACCAACCCCACCGCTTGTAAACCTCTTCTGACATTTCTGATCTGCCTTTGTTCCCAAAAGATTAATTCTACGATATAGTGATACTGAAAGGGCCTTCTATCCTGCATCTGTTAAAACCTGTAATGTCCTTTGCATGCCAGAGGTAAGTCGTGCCCTTGAGCATGAAGTTCACTGTACTAACGAAAAATGCAGGGTTTGTTAACTATCACTCCAGGTCCCTAAGTGCACCCAGGCAGGCTCCTGATTTCTATTTTCAAACATTTGACAACAGTTTGTTACTAATTTGGCTAGTTCTAATGTGGCCACCGCGAAGATGTAATGACTGATATCTTTAATATAGCGATAGATAATGCATTTATGCCATGTGTAACCACTCCTTATCTCTGTTGCTTCCCCTATTTAATGGTAGTTTTTGTAGCGACACCTGAAGGATGGAAGACTGAGTCAAGTGTTTAACTCGCTGAGACATCTTGCTTCACACTACTTATGGTTGAAGGAACAATGCCAATGCAACCCATCATTTTAGATTCTGCAACTATAGAAGCTAATCCATCTTGCACCTACTGTGCCGTTGCCCAGAACTCATGATAGCACGCAAACTATCCTTAAACCAATGTTTCTAAAAAAACAAAAATGGGATATTTCTCAGAGGGTTTAATACCCGCATTACGTCTGAGATAGCTCGGTTTGGCAAATTTATGAGCATCATATTTAATAGATTTAAATCTTTTAATAAACATTAATTTAGCTAAGCACCAACATATCTATCCATCTGAAGCAGAAGCAAGAAGAGGAAGTGCACTTTAATAGACACTATTAACATCTGAATATTCCATGAATATCAATTCCTGAATATTCTATGGCAAAGATGATTATAAGTTGAGGAATTTGACACTGAAACACAGTGACCTCAAACAAGACCTTAGTTTAAGAGACCATGGTTTAAGTTTTATTTTAATGAACTATGATTTTTCTTAGCCTCTATTTTTTAGTCTTATGGGATTCTTTGCTCTCTTTATTTTAGCATCCATATTTTACTAATGTTACTAGTGTTTAGCCATGCAACAGTTGATGTTGTTGCACCAAGGATATTGTGCTGCATAACTAAATACTTATACGGTCCCAAAAGCGAGACCTATTGGCTATGCCAATGCTTGTTTCCCATGGCATGGGGGTCATTTTGAAATTTTCACTGTCCCTTACCACTAGGTTTTATCTGGTGGTGACTGACAGTGAAAGCATGCCATTTGTTTGCCCACTCTAAATAGGGCAGGTGGACAAATGGCAAAACCTCTGACGGCCCTTACTCTGTTAGGCCATCAGAGGTGTATGTCAGAGATGGAGACGTCCCCACTGGCAGCATACTGAAGGAAGACAAAGCTTTTCAGACAAAGTACTGTGTCCCCTTTGCAACAAAGTATGATCTCGGACAAACTTTAATTCAGGCCCTAAGATTTTTTCAAACACAACACAAAAGAAAACAATATTTATACATAAGAATACATATGCATTGTTTTGTTAAACACTTTCTAAAAAGCAAATAAAAAAAACTAAATGTTTCCATTCTATTCACATCAATGGTACCTGTATATTTTTTCCACAGATTCAGGCACTAGCTTTCATGCACAATACATTCACCATCACTCATATTAAAGAATTAAGGGGCACATCACAATGCTGTTCCCACCGTCAAACAGCCCTTTGGGCCGACTAACGCATTAGGATGCAGGCGATTGTCCCTTATCTGTCAGGGGACGGACTGCCGCCTCCGCGAGGATCTACTGATCCCGACAGGGTGGCAGTCAGAATCGTGATCCTGAATGGAGGTGGTGCTCAGGCACCGCCGTCAGGATCACAATGCCATGAAAAGGCTGTCGGAAAGGGAATTTGGGAGCCCCAAGCAGGGCCCCCGTCCCCCTGGGCCACATGTGGTGCCCCCCAAACATCCATGCACCACGTCCCAGGCACCACACAGTACATGGATGCGTGAAAAATAGCTTTTTCTACTTTGGCTTATGCTGCATCCCTTTTCTGGGCAGCAGCCCAAGCCACAGTAGAAAACGCCATTTTATGACCACCTACACGGCGCTCTGATCAAAATATGGCGGATAGTACTGCCGACTCCTTGTCGTCCGGTCTCAATTCAGCTTCGATGGTGGTTGAATGCGCGTCCAACTGGCATCTTAATGAGCCCCTAAATCTTTTTAAAGACATGAAATCACATCATTTATTGTATAGGTTTCTTTTTATATGACACCTAATAGAGCTCTAGGATAATTTAAAAATCCCACATACACTGGCCTACCTCCAATTAGATATAGTGCAAAATAATATTAGAGTGATTTTTTTCCAAATCATGGAATACCACAGTGCCTCAGTTATGTTATTTATGCTGTACTTATCTTAGTGATTGTTAAATCTAAATCACATCCTCCCACTGGATCAGTGACATATTAATGAGACAAAAAATATCAACTCACAAATGATCAAACACATAAATATCGATGACAAAAATATCTATTCTTACATATATTGAACACAAAAATGTTGGAAACAACAATATTGTGACAAATAAATATATACTATGTCAAAAATATCTAAAACTACAATATCGAGTACATAAATATTGTTAAATCAACTAGTAAATTCGAATAAAAAATTACCACAAACATATTATTTATGAAACAAACAAACAACAATAAATAGATACTAAAATTATAACTTAAATATGTAAATAAATGATATTTTAAATCACCAAAAACATAAACAATATCAACATATACATTACAAATATTTCAAACACGTGGAGATACAATAAGCATTTATATTAGCTAATAATATTAATTCTTTCCTAAACACAAATAAATATAATAATAAATAAATAAACTTTTATAAAATAGTGTTTCCCAAATAAGGATATAACTGCCCAAAAAAATTAAATCAGCCTAAAGCAACCAATAAAACTAACTATACAGAACTATAGCCAATTAAAATAGCTTAAACAATTAAACAAACAATATAAAAGCCCTTATCTGTCAGGGGACGGACTGCCGCCTCCGCGAGGATCTACTGATCCCGACAGGGTGGCAGTCAGAATCGTGATCCTGAATGGAGGTGGTGCTCAGGCACCGCCGTCAGGATCACAATGCCATGAAAAGGCTGTCGGAAAGGGACTTTGGGGGCCCCAAGCAGGGCCCCCGTCCCCCTGGGCCACATGTGGTGCCCCCCAAACATCCATGCACCACGTCCCAGGCACCACACAGTACATGGATGCGTGAAAAATTGCTTTTTCTACTTTGGCTTATGCTGCATCCCTTTTCTGGGCAGCAGCCCAAGCCACAGTAGAAAACGCCATTTTATGACCACCTACACGGCGCTCTGATCAAAATATGGCGGATAGTACTGCCGACTCCTTGTCGTCCGGTCTCAATTCAGCTTCGATGGTGGTTGAATGCGCGTCCAACTGGCATCTTAATGAGCCCCTAAATCTTTTTAAAGACATGAAATCACATCATTTATTGTATAGGTTTCTTTTTATATGACACCTAATAGAGCTCTAGGATAATTTAAAAATCCCACATACACTGCCTACCTCCAATTAGATATAGTGCAAAATAATATTAGAGTGATTTTTTTCCAAATCATGGAATACCACAGTGCCTCAGTTATGTTATTTATGCTGTACTTATCTTAGTGATTGTTAAATCTAAATCACATCCTCCCCCTGGATCAGTGACATATTAATGAGACAAAAAATATCAACTCACAAATGATCAAACACATAAATATCGATGACAAAAATATCTATTCTTACATATATTGAACACAAAAATGTTGGAAACAACAATATTGTGACAAATAAATATATACTATGTCAAAAATATCTAAAACTACAATATCGAGTACATAAATATTGTTAAATCAACTAGTAAATTCGAATAAAAATTACCACAAACATATTATTTATGAAACAAACAAACAACAATAAATAGATACTAAAATTATAACTTAAATATGTAAATAAATGATATTTTAAATCACCAAAAACATAAACAATATCAACATATACATTACAAATATTTCAAACACGTGGAGATACAATAAGCATTTATATTAGCTAATAATATTAATTCTTTCCTGAACACAAATAAATATAATAATAAATAAATAAACTTTTATAAAATAGTGTTTCCCAAATAAGGATATAACTGCCCAAAAAAATTAAATCAGCCTAAAGCAACCAATAAAACTAACTATACAGAACTATAGCCAATTAAAATAGCTTAAACAATTAAACAAACAATATAAAAGCCAGAGGGGCTCATTACGAGTTTGCCACTCTGACCTGTCAGACCACCGTTGCAGCGGTTGGGAGAATGCTGCCAAGCTGACTGCATCCTGACCGCCGACTTACAAGTTAACCACAGGGCCGGCGGTGTGCCAGTGGCAGTATGGTGCCAGCAAGTGAGCCTGAAGCCAATGCAGCCACACTGCAGCGCCTGCACTGTCATGTGCGAACTGTTGCCAGGCACCATGTTGTGCATGGCACGCAGTGCATGCACAATATTGCAGGCATAGGGGGGTACAACATGTGTACCCCAGCCACAATGCCCAATCGTCGAAAGCACCCGGGGTCCCTGTTTGGGCCCCTTCCCTGGCTTTCCGCTGACCTTTTCATGGCGGGGTCCCGCCATGAAATGGTGAGTGGAAATCCTACTCCAATTGGCATGGCGGTGACTGCCTCCAACCCCCCCGCCTTCCTCACCACCACAGGATCCAGGATCCTGGCGGTGGTCTTGTGGCGTCCGACTGCCATGTTCGTAATCGGGCAGTCGGACTGCCTACACCGCCGACGGCACGGCATCTAATTAAAGAAAAACATATTGCACTAAAAAGCAAACCTTTGCAGAAGAGGAAACTCTGATGGTTTTTCCCTGCAAAATAGAAGGCTGCAAAATATACAACTATACAACTACATCTCCAAGTAAGTATTAATTATGTTTAAAATATAAAGTTAAATAATTGTAACTTGCACCAAAATCAACAATGTCTAACAAACTTTTTAAAATTTCTCATTTTAAACAGATTATCCAACTTTCTACTAAACACCTTCTACAACTGCACATCAAACACTACAAAATAAAGTAAATATATTTAAATAAAAACTTTAAACTTACTCCAACAGCAACGACAAAAACAGCAAATCACCTAAAAGTCCTCAAACATTAAAAATATACCACATGCAACAAATAAAACTACTTTTTCTGATTCCAACAGGAAAAAGACTTGTTTCACGAACAAGCTTGCTGAAAGAAAAGACTCGAACAACACAAAACGTCTCTGAATAACAAACAAGTAAGTTTAGAAAAGAAATACGAAATGTTTATTTAACTCTATGTTAATAAACAACATATAGTAAATAAAAAAATATATATTTATATAATTACAATAATTAAAGATATAATGATAAAAGACTCAAAATGTATTACATCACAAAAAGGAAAACTGTTATTGTGTTACATGGGATATACCTACAGCCAAGAAAATGTTTCTACTTAACATATTATTTGGAAATGTACAAAATATTCTATTGCATGTTATGGGAAGGCAACTACTAAGGAAACTGGAGTAATTAACATAAAGGAGCATAACCACTCCCCAAATGTCACAGAGATAAAAGTGAGTGAAGTTTTAGAAATTATAAGAGAAGCAAGCAAAAGTACTAAAGAACCTACAACACAAATATATTACCCCAAGTACCTGAACATATAACAGGCCAATTAACATCAATACGCACCTCAAAATGCCTAATAGCACACACTAAAAAGGCCACCAGTGACACCCCACCTGCTCCTAAAACATACAGGGGCATAGACATACCAACAAACCTAACAATTTCTTTTAGAGAGTTACCTGTCCTACTATATGATAATAAAAATAATGATAAACGAGAATGAATATTCTCTACCTCTAACAACTTACTCAAACCATCCCAATATCAAACATGGATGATGGATGGGACATTTAAAATGTGTCCTAAACCATTCCATCAACTATATCCCATACATGGTGAACTTCAGCACACCAATATTCCTTTGGTTTACTCTCTACTTCCTAATAAACAACACAGTACCTACATGGAGCTGCTAAACCATATTAAACAACAAACAAACAACTATTTTCCCCAAACAATTATAATTGACTTTGAGCAAGCTATGATTCAATCTATACTAAAAATATACCCTCACAGAGCCATACAAAGTATATAGCGTCACCTACAGAAATCTGCACTAAGGGGATGATTATGAGTTTGGCGGTCCAAGGGCTGAGTGGCGTCAGCGGCGAGAAGTAGGTGGTCCAACCGCCCGATTATGAACATGGTGGTTCGAGTGCCACAAGACCACTGCCACTGCCAGGATCCTGGAAACCGCAGTGGCGCTGTTGGGGAAGGCGTGGGGATTAGAGGCGGTGCAGATGCCGACACTGTGGTGCCAATTATGAGCTGCATTTCTGCTGACCTTTCATGGTGGGGACCCCGCTATGAAAAGGTTGGCAGAATGGCATGGAAGGGGCACCAAACTGTGCCCCTGGGTGCTTTTACCCACTGGACATTGTGGCTGGGGGCATATGTTGTGCAACCGTATGCCTGCCCTGGGTGCCATGCATGACATGGTGCCTGACAACAGTGCACGCATGACAGTGCAGGTGCTGCAGTGCAGCAGTATTGCCATCAGGTTCACTCTGTGAGCCGAAGCATGCCACTGCCTCAAGACTGCCGCCGGCGCACTGCCGGCCCATCGGTTTATTTGTAATGGGGCAGTCGGGATGCCACCATCTTTGTGGCGTTCTCCCAACCGCTGCAACGGTAGTCCGGCAGTCGGACTGCCACAATCATTATCAGGCACTAAGGACCTTATTACGAGTACAATGGTCCACAGGACCGCCGTACTCACAGTGGCGGTCTGACCACTACCACCACTGTTGGTCCACCTGCAGTATTCAGAGTGTGGTGGACGGACCACCACAGAACTGCAGCATCTGCTGGGGATCCAGGATCTGCGGCGGTCGCCCCAGCAGAAAGGGGCAGCCATATGCTGACAGTACTGCTGCAGCATCGCCGTGCATATTACGAGTTGCCTGTCCATCGCCCCTTTTGTAGGTGAGCCTGCCATGAAAAGGGTGGTAGAGAGGCAACTAGGGGGGCCCTAACGGGGCCCCATGCCGCTCCTGGGAGAGCATGCCGGGGGCAGATTTTGTGCTCCACTGGAATCGCACCCCATATCCTACACAGTGTGGCATGCATGCCACACCGTGCATGAACGTGCTGCTGGTGCTGTCACAGCGGTTTCTGCAGTTAAGGCTCACCTATGAGCCTTATACAGCTGCTGCCCCTGATACTGCTGCAGCCTATCCTGCCTGCCATGGATTACAGTAATCCAATGGGGTGGCGCTCAACGGGCTTGGCAGTCCTCCTGTCGGTGCAGCTGTGGCAGGCTGATGGGAGGACCGCAAAACTGGTAATAAGGCCCTAAGTGTGAAATACACCACCAACAACCAATTTGTCTTTGATGTCAAAAAAATTATTACACTAGCCTACGTCCCTTTCTCGGAAGTAGCCAACCATTGCAACATCCTAATAGAAAGCCCCTATTATCAAAGTAATGAAGAAAAACGTACTCCCCTAGTGGACTACTTCGAGGATACATGCGTTGACAGATTGCATGGGTCAGGACACGGAGGCCAACCAAAATTCCAGATACGCTGGTGGAATGTGTATGAAAGCATCTTGGTGCAGGAAGCAAAAAAAAACAACGCAGTGGAAGGATGGAATAATGCCTTCCCATTCACACTAGGCAGAATTCAGCCTGCACTGTACAAAATACTAGAAGCCTTACAAAGAGAACAAAGCTACCGAAATCTGCCCTAAACTAAGTAAACCAAGGAAAAAAAATGTATGAGATGCTACATAGCACAGTGAAGATATTTAGAAACAACAAAGGACTAGACTACTTAGAAATAATAGCCAAATCTGTCCTATAAAACACATATAAAACCTACCACATACATCATAAACTACAATATACTACACCAGAAATATAAAATATATGTTTTTTAATACTACTAAAATATTATTATATCAGTGAATAAATAATACTAAAATAAACATTACTCACTGATATAATAAAAATAATAGCATTTAAAAAAATATATGAAACTATTAAACAAATAAAACTAACTAACAAGCTAACTATACATGATAAAATAAATACAGCACATATTTTCAACAAAACAACATATTAAACAAATTAACATAACATTATTTAAAGCATATCATATTCCCCACCCACAGTAAATTAATAAATTAAACTTACAATTTTGTTGCTGCAGATCTCTGTTCAAATACACATAGCAAAAAGTAGTAATTCACCCAAACGTACTTAAAAAAACAGAAAAAAGATTTCAAAAAGAACCGCTCCAAGAAACTCAAAAAACAAAGAAATCTATATCAAAATATTGGTTTATAAAAACCTAATTCAGATTTCCTTATAAAAAATAAATGGAAAGTCCAACTTCCCTTAAAAACACCTAGGTAAGGTAAACCTGTAACAAATAAATAAAACACCCTCCTGTACAAAACACTACATTTTCAAATTAATACATACATGCCATTAAACTATACAAACATAGGGGCTGATTAGGAGGGTGGGGAGAACGCCACTGACAGGCTGTCGGTGGCGGTCTCCCCGCCATCCTAAGCTGCTTTTCCACCCACCAGATTTTGATGGCGGGTGGTGTGCAAGCGGGCGGAAAGCCCGACTACCATGCATCCAATATGCTCCTTGAGCCCGGCGGTGCGGCAGAGGGCCTCTCAATCCCTAAAATGGTGGTGGTGCCTACCAGATACTGCTGTAGGGATGAGGATGCTCCCTCCCCGCCAGCCTTTCCTTGCCGGTTCACCCGCCATGAAAAGGCTGGCGGGATGGACATTGGGGGCCCGTAGCAGGCCCCCCTTCAACCCTGGGCCTTTTCTTTGGGTGTGTGCCCCCCTACATATCCCTGTACAAAGTGAGAGGCACCGCATGGTGCCTATCACGTAATACAGGGATATGTAAAACATCCCTTTTTAACATTGCCGCGGGTGCTGCAGAACCAGCAGCACCATCCGCAATGTTAAAGGTAGGTGATGCGACCGCCACGGTGGCGGTCGCATCCTAATTCCAATTGTGGGACTGCCGCCTTGTTGGCAGGCGGTCCCAAATAGGAGACAATGGCCGATGGACTGAATCCGTCTGCCATCGTAATCAGGCCCATAGTTAGCAACACATATCTTACACATAACTTAGACAATAAAATACTTTCCATTACAAAATACATGACAAAATAGCATTTGAAATGCAATAAAACACATTGCATTACTTTACTACATCCCTCTAACCTTACAAACACCTTAACTTACCTTTACTGAAAAGAGCAGCACCCAACTGCAACTTCTTCCTTTAGAAATGACCCAAAATAACACCAATAGAGTACTAAATATATATCTATATATATATATCTATATATATATTCACTGAAAAAACCATAGGTTTCAGGCACGTTATAGTTAGAAATTAGCATTTAAAAAACCTTTGAAATTCACTGAAAAAACCATAGGTTTTAGGGACAGTTGTAGTTACTTGGACATTGCACTCGTACAAAACCCGTGAAATTCCCCCGTTATAGTTAGTTCAGCTAACTATAACTCGCGCCCCGCAATGCACTGCTGATGACGTCACATATTACATCACTCATGACATGGTCAGTGACATCACTGATGACATCACTGATGACATCTCAAATGACATCACTGATGACATCACTGATGACATCATCCAGTGACTGTGTGTTTCTGTAAAGTTTAAATATGTTTAATATATATAGGGAAAGGCGTATTGAAGAGTGAGTGGGTGTATAAGTGTCTGAATGGATGATTTAGTAGGTGCGTGACTAACTGTATAAGTGAGTGATTAAACTTATCTTACTGAATGCATGGGTTAGTGACTAAACTGGGTGAATGTCTGTATCCGTCTGTCTGTTGCTGTGTAAGTGGCTGCATGGGTTTGTGAATAGCTACATGAGTGTCTATATGAGTTATTGATTGGTTGTCTGAGTATCTGTATGGGTGCCTGAGTGTTTGTGTGGGTGGGGTGTGTGCGACTCTGTACATAGATGTGTGAGTGGGTGATTCACTGGGTGCATGATTTGAAGAGTGTGTCTGTGATGGACTGCTTGGGTGGGTGAGTGTGTGTATGGGTGTGTTAGTGAGTGAATGTATATCTCAGTGGTACATGTGCGAGTAACTACATATGTAAAAGGAAGTATATATATGTGTTAGAGTATTTAAAAGGCTATACGTGAGAGTGTGTGATTGTGAGAGTGGCTGTATGGATGCGTGTGTGCTTGTATCAGTTATTGTATAAGAGCGTAAGAATGTGCTAGTATTTGTATGAGTAAGTGAGCTGGTGTGTGTATAACTGTATAGGTGAGTAAATGGGTGTGTGATTAAATTTTTGCATGACTGACTAGGTGTGTGAGTACCTCTATGGATGAGTGGCGGTGTGTCAGTGTTTATATAGGTGTATGAGTGCATATGATAGTCCTGTACTGAGTGACCGTAAGTATGAGTGACTGTACGGGTGAGTGAGTGGATGTGTGTGTAGACCTAAGAATCAGTGAGTGGGTATGTAGTTATTGGTGTTGGAGTGTCTTTGTTTTTGAGAATGGCAGTCTGTAATTTAGAGTGGGTGTATCAAAAGTTATATTAGGGTGTGAGAAGATGCATGAAATTATCACATGGTTGATGTCATCAGTGATGTCATTTGAGATGTCATCAGTGATGTCATCAGTGATGTCACTGACCATGTCATGAGTGATGTAATATGTGACGTCATCAGCAGTGCATTGCGGGGCGCGAGTTATAGTTAGCTGAACTAACTATAACGGGGGAATTTCACGGGTTTTGTACGAGTGCAATGTCCAAGTAACTACAACTGTCCCTAAAACCTATGGTTTTTTCAGTGAATTTCAAAGGTTTTTAAATGCTAATTTCTAACTATAACGTGCCTGAAACCTATGGTTTTTTCAGTGAATTTCAAAGGTTTTTTAAATGCTAATTTCTAACTATAACATGTCTGAAACCTATGGTTTTTTCAGTGAATTTCAAAGGTTTTTTAAATGCTAATTCCTAACTATAACATGTCTGAAACCTATGGTTTTTTTCAGTGAATTTCAAAGGTTTTGTAAATGCCAATTTTTAAATGTATTAATTGTTATTTTTATTTTTTTCATACTGATTTACTACATTTTTTTAAACTATTTATTTTTAGATATTTTATTTTTTAAATTACATTGTAATTACATTATACATTACATTACAAAATATACTTTCTCAGAATGAATTAATTTACTTTAAATACTTTGCAAATAGGCAATAGACTTTTAAGTACAGTAGTTACAGTTGTTGCAATGGGCAACACAATTTCAAACACAATGCAACATTGAGCTCAATGTGAATTTCTAGCTAAATGCAATTAGTTACTTTATGGATTACTTTTCTAACCACAGGACTGGATCCTAGATTCAGTCCTGGGACATCTCCTGTAAACAGTTGAGTAAAAGCGTTTTGGTTACAGTAGTGATTTTTAAGGAATATTATTGTATTTTAAAAGTTGACACTTAGAAACTTTTTCACATAGAATCACCAATGTTATCCTATGGGAGGAAATTCACTTAGCAGGTAAGTAGTGTTATCGTGACTTTTTCTCACTCAGTGGTGGATCCTGGATCCAGCACTGGTGCATCTCCTGTAAACATTTGAAAGAATGCGTTTAAGTCATACAGGCGATTTTTAAGGAATATTTGTAGTTTGTGAAAATCGACACTTTGAAACTTTTCTGCTGAAAACCAGACAATGGATTCCTATGGAAGGAAATACAAGTTACTGGTAAGTACGGTTAAAATTACTTTTCAGGGTCAGTGCTGGGCTAAAAGATGCAGCACTGGGTTCTCTCCTGATAACAGGTGAGTAAATCGGAATTCGTATTTCGGCTGATTTTAGAGGAATATTTGTATGTTTCAAAAATCGACACTTAGAAACTTTTTCAGCAAAAAGCAGGCAATGATATCCTATGGAAGGAAATTCAAGTTACTGGTAAGTACGGTTAAAATTACTTTTCAGGATCAGTACTGGGCTGAAAGATGCAGCACTGAGGTCTCTCCTGATAACAGGTGAGTAAATCGGAATTCGTATTTCGGCTGATTTTAGAGGAATATTTGTATGTTTCAAAAATCGACAGAAACTTTTTCAGCAAAAAGCAGGCAATGATATCCTATGGAAGGAAATTCAAGTTACTGGTAAGTACGGTTAAAATTACTTTTCAGGATCAGTACTGGGATGAAAGATGCAGCACTGAGGTCTCTCCTGATAACAGGTGAGTAAATCGGAATTCGTATTTCGGCTGATTTTAGAGGAATATTATAAAGTTCCAAAACTCCACACTTAGAAGAATTTCCAAGTGAAACCAGTCAATGTTAGCCTATGGAAGGAAATTCAAGTTACTGGTAAGTACGGTTAAAATTACTTTTCAGGATCAGTACTGGGCTGAAAGATGCAGCACTGAGGTCTCTCCTGATAACAGGTGAGTAAATAGGAATTCGTAGTTCGGCTGATTTTAGAGGAATATTTGCACAATGGTGAAGGGAGGGGCGGGGCCTGAGCGTTTTAAGTTGGGGGATTAAGTCCCCTTGAATCATGAGGGTCCCTGGGGTCCAACTAGCCCACCCTGTACCTCCAGTATGCGCCAGGGAGCTGCGTTGCAGAGAGGTGTTCAGAGGCCACGCCCCTTTTGCAGCTCTCTGCAATGCAGCTCTGTGGCGCTTTCTGGACGTACCTGTTGGGCTAGTTGGCCCCAGGGACCCTCAGGATTGAAGGGGATTTAATTCCCCATCTTAAAACGCGCCACGGAGCCTGTTTGCACACATGTCACCTGAAGCCCCGCCCCTCCCTTCACCACTGTGCAAACGCGCCCTGTGGCGCGTTTTAAGTTGGGGGATTAAGTCCCCTTGAATCCTGAGGGTCCCTGGAGTCCAACTAGCCCACCATGTACTTCTAAAAGCGCCACAGAGCTGCGTTGCAGAGAGGTGTAAAAGGGGCGTGGCCTCTGTACACCTCTCTGCAACGCAGCCCCTGGCGCATACTGGAGGTTCCTGGTGGGCTAGTTGGCCCAGGGACCCCCAGTATTCAAGGGGAATTACTCCCCTTCTTAAAACGCGCCAGGGGCGCGTTTGCAGAGTACTGCAGGGAGGGGGGCGGGGCCTCCGGCACGATGCCGGTCATTTTTTTTTTTCTAATTTTTTTTTAATGGGAGGGGGGCTGCGTGGCCCCCTTCCCTTGGCCACTTTGGCCCCGGGGACCCCATCCCCCGGGGCCTGAGCATTTTTTTTTTTTAATCAAAAAAAACGGGAAGGGAGCCGCGTGGCCCCCTTCCCTGGGCCTGTATTGGCCCCGGGACCCCATCCCCGCGGCATGCCCTCGATTTTTATTTTTTAATTTGGAGGGGGGCTGCGAGGCCCCCTCCTCAGGCCATTTAAGGCCCCGGGGACCCCATCCCCGGGGCCGGCCTTGCCCTTTTTTTTTTTTTTTTAAATTTTATTAATTTGGGGAGGGGGGCTGCGTGGCCCCCTCCCTAGCCACTATGGCCCCGGGGACCCCATCCCCCGGGGCCTGGCCTCTGGTTGGGGACTGTGGGGGGTCCCCAATCCCCCCACAGTCCCGCCGGCTCCCCGTGTCCTACGGGAGCCGGCATACTTTCCACATGGGGAGCAGCTAACATGCTGCTCCCCATGTGGAAAAGCAATTGGGTTTGCATTTTGAAAGAGAGAGCAGGTTTCCTGCTCTCTCTTCAAAATGCAAACCAAGTTTGCTATGACAGGACGGGAGCCGCGAGGCTCCGTCCTGTCATAGCAAACTACAGTGTCCCGGGGTAGGCACCCCGGGACACTGCAGGAGCCGGCCCTGGGGGGTGGCGGTCCCTAGGGCCATCAAGGGCTCCAGGAGGGGGGCCGCACGGCCCCCCTCCCAACCATTTCACAGCCCCGGGGAGTTGGTGGTCCCCGGGGCTTTGGGGGTCTGTAACGGACCCCCATATTCAAATCTTTAGTGCCCCGGGGAGGTGGCGGTCCCCGGGGCGTGTGGGGGGGCTGGAGCCCCCCCACACAGGTGAAAATAATTTTTAAAAAAAGAAGCCCCGGGGGGTGGCGGTCCCCGGGGCTGCGGGAGGGCCAAGAGCCCTCCCGCACCATTATTTTTTGATGGGGGGCCCCCCACATTAAATTTAAACCCCCCCCCACCATGCCCCCGGGACTTGGCCCACCCGGGGGCAAATTAACATAGAAGCGCGGGAGACGCGCTTCGATTTTTTTTTTTTTCGGCAGGATCCGCGCACCCTGAGCGCATCATGCCGATTTAAAAAAATGCTTTTTCTGCCCAGGGGTCCTTGTGGGACCCCTGAGCAGGCCTAGGGGTCAGGGTGTTTCTACCCTGCCCCCTTTGTGCGTTTGGCGATGTGTTTCTTGTGCTTTTTTTTTTCTCGGAGGGATTCGCGCACCCTAAGCGCATCCCGCCGATTTAAAAAAAAATGCTTTTCTGCCCAGGGGGTCCTTGTGGGACCCCCTGAGCAGGCCTAGGGGTCAGGGTGTTTCTACCCTGCCCCCTTTTGCGCTTTGCGCACTTGTTTCTGTCCCTCGGTTCTACCGAGGGACAAAATGGCTGCCAACACTTCCTGATTTGGAGTGTTGACAGCCAATTAGCATACAGCTCGTGATCGGGAGGGTACGCGGACCCTACTCGGCCATAGATATATATGTGACTTTACTTTTGATTTTCTCAGGAACTACTGAACGGATTTACACCATTTAAGCAAAAGGCACGACACTGAACCAAGGGCTACCTCTTTGCCAAATTTGGTGTAATTCCGTTCAGCAGTTCGTGCTGTAGCTGCGACTAAAGGTTCCTATGGAAAAATGAATGGGGAAAACGCGTTTTGGGACCCCCCTTTTTTCTCGCCCCCTATAGACTTTCAGGATAGGAGCGGACCGGAGCGCCCCAACAAGTTGGAAACTTTCGCGAAGATTCGTCAACCGGCGCCAACGTTATTTCAAATAGAATGTCGCGGATTTCCTATGGATAATAGGTCCTAACTATAACTATCTACTGGCGACCGCCAGTAGATAATATATATATATATATATATTTAAGACAACAGCCTCCGAGCACAGGAGCCCCAAATCCTACAAGGTGGTCTCTTTTCATCAATGGGCACGGAGCAGCCCATCCATTAACTTCCATTACACACCACACAGAGGCCCATTACCGGAGTTGGAAACTTTTAATTCTCAGGCAAAGCAGCGCTTTTGTAATCTCCTTTCCCTTACGCGTTTCGGCATCACTCTGCCTTGATCACAGGTGGAGATCAGAAAGTGCTCAGTGCATTTGTGCGCGCTTTTAATACTTGAAAAAACACGTGACAGTTTATTGAAAAATACAATACCCATAATGCATTGCATTGGTGTTTATACATCCATCCATAGAGTCATGTTTAGTGCAAGCATCCAATATTAGTGGGTTTGTTGAGCCATACCGTCAAATGATTGATTTTTGTTTGCTTTAGTGCTCAAAAAGGTTTTCCATGTCGCCTTTGAATAAAGTTCAAACTCCGGCACGATCAGAGAGAGGCAATCGCTCCCTCCCCGAATACCTTCCTCAAACCGCTGCATTTTCACTCGGTAGTATTCCTTGGTAGGTTAGCAGCGGCGAGTGGATTAGGCTCCAGAATCAGCATTTAAGAGAACAGCCTCCGAGCACAGGAGCCCCAAATACTACAGGGTGGCCTCTTTTCATCAATGGGCACGGAGCAGCCCATCCATTAACTTCCATTACACACCACACAGAGGCCCATTACCGGAGTTGGAAACTTTTAATTCTCAGGCAAAGCAGCGCTTTTGTAATCTCCTTTCCCTTACGCGTTTCGGCGTCACTCTGCCTTGATCACAGGTGGAGATCAGAAAGTGCTCAGTGCATTTGTGCGTGCTTTTAATACTTGAAAAAACACGTGACAGAATATTGAAAAATACAATACCCATAATGCATTGCACTGGTGTTTATACATCCATCCATAGAGTCATGTTTAGTGCAAGCATCCAATATTAGTGGGTTTGTTGAGCCATACCGTCAAATGATTGATTTTTGTTTGCTTTAGTGCTCAAAAAGTTTTCCCATGTCGCCTTTGAATAAAGTTCAAACTCCGGCACGATCAGAGAGAGGTAATCGCTCCCTCCCCGAATCCCTTCCTCAAACCGCTGCATTTTCACTCTGTAGTATTCCTTGGTAGGTTAGCAGCGGCGAGTGGATTAGGCTCCAGAATCAACATTTAAGACAACAGCCTCCGAGCACAGGAGCCCCAAATCCTACAGGGTGGCCTCTTTTCATCAATGGACACGGAGCAGCCCATCCATTAACTTCCATTACACACCACACAGAGGCCCATTACCGGAGTTGGAAACTTTTAATTCTCAGGCAAAGCAGCGCTATATATAGAGTTAGCGGTAGAACAAAATGGGCGACTAATACAAGTTTTAAAAAAAACTATCTCCCCACAGGAATGAATGGAAAAAATAGCAAACATTTTATCAAAATGTTTAGGAAAATTTTAAAAAATATAACAAATATTACACATGTAAATTATATATGAAATGATATTATAACATATATAAAATTATTTATTATATACTAATAATATTTATGTTAAATAATACTTAAATAGGTAAAACAAAATGTACACTATTCCAAAAATAATTTTAAAATGTATATTATGGAAAATGTAATAAAGACTATTATTTTTTTGTATTTGTTTTACAACTTATGAAAAATTTTGTTATGTATTTAGATAAAAATGTAATACTTTTTTATTCAATAAATATATTTCAAAACTACAAAAAACTTGCAATACGTGCAATAATTTTAATAAATATGATGGAGCAGGATTTCGCGAAAAGAAACCTGCTCAACCGAGCCACCCTTTAGTATGGACTAACAGTAAGTAGTGTTAAACGACTAATGTGCACATTTACACTACACGTGGGAAGACTGCTTTATAAATTGCATGAACTAACTAGATCTAATGTGTAAATAACCGGAAATGTAATAATTTTGTGTTTTGAATAAATTCAAGAGGCTTGCATGGCAAGGCCGCAGGTGTTTTCCGTAAAAAGCATGGCGTGTGTTGCTTTATATTAATGAATAATGCCGCTTTTCTGCTTAAGCTATGCTAGACTAACCATTAACATAAGGTAGAGTTAAGATGGGGGTAAACCGTGAAAATTACATTATCACATAATTAATAATGCTCTTTTTTCTGTTCTTTTAGTAATGGACGAGTTTTCCATAATGATTAAGTTAGCCACAGTAAGGGCGGGTGAACAAGAGGGCGAGTGGGAACCATGTGACTACATGACTGAAGTGCTGAGCAAAGCTGAAAAAACCGTGACCTGGTGAAGGACATGAACATTGACAAGCGGCCAACGCCAGTGTCATCGTGGGAATGGAACCCGAAGTTGTTGAATTTAATAAATTGTTAAAATGTTGATACATATGTTCTCATGGGAGAGAAGAGGTATTGATGACTGTATAAAAAAATGTTTAGAACAATGGTGTAGTCAAAAGTAGATGATTTCATAGTGGGGTGACACTCCACCCCTAGAATCCCACCAATCCCTTAGCTAGAAAATGTGAAATTGCCAATTATCATGGGACGGACATGTTCCTTTAGGGTATAAGAATAGTACTTTAGGGGTGTGGTTTAGGCAGCCGATGGTGTGGTGTGCGGGCTTCAAGGGTCACGTGGGCTGAGAGAGGGAAGCGTCGCTGTTTTCGTTGGTGAGCTGAGAGGCCTAGATGTTCCTGTCCTGTCCCTGTCCTGGTTCTTAAGTCTTTGATCCCTGACTCTTGGTTCAGGGGTCCCTCACTACCGCCTAGGCCTGGGTGGTGGTTTCCCTTACAGATCCTCCGGGTTTGTATTTTATCTACTTAGCATTGTAGAAATTATAATTTTTCTTGGTTGTTTTCTTTGATATGTGTGCCTTTTGTCTCTTCATCTATCCTCTCCGCAATCGTTTTGGATTTTAAGAGATTGATTATTGTGTATCTAATATCTCTTCATCTATCCACTCAGTGCAATGTATATTTTGAATGATATTTTCCGTAGTTACTGTGATTAGTTTGTTATTCTCTCCCATGAGGTCTCCAGTGTTTGAGGATATGATCGCTAAAAGTAATTTTTAATTTGCTAGATAAAATTATTAAATCACACTGAGAGTTTGTGATCATTTAATCAGTTATTATAAAGGGTTAACCTTTATCTGGAGAAATTACCATTGCCATCAACTCTTCAACTAATTGGTCCATCGGCCAAGTAGATGAAAAGTCGAATAAAATTACAAAATGTTTAAATTTTGTGTATGAAAAACAGGAATAAGTTGAAGAAAGGTTAACAAACTTGACACCAGTGCATCAGGGATTTTGGGTGAATGAGTATGGGCCAATTTATGATGTTATTGAATAATTATCCCTGATCATTTATTTGGGATAGCGCTGGATCAGTTTCTTGGTAGCAGAGTGATGGTTTGATTATTGATTAGTTTGCCAAATGGTTATTGAATATTGATTATATGTTTAACATAAAGAGTTAGCGTCATGTTTTATGTTGTCTAGAAGTACAGGTACGGATTTGCCTGAGGAATCCCGGGTAGGAATTTGCCTGAAGTAGGCAGAAGAAGAGTGTGGTAAAGAAATCACACTGCAGAAGTACTTTGTCTGTTGGAAATAATACTGAAAAGCTAGGTAGGGCTGTCAGTGTTATAATTAGGGAATTTCGTATGTAAGTGGAGTGTATGAAATAGTGAAGGGTCCACTTTCGAAACTCTGGCAGTAATTCTCGAGGGAGTAACAGGACACCCTTTTTGTATGTCAAAAGGTCCTCTTGTGATATCTCGGTTTTATCCCTAGAGGAGTAATAGGTCTCCCCGGAGCTTGCTAGAGAAGTGAGATAACGCTGGTCGTTATTGTTACTTGCAGTGTAAGGATCTCTTGGAAAAGTGAAGACTATCTCTTTATTTAGTGGAGCAGACAAGGTAGCATTGTCTTTTTATGTTGTTACTAACAGAATTTTGATTAAGAAAATCTCAGAAAAATATTGCCGTAAAATTTTGTAAAGGAGGGATCAGTAGAAGGAGTGATACTGACGTCACAGAGTGCCGCGCTGGTATTGGTCGGAGCAGCGGGCGTGTATCGAGTGTAGATTGTAAAGGGAGGGTCAGTAGGAGGAGTCAAAACTGACGTCACAAAAGGCCGCGCTGGCATTGGACAACAGCGGGAGAAAACAGAGCTCTGATTGGTAAATTAGAGTGAGTCGCACAGGCACTGGTTGAGATTGAAGTTACGTAGGGAGCTGTGATTGGTTGGTTGGTGTGAGTCGCGATGGTATAGGACAGAATCTAACAAATAGGGAAGAGAGAAATACGGAGAAAATCTTGTTGAAGTTATTATTGAGAAGAGACTTTTATAAAGAAGAATTTTGAAAATGGGTTTGTTAAAAACCATAAAGAATTTCTTTAAAAAAGACAAACAAATTGTGACAAGAGAAGGAATCCCCACTCCACCTCCAAAAACGCCTGCCTCTTATATGATGATGGAGCGAGGTTATCATACATGTGTTTGGTTAGAAAATTGGACGAAATATACGAAGGACGATGGAATGTTAGCTTTTCCTGAGTTTGGAACATTTAATGTGAGAATTTTACAGAATTTGAGAGCTAGGATGAACATGCTAGAGCCAAATCCAAGACTTACTCAGTATGAAGCGTTGGAGGAATGGGAAGTAGAAGCTTATGAACGAGAAAAAGATCGAAGTGGTAGGAGATTCAGAGGTTTCATGCCTAGATATCCATTTGAGAGGCGAGAAGATCAGATGAAAAGATGGAGAAGAGCAGTAGTGACCGAGGGTCTATATCCAGTTTTGACAGTAGAGAGTCAGACAGGTACCAAGTGTAAAGAGAAAAAGAAAAATATAGAAACGTCCAGAGAGGGCTTAGATGAGTCTGATGATGAATTATTAGAAGAAATTCTGACTATAAGGCCTCCGCCATATGAAGAAAATTCAGGAGAAATGATTCCAAGTGCCCCGCAAATGGTAACCCTATTTACTCCCCAAGTTACCGAAATGGCTCGAATGGTGCGAGAAAATGAAGTGAGTTTGTTAAACAAGGCTAGAATGGAACGAGTACAGAAATTAAATCAGTTAAATTTGACAGTACCGGTGACAATTGGTCCTGTGGTTCCATTGTTTGGAGAACAATGGACTTTGCCTAACGTACACACGTTGTCAGTTCCGAAGTAGTGTAAGGAGTGAAATAGTGTCAGCAACAAATGAAAATAGACAAAATGACCAAAATACTACACTGTTAGACTTACTGATTGATGAATTATTAACAGAAACCCCAAGGAGAAGTATTCAACTAGACCCAAGGAAATTAGGGCCAAATATTACTCCAGTAATAGGGAGCTCAGCAGGTCCCTCTTCAGAAGAATTAACTCATTGGATAAATGAAATGAATAAGCCAAAAGCCCAACCACAGAGTATAAATGTAAATCAATTGAAAGTAGATTTAGAAGAGATGATTATTGGAACAGTAAGCCCAGATAGATTAGGGACTTATGGTGAAGAAGAGTTGTTGTTTTTGTGTAAAAGTATTACTTGGAGAGCAAAGAATTTCCATGAGAAATTATCAGAGGTTGCTAGTGAGTTTGGTGTAGCTATAGAAAAATCGAAGGTGTTACAAAAGACATACAGAATGGCTTCTACTGACAAGGATTTAGAGAGTTTGAATATATCAGGAAAAAGATTACAGATAAAGGAGTTAATAAATTTACTGAAGAAATGGGGAACTTTAGAACGATGGAGGAGTAAGTGGATGAAAAAGACAGAAGAAACTGCGGGTAGGGGAACTTACATGTTTCCATTAAAAGAAAGCGAGCAAGTTGAAAGGGTATGACCAATGAGAGAAGTTCCAGGTGGTGGATATGTTCATGTACCTTGGACTAGGCAAGACATATTATCATTCACTAATGATTTTCCCAGAATGCGAGAGAAGCCAGTTGAATGGTACAAACAAGTGGACAGATTTGTAAAAGTCTCAAAGGTGTTGTTGAAAGACTTAGATGGTCTTTTTGAAATAGTGGTTCCAGCTGACTTGTGGACAGAATGTAAGATTACTGTTGATTGGCCTAAGGATGAATATCCCAGAGATGCAAGAACAGGTGCACCATCTGAAGAGGTGATGAAAAAGTACCATCAAGTCATTACCTTCTTGAAGGGGAAGATTTCTCCTAAAGAAACAGATTGGGTTAAGATTGACAGGACAACCCAAGAGCCTAAAGAGTCAGTGCATGCATATTATGAAAGATTGTTACAGGTGTTTAAGCAGTATAGTGGATTTGAGAATTTTGGAGACAAAGATATGGGACATTTTGTGTATCGATTCGTATATGGATTGAAACCAGAGATTAGTGCAGTGATACAGCAGCATATGCTCTGCTGGCAAACTAAGTCAATAGACGAAATTTTGAGGTATGCAAAGTATTGTAGTGATGACATTGATTCAAGACTTAAAAAGTTGAAAGAGAAAATGATGTGGGCTCAAGTGAAGATGGCAGAACAGCAACAGGAAAATAGTAATGGACAACAAAGTCAAAATCAGACTGGTCAGGTAAACAGTGGAGGTAAAGGAAAATTTTAAATGAGTAAAGAAGAAGCTAAAAAGAAATTTCCTTGTCATGCGTGCAGAAAAATTGGACACTGGAAGAATGAGTGTAGAAATGGACAAAAGGGCAATGAAGTAAATCAAAATGTAAATCCACAGATGCAGAATGAGGTCATTGGGAATCAACAGCAGCAGCAGGTAGTTACTCCACAGTTACAGGTGCCACAACCGCCTATGTCCCATAATGTGAATGCTCATATGCAGATGTACAGTGCAAGTACTGGATTCCACGGAGGAGAGCAGTTTGGTAAGAATCCACTGGTTTCACAATATTTGGTACGGTGTAATGAGAGTGATTCGGATTTGTCTCAATGACGGTGCCTGAGGGGGGAGGAAGAGTGTGTACTTGGCGCATCTTTAGAGGTAGATCAGTCAGGTCCATTTGTTGATGGAAAGGTAGAAGGTAAAGATATCACCTTCTTGCTGGACACTGGTGCTACCCGTTCTACTGTGAGAGCAGCAGAAATTCCAAACCTACCCCTCTCGGGAGAAACTGTCCAAGTTGTAGGCGTTGCAAATAAACATATTAGAACTCCTATCGCTGCCCCGGTAGAAGTTCATATTGGAAACTTCAAAGACATGCATTGGTTTGTGGCATGTGATTCCAGTCCCGTAAATCCTTTGGGCAGAGATTTACTGTGCAAAATGAATTGCACCATTTATTGTACACCAGATGGTGTTGCTTTTATGACACCTGATGAGGATGTTGAGTACAACATATTGATGGCCCAGAGAGAATCAGAAGTGAGTGAATTATATTCACTCCTCACTGATGAAGATTTGCCTGAAGAGTTAAAAGATACAGTAAGATCAGAAGTGTGGGATTTCACAGGAAAAGAGATTGGATTAATGACAAATGTGGATCCAATCCAGATTACAGTAAAAAATGGTGCTATATATCCAAATACCCCGCAGTACAAAATGAGTCCAGAAGTAATAGCAGGAGTCACACCTGCGATTGACCAAATGATTAAACTGGGAATTTTAAAGGAAATAATGAGCCGTCCCTGTAATTCGTCCATTATTGGAATCAAAAAGCCTAATGGGAAATATAGAATAGTACAAGATTTGCGAAAGGTGAATAAAATTGTAGTGCCATGTTGTCCAATAGTGCCAAATCCAGCAGTAATTCTTTATCAAATTCCTTGTGATGCGGAATGGTACACTGTTATTGATCTGTGTCAGGCATTTTTCTCCATTCCTTTGCACCCGGAAAGTCAATATTTATTTGCATTCCGGTTTGAAAACCTTATTTTGGCCTGGTGCCGAGTTCCTCAAGGGTATATTGAAAGTCCCTCGATTTTTAATCAGATTTTGAAAAGATGTTTGGAGACTTTGGTCATGCCAGGAAATTCTGTTTTGGTTCAATATATTGATGACCTACTGTTGGTATCAAAAACCCGAGAAGCATGTGTGAGAGACACAATTGCTTTATTGAACCATTTAGCAGAAGGAGGACATAAAGTATCACCATCTAAATTGCAATACTGTAAACAGGAAGTTCAATATCTAGGTCACAAAATTAGAAAAGGGGTCAGAAAGGTGACGCCAGAAAGAATCAGTGTGATTAAGAAAATGAATCCACCCAGAAATCAAAAAGAAGTGCGAATGTTTTTGGGAATGGTTGGATATTGCAGACAGTGGATTTGTGGCTTCTCATTGATTGCAAAACCTCTACAGAGGTTGACATGAAAAGATGTGAAAGATCCAATCGTGTTGGATGCATAGAGTATGGAATCTTTCTCAAGATTGCGAAACAGTCTTTGTCAAGCACCTGCTTTGGGAATGCCGGATTATTCTAAAGAATTTACAATGTATTGTTGTGAGAGAGATGGATGTGCACTTGCAGTTTTAACTCAGAAACACGCAATGGCCTGACGTCCGGTGGCATATTTTTCTGCCTCCCTAGATTCAGTGGCTGCGGCATTGCCAGGCTGCCTAAAAGCAGTAGCCGCCACTTGTGTACGTTTGGAACAAAGAGAAGCAATTGTGATGGGTTATCCTGTAAAGGTATTTGTACCACATTCTGTTGAGATCCTTTTAACTCGCACTCGGACTCAACATATGACATCTAGTCGGCCGACTAAATATGAGAGAGTGATTCTAGGTGCTGAAAATGTGACAGTGGTGAGGTGCATTACTGTGAACCCAGCCACATTGTTGCCCGATTCAAGATGTGAGGAAGTGAAAGAAGAAGCAGAACATGATTGGTTGGAAGTGACAGAACTTTGTTCTAAGCCCCCTCCGGATATAGAGGATGAACCGTTAGAAAGGCCAGATTGTGAATTGTTCGTGAATGGATCATGTTTGAGAAATAAAAGGGGTGAATTGTGTGCTGGTTATGCTGTCTGCACTTTATCAGGAGCATTAGAAGCATCTTGCCTGAATGGGGTAAAATCCTCCCAAGTTGCAGAGTTGATTGCTCTGTTTAGAGCATGTTAATTGGCAAAAGGTCTAAAAGTAACCATCTACACCGATAGTCAGTACGGATTTGGCATCGTACATGACTTTGGTCAGATATGGATGCAAAGAGGATTTTTGACTTCCTCAGGTTCCCCAATTTGGAATGGAAAAACTGTAAAGGAATTATTGGATGCTTTGCAGTTACCAAAAAGAATTGCCGTTGTAAAATGTGCAGCACATCAATCAGGAGATGATGATGTGACAAAGGGCAATAGATACGCGGACCAATTAGAGCGTTACTGTGCACAAAATACAGTGGCCATAAACAGGTCAATTGAAAAGGGAAATACCGAATGCCATCTTCTGTACACAACAACATTTGAGACCTGGGATGAAATAAAGCAAATGCAGGAAGAAGTCAGTGATGAGGAAAAGGAAGAGTGGAATAGAACAGGCTGTAGGAAAAATACAGAAGATGAGGTTTGGGTCTATTACGATGGAAGACCAGTATTACCAGATTCTTTACTTTCCCATATGGCTAGGATGTATCATGGACTAACACACATCGGAAGGGATGCAATGCTAAGACTGTTCAAGCAGACATGGTATAATCCAAAGTTCAGGGCCATCGCAGAAAGTTTATGTCAAAGGTGTGCCATATGTCAAAAACAAAATCCTGGAAGAAAAACAGTTGTAAATTGGGGTGTAATTGGGACAGCAGGAGGTCCTTTTACAAGACTTCAAATTGATTTTATTGAGCTGCCACCACGTAATGGGCTAAAGTACGTCCTTGTCATTGTTTGTTTGTTTTCTCGCTGGGTGGAAGCCTATCCAACGAGAAGGAATGACAGCCTTACAGTGGCTAAGTTGTTGTTAAGCGAACTAATCCCTAGGTTTGGTTTTCCAGTCACTTTGGAATCAGATAGGGGATTGCACTTCAATAATGAGATAATTCGGATGATTTGTGCAGCATTACAAATTGAGCAAAAACTGCATTGTGCCTATCAACCAGAGGCTTCTGGAATTGTTGAACAGATAAATGGTACAATAAAATCCAGGTTAGGGAAGGTATGTGCATCCACAACACTGAAGTGGCCTGACGCTTTACCCCTGGTATTGATGAGTCTTAGAAGTATTCCTGACAAAAAGACTGGATTGAGTCCCCATGAAGTATTGATGGGAAGAGCCATGAGACAAGCATACATACCTACGAACAAACTGATGACTATGTCTGATGATCGTGTACTAGATTATTGCAAAGGACTGGCTGACCTGTTGCGTTTTGTGTCCCGCCAGGTTGGAGAAGATGCCACAACGACACAGCAGAACCAAGCACATGATTTGAATCCTGGCGAGTGGGTACTAGTCAAGAAGCACATAAGAAAAACGTGTCTAGAACCCTGTTGGAGCGGCCCTTACCAGATCACATTGGTGACGACCACATCAGTAAAGTGTTTTGGCTTGCCAAACTGGATGCATGCAAGCCAAACCTGCTTGGTCCCAAGTCCAATTGAAAGACCTGAAGTACAGCAACTGGAAATTCAAAACCGAGTACCAGCAGCTGAAGTGTGCGAAGCTGAAGAGTCTGGAGTGACAGATTCTAATGAACATTTTGACGATGAACAACCAAGCACAAGTCAAGTAAATTGGGCACCAGATACTGGGATTAAAGAGACTGTTGTTTAATCAGAAAAAGGTGAGGCTGCCGGTGAGCCAGGAGAAAGAGAAACGGCTGTTGAGCTAGAAATTGGACCAAATGAGAGTGAAAACACCAATGAGCTAGAAGAAGGTGAACTCATTGATGAATCAGAAACAAGCGCTGAACCTACAGAAACAGAAATACAAAGGAGCAGATAGGAACAGACAGAAAGAAGATCAAACAAAAGAAATAGTGAGACAAACACAGAAGGTGAAAAAGTAGTTCAGAAGAAAAGACCTAGAAAGGGAGATATTTGGTCAAGTGGAGCAAGAAGACATAAATACAGAATAGTCAAGAGAAGGTTGGGAAAAAGACCAGAGCAAAGTAACGAAGTTTCAAGCCAAACAGAATTAAAGAACACAAAAAGAGAAACAACGCAAAAATCAAAGAGAACAAGAATTCCATGCAGAAAGTACAAAGCTCCTGAATGGACCTACGTTATACTAGAAGAATTTGAAAAATGTAGGTCTAAGTGAAGAACATGACAGTAGTGATACTGAAAAGGAAGATGAGAACAAACTAAGACCACCTTAAAAGAACTATAAAGAGACAAAGGAGAAAAATGTGTCAGATGAACTGAATTGAGACCTTAAGAGAAACCCAAAGACTAAACAAAAAGAAAGGGGTAAAAGAAGAAAGTCATTAAGTGTAGGATTACACAGAACCATATTTTTGAGAAAATTAGGATTTTAGACTAGAAAATTGTTAGATTTTTTATATTTTTCTTTTTTGTAGTACATCAAAATGGCAGAAGTAGAAGTGACTGAACAACCAAATTCTAGACTAAAACGTAGATGTATTAAAACATGTTTATGTAGTGCTTTCCTATTAACACTTATATGGATCCTGTTGATTGTTATCTTACCTATTTTTTGTGTAAATAATATTGGAAATAATACTAATAATATGACAATTGAAGGAATGAAAGATGTGTCTAAAACCAGTATAAATACTAATATAGAACAAATGGATGGAAGTATTTACCATCATGATAAATCAATTAGTGATTTTTCGTTAAATGTCTTTACCAAGTTGTTATATGAGTATACTAACACTATGAACGTGAGTGATTGTTATGTCTGTATGAAATTACCTACGTCTGTCTCTGAAGGACTAACCTATCACCATCTTTCTCTAACCTATGGTGTGTCATGTAGTGTACTCAGCAGTCTATTTTATTTGACTGGTAAGCTGGATTATCAATATACTAATATAGATTTAGTATTTTCAGAAATACCAATCATAAAGGAATTGAATAAAGTAGTAAGTGCTAAAAATGCTCGTTATATGGGAGAATTCTTCCATATCACTAAAACCTTAGATATAGAATATGCCTACAAAAACAATTTAAACTGTAGTTACATGTTGAAGAAAAATTATTTTTAGATATGAAAGAGAATAGAAGAGCAAGTTTCCAGAAGATAGCTAATGAACAGAAATCACAGGCACCACCTTGGGCTTTTAGAGAAGGAAATTATGAGAAGGGTGAGACATACGCTGCAATGTCTTTGGACTGGTCACGAAAGGGGAAATTTTGTTTGTATAGATCAAGGACTAACTATAATAATTACTTTATTGGCACTAGTGAATGTGAGCATACTTTCCAAATTACTGGAGGATGGGGATTGAAAGGTGGAACTGACCCAGTTTCCCCAGGAATCTATTATGTGTGTGGCAAGAAAGCCTATTATAGGTTACCAGCACGTTGGTACAGAAGCTGTTATTTTGGGATTGCCTTTCCAAAGGTCTACCATAAAGACCGTGGGGACAATAGTGCTAATGAAATAAAATAAGGACTAATACGAAGTAAAAGAGCAAGTTTTTCAGAAATAGTAGGTGATATCTTTGGTGCACTGATACCATCAGTTGGAGTTGTTTTAAATGCACACAAAATTCGTAAATTATCCACAGTGGTTGATCGTTTATCAACAGATACTGCTGGTGGCTTCTTGATGATTGATACCGAAATGGTGGCGATCAGATCAATGGTTTTACAAAATTGAATTGCCCTTGATATTCTTTTGGCAAAAGAGGGTGAAGTCTGTAGCATGTTGAAAATTCAACACTGCTGTACCTATATCCCGGATAAAAGTAAAGGGATAGAAGGATATATTAGAAATATAACAAAATACATAATGAATTAACCCAACTGGAGGTTGATAGTGTTTGGGAGAGACTTGGTAAGAATTTCTCTGCAGTAAGTAAATGGTTTTCTAATTAAGGAAATAGTTTATTAGGAAAAATAATAATCCCAATATTTTCTGTAGCAATAGCAGTTCTAGTAATATTAATAACATATAAATGTTGTAAATATGTAAGAGAAAGAAAAGATGCGAAAAACAAAAAGAATAAAAGTAAAGGAAGAAAGAGAAAAAGAGAAGAAATAGAGTTAGAAAAAGTAAAAGAAAAATATTATGACATGATGATAGAGTTAGACGAGAGTGCCATAAAAGAAGAAAAAGAGAGTAAATGCTAGACAACATAAAAGGTGGCACTCGGTATGGTGAGTATTTATGATGGCTCTTAAAAGCCATCAGAGGGGGGATTGATGGAGCAGGATTTCGCGAAAAGAAACCTGCTCAACCGAACCACCCTTTAATATGGACTAACAGTAAGTAGTGTTAAACGACTAATGTGCACATTTACACTACACATGGGAAAACTGCTTTATAAATTGCATGAACTAACTAGATCTAATGCGTAAATAACCGGAAATGTAATAATTTTGTGTTTTGAATAAATTCAAGAGGTTTGCATTGCAAGGCTGCAGGTGTTTTCCATAAAAAGCATGGCGTGTGTTGCTTTATATTAATGAATAATGCCGCTTTTCTGCTTAAGCTATGCTAGACTAACCATTAACATAAGGTAGAGTTAAGATGGGGGTAAACCATGAAAATTATATTATCACATAATTAATAATGCTCGTTTTTCTGTTCTTTTAGTAATGGACGAGTTTTCCATGATGATTAAGTTAGCCACAGTAAGGGCGGGTGAACAAGAGGGCGAGTGGGAACCATGTGACTACATGACGGAACTGCTGAGCAAAGCTGAAAAAACCGTGACCTGGTGAAGGACATGAACATTGACAAGCGGCCAACGACAGTGTCATAATGGGAATGGAACCCGAAGTTGTTGAATTTAATAAATTGTTAAAATGTTGATAAAAATGTTCTCATGGGTGAGAAGAGGTATTGATGACTGTATAAAATAATGTTTAGAACAATGGTGTAGTCAAAAGTAGATGATTTCATAGTGGGGTGACACTCACCCCTAGAATCCCACCAATCCCAGAGCTAGAAAATGTGAAATTGGCAATTATCATGGGATGGACATGTTCCTTTAGGGTATAAGAATTGGTACTTTAGGGGTGTGGTTTAGGCAGCCGATGGTGTGGTGTGCAGGCTTCAAGGGTCACGTAGGCTGAGAGAGGGAAGCGTCGCTGTTTTCGTCGTTGAGCTGAGAGGCCTAGATGTTCCTGTCCTGTTCCTGTCCTGGTTCTTAAGTCTTTGATCCCTGACTCTTGGTTCAGGGGTCCCTCACTACCGCCTAGGCCTGGGTGGTGGTTTCCCTTACAGATCCTCCGGGTTTGTATTTTATCTACTTAGCATTGTAGAAATTATAATTTTTCTCGGTTGTTTTCTTTGATATGTGTGCCTTTTGTCTCTTCATCTATCCTCTCCGCAATCGTTTTGGATTTTAAGAGATTGATTATTGTTTATCTAATGTCTCTTCATCTATCCACTCAGTGCAACGTATATTTTGAATGATATTTTCCGTTGTTACTGTGATTAGTTTGTTATTCTCTCCCATGAGGTCTCCAGTGTTTGAGGATATGATCGCTAAAAGTAATTTTTTATTTGCTAGATAAAATTATTAAATCACACCGAGAGTTTGTGGTCATTTAATCAGTTATTATAAAGGGTTAACCTTTATCTGGAGAAATTACCATTGCCATCAACTCTTCAACTAATTGGTCCATCAACCAAGTAGATGAAAAGTCGAATAAAATTACAAGATGTTTAAATTTTGTGTATGAAAAACAGGAATAAGTTGAAGAAAGGTTAACAAACTTGACACCAGCGCATCAGGGATTTTGGGTGAATGAGTATGGGCCAATGTATGATGTTATTGAATAATTATCCCTGATCATTCATTTGGGATAGCGCTGGATGAAATATATAGGTTTATTTTGTTTTTATTATACTTGTTAATGTAAAAATAAAAGTAGTAAAAAAATATAACTTTATCTTACCATACCAATACAAACAAAACTGTTACAAAGTATTTAACACTACAAACATAACACTTAGGGGCCGATTCCGATTTGGGCCGGAATTCTCTCCGACCGAGCCGGACCCGGAGAGAATTCCGACCGAATCGGACCCTAGCAGTCCGACCGAACGAGTACGATGCGTTCGCATGCAATCGGACTCGATTCGGTCGGACTCCCATTGAAGTCAATGGGAGCCTGTCGTACAACGTGTACGCGGGCTCCCATTGACTCAACGGGTGCAAGGCGGACAAGGGCGCCCCCTACAGCCTGTACGCGTCCATGCGCATCGTGGCGTACATGCACAGGTAGGGGGGACCCATGGGTCCCCCCTGTGTGCGACTCGCGCGCCTACGCCTACAGGGGGGTCCGACGCGGACCCCCAAAGTCCGGCTCCGACAGCTTTGTCGAGCCGGACGGCGCGAGTCGATCGGACTGTTCGCGGCGCGCATCGTACTTACCCGGCCGGGAAACGTCTCCATAGCGCGGTGCGAGTCGTGTCCCTGCGAGTCGGTCGGAGCGTGTTGAAGCCGCGTTCGAGTCGGTCGGCGATTTCGCGGGTGCTTGCATCGTACTCGCTCGGCCGGACCCGCGTCCGATTCGGTCGGGAAACAGGGCTCCGAATCGGATCCGGTGAATCCGAATCCGATTCGGAGCACTACCGGCCGAGATCGGAATCGGCCCCTCACTGTTCCAACTTCAGTACAAACTAAACACATATTCATAACAATTAGGGCCCGATTACAATTTCGGTCATAAGTCCTCCGACCTTAGGTCAGAGGCCTTACAACCGAGATCGTAGTTTTTTTTAATTCTGACCTTTCGATTACAAATCACTCAGAATTTAAACTGGCCGGTCATTCTGGCTGGCGTCCGACAGGCTCCAGGAGCCCGTCGGTCAGTCTGAGACCGGCCCGTAATCCAAATGGAAGGCGCTTCCGCCTTCTGGATTACGATGCACAGTTTCCGTCATGGCAACCCTGCCGAAAAGCATGTTTGGGGACCACTAGCAGGGCCCCCTTCTGTTTTCGGCCTCTGATTGGGGGCCGAGGTGGCGCCATGGGTGCCCCCTTGTTGATCCCTGCACATCGTGGCAGGCACCTTGAGGTGCCTGCCATGAGGTGCAAGGATGAACACAGACTCCCATTGCTCTATGGGAGCTTGTGTTACGGCCAGTTTACGGCTGTAACATGAGCTCTCATAAAGTAATGGGAGTATGCGACCGCACCATATGCAGTCGCATCGTGATTAGGCAGTCAGGACCGCCGACTGGAGGTCTGTCGGTCCCGTTTCCTCGATGGTGTCGGGCGGACGCAAGTCTGCCTGACATTGAAATAAGCCCCCAAATGGTTAACAATCACTATACACACTGCAATATAACTTAACTAAGGGAAGGTGTTGGACAGTAAAAGGGTTACATTTACTATTCCCACTCCAATATAAAGCAACTATGGGAAGGTGTTGGACACTAAAGGGGCAACATTTATTATTTGCACTCCAATATCAACTAACTCAGGGAAGGTGTTGAACACTAAAGGGGCAGCATTTATTATTCCAACTCCAATATAAACTAACTCGAGAAGGTACTGGACACTAAAAGGGCAACATTTTCTATTCCCACTCCAATATAACTCAATTCAGGGAAGGTGTTGAACACTAAGGCCCCGATTACGACTTTGGCACAGTTATGCCGCCTCTCTGCCGGTGCGGCTGCGCCAAAGCCGTGTAATGACCGCCCGCCCAATAATGACTTTTTAAGTCATTGTTGAGCATTTCCTTTGTTGTTCCCATGGTGCTGCCTATAAAATAGGTACTGCAATGGCAACGTCAAAGGATGTTCCAGCACGGCATGGGCTCGAACGTTCATGCCGTGCTGGAACTTCTGTGCATGCACACGGGGGGCACATGTTATGCCCCCCTGTGTGCATCCAAAAGGTGTGAGGCACAAGGACTTTCCTCACCGCCACTGTTTTCATGAAGAAAGACCTCCATGAAATCAGTGGCGGAGATGAAAGTCATAATATGCTTGGCGGGACTGTGGCAATACCACCAAGCATATAGATGCCTCTTGACCGCAGCGCAACTGCCAGGGAACGGCAGTTCCCTGACGGAGT
This sequence comes from Calotriton arnoldi, assembly GCA_963921515.1. Taxonomy (NCBI): domain Eukaryota; kingdom Metazoa; phylum Chordata; class Amphibia; order Caudata; family Salamandridae; genus Calotriton; species Calotriton arnoldi. Next base: position 818,497 of record CAWUFW010000839.1, read on the forward strand.
CGGCGGTCCCAGGCCAGCACAACCACTAGGGTCATAATGTGGCTGTCGCAAGACCGCCACCTCCGCTCCATCACGAGTCTGGTGGTCCTCGGACCGCCAGACTCGTAATCAGGCCCTAAAAGTGAAACAATTACAATTCCCAATCTCCTACAAAGTAAATGACAGAAAATATTGCACAGTTGAAAGATAACATTTACTATTGCCACCACAACGCAAAAAAAACTTAACAAACATATGACAATATTTAAAAAAACACATAATTAACCCAAATAAAAAAACATCTATAACTACAATATATTTTTTCCCAAAAATTATTAAATATATTTTATAGGGAGCATGGCCGAGCCGAGCTGCAAAATGGCCGCTTGGTTAAGGGGCTCTGCCGGCCGAGCCTAAAATATCAGTCAATTATCCGGATAATCCTAACAATCCTGGCCTGAAACTGGAGCGAGTGATTGCTGCTTAGCAGTGTGCACACACCCCTGAAATTTCGACATCGCGGAGCTGAGGATAGCCTGCCTGCCCTGCCTCGTGATCCTGCGGCCTGCTCGTGGCCTGGGGGGCGCGTCCCTGCAGCTGCCTGACGGCGCACCTAAAGTTGCGGCTTACCCGGCGCCCCTGCCGATCTCCTTTGGCGCAGCTCCGAAGCCGCCTGGGACGAGTGTTGCGGCCGAGGTGGGCTGTGCGGATCTGCATGGTTGAGCGCTAGAGGCACCTGGCGGTGGGCCAGGGCAGACCGCGACTGACCGGTGAGTCTTGCCGCGCGGCTGCTGAGTGGTTGGCGAACCCGTGGTCTTGTCCGCTGCTGGCTGATAGGCGGCGTGTGGAGGCTCACGGAGCCGCTGGCGGACGAGCCGGCTGCCTTTGGAGCGAGGCGCGGCCCCCGCTGCGGCCTCCGGTGTGGCCTACATCTGACTGCCCGCGATCCCTTGAGGCCAGGGGTTCTTATCACGTGGCCCTGCTGATGGCTGGAAGAGGCCTGAGGACACAGCGCAGCACGTCGGCTGCTGTGGATTTCCGTGGCTCGCCTGTGTAGGACTATAGGAGGCCCATGAGGTACCCCAAGAGCAACATTTAATTAAAGCGCTGCACACAGAAAAAGCAAGGAGGTGCGGTAGTACGTGCCAGTGCATAAGAGCAGCCAAGGACAGGCAATGTATAGATGGGCAGGAAGAGGGCTGGGTGCCATCACTCCCCACTTGCACTAGGCCTCTGAAAGTTGAGAGCTCTGCGTGCCAGTCCAGCGCTCGTTCTGCCTGCCCCCAGGAGTTTGGGGGAAACATGTTGGATCCCCAAGGTGCGTGATTGCTATCGCACTACAGGCGCAACCAGGAGAAACTGCGCTGCTTCACCAGTAGCACGTGCAAAACACAGCCTGCATAGGGCAGGGGCACGCGGAGAGGCCGGGCAAACTGGTTGGGAGCGTAGCTTGTCTGGCGCACACAGTGGTGGTGCTGTGCCAGATTTGGGCAAAACAAAAGAGATCATGGGGAAAACTGACATTAAGCAGCCCAAATTAAATTTTGAGAAAAGGTCGACAAGACAGCAGGAGGGCGGACCCGCTCCTTCTAATGTGGTGCCAGAAACACAAATGGATTCAAAGCAGGAAGACTACATCAGGTCCATGCTGCGAGAAGTTAAGGTCAGTTTGAGAGGGATTGATTCGAAATTAGCCTCCATGGCGGCAAGGATGGACCAAGCGACTCAAAAGGTGGAAAAATATGAGGCTAGAATCGACACACTTGAAACTAGAGTCTCAGATTCCAATGACCGCAAAACCGAAATGCACGAACAACTACTCTGCATGGATAAGGTCCTCAACATCATTAAAGCAAAGAACGAAGACCTTGAAGCAAGGTCGAGGAGAAATAATGTTCGCATCACAAGAATTCCGGAGTCAACGAACATTACGAACATGGAGAAATAGGTGGAAGCTATGCTTAAAGAGCTATTTGGAAAAGATCTATCTGAAATGTTTCTGGTCGAGCGTGCCCACTGCACACTGGGTCCCAGGCCACCTCCTGGTGCCCAGCACCGCCCGATCCTTGCTCACCTCCTGAATTATAGAGATAGAAACACTGTCCTAAAAATGGCTCGCGAGCAGGGATCATTTTAATACCAAGGTAACTCCATCGCCCTGTTTACGGACTTTACCCAAACTGTTCAGGCGGCGCGCAGAGAGTTTGTCCCGGCCAAAAAACTGCTGCAAAAAACCAGCCCCAAATATGCATTGCTATATCCTGCCAAGCTCCGTGTTCACGCTGGGAGGAGGCCCTTAATATTTACAGACACTAGTGCAGCGCTCAAGTTTTCAAAGCAGGCGGCAAGGAAACATCAGAGTCCGAATGGAGAGAAAGAAGCATCGCCGAGCGGGCATTTAAGTGATAATGATTGACCTGTAATGTATAAGGCCTTCTGTAATGGTCGTTCTTGTCTTTTTTAGACTGTAATAGCCCAAAGGGGGGTTAACACGACTGTGTGTAAGTGCTGCAGGCACCCTTATTTAGGATCTGATAGTAACTCATGCTACCTTCCTAGAACAGTTAATGCAATGTTCGAGCTTGCTCCTGATTCACACATTGTAGACTGTTTCATGTAAATGTTAGGTTAGAACTGAGATCGGCCACCCTGTTGTCTTCTACAGGGGAGTATGCTGGTGACCCTACGCTCCCCCTGGTATAATTCCCAACAGCCCTAAGTTACACACGGCATCTTTCACATCTGGGGTCGTTCAATGGTAATGAGAACACAACCTGTTTGGGGGGTTGGTGTGGGAGGGCGGGGAATGGTAATGTTTATAGTTTTCTACCGCAGAATGCACTACTGATGGATCCATCGTGCTCAGACCCAGGGAAATGTCTATATAATTCACATGTTTAATCATATGTCATAGCGGGACCCTGGATATTAGGTCACAGCTTGCTCTAGACAATATGGTACCTCACGATCAAAACTCTTACACAAATATGCATACTTGCGTCTCACAGACTTAGATGTCATCATTAAAATGTATTACCTGGTACGTACCCGGTCTGAACGACCATGGGAAATCCAGATTGGTACAGTCTTACCTCATCAGACACGAAGCAGACATATGCCTGTTACAGGAAACTCAGTTGAAAGATGCGGCCTGTTCCAGACTGGCATCAAACAGATGGGGTGAGGTATATATGTCCAACTATTCAAGCTACTATCGTGGGGTGGCAATTCTGATAAAGAGAGGTATCCCTTTGAAAATGCAGCAAGTGGTCACGGACCCTGAGGGTCGCTTTATAGTAATATGGGGTGTTATTTATGATCAGCAGATCATTATCACTAACACATATGGACCCAACACAGACAACCCTAAATTTTTCTATCATGTATAGCACAAGGTACAGACAATGGGAGACGCCGCAATACTGTGGGGAGGCGAATTTAATGTAGTGTTGTCACCCACTGCAGATAGAGCAGGCTCCTCCTGCACGCACCACCCGCAGGCAGCCGCTATCCTGAAAGGATTAATGCTGGACCATCAACTGCTGGACACATGGTGTATATTCAACCCCACAGTCCGTGAGGGTACATGCATAACGCAACAACACCAAGCCTGGTCCAGGCTAGACTTCTGGTTAACTTCCAAAGAACTACACTCCTGGGCTACTAAGGTCACACACCACCCCCGCACGCTGTCGGATTATGCTCCTGCCATGATAAAATTCTCAGTACCGAAACCCTACATTCAGCCATTCACTTGGCGGCTTCCCCCAAATGCGCTGCTTGATTCAGTGTTTAGAGAAGAGATTAGGAAACACATAACAGAATACTTTGAACACAATGTGGGCTCAGTACACTCCATGGGGACGACATGGGAAGCCTTTAAAGTGGTGATTCGGGGCTCCTGCATAACCCTACAATCAGAAGTACTCGGAGATATCCGCAACAGCCTAAGCAGGCTAGAAGCGGAGATCCATAATTTGGAATTGCAATACTTTCACTCCCCATCGTCTTCGTTACTTGGGCAAATCCGGGGTAAACTCACTGCTTTTCAGGAAGAGGGTGAAAGAGAGACAAGATTTTTACATAAACACGCACTGGCACACCGTTATGGGGAAGGAGATAGGCCCGGGAAGACGCTAGTAAACCTCCTAAAACCACCCAGAAGCTCCACATTTATCACAGAACTTTCCACACCCGAAGCCCCGCCGGCAAGTACACCATCAGCGATTTGGGGCACAATGAGAAACTTCTATTCACAGTTATACACTTCTCAGTCAGACCCGTCTGAATCCGACCTGCTAGAGTATTTTGATTCAATAGAACTCCTGTGGCTAAGTAGGGCACATCGTGAATACCTTGATGTTCCGTTCACGACGGAGGACGTAAGGAAGGTGTTTCATAGCTTGACGGCTGACAAGGCCCCAGGGACTGATGGCTTAACGTCTAAATTCTATAAAGAATATTCAGAGCTGCTTGCCCCTGACCTGCTAGCGGTATACCAAGAAGCCTCACAAAATGGGGTTCTACCAAAATCCATGCGTGAGGCTATTATCATAACATTGTTAAAATCTGACAAAGATCCCTCGAGATGCGACTCGTACCGACCGATCTCACTAATTAACTTAGATGCTAAGATCTTTGCCAAATTACTGGCCAATAAACTACAACCGCTACTCCCATTAATCGTCCGGCCGGATCAATCTGGATTCGTGCCGGGCCGATCCACCTCACATAACTTGAGGACACTCTTCGCCTTACTGCATTATCTCGCTCCTAACGTCTCAGCAATAGCAGCACTACTAGATGCCACGAAGGCTTTCAACTCTCTGGAGTGGAAGTTCTTCTTCACTCTTCTCCACAGATTGGGATTAAGCCCCTTGTTTATTCAGCAGGTCAGGCTTCTATACACCTTGTCCTCGGCCAGAATTAAAGTAAACGGGCAAATCTCTGAGCCCATAAAAATCACCAGAGGGACTCGGCAAGGGTGTCCTCTGTCAACCTTATTATTTGCGATAGCGACAGAGCCACTAGCGGCCAGACTAAGACAACACCACGCTAACCGTGGGATAGGGTTCACCACCAGAGGCCTGACTGTGTCAATGTATGCAGATAACATCACCCTTTATATGATAGGCCCAGGGGAGAGTTTTGCACCCATGACAAGAGAATGAGTGCGCTACGGGTGTATGTCGGGGATAGTGGTCAATTGGGGGAAATCCATCATTACACCAGGCCCACTTGCTTTTGATACTGAGGGGCCGATTCCGATCTCGGTCGGAGGCGCACCCAATACTATTCGGTCGGGAAAAAAGCCATGCGAAAGCCAGTTTCCCGACCGATCCGTACAGCACACCGAACGAGCAAGTACGATGCGCACAACAGCAAAAATTCCGGCCGAGCCGTACTCACCCAAACCAGGTCCTGTTCTCCGACCGAGGCGAATCCGGAAACGCCGAATCGAGTCGCACGGAAGGGAAAATGCAGCCCCGTCCGGCCGAACAAGTACGATGCGCTTTCCGTACGCGCCGAACCCGTCGCTACGCACGGCACGTCAAAGCATCCGGGAGAGGCGCACATAAGCTCCGAATCGCGCCACAACACGATCCACGGCTACGAGGCGAACACGGCACCGACGAGGACGACGCGAAGCGGCGAGGACGAAGCGAAGCGACGAGGACGAAGCCAAGCGACGAGGATGACGCGAAGCAACGAGAAGGACGAACGACACGAACCAACCATGAATCCCTTCGTCCCGATCATACCAATATTCTACATCTACTACCGGAACAGGCACGGACGCGTACGGCGCAGAAGGTAAGTCAGACACCAACCACAAAACACATACAACACGTACCACGACACATCACACACATACACTGGGAATCTGAATATACTTACACCAGCAACAGCAGCACCATAGGGGCGGGATGCCCATCACCAATGCCACATATGCACACAGGGGCCTGAATGCGCGCCACCACCCCAACCCAGGGGGGCTGGATGCCTACCACTACTACCACCCTTAGCCAGGGGGCAGGATGCCTACCACTACTACCACCCTTAGCCAGGGTGGCAGGATGCCTACCACTACTACCACCCTTAGCCAGGGGGCAGGATGCCCACCACTACTACCACCCTTAGCCAGGGGGCAGGAAGCCTACCACTACTACCACCCTCACCCACGGGGGCAGGATGCCTACCACTACTACCACCCTTAGCCAGGGGGGCAGGATGCCCACCACTACTACCACCCTCACCCAGGGGGGCAGGATGCCCACCACTACTACCACCCTCACCCAGGGGGGCAGGATGCCTACCACTACTACCACCCTTAGCCAGGGTGGCAGGATGCCTACCACTACTACCACCCTTAGCCAGGGGGCAGGAAGCCTACCACTACTACCACCCTTAGCCAGGGGGCAGGATGCCTACCACTACTACCACCCTTAGCCAGGGGGCAGGATGCCTACCACTACTACCACCCTTAGCCAGGGGGCAGGAAGCCCTACCACTACTACCACCCTTAGCCAGGGGGGCAGGATGCCTACCACTACTACCACCCTTAGCCAGGGGGCAGGATGCCTACCACTACTACCACCCTTAGCCAGGGTGGCAGGATGCCTACCACTACTACCACCCTTAGCCAGGGGGCAGGATGCCCACCACTACTACCACCCTCACCCAGGGGGGCAGGATGCCCACCACTACTACCACCCTTAGCCAGGGGGCAGGATGCCTACCACTACTACCACCCTTAGCCAGGGTGGCAGGATGCCTACCACTACTACCACCCTTAGCCAGGGGGGCAGAATGCCTACCACTACTACCACCCTTAGCCAGGGGGCAGGATGCCCACCACTACTACCACCCTCACCCAGGGGGGCAGGATGCCCACCACTACTACCACCCTTAGCCAGGGGGCAGGATGCCCACCACTACTACCACCCTCACCCAGGGGGGCAGGATGCCCACCACTACTACCACCCTCACCCAGGGGGGCAGGATGCCTACCACTACTACCACCCTTAGCCAGGGGGCAGGATGCCCACCACTACTACCACCCTTAGCCAGGGGGCTGGATGCCTACCACTACTACCACCCCCACTCATAGGATGGACAATGCATGACACAACAAGCACACCACAACCTAGGGAATGCAAGATTAAGACATCCCCCCACCACCATGACAAGCGTGTGAGCAGGCTGTGTCAAATGCCTACAACACCGAACATGACTTTGAACATACAATGTGACCCCCTAGCACATGTGCCACACATATATGTGTGTGGCACCCACAATGCAAGCAGCCCATGACCATTGTGGCAATGGGGCCTAAACCCCCATCATCACAGTGACCACAAGGTAAGTGTGGGGTCCATAGCTGAAGCACATTTTGACCATTGTGGCAATGGGGTCTAAACCCCCATCATCACAGTGACCAAAAGGCAAGTGTGGGGTCCATAGCTGAAGCACATTTTGACCATTGTGGCAATGGGGACTAAACCCCCATCATCACAGTGACCAAAAGGCAAGTGTGGGGTCCATAGCTGAAGCACATTTTGACCATTGTGGCAATGGGGACTAAACCCCATCATCACAGTGACCAAAAGGCAAGTGTGGGGTCCATAGCTGAAGCACATTTTGACCATTGTGGCAATGGGGTCTACACCCTCATCATCACAGTGACCAAAAGGTAATTGTTGACAAAGAAAGAGCTGCAACTGCCAAACTGCATGGATCATTCCTGGTCACAGAACCAAAAACTCATCTGTGGCAAAGTAGTGTATGTGTCCCATTGCAACATAAATTGGGGGAGCCAAATACTGCAGTGCAAATGAAACATTCCTTTGGCCATGTGCAGACAAACAACACCCATGGGGGCTGAGACCGTCAACAGTCATCAATGACACAATGACAGAAGTGACCATCAGAATGCAGAACCACATATTTGCACCAATGGGCACACAAATGCAGATACCCTGTGGAGACAGCAGATGTGAGGTGAACAGATACCATACCATGGCAGCAATGGGACACACAAACCATGATCACTGTGCTGACCGATGACCTAGGAGTCCCAGGGACAGCAGGGGAAACACACCAAACAACATACAGCCAATGGCACACCCAAGATATGCCAATGCAGTGGTGCAGATGCACAAACACAAACAGGCAGACCAACACTGTCATCATACACAGCAGGTGAGGGGTGGGGGTGCCAGTGTCCCCAGGCAACAACACAACACATGAGGAGAGCTGAATACCAATCATACAGATGTGCATACACTGCCACACTAAGGTAACTCATGGATCCAAATCCCCTATGTGGGCAAGCAGGCATTGACAGGTGAGAGGGAGCACAAAACACACATGTCACACAGGCACGTAGGAACAACAACTGACACAGCAAGTCACAGACACACCACAGCACCACCCCCAGGGCCCCCACAATGTGGTGACCCTGGGCTGAATAAAAATACCACTGTGATGACAAAGCTAAATGTCGTTCACACTGTGAACCACAGTCAGGTGTCCTGAGCAACAAACTACCATCACACCTACACAAGCACAAATCAATCAGCATGGCCAGTAAGCCAAGGCCAACATGGAGGCAGGGGCCTAGCCGGGCAACAACTCTCATCTGCACACACTCAAGACCACACCCCTCGACCTCCAACAATGTGCAGCAGTGAAGTACACATGCACTGGTGACATTGCACATGCACCCATGACTATTCCAGGGTGGTGGGTGGGAACCAAGGTGTAGAAACACATCACACATGGACACTCAACAAGACTCCTGAATGTCTGACACACTGCACACTACGCTGTACATGGACATGACGGCAATACCACACCGACCAATGGGATCCCAGCCACAGTCACACACCAATGAAGAAGCCAAGGTCACCCACAAAGAACACACATAGACAACAACCAACATTGCAGCCCGGACCCTAAGGAGTGCCAGCAGTCACACACACAACGTGTCACAATCACTGAAAGATAACACAAACTGGAAATCACATGACAGGGGCAAACAACAAGTGCCAAAGGGAAACCTGACTGTGACCCATCTGCGTCTGCACACAAACTCTGCCCTGACAGCAAACACACCTATGGGTGACACCCTGATGACCAGTAATGTGCCATGCACCCACATCACAGAGAACACAGGGAGAAGACTTTGGGGGAACATAGCTCAAGTCAGCAAGCATCACAAACAGGTACAACACTAGGGATCACAGCATGCGCAGATGAATGGAAGTGAACACACAGACATGCACATACAACACACACCTTGGGCGCAGGCAATGTCACACGTGTACACACTGCCATGAGGGGACTCCACTCCTGTGTGAGGAAAGCTGTGCCATATGTTGCCTCAGTAGGGCCCCATCATGTCAGCTGAGCACTTGGTCACACAATCAACAATTAGCACCAAATGAGGGCTCCCATCACATCAGCCTGGTCATGGATGTGCCAACGGAATCATCAGCACAGATCCAACACACTTGTATAGCAATGTTGCACTGACTACACGGATGAGTCCCTCCCCATTGATGCCCAAACCTGCATGTCCACTGGAGATGGCAACACGGTCAGGGAAGTAGACAAATGCAACGATGGCAGGCACAACAGATGTGCAGGGGTGGAAGCCACAGATATGAAATTGCCAATGTAAGTAGGAAACCCATTGCCAAATACTGAACACATGACACCCTCAGATGCTGCTATTGATGACATGGATACACCACATGATAGGACACATTCCCCCTGGACCACATGGGTTCCTGCACAGTAACACTTCATAATCATGAGACCAGATATCACCATCACTGCAGCAAGGGCATGGTTAGCTGCACCAACAACATGTACATCTGAAGCATGAGCACTAGAGAAAAGAAAGTTGCTTTATTCAGCATATGTGTTGTTTGATAACGACGTCCAGAAGAAATTAGAGCAAAGGCCAATGGCCAGTCCATTGTCAAAGTTCAAACAGGGTGACACTGGCAGATGTCACCCTACGCATGCCTGCACAATACCAGGGACAATCCACTAGGAGGGGCAACCGGGGGGCAGGCCAGGCACCACAGGGACAGGATCAGGGCTCACCAGGGGAGTCAGGGAAGGGGTGGTGGGTGCTGGAGAGCCACTGACAACTGCAGTGGAGGTGTCTGACATGGTGTGTGCCGGCACAACTGGGGGGCATGACACAGATGTCGTGGGTGCCGGCACAACTGCAGTGGACCCTGCAGATGGGGTGGACAGGTCCGTCACTGCAGTGCCCAAGTCAGACAGGGCGGTAGTGGACTCCACTGCAGTGCCTACCTCCAGGGGAGGAGAATGGGGAACAGGCAAGGTGGGTTGGACAGAGGGGAGGACACCCTCACCACATCAGTGGCACAGACAAGCGCAGCGGGGGGTGTGGTGCTGGGAGAGCAAGTGGCAGGGGAGAAGGCCGGAGCATCTTGGGGATGGTATATCTGTGGGTGGGGGAACCTGGGGCAGGGTGTGGTGGGGGCACCTGTGCAGTGGGGGCCTGAGGGATGGAGGACGGAGACCTTGTGCCTGAGCTGCAGGGCGGTGGCGGGGTCTTGCTCTTAGCACTCCGGGGGGACTTGCGGGTGGGGGCCTCAGTCCGTCTGCGCCTGGGGGAGGGTGTCCGGGGGCGAGGGGCACTCTGCTCCGTGTGGGTGGGCTTCCTCTTCCCCCGGGATGCTGGAGCAGCTTCATCGGTGGGGAAGAGGCCGAGGTCACAGAGGAAGAGCTGCTGTGACTTTGGGGTTGCAGGTGAGGCAAGGGAGGGTGCTTTGGAGGGAGAGGGAACTGAGGACTGCGCAGTGCATGTGGATGCATGTGTGTGTTCCAGGGCCCCATCCCCTGTGAGTCTGGCTTCAGTCCCCTGAATGTGCGTGCATGTGCGTTTTGTCATTGGCGTGTGTGTCAGTGTGCTGGATGTGTGTGTGCTGGTGTGTGCCTGTGCCAGTGTGTGTGTGCCTGGGATGGGTAAGGTGCTGGGGAGTGTGGATGGAGCAGAGGCAGGAGGGGTGAGGGACCGTTTGAGGAGGGACACTGCTGCCGTCAGGGAGGAGTCCATGGACCTATTGCCCCTCTGTAGGTCAGACATGCCCGATGAGATGCCCTCCATGAACGACACCAGCTGAGTCAACAGCGCGGTGTGCGCATGGAGGACACTCAGCATGGCTGTCTGCCCTACATGGAGCTGGCGAAGGAGGTACACAGACTCCTCACTCAGGGCAGCAGGGGACACAGGGGCAGGGGGTGCGGTGCCTGGCCCAAAGGAGACACGCTCCCGGACATGGGAGCCTCCACGGACCTGGGGAATGGGAGCCGATGGGAGGGCGGTGGTGGTGCTGGTGGTGGCGGGGACAGCAACACTAGCTGGGGTGTGGTGGCTGCTGACACCCGCCTCCACAAGGGAGTCATCCTCCGAGTTGCTCTGGTCCTCAGCTGAGGTGGATGCTGCTGAGGACTCCTCGGTGTGGCTCCCCTCGCCCTCCGTGCCACTGGGTCCCTCCGACCACTCCTCGGCTGCTGACCCAGTCCGGCTCTCTGGCTCCTCCTGGTCCGTGGAGCTGTCCCCTTCCGTGGCCGTGGATGTATCTGCAAACAATGGGGAAACAGACAGACATCAGTCACCTGCACATAACGCACACACCACTGTGAGCACAGCACATCACAGAGCAAGCCCTGGCATCATTAGTTGTACATTGCTAAAAGTGCACTAATTGAACAGGAGAAGTCAATTGTCAGTCTGATGCCAAGCATGGCACTCACATCCCACATGGCCTTGCACCCATCTGTCTGGTGTCTGTTGGATTGCAACACCCCAGTGTTGACACATGCACCAAGTACACAGTAGTTGGACAGTGCAGAGGACACGGTGTGGACACATCACAGCTCTTGCCACTGAGTCAGTACAGGTTTACGGATGTAAGGGATGCCCAGAGTCAAATAGGAAATGCATGTGATGCATACCAGCGACAGACACCATGATGCACCCATGTCCTGATAGCCAGCGCCACTATGGTGTGCATGTAGCACATGTCACTCCCCTGCAGGATCACCAATCAGTAGACACATGCCATGGCGGAGGCATGACTGCAAAGTCATACATCACTGTCTCAGTGATGTATGACTTTGCAGCCAGACTAACAACACTCTGCACTGTGTCACAATAGTAGGTCATGGGGAATGCAAGTCCTGGAGCTGCACAAGTGCACATGTACATCCCCCACAACACATCCTCTTAACCCTCATCTGTCCAGGTCATACCTATTGGACATATGGGAGACCTGTGACACTACCCTCTGAACCTGAGCCCCTCACACTCTGCTGTGCATGGGGAACAGCTGCCTGAACTTCACATTTACATGCCCCATTCTGCATGGGCAGCTGATCAGACACCTATGTGTCACACAAGTATCGTCTCCTATGGTCACATCTCCAGTGGCATGCTGAGCCCCTACCAAGAAACTCCACAGCAGTCCTGGCGACTAATCCACAGCACACTGACACAGAGGCAGACACCTGAGGGGTCAAATCACTGTGCACAATGTGTCCGCTGATACACGGGAGTGGGAGTACAGAGTGTATTGTATGGCCTGGAGTAGGCATGACTGTCCAGCCCCACATGAATGAGGGATGAGCCCTGGACTGTAGGCAGCTGGCTAAGTATGTGTGACACACGTCATATACATACTCCTGGGGCCCAAACATTGTTCCCACCCGCAGCATGGGTGTGTGCCAGGTACCCCAGCCACATGTGGTGGATCAGCTCAGCAATTGGACCACAGATCAAAGTAACACGCTGAATACATGTCAGAATACAGGCATTGTGTAAGCAATGGACCCACCCATGATGCCCACCACAGAGTCAGGGAAACAGATGCTGTCTCCCACCTTGAGTCAAGCAAACTGCAAGGACACAGTCCTAAGTGACAGAATTCCCTGCATGTAAGGGCCACACCTGGGTATCAGATGAGGAGTGGGCAGTGCACAATAGAGGGACATGGCTCCTGGACAACATGACTGCTGTACTGTGGCAGTTCAACCTGGCCCGAGGAGGGCACATAGCATGTTAGACAGAGTACACAGTGCAGTCTTTGACTCACCCCCTCCTTGCTGCTCTCTGGCCTTCAGCTGCCCATCCAGGTCTGGAAAGACCACCGCCAGGATCCTGAGCATGTGGGGGGTCAGGGTCCGTGTTCCGCCCCTCCTGCGAGGAGGCGACAGCTTCAGCTGGACCCGTGCAATCCTCCGGGTCCAGCCCCGAAGGTCCTGCCACCTCTTTTGGCAGTTGCGGATCCGGCGCTTGTAGACCCCCACGGACCGGACAGCCCGGACGATGTCCTTCCATATCTCATGCTTCCGATGGGCAGAAGCCTGTCAGGATGACAAAGTGATAAGGCCATTACTACACATGCAACATATCCGTGCATGACACAGTTGCATATACATGTCGCAATCACAGGGGCACATGGTGTACCCAGGCAGTGCACGGCTGCCCATGGACAGTTTTCCAGAAGTCACTACATGGTATCATTGCATGGGGAGTAAAACCCTGTTCAGAAGCACTGTCACTGCACCATACCTGTCCAGTGCAAGTCACTACACACTATGGGGGGTGACAACTACTCAGTGAGCCTGCTAGCCAGTGGTGTGCTGACTCTCAGCCTTGCTAGTCAGACAAAATGCACATTCAGAAAGGCAGTGCACAGAACACTCACCTGCTCCCCTGGTGTCCCATACAGCTTGCTGTACTGTGGAAGTAGGCTGTCCAGCAGGGCCTGGTTCTCCTCAAGGCTGAAGGCTGGGGCTCTCTCCACAGTACGTGCCATTGCAGGGTCCAGAGGGGCAGAGACAGCAGCAGTGCAGTGGCAGATGTCGTCCTGGAGCATGTAGTGCAGGCAAGTGGGCTCTCAGGGGAACAGGCAGCAATATATATGTGCTGGAGAGGCAGATACTGTCCCTTGTGTCCAAAGTGATAGGTCCAAGTCGTTTGCATCTTCTGAATCTGGCCAATCCATGGAATAGCAGCACCAAAACACGCCCACAGCATCCTTCAAAATTTCAACTTCATGACATACATGATTTTGCAACATTGTTGTGGGTGACCAACTGATTTTCCAGCAACCGACTCGTTCGAAATTCGAAAACGCGTCCGTTGCCAGGCAAGCCCATTGTCAATGGGTGCGCACCGATCGGTCCATTGAGGTACAACGCGCACAGGGGTACAACGCGTACCCGCACACATTGAAAGCAATGGGCCGGCCGGAGGCACCGATCGGTCCATTGCTGTTCAACGCGCACAGGGGTACAACGCGTACCCGCACACATTGAATGCAATGGGCCGGCCGGAGGCACCGATCGGTCCATTGCTGTTCAACGCGCACAGGGGTACAACGCGTACCCGCACACATTGAAAGCAATGGGCCGGCTGGAGGCACCGATCGGTCCATTGCTGTTCAACGCGCACAGGGGTACAACGCGTACCCGCACACATTGAAAGCAATGGGCCGGCCGGAGGCACCGATCGGTCCATTGCTGTTCAACGCGCACAGGGGTACAACGCGTACCCGCACACATTGAATGCAATGGGCCGGCCGGAGGCACCGATCGGTCCATTGCTGTTCAACGCGCACAGGGGTACAACGCGTACCCGCACACATTGAAAGCAATGGGCCGGCCGGAGGCACCGATCGGTCCATTGCTGTTCAACGCGCACAGGGGTACAACGCGTACCCGCACACATTGAATGCAATGGGCCGGCCGGAGGCACCGATCGGTCCATTGCTGTTCAACGCGCACAGGGGTACAACGCGTACCCGCACACATTGAAAGCAATGGGCCGGCCGGAGGCACCGATCGGTCCATTGCTGTTCAACGCGCACAGGGGTACAACGCGTACCCGCACACATTGAAAGCAATGGGCCGGCCGGAGGCACCGATCGGTCCATTGCTGTTCAACGCGCACAGGGGTACAACGCGTACCCGCACACATTGAATGCAATGGGCCGGCCGGAGGCACCGATCGGTCCATTGCTGTTCAACGCATCACTGTATATGTGACTGGCATAGGTCAGCATGCCTGTCTCAGATGGACATGTGCCAGCCACAGATAGCTCCCAGGGAGTGAGGGGCACACCTACATCACGACAGCCTGTCCAAACCTTATCATAAGGCATGTAAGGCTGCATTTCCTATTGTGTGTATGTTGGTGTACATGTTGTCCTGTGGGTGTCACCTGTGGGCAGCCACCCCCAGGCTGTGCACGTGTTAATGGGGACAGGATCCTGGGTGTTACGTGTACGTGACCACTGTGATGTGCAACTGTTCATATCTGTGCATGTGTCATGGTCACATTTCACAGTGGTGTTTGTGTATGTCATGTCACATACCCCGTGAGTCCCATGTGGGACGGTATGTTTGAGCCAGGGTGTCCCAGTGGCACAATAGTGATGGCCCTCCACAGTCTTTGTGCATGTAGTGTTTACAATGTCTCTGATTTCATGTGCACAATGGGAGACAGTCTCCACATCCACGTTGTGTGTGCATGGACTCTGATGTTGTGCGTGTGTGTCACAGACGTCCATGGCTCTCCTGCCATGGCAAGTGTGGCCACTACCTGTGGGGGTCATGTTTGTTTTGTTGTGGTGTACACATGATACTCCAGGTGATGCCAGTGTCCATGTGGCATTACAGGGTCCCTGGGAATGTGCCTGTCGTTGAGCTGTGGTGCCTGGGGCACATCTGTCCTCACATGTCACTGGGGGGTGACTGTGACACAGCATCATGATATCCAATGGGCCAACCTGGGACAAATTGATGCCACCTGTAGGACCGTGTTGACAGATGTTGGCCATGTATGTACCATACATGTCGTTCCGGTACTGCACACTTCATGTAGTTGTGCCTCATGATGATGTATGTTGGGATCTTGAGTGTGTTCAATGCCGCATATGTGGGGTGACTGACGATCTTGCTTACTTCTCCTCTGCACTGCAGGGCTCCTGCTGTCCATCGGCCATTCCCAGACCTGGCAACGATGGTGGAACGGGACAGCATCCGACGGTACCGCTTCACCAGGCAGCTGATTGAGGATTTTGCAGTGCAGTTGTCCCCACATTTGCAGCCTGGCCGGCCGTATCCTACAGCGCTGACCCCCAAGGTGAAGGTGATGGCAGCCCTACACTTCTTTGCCACCGGTACCTTCCAACATACTGTGGCGTCTGCTGGTGGGATGTCACAGACCATGTTCAGCCGTGTGCTCCGCGATTTCTTGGCGGCAATGTTGCTCTTCCTGAACCGGTACATCTATTTCCCTAGACTGCGACGACTCACTGACGTGAAGAGTGACTTTTATGCCCTGGGGAGGATGCCGCATGTCATTGGCTCCATTGATGGGACACATGTGGCTTTGGTACCACCACAGGCCCAGGAGCAGGCCTACAGGAACCGCAAGCACTACCACTCGGTCAATGCACTGGTGGTGTGTCTTGCAGACATGACCATCACACACGTGTGTGCCCGTTTCCCTGGTTCAGCACACGATGCCTTTGTGATGAGGAGTAGTCGCATCCCCAGGTTGATGGCACAGATGCAGAACCAGCGTGCCTGGCTTGTCGGTGTGTACTGACTTTGTGCCATTGTGTGTGATCTGATCTGTAGTATTCCGCCCACTTTTCCAAGTCAGCTGATGTGCACTTGTCTGTCCGTAGGTGACTCGGGATACCCCAACATGCCGTGGTTGCTGACACCCCTCAGGAACCCTGTGACACCTGCCCAGATGCGCTACAATGAGGCACATGGTCGGACCAGGAGAGTGATTGAGCGGACCTTTGGTCTCCTGAAGAGCCGCTTCCGCTGCCTGGACAAGACCGGAGGGTCCCTCCCATATGCCCCTGCGAAAGTGTGCAAGATTATCATCGTCTGCTGCATGCTCCACAACCTGGCAGTGCGGAAGGAGTTGCCTCTCATCCAGGATGACGATGACCAACATCCGCCACCTGTGGAGGATCCTGGCCTGGACCACGATGCCAGTGACGATGATGATGATGATGGTGATGGTGATGTCCGCACACAGCTCATCACCAACTTCTTTAGCTGAATGTGAGTATCCTGAGGTGTCATGTGAATGATGTGAGTTGGCATGATGTGTGGGTGGTGCTCTGGTGCTGTTGGAGTGTGTCCATGGGCTACTTGACAGGATGTGTGTTGCGATGTGTGGTGACAGGTGGGCTGTACTCCCCAACAGTGTTGACATGCTAACTTGGTTCTGGGTGGGTATCTTGTAACATGTATTGTGCATGAGTTTTGCTGTTCTGTCCTGTACTGCATTGCTTTTGACTGTGTGTCATTTCTGTCCTTCACAGGGTACTTTCAGATTCGTTTGGTCAACTGTGTCCACCGACGACGTGATTGCACATCCAGGCTGGTAGCTGTTGTGTCCCTACAGGTGATGTGCGCCACACCCATGGACTTCCTTCTGTCTACAGTTGTTGACTGTGTGCCCGCTACCAGGTGGGGTTACCTTGCATCTGTAGTGGTTACGGCATGTTGCTACTGTGTAATAAACCTGTGCTTCACTTAGTGATGTGCGTTGTCTGTGGTCACACATTTGACTGCCATTTGCTTACTGCACCTGTGGGCTACTTGACTACAACTGGGAATGGGTGTGGTGTCTGTGCATTGCACCGTCTTCCCTGGCAACATCAGTGTAGGCAATGAGTCAGATGGCCTAGGTGTGTATGTGTTGTGTAGCCCTGGTGGTGTGTCTCCCTCATATGTGTCACGTTGCCTGTACTCACATGCCTGTGTTGTCCTTGCTGTTGCAGTTCGCATACACAGTGTAATTTTGCAGTTCATCATCCCCATAACAGCACCCACGTTGGAATCACGACAGAGGCAAGTATGGTGTATTAGTGTGTTTATTGTGATACATCTGTGATAATAGTGCATAGGATGGATTGTGCTGTACATGAATCTTGCAATCCCAAGTTCCTAGATGAATAGAAAGTCCAGGTAGACAGGATCCCCAGTATCGGGGCCACAGTTGTCTGACACATTGTTCCAACTTGTACTCCCCATGCAATGTGTGGGAGTAGTGTTGCCATCAACAGGGTGAACAGTCTGTGCACAAAGGCGAAAATCCAGAACAGGTTCAGGCTTCCTGGGAGTTGCGCTTGGCCATCAGCCTCTCACTTTCCCCTCCTCGGACGACCCCTCTTCTTGGGGGGGGCCCTCAAGTGCAGGCTGCTGCGGTGCAGGGGACTCTCCGCCAGAGTCCTCCTCCCTCCCTGTGGCAGTTGCAGTTTGTTCGGTACCAGATGTTGTTGGCACACAGGGAGGTGTGGACTGGTTGCTGTTCATCTGGCGGAGGCATTGTAAAATGTCCCTGTGCACCGCCGTCATCTCATGTAGTACATCCCACTTGGACTCCACGCGGGACATGTGGGAGTCCACACGTGACATGTGTGACTCCACATGGGACATGTGGGAGTCCAAGCGGGCATGATGGGCAGCCTGCTGCTGTTTGATGTCTCTGAGGAGCCCCACTACCTGGCTGAGCTCTCCGGTGCTGGACTGGTACGCATCAGCTATGCGTACCAGTTGTGGGTCTTCATGCACACCAGCAACGTCTGCAAGCAGCGACCTCTGTCTCCCACCCCTCCCACCACCCCTGCTGACATGTGCAGTGTGTGCAGTTGCACGCACAGATAACCCTGGTCCACCTTGGGGGGTGGTGGTGGTGGTGGTGTCCATGGCCCCAGGTTGGTCCAGGGTCACTGCGCTGGTGTTGTTCCTTATTCTGTCCATGTCGGCAGGGATGGTATTCGTGGTGACAGTCGTTGGAGGGGTGGGTGCAGGGGGTGCAGCTGGTGGACCTGCTGGTGCTGCAGCTGGTGGTCCTGCTGGTGCAGCATGTTGACTTGCACCGGATGTGCCAGGTTGTTCATCGTCCGAGGAGGACAGAGGCTGTACGACGCCAGTGAGCTCGGCATCCTCTTGAGCCTGGGACTGGGACTCCTCAGCGTCTGCTGCTGTGTCCCTATCATCACCTGTTTTTGGGAGACACAAACAATGTATGTCATGTTTCTGCAGGCATCAGTGGTTGACACACCTGACAGTTGTGACTGTGCCTCGGGGTGCGGGCCTGTACATTGTATTGTCCTAAGTCGTCACAGTCAGGGGTTGATATTGGTGTGGCACATTGTCCTGCATTATTTGGGCATTTCTATGTATTCTCTGGGGTGTGAACATGGTCTGCATTGATTGTGTTTGGTTGACAGCCAGACCTCCTTCCCACCCACCCACCCACCCAGTCAGTTATCCCACCATGGAACGTGCTTGCATTGCAGGGAGTGTAAGTTGTCTCTCAGGATGTCAGTCAGTGGTGTCCTGCTGTTTGTTGGTGCACAGTTGGCAGCAGGGCCTTGTGCTCCCCACAGCAGTAGCCAGTGTCAGCCATCTTGTGAGTCCTTCTCCACTCCCTGTGATGTGAGCATGGTTCAGGGTGGTGTTGATGGGCCAGTTGTGAGGCTGAGCAATGTCTGTGACTACGACTCCCATCATGCTATTGCCTCCACCCCCCTTCCCAGCATGCCCATGCTTCCTTCCTTTTGACTCTGCTTCCCTGTGGGGTGGGCTGGCTGTGCTGACAGGATGGCTGGGAGTGTTGTCCTGGCAGTTGTTTGGCTAAGAGTGTCCCTGTGCTTCACACAACATAACCCAGGGTGGTGGTGCTTTGTGGGATCTTGTGTTAGGATGGAGGGCATTGCATTCTACCAGGTGGGTACTGTGGAGTTTGTGTGGGGGGGGGGGTGTGAGGGGAGGTGCTGGTGACTATAGTCAGTGCTGCAAGTCCCCCTTCCCACCCAGCCAGCCAGATATCCCACCATGGAACGTGCTTGCATTGCAGGGAGTGTAAGTTGTCTCTCAGGATGTCAGTCAGTGGTGTCCTGCTGTTTGTTGGTGCACAGTTGGCAGCAGGGCCTTGTGCTCCCCACAGCAGTAGCCAGTGTCAGCCATCTTGTGAGTCCTTCTCCACTCCCTGTGATGTGAGCATGGTTCAGGGTGGTGTTGATGGGCCAGTTGTGAGGCTGAGCAATGTCTGTGACTACGACTCCCATCATGCTATTGCCTCCACCCCCTTCCCAGCATGCCCATGCTTCCTTCCTTTTGACTCTGCTTCCCTGTGGGGTGGGCTGGCTGTGCTGACAGGATGGCTGGGAGTGTTGTCCTGGCAGTTGTTTGGCTAAGAGTCCCAAGAGTGTCCCTGTGCTTCACACAACATAACCCAGGGTGGTGGTGCTTTGTGGGATCTTGTGTTAGGATGGAGGGCATTGCATTCTACCAGGTGGGTACTGTGGAGTTTGTGTTGGGGGGTGTGAGGGGAGGTGCTGGTGACTATGGTCAGTGCTGCAAGTCCCCCTTCCCACCCAGCCAGCCAGATATCCCACCATGGAACGTGCTTGCATTGCAGGGAGTGTAAGTTGTCTCTCAGGATGTCAGTCAGTGGTGTCCTGCTGTTTGTTGGTGCACAGTTGCCAGCAGGGCCTTGTGCTCCCCACAGCAGTAGCCAGTGTCAGCCATCTTGTGAGTCCTTCTCCACTCCCTGTGATGTGAGCATGGTTCAGGGTGGTGTTGATGGGCCAGTTGTGAGGCTGAGCAATGTCTGTGACTACGACTCCCATCATGCTATTGCCTCCACCCCCTTCCCAGCATGCCCATGCTTCCTTCCTTTTGACTCTGCTTCCCTGTGGGGTGGGCTGGCTGTGCTGACAGGATGGCTGGGAGTGTTGTCCTGGCAGTTGTTTGGCTAAGAGTCCCAAGAGTGTCCCTGTGCTTCACACAACATAACCCAGGGTGGTGGTGCTTTGTGGGATCTTGTGTTAGGATGGAGGGCATTGCATTCTACCAGGTGGGTACTGTGGAGTTTGTGTTGGGGGGGTGTGAGGGGAGGTGCTGGTGACTATGGTCAATGCTGCAAGTCCCCCTTCCCACCCAGCCAGCCAGATATCCCACCATGGAACGTGCTTGCATTGCAGGGAGTGTAAGTTGTCTCTCAGGATGTCAGTCAGTGGTGTCCTGCTGTTTGTTGGTGCACAGTTGCCAGCAGGGCCTTGTGCTCCCCACAGCAGTAGCCAGTGTCAGCCATCTTGTGAGTCCTTCTCCACTCCCTGTGATGTGAGCATGGTTCAGGGTGGTGTTGATGGGCCAGTTGTGAGGCTGAGCAATGTCTGTGACTACGACTCCCATCATGCTATTGCCTCCACCCCCCTTCCCAGCATGCCCATGCTTCCTTCCTTTTGACTCTGCTTCCCTGTGGGGTGGGCTGGCTGTGCTGACAGGATGGCTGGGAGTGTTGTCCTGGCAGTTGTTTGGCTAGAGTCCCAGAGTGTCCCTGTGCTTCACACAACATAACCCAGGGTGGTGGTGCTTTGTGGGATCTTGTGTTAGGATGGAGGGCATTGCATTCTACCAGGTGGGTACTGTGGAGTTTGTGTGGGGGGGGTGTGAGGGGAGGTGCTGGTGACTATAGTCAGTGCTGCAAGTCCCCCTTCCCACCCAGCCAGCCAGATATCCCACCATGGAACGTGCTTGCATTGCAGGGAGTGTAAGTTGTCTCTCAGGATGTCAGTCAGTGGTGTCCTGCTGTTTGTTGGTGCACAGTTGGCAGCAGGGCCTTGTGCTCCCCACAGCAGTAGCCAGTGTCAGCCATCTTGTGAGTCCTTCTCCACTCCCTGTGATGTGAGCATGGTTCAGGGTGGTGTTGATGGGACAGTTGTGAGGCTGAGCAATGTCTGTGACTACGACTCCCATCATGCTATTGCCTCCACCCCCTTCCCAGCATGCCCATGCTTCCTTCCTTTTGACTCTGCTTCCCTGTGGGGTGGGCTGGCTGTGCTGACAGGATGGCTGGGAGTGTTGTCCTGGCAGTTGTTTGGCTAAGAGTCCCAAGAGTGTCCCTGTGCTTCACACAACATAACCCAGGGTGGTGGTGCTTTGTGGGATCTTGTGTTAGGATGGAGGGCATTGCATTCTACCAGGTGGGTACTGTGGAGTTTGTGTTGGGGGGGTGTGAGGGGAGGTGCTGGTGACTATGGTCAGTGCTGCAAGTCCCCCTTCCCACCCAGCCAGCCAGATATCCCACCATGGAACGTGCTTGCATTGCAGGGAGTGTAAGTTGTCTCTCAGGATGTCAGTCAGTGGTGTCCTGCTGTTTGTTGGTGCACAGTTGGCAGCAGGGCCTTGTGCTCCCCACAGCAGTAGCCAGTGTCAGCCATCTTGTGAGTCCTTCTCCACTCCCTGTGATGTGAGCATGGTTCAGGGTGGTGTTGATGGGACAGTTGTGGGGGGGGGCAATATGTGTGACTACGACTCCCATGATGCTATTGGCTACACTGACTTGGCCAGCATACACAGAATTCCTTCCTTTGAGTGGTCTTCACTGTGTGTTGGTGTTGTTGTGGTGGCTACATGTGTGGATGTGTGTGTTAGTTCTATTTGTGCCACTGCCTAGCTGTAGTTGTGGTTGTGTTTGTACATGTGTTGGCACAGTTGGATGTGACTTTTTTGATGGCATGTGTTGTGTTTATCTGACTGACATACACATTTTGGGATGATTCTGTTCTAGTTGCTGTGTAATTGCTATGTGTGCATGGTTTGACTCTCCCCTTGACAGTGATGTGTGTGTTTTGTGGCAGTTTATTGTGTACATTTGTTGTGTACTCACCAGGCTCTGGGATGTTCTCTAGTCCATATACGCTCACTGGCGGAAGGATGGCCCGCACCTTCTCCTCCCAGGGCCTGAGGTATATTGGCTTGGCAGGAGGGCCACTGCCGGTATGTTGGCTGTTGATGTAGTCTATCTTCAGCAGGTCCCGTACCCTCCTGCGCACGTCATACCACCTGTTCTGGATGTCCGTCTTTGTGCGCCGACATGGTGATTGTGCGTTCACCCTGTTGATGATCCTCTCCCACATCTTGGTTTTCTGCGACATGGGGGTCTGTTGGACCAGAGTGCCAAACAGCTGTGGCTCCACCCTGAGGATCTCGTCTACCAGGACTTCCAATTCACAATCTAGGAACGTGGGATTCTTCTTGGGGGGCATGGTGATGGGTGGTGATGGTGAGTGATGTGTGTGTTGGTGTGCAGGTGAGGGTGTGTGAGTGTGTGTTTTGCTGGGTGTATGTGAGGTAGGTATTTGTTGGTGTGCTGATGGTGTGTGGCTTGTGTGAGGGGTGAGCTGTGGGTGTGTGGTTGCTTTCTCTTGGGTGCTGGCAGTGGAATGGCATTTGCAAAGGCTCATGGTAGTGATTTGTGTCCTTTATATAGGTGGAGTTGTGGGTGTGTCTTTGTTCTCTGTCCCCACCCCCCAGTATTTATTGGCTTGGTAATTGCTTGTTTGGCCTTTTTTTGGGTGATTTTTCCTTTGTGCTGTTTGTGTATGTTGGAAACGTTCTTGTGACCGAGTCGGACCCTGCATTGGTCTCGTACGGTGTTCTCCGTTTCGTTCACGCTGTGTTTGTGCAGTTTTGTATGCTGCGTACGCGTCGGTCGCGGTGTATTGTGTTGCTTCGGCTCGGTTTTGTATGCGTGTCGGTCGTACGGCTTGTCCTCCGTCCGACTCGGTCGGGTTTCTCGCGCCTTGCATCGTACTTTGCGGGTTGGAGTTGGCGGGTACGATTCGGTCGGATTTGTTCCGGGTGCGTGTCGGTCGGTTGGATTCGCGTGTTTTTCCGGCCGGATTGCTATTTTCCGAGCGGCTCGGTCGGTCGGCTTCGTTTCCTGACGTGTCGGTCGGATTTATCGCGGCTTGCATCGTACTTGGCGTGTCGGGCGCCACTGGTACGTGTCGGTCGGTAATTTTTCCGGCTCCGAGTCGGTCGGTGCTTTTTCCGGCCCGAATCGGAATCGACCCCAGAATATCCAATAGCTTGGGCGGACGGCCAACGCGGTATTTGGGCGTCTGGATCAGCAGGAACTTACATGAGATCTGGACGGCCAACTACGGCAGGGCAGTGGACTGGATAGAGGACCGTGTAAGGAGATGGAAGACATTGCCTCTTTCCTTATCCGGCCAAATCGCCATAACACAAATGATTATCCTGCCAAAATTACTGTATCTATTCGTGAACATTCCAATGCCAATCACGGTACAATTTTTTAAACGGCTTACATCATTAATGATCGAGCTCGTGTGGGCAGGGAGACAGCCCCGAATATCTTGGGAGATACTCACATTGCCGCTGGCACAGGGGGGGCTCGGTGCTCCTGATTTTGCAATCTATGCATACAGTGCTCAGGCACAATTCCTATACTTTTGGCTGCATCCCATTGCGTTCCAGCCACATGTGGCAGTCGAAGTGGACAGAGAGGCGCCACTCCCCTTGAATATGGCATTATATCAAAAATATAAATGCCCGAGACACGAAATCGACACCACAGAAATCTTGCGCTGGGCCTGGGATGGGCTCCTCAAACGAGCAAGAACAGACACACTATACGCTCCATCAATACCGCTAACGAATAATCCACTGTTCCCGCCACTCATGGATAGAAGGGCGCAGGCGTGTGCACAATCACACAAAATCCTTATTGGTAAGGACTTGTATCCAGGAGAAACCTTCTTAACGCTCCACAAATGTGCAGTTCAACACCTCAATCAGCGCTAGACACGCTCTTATACTACCAACTTCGTGCATCGGGTCGGAGCAGATTTAACACATTCCCAGATGCTCCTCCGGCACTGCAAGCATTAGAAAACATAATTGTAGTAGAATCAGGCCGCAGGCTGGTGATTCATATATATTCCATCACACAAACAAATTCTCCAATCATTGTACCACAATCACGTAGAGCATGGGAGGTGGACATAGGGGAGGATCTCACAGACGAACAGTGGGACTTCTGCTGCAGGCAAATGGAACAACGGTCTCCTAACTATCGTCTGCGGCTCATCCACTTTAAATACATACATCGCCTTTACCGCACCCCGACACAATTACAACACATGGGGTTGAGATCGGATGTGAACTGCTGGCGGTGCGGGACCCCCCCAAGCCACTTTCATTCACCTAGCATGGCAGTGTCAGCCAATAGCTAACTTCTGGTCAAAAATACTGCACCACATTAAGAATATTACTGAGCAGAATTTGACTAGCACCCCACTGGTGGCGTTGCTGGGGATGGTTCAGGATACCCCACCGTCGGTGAGGAAGCTCACTGCAATGCTGCTGCTGCTGGCAAAAAGACAGGTGGCACTGCATTGGGGCGCTTCCTCCCCCCAACCACAAAAGCTTGGGTAAAGGACATCACATACTGCAGAGACCAATTAACCTGCTATTGGGAACTTCTACCGACACAAGCCCGCCCTAAAGAAATATGGTCCCCATTTACAAATTGGCTCTGCTCTGCTGCTGCAGACGCTCCATGATCCTACTGCTCTGCTGCTGCAGACGCTCCATGATCCTACCTGCACAAAGAGATCGTGCCCATGTTCTGCAAAGAGAGGGTGCCCGCTGGCTGGACTGGCTGTGCAGTATTGTAATGCTAAATGTCTGTTACTTTCATCTTGACTGTGATGCACCACCGTAATGTACTTTTCTTTCACTATGCTAACAAACTCAAAAATGTTGATCTGTGGATGTTGAGACCCTCCAGGCAAACAAATGTATCAGTAGACATACAATGTATTTGACGGTAGCATGTTTCACCGTTCATGTTTCTTATATGAAATCTCAATAAAAAGAATTAAAAAAATATATATATATATATTTTATACCAACTTTTATACAATATTATTTTGTGTAAATTTTTAACACACTTCAATATTTTCACACATTATGTAAATAAAATAATAAATATCTTATAAAAATTAAAATAATATAGCTTTAAAAATTAATAAACATTTTTAAATAACTTTAAAAAAATTATTTTCAACTAATAATTTTTTTCCAAAACATAGTATATTTTATGGAAAACAAGCAATATTTTTCCTATAGAAATACAAAATAATTTAAAATATGTGTAAAATGTGATTTTTTTACTAACACAACTATAAAATTTGTTACATTATTTATAACTTTAAATCTTATTTCCTAATTTATTAAAAATTCTAAAACTTTTGTAAAAAATGTTAAAACAATTAACAAATGTATAAAAAAATTATATCATTTTTTAAAAAACAATAAGACTATTTCAACAAATATCACATTACAATATTTCTTTAAAAAGTAATCATTCACAATGTTTATATTATTTTTAACAAAAAATGTATAAATATTACAATTTTATTCAAAATATATAAAATGTACTTAAAAATATTCAAAATTTATAGCAATTTTAAAACTGAATAACTTTTTTTAAACCAATTTTATTAAATAATATTTAAAAATCTCTCCACCCTTATCCTTTATAAATCCAACATCCCGCTCCTACTTTTTGTGTTTTAAATTAAAAAATAAACATGAGCAAATATACTTTAATAAATTATTTTCAAAATACTTCCCACCCTTATCCCCTATAAACCCAACAACCCGCTAATAAAAAATATATTTCTACAGATAAGAAAACTATTTCAATTAATAAAATTCATTTTTGTAAGTACATAATATTCAAAAATTAAAAAACATTATTATAAATATAAACAACATATAAGATAAAACAAATACAACACCAATCACCAAAAAACAATACTATTACCAAAGATATAAACTACATCGATATAAAATAAATCAATATTCAAACAACACCTAAAACAATATTTTTGACAACGATATTTAAAACGATGATATTTATGTATCACAATATTCTTGACACAATATTTATGGAACACAATATTTTTGATTCGATATTTTGTCCAAGTACCCATCGCACCATTTCTCATATGGGTGACCACCTATTAAACAATAATTAACAATTTTCTGAATTACTCAGTTGCACTACTTCATCAAAACCATACAATCCATAGACTCATCTAATTGATTTCCTGTTATGAGATTTTATTTGATTAAGAAAAACCAGAATCCATTCAGTATTCTTGAGATCACATCCTTATCTATGAACCAAATTCATATTTCCAGTTGGCTAGTACTAGTACTAACATACTATTATTAAGGTATTATCTCAAGGGGTATAAGTTATTTCAAACTATTACTCTTAATCCCTTATACATAACAAATAAATATTCTTAGCCTCCTAGTGCGGCTTTGTTTACACCTGTTTTACTTGCTGCAGGGACTAAAATTCCAATTGCCTGTTCATGAGTGTTTTGCAGGTCTTTTTCTTTCTTGGTTTCTGAATTCTACTATGTTGCTTTAGCTGATTCTGTTTTGGAATCCTTTTTTCAGTCATATAGCTCATCCTGTACCAGAGATTTGATGCTATTGAAATTTCTGTCCCTGAACCCAGTTCTGGTCTTAAAGTTTCTGCTGTTCCTAATTCCTGCTCTTTTGTTAGGCCTCCTTATTTTATTGGACCCTGTTCTAGTGTTATAGCATCATTTGTATTGTTTGGTGCAATCACTAATTTTGTTTTGGAAATACAGGGCTGATTTCTACTGCATGGCCCTTTGTGCTTGGGTTTCTTTACCTCCAGATTTCCTGCTCAGTATTCCAGAGTTCCCCTTACTTTCTGCATACTCAAATCTCGATTCCCAATGATTGTCTTTCTCTGGTCTTCCTGCTATTTTGAATTCTATTACTATGGCTGTTTTCGTGTCATTCTTTGATATTTGGAAACATTTGTTTCATAATTAAAAATACAGCCATTAAAAACTGTTGGACCAAGATAAAAACACATAAAAAGCACCAATAAATATCATTAAAGGCCCATATACAGAAATCAATCAAACAACTTTAGTCACAGAAGGGGCGTTCACAACCTAGCTTTGTATAGATTTAGCACTTTGCTTCTGATTATCCATGCAGAATACAAAAATTTGGAGACAGCCATCACCACAATTATAACTTTTGCATATTCTATATGTCTCTCCCACCGTCAGTAGGCAGAGGGGTCTACACATGGGGACAATCCATTTGGACCTTGGTTTCAAATAGAGGAGACAAAAGAACAGCACATGCTCATCACTTTCACGAGTAGTTGGGCAGCATGGGCAGCAGTCAGATTCCTGAATCGCCTTCCTCCACTTCACAGTAAAGGCTGCTATGGGTAGACACCCATATCTAAATTGTAGATATAAAGTTTGCGCCCGAGCCGGGTGTATAAAATTGAAAAACTCCTCTCCCTCACAAACAGACTTATGAAGGAGGAACACACTTTTAAAACTCCCAACCTTTTTTCAATTTCTTAAAGTCCAGACTTGCAATCCCTGAGTCCAGTTCCTTTATTCTATCCACTTTGGATTTGTTCCCAGTTTCTTAGACTCCAGGGCTAATTTTCATGAGCCCTGTTGTTGCATTGTTTCTAACAATCATTTCCTGTTTCTTCTTGAGCCCTGTACCTGTATACAGTTCACCTTTAGCCAGCTCCTTTGTCCTCTTTTGTGTTTGTGCTAATACGTTTATTATTATCAGAGAATGCCAATGAGTTCTGAGGCTCACTTTAGCATTCTTCTCTCCAATGGACTTCTGGGAGTGCCCTAAGACTCTGTGAAAACAAATACTATGTGCTGTACTGTGATCAATGTTTAGCTGGAGGCAGATCACATACATGCCAACAGATAGGATTCAGACAAGAGGCTCTTGATTTTTAAAGCCAAGAAAATGGCTTTAATTTGGGGTTCTCCTACCAGAAATAGCCCCTTTTTCAAAGCAATGCTAATCAATGGGAAAATAAAATCCCCTCAATTATTTAAAGAAATCTCCCTCTTCCTGCTTTTCCAGTGCTGGAAAGTATGTTTCCATGAAGCATACATATCATTATTTATGGAAGTTACTTTATCTTACGTCTGCTTTTATAGTTTACTATTGTTTATTCTTGTAACATTTCCATTGCTTCTTTGCTGCATAAGGTTATTTTACCCAATTACTGATTAACCAAATCCTGTTTTCAACTCTAATCTTATCAACAAAGTAGGAGTAATTCCAGAGAAGGATTACTGCTAATTGTGGTGGAAAAAGGAAGCAATTCCTTTTTTAAAAGAACCCTCACCCACCAACCTAGTTGGTGGCATGCTTCATCATAGGGTTCCCACCCGAGGGGTTGAGTGCCTCCCGGGTGTGCTGCGACACCTGAGTTACAGCGGAGCGGGTTTTTTTTTAGTGCAAAGTGAGTGACAAGTGAGAGTGATTTAAGATTGCCTCTATGACTCCTTGAAATTTCTTGGTGGGGTCATAGGACAAGATTAAAACAAAGTTGGTGGATGTCCTCTGTGGCTTTATTGGTCATAGACATCCGTGGTATAATCGTGACAAGGTCTACATGTTTCAGTCTTTCCATGCGTTGTAGCAAGGCTTTCTTCAGGACCAGTGAAAGGAATTGTGTGCACTTGCTAAGCTGCACACATACAGTGCAAGGTGAACCGCAAACTTACGGTTCTGCTATCAACGATTTTTTCTGGAAGACAAAATGACACATGATGTAAGAAATCCTACATTCAGGCAACTCATCAAAAGCGAAACACCATGAAAATGACAGAACATTTTTTACAGACAGGACATACTACCAATGATCTCAGGTGGTATCACTCTCACTTGCCACCCACTTTGCACTAAAAAACCCGCTCCTCTGTAATTCAGGTGTCGCAGCACACTCAGGAGGCACTCGGCCCCTCGGGTGGGAACCCTATGATGAAGCATGCCACCAACTAGGTTGGTGGGTCAGGGTTCTTTTAAAAAAGGAATTGCTTCCTTTTTCCACCACATTTAGCAGTAATCCTTCTCTGGAATTACTCCTACTTTGCTGATTGTGTTAATCTTAAGGGGACCAGGAGTAGTTCCGTCATGCCCTTTCTCTCTTTGTATTTAATAAACTCTAATCCTATCCCAGGTCTTGCAAGTTATGGGTACTTGGTGGTATATGGTCACTCCCCTGTCTCACTTTGCTTTTTCTCTGCACAGAGCAAGTGCTTCCTATTAGCTATATTCAGGTGCCAGTCTTAACTGGGATCTTGAAAACGTTTTCTGGCATTGACCGACACATCTTGTTCATCCTTAACTCATCTTCTTTGTAGTTAACTCCACTAATCGCTGTTGCTATTTCGACGTTTTGATTGGATTTGTGGCTTGTTTTTTGATTTGAAGATGTATCTACACTTCTGAGTTCCCATTACTGCTACTGAAGACAAATACCAATTACTCAAGAGCCATATAATGTCTACCCCTACCTCCAGTGCCATACTGCCAAGGCTGTCAAAAACAAACTCTTTCTGAATAATCTTTCCTACTAAACATCATGATGCAAGGGTTTTCCAAATCAAGGGCCTCATTTAGAACTTGATAGGTGGCCCACTGCCCACTTGGTGGCAACGGTCATTACCTCTACCATCTTATTACACTACCACTCATCATATTTATAGATTTTTCCCAACATGGCTGAGAGCCCTGTGCCTTCAAAGAAGCTACTGCCATAGTGGCTCTTCTGAAGTCACTGAACGTTTGCTGAGCAGACACCAAGTTTCATGCACCCCTCACCAAACTTTTTTTCACTCTATATAAATAAACTAAGTAAAGTAGGAGGTTTTTTTTGTAAAAAAAAAATACTAATGATGCTGACATGTCAGAGCTTTCTCTCAGGGTGTCAGGGTCATTTCTCTTTTTACTGTACAGGACCTCCAGGCTTTTCATGGTGGTCCTGAACATAAAAATGTACACCTGACTATCCACTCTAAATAGGATGAACAGTCTGATGCACTTACACCAGCGGCCCCAAGTTCGTTGGGCCGTCGGTGTAAGGGCTCTACCAAGAGAGTTAGCAGGGCACCACAAGCAAAAACATGACATGACTGTCTGCCTGACTCTAAATAGTTTACAATGCAAAATAACTTCAAAGTTTTTTATCCCTATTCTCCATTGGGATATCAACAAATGTTTCTAGAAAAACTGTCTAAACACATGCTCCAAGTAAATAGCACAAATACATTGTGTTATTCAATAATTTATTTTAAGCAGAAAAAGGAGGTTCAAACAAAAGCAAGTCATACACACAATAATATCTGGTGAGAGATGTGAGACAAAGTGAAATAACGTGTATAACGTACAACCATCATAATAAATGCATTAGATACATACATAAATGACAATAACATTCAGGCACAGAGTAAAAACACAGATATTTATTATCACGGGGAACTAGAATTTTCTTTGATCAATTTGAAATGGTCACAGTGGAATGTGATGCTTCTAATTATGCGTCGACATTTCGACCCTTGTAAATCTGTGCTATATTTGAGCATCAAACGTGGGTCTTCTTCAGGACAAGACAAGATATGTAGTGTGTAGCCTGCATAACAAAAAAAGGGGGGCATATATAAGATTTAAATTGCATGTCCTGGCCTCTACCGACTACATCCTCCTCGTAGACCTGAACTTTCACCTGGAGAACAACAACGACAGCAACTCCACCACCCTGATCGACAACCTCGCCAACCTCGGTCTGAGCCAGCTCGTCACAACACCGACCCATTCCGCCGGCCACACGCTTGACCCCATCTTCTCCTCAAGCTCCCACGTCTCCTTCAGCCACACCACGGAACTCCTCTGGACCAACCACCGCTGCATCCATTTCACCTTCCAGAAACCCACCACACACCACCGCACCCAACAGATCCCACGCCGCTGCTGGAGCAAAGTCACCGAAGACCAACTACGGGCAACCCTCGCTCTCAGCCCTCCCTCGGACCCATCCAACACCGACGACGCTGCCTGCAACCTCAGACGATGGATGGACGACTGTGCCAACACCCTCGCCCGCTGAAAAACTCACCTACAGTGACACCACCAAAAGAGCCTGCTGGTTCACCTCGGAACTCCTAGCTTCCAAGCGTACCTGCCGGAAACTAGAGAAGAAATGGCACAGTGATAAGACACCGGACAGCCACGCAGCCCACAAAGACGCCATCCGTAACCACCACCACCTCATCAAGTCCGCCAAGAGAATCTCCTTCAAAGACCGCCTCGACAACAACGCACACAACAGCAAGGAGCTTTTCAACATCGTGAAGGAACTCTCCAACCCCAGCTCCAACACCAACGACATCCCGCCGTCGCAACCCCTGTGCGATTCCCTCGCCACCTTCTTCCACCGCAAGATCGCCGACATCCACGACAGCTTCAACACCCAGACAGCCCCAACTAAGATCGATGCACCAGACCCGCCGCACACCATCGACCACGACCCCCTGCCAGCCTGGGCCAGCGTGAACATCGAGGACACCATCAAGACCATGAGCACAATACACTCCGGCTCCCCGTCAGACCCTTTCCCGCACCACATCTTCAACAAAGCCAGCAGCTCCATCGCACCCCACCTGTGCAACATCATCAATCTCTCCTTCGAGACCGCGACCTTCCCAGAGAGCTGGAAACACGCAGAGATCAACGCCCTACTCAAAAAACCCAAGGCGGACCCGAGAGACCTCAAGAACTTCCGGCCCATCTCCCTGCTTCCGTTCCCAGCCAAGGTCATCGAGAAGATCATCCACAAACAGCTAACCCGATACCTCGAAGAAAACAGCATCCTGGACCCATCCCAATCGGGGTTCCGCAGCAACCACAGCACTGAGACTGCCCTCATCGCCGCCACCGACGACATCAGGATCCTGCTGGACAACGGTGAGACCGCAGCCCTCATCCTGCTGGACCTCTCCGCCGCCTTCGACACTGTCTGCCACCGCACTCTACGCGCACGCCTCCACGACGCAGGGATCCGAGACAAGGCCCTGGAATGGGCCACCTCCTTCCTCGCCGGCAGAACCCAGAGAGTCCGCCTCCCACCATTCCGATCCGAAGCCTCCGAGATCATCTGCGGCGTACCCCAGGGATCGTCCCTCAGCCCAACACTGTTCAACATCTACATGGCCCCGCTCGCACGCATCGCCAGACAGCACGACCTCAACATAATCTCCTACGCTGACGACACTCAACTGATCCTCTCCCTCACCAAGGACCCCCTCGCCGCCAAATCCAACCTCCATGAAGGAATGAAGGCCGTCGCCGATTGGATGAAGATCAGCCGACTAAAACTGAACACGGAGAAGACAGAGGTCCTCATCCTCGGCTCCAACCCCTCAGCCTGGGACGACTCCTGGTGGCCAACGACGCTGGGAGCAGCCCCGACACCCACCGACCACGCACGCAACCTGGGAGTCACCCTCAACTCAACGCTCTCCATGGCCAAGCAAGTCAACGCAGTCTCATCCTCCTGCTTCAACACCCTACGCATGCTTCGAAAGATCTACAGGTGGATCCCGACAGACACAAGAAGAACAGTCACCCAGGCCCTCGTCAGCAGCAGACTTGACTATGAGAACGCCCTCTACATGGGAGCCCCGGCCAAGCTCATCAAGCGACTGCAACGCATACAAAACGCCTCCGCACGCCTGATCCTCGATGTACCACGCCACAGCCACATCACCCCCCAACTGAGGAACCTGCACTGGCTCCCCGTCGACAGGAGAATCTCCTTCAAACTCCTCATCCACGCACACAAGGCACTCCACAAGACTGGCCCAGCCTACCTCAACAGACGACTCCTCTTCTACGTCCCCAACCGCCAACTCCGCTCCGCCGACCTCTCCCTCGCCACCGTCCCTCGCATTTGAAGAACCACCACCGGCGGCAGATCCTTCTCCCACCTCGCCGCCAAGACCTGGAACACCCTTCCACTAAGCCTACGACAGACCCAAGACCTGCTGACCTTCAGGAGGCTACTCAAGACCTGGTTGTTCGACCAGTAGCAGCACCCCCCTTTTTTTCCCCAGCGCCTTGAGACCCTCGCGGGTAAGTAGTGCGCTTTACAAATTCTGTGATTGATTGATTGATTGTGTTTAGATTAGTTTGAGATAGGGTGAGACCTGTAAGTTATGCTCACCTCTTCGGTGTGGTTCCAAAGGAATCCAAACTGTGGACACTTCATGGAGCTCAAGCGTAGCTCTTTAGTGGAGGGCAATCAATCCTGGATGGGATCGCCATGATTTTTTACTCATCTACATAAATGCATGACCCTGGTCAGATAAACGCTGTGAGGTTTATTGGAATTATGAGCTGTATATAAATAAATTGTACTGACCTATGGTAACTGGCGCATTGTGCCTTCAAGTAATATTATAAAAACAGGGGTTTGGAAATCCCACTGTATCGAGTTGTCCGTTGGGTTATGAAAAATCACGGGGCCATTGAGGTATCTGAAAAGAGAACCACTGTGTTTGTAAAACTGTGTTAAATATGTACACCAAGTTCCTTTGAAACTAGAAATAACCGAGTACTAACCTCCGGTAGTTGAAGGTTCAGTTACTCATACGCGGGCGTTTCTCTTCCCAATTATCACACTCGAGTCCCGGAATTTTGGTCCTGTGGGCTCTGTGTAATTGTAAAGTAAAATCAGTATATGCGTAAAGAATTCATTTCTTCACAGAGGCATTGTAAGTGACCAGTATCGAAATTAGAAAAATTATTAGTACCTCTTGCGGCTAGCAATCCGCTTTGCCGACGGGCGTTTTAAATGACCCTTTGCCAAGAATCCAGACACATAAGAGTCCCGGTATTTTGTTCCCGTGGGCTGTGTGTAACAGCAAAATAGAATCGGTATATGCACGAAGAAAACTATTCTTCAAACTGAGATCATAGAGTGACCCACTTTTACTTTGAAATAAAAATAATACCTTAACTCGGCTCGCTCTCCGCGTCACCGCAAATGCGTCCTCTCCTAATGAGGGATCGCATGAAACTGAAGGATTTAAGAGTTGACGTGTGTCTAACGTCCTCGCTGACGGCTGGTACGTTAGGAATGTGAATTCCTACGTGCTGAGTCAGAGCAGTCCCTGCCAAGGCTTCTGCTCTAAAGTGTTGCTTCAAAAGGTGTCAGGAACCGTGTCAAATGTTCGGTTGGTGAAAGAACATCTTTCACTGACTTGTGTCACGAATAGGCCTGATAAAGTAACACTATTTATCATTAACCAAGTAGCGCAGTGATGACACTCACGTGGGGCATACACTGACTTCTGTTATGATGTGGTGACACTGTGTATCATTCAAACAGTAGCACAGTGCTGATAATCACATGTGGCATCGTAACCATTTGTGCCTATGTTAATGAACTAGTGCTGTCCCAGAAACCACGTTGTATGCAGTGTAAGGCTTCATTGTTTCATACACGATAAAACAGGGCTGGAGCAATGATCAGCATATATCGCTCAGTTACCTTATATATACAAAATTTACATGAAACAAATTGTTTTCTTTAAAGGACATCATAGATGAATGAATTGCCATATTCATGCATTTGTTAACATATTGGTGAAAAGGAAGGAATTGTCATATTCATACAATTTTCATCAAATTGATACCATTATTCGAAGTGTTAAAAACATATGTAATATAAATCACAGTACATATGAGAATGTTCCAGAAATTGCAACAATTGTTTTACCCATAATTGCTGATGTGGGACATATCAATGTTTTATGTGTGCATATTATACAGTCACCTATTTACACATGTTCTTTAACGATAAGTTGAGAAAAAACACATTAGTCACAGTGCATGTACACGTAATTAACCTGTGCATAATAGTGAGATCTGTCGTGAGATCTCCTCAGATTCATTTAATCCTCCCTGTACAGAGTCTAAGAGGTGAATCCATTTGCACTCTCTGAGGTTCATGGTGGCTGTCAGAGATCCTCCCCTTGGGTTATTTAGGATCTTTTCCAATACCCACCATTTTAGGCTATCATGGGAGTGATGCATCTCGAGAAAGTGCTCCACTAATGGTGTGCCTTGCACCTTGCAGCGAATACGGGAGCAGTGTTGTAATATTCTAGTTTTTATCTTTTGTTTTGTCTGGCCAACATAAAGTTTGGGACATGGACAACTTATGATGTAAATGACATCTTTCGTATTGCAATTTGTATGATGGTGTAACTTAAATTGCTTCCCATTGTGTTTGAAGTGTTTCTGTTCCACTGTTAGGTCACAGGCTTTGCAAGAACCACATTTAAAGTGGCCTAGTAGTGGTGGCAGCATTAGTAAAGCCCGAGTGTTAGGTGCTTCTCTCTCTTTTAAGTAAGAACTGACCACGCTGCCTCTGATGTTACGTCCTCTTTTAAAGGCAAATAAAGGAGAATCTGTAGTCCCTATTTCATCTGCCACGAGGGACCAATTGTGGTTGATGATATGTCTGATTTCATTACTTCTATGGTTAAATGTGGAGACACATACAATCCGGTTATTGTCAGAACTTTTATTGTGATTGGTTTGTAATAGTAAGTCTCTGTGACAATACCATGCTCTTTTCCTTGCTTTTTTCAGAAGACTTCGTGGGTAGCCACGCTCACTTAGTCTAGATAACAGTGAGTCTGATTCCTTAAAGAAATCTACCCTACGGGAACAACTCCTACGCAATCTCAGAAACTGTCCGTAGGGCAGGCTGTCTCTGAGATTCCTGGGGTGATTACTGGTATAGCCCAACAGTGTGTTCCTTTCTAGTGGTTTTCTATATAGGGTGGTGTATAGCATCTTATCCTCATTTTTTATCGTGAGATCCAGAAAATGTATCTCTTCTTCACTGTAGGCCATCGTGAGTTGTATATTTCTGGATTTTCCATTGAGCCAACCACAGAATTCCTCCAATGTGGTCGAATCTCCTGTCCAAATCAAGAGGACATCGTCGATATACCTGTTCCATAGAGTTATATTCTCTATGAAAGGGTTATCGGAGATGTAAATGCATCTGTTCTCATAGCGATCCATGTACAGATTCGCTATGTCTTGGGCGAACCCAGCCCCCACGGCTACCCCTTTGGTTTGATAGTAGAATTCCTTTTGGAATGTGAAGAAATTCCTGGTCATAGCTACTTCAAGTAACCCAATGATACAGTTAGTGGGCACCCAATGGGGTCTTTCCCTACGCTCTAGGCCTTCATAGGCTATCTCTAGGGCTTCTGTCTGTGGAATGCTTGTATAAAGCGAAGCCACGTGGAGGGTTACCATTAGTTGTCTTTCGTTATCAAAAGGGAACCCTTCTACGTGGTTGATAACTTCCATTGTGTCACGGATGTAGGATCTAGTCTTGGGCACCCATGGTTGTAAAAAGTTGTCAACGTAGCGACAGAGAGGCTCCAAGACTGAGCCACATCCGGACACAATTGGCCTACCAGGGGGATTATCCCTATCTTTGTGCACTTTGGGAAGTGTATAGATAGTGGGAATGCAGGGTCCTTTCTGATTAAGTTATCCAAAATCTAGTTCACTAAGGAATCCTTCCTCTAGTCCTTTGGTGCTTAGTTGGTGTATGAGCTTAGCTATTTCCTTGGTGGGGTCACCTGAAATTTGTCTGTAGTTTTCATACTTGAAAGAGAGAGAAGCACCTAACACCCGGGCTTTACTAATGTTGCCACCACTACTAGGCAACTTTAAATGTGGTTCTTGCAAAGCCTGTGATCTAACAGTGGAACAGAAAGACTTCAAACACAATGGGAAGTTACACCATCATACAAATTGCAATACGAAAGATGTCAACTCTTAAATCCTTCAGTTTCATGCGATCCCTCATTAGGAGAGGACGCATTTGCGGCAACGCAGACAGCGAGTCGAGTTAAGGTATTATTCTTATTTCAAAGTAAAAGCGGGTCACTTTATGATTTCAGTATGAAGAATAGTTTTCTTCGTGCATATACTGATTCTATTTTGCTGTTACACAGAGCCCACAGAAACAAAATACTGGGACTCTTATGTGTCTGGATTCCTGGCAAATGGTAATTTGAAACGCCCGTCAGTAAAGCGGATTGCTAGCCGCAAGAGGTACTAATAATTTTTCTAATTGCGATACTGGTCACTTACAATGCCTCTGTGAAGAAATGAATTCTTTACGCATATACTGATTTTACTTTACAATTACACAGGGCCCACGGGACCAAAATTCGGGGACTCGAGTGTGATAATTGGGAAGAGAAACGCCCACGTATGAGTAACTGAACCTTCAACTACCGGAGGTTAGTACTCGGTTAGTTCTAGTTTCAAAGGCACTTGGTGTAAATATTTAACACAGTTTTACAAATGGGGTGGTTCTCTTTTCAGATACCTCAATGACCCCGTGATTTTTCATAACCCAACGGAGAACTCGATACAGTGGGATTTCCAAACCCCTGTTTTTATAATATTACTTGAAGGCACAATGCGCCAGTTACCATAGGTCAGTACAATTTATTTATATACAGCTCACAGTTCCAATAAACCTCACAGCGTTTATCTGACCAGGGTCATGCATTTATCTAGATGAGTAAAAAATCATGGCGAGCCCATCCAGGATTGATTGCCCTCCACTAATGAGCTACGCTTGAGCTCCATGAAGTGTCCACAGTTTGGATTCCTTTGGAACCACACCAAGGAGGTGAGCATTACTTACAGGTCTCATCCTATCTCAAACTAATCTAAACACATGAGATTTAAATCTTATACATCCCCCCTGTTTTTGTTATGCAGGCTACACACTACATATCTTGTCTTGTCCTGAAGAAGACCCACGTTTGATGCTCAAATATAGCACAGATTTACAAGGGTCGAAACGTCGACGCATAATTAGAAGCATCACATTTCACTGTGACCATTTCAAATTGATCAAAGAAAATTCTAGGTCTCCGTGAGAATAAATATCTGTGTTTTTTACTCTGTACCTGAATGTTATTGTCAATTATGTATGTATCTAATGCATTTGTTATGATGGTTGTACGTTATACACATTATTTCACTTTGTCTCACATCTCTCACCAGATATTATTGTGTGTATGACTTGCTTTTGTTTGAACTTCCTTTTTCTGCTTAAAATAAATTACTGAATAACACAATTTATTTGTGCTATTTACTTGGAGCATGTGTTTTTTCAGTTTTTCTAGAAACATTTGTTGATATCCCAATGGAGAAAAGGGATAAAAAACTTTTAAGTTATTTTGCATTGTAAAGTGTGTTGTGGCAGAACCACTGTGTGTTTCATGTAAACTGTCCCCAGGTTCTGCACTATACTGGGTATCCCCATTGATTAATACTGACTCTAAATAGAGCATTATGAGAAATTGGGTTGTTAGTTGAGTGGGGAGAGAATCCTGCTCAAGCAACAGCCACAATCCCTGTTAGAATGAACCACTAAAGTCACTAAATTAACCTGTGCTTAACCCTCTGGTAGCTTGGCACAAAAACAGTCAGGCTTAACTTAGTGGCAGTGTGAAAAATATTTATGCAGCAAACAAACAATAATAAAGTGAAAACACAACACAAGAAGTAATAAATTATTTGTCACCAAAATGACAAAACTCGAATCAGTAGAACCAGAGTCATGTATTTTTGAAGTTAGAAGTGAAATCTAGCACCTAAAAGATCAAAGTGCCAACCGCAGACATCTAGTCGTGCAAGATGGGGGAAAAGTTAAAAGTTATGTTGATCACGATGGAGCGTGGGTTGGATACAAGAAGTGGATCGGGCCCAGTCTGCATTTACCTTCGGACTTAGAAGAATATTCATAGAAAAATGTCGAAGAAGGTAAAGTTCAATGGGGCAAGGCTGCAGGGATTGTCCAAGGAGGGGGTCATAGTCATCTTGGAGCTACTGGACTAAGTCACAGTGAATATTTCTACATTTGGACTAAGGGCCTGATTATGAGTTTGTTGAAAAGTGTTCCGCCGTCAAAACGGCATCGGAATCCCTGCCCGCCATCTTGGCGATCTGCCCGCCAAATTACAAAGCAAGCGGGTGCAAAGACTAAAGACTGCCACGGCTCCACTGTAGCCGCCAGGAAATCTCGAACGCGATGATGGCAGGACAGGTCAATGCATCTGTCCGAGGGTGGACAGCCAATTTCCCTGCCGGCCCAATCTCGATGACCCTTCCCGCTGACGTGACTGTGGCTGTAAAACCTCCACACCTGAGTTGGCTGAAAGGGATGTATATAAAGCAGAAACTCACCTGTACTCAGCTTGACACATGCCGTGCCATCCTGGAGCCATTCGTACATGTCCTGCTGCTGCTTGATGATGCCCAAAACCTACACCAATGTGGAATCTACAATCTAACCCGTTTCCATTGACTGCTCAGTTAACAGATGACAGGCATGGACATCTTAAGGTGTTTGGGGGCCCTGGGGCAAACCTATTTTGTGGGTCCCTGTTTGGAACAGCTTTAAATGTCTGATCCAAATTCAGCTCTTTGATGCCCTTTTTGGCCAGGTCACTGCACTACAAAGGCAAACTCTTCCAAATTCGAAATGTGTTCACATCTAATATTCATGGATATTGATGTTTGTTTTTAATATTGTAATGCAACAGCAGCTCATCACTAACATTACAGCAAATCTCTGTAACACCCTTCCATTTCTCACATGCTGGTTCCTCTTTTGATATGAAAGAAACTTAAGTATAGATGTTTCATGAAACAGAAACACACCTTCTCTGTAAAATATCTGTAATAGATTCTCACACATCACCCACGTTAAAAAGTTGTTTTTGAAAAAAAAAACATTCTGTTCAAGAAGTATTTCAAGGTCATTATGGAAAGACTCAATATAGAACAGGGTTGGCTCAATCAGGGTGCACCCTGAAAGTCTGGCTCCCTGGGCCAGAGCCCACTTTGCCCATGCTTTTAAACATCTCTGTGCATAGGCCCCCTGGTGATAAGTATATCAGGGACAACCAATAGCATCACCAAGTGCCATGCATATGTGTGTAATGTGTAAGTGCAACATATTAAAACAAACACATCAGTAACAGCATTCTTCTCACATAAATATAGAAGGCGTAAGGTACACACAAAATAATGGACTCATGTCCAAAAACATTAAACAAAAAGGTATGACAACTAACCAGCCTCCAGGTGTGGCTAAACAAATAACTAACTTGCACACTTTCCCTTTAAACTAAGCCTGGCGGAGTTTGCGGATTTCCACTACACGGAACTCCTCGAAGTGCAAAGAAAGCCTCTGCCGTGCTACGCGGAGCTCCACAAGCGGCGGAGTGAATTAGATAAATGTCGTTCACGGTGATTGTTACGGCCGGGTGTTTGTCTGCACTGAGCAATCATCGCGAACGGCACCATGCACAGCGCAAGCGGACGCTGCTTCCTTTCTGCCACTCGAGTAGATTTTTTACTCGACCGGCAACTTTCTCAACGCGAACGGACGGTTTCTCAATTCGAGCGGTCGCGAGCATAAGCGACCACTAACAATGAGAAATCCGACCGCCCACGTTGAGAAATCTCGCTGGGAGGTTGATTTTCCACGCTCGCACTCGCCAACTTGACATTAACAATCGCAAACAAGGAAAAATCTCGCCGGGAGATGGATTTTCCTTGCTCGTGCTCGCCAACTTGACGAGCACAAGCAAGGAAAAAATCTCCACTGCGCAGAGCAGAGTTTTTCAGAACTCAGTGAGCTCTGCGTAACATGGAGTGCGGAAAACTCCGCAAACTCCAACAGCGGAGCAGAGTTCACCACCCAGACTTACTTTAAACATTTTTCCAACATTCATCATAGGGAGAAGTGCAAGCAAAATTCTGTAGAAATTGCTACGGTCTAGGTCCACTCTCTCCCCACTGCTCCGCTGTGCCGTCGCTTGCCTCCAGACCCCGACCTCCTCCTAGGGAGGTTCAAGGCTGCTGCCCGCTCCTGCGCCTGCTGCCCGCTCCAACTGGGACCAGACTGCCTCCAACCACAGTAACCTTTCTCAGCCGTTTTTTTTCTTAATTTTTTCCCTGTTGTGCCACTGTTATTGTGCCCATCTGTGTCTTGCTCTAATTCCACCACTGTTTTTATTTTCTCGTGCCTTCCTGTTCCTTTTGCCTTTCGCCGCTGTTGCCCCTGCGGCCCTCCCCCCCCAGAATTCCCCCCCGGAATTCCCCCCCGGAATTCCCCTGCTCCCGCCTCCCAGCCTCTCCTCCCTCCCACCTCCCCTACTTAATGGTGGCCGCTGCGCGGTCGTGCCGCCGGCGCGCCAAAGGCAGGCCCATCTGCGCCCATCCGCGACCCGACCGCGGCCAGCGCCAGGAACCCTGGACCTCCCACTACCCATCGCTACAACACCACCACCCTCCTCGCAATCAACCCTGGAAGACTTAGAGAATGCCAACAGGCCTCGCCGATTATTGGCCCACGGCCAGTTCTCCTGCCTCCACTGCCGCCAGACCTTCACCGCCACCCCAGCCTCCAACACCGCTGACGCCAGCACCGGCGACTCCCTAAAATGCATCCTCCTCAACGTACGCTCCGTACACAAACACGCCATGGAAATCTGGAACCTACTCGACTCTCTTTCACCCGACATCGCCTTCTTCACAGAGACCTGGACCAACGCATCCTCCGCCCCCGACATCAGCACCTCCATCCCAGACGGATACAAGATCCAGAGGAAAGACTGCCCCAACCACCCAGGAGGGGGCCTCGCCATTGCCCACAAGATCACCCTCCGCCTCACCACCTCCAGCAAAACCTTCCCCTCCGCCGAACACCTGCACTTCAAGATCCAGACCACCCCCAAAGCCACACTCCGAGGAACCCTCGTCTACAGACCCCCCGGCCCCCGAACACCCTTCGCGACCACCATCACCGACTTCATCGCACCCCACACGATCGCCTCAACAAACTACATACTCATTGGAGATCTGAACTTCCACCTCGACAACCCCAGCGACCCCAACTCCACTATCCTTCGTGACAACCTTGCCAGCATCGGACTTAAACAACTCGTCAACACACCGACCCACAGAGCAGGACACACCCTCGACCCCATCTTCGCGGCAGGAAACAGCGTTCATTTCAGCCACACAACGCAGCCACCATGGACCGACCACCACTGCGTACACTTTGCCATCAACAAACCCAAGGCACCCAAACCAGCCCCACGTCCACCACGAAGGAACTGGAGCAAGGTTACCGACGAGCAACTTAACTCCACCCTCACCCGAGACAACAACACCTGGGCACCCGACGCAAACAGCGCAAACGACGCAGCCAGAGAACTCCACACCTGGATCTCCAACTGCGCAGATGAGCTCGCCCCGCTACACAACCCCGACAGACAACGCCCCAGGAAAGCCGCCTGGTTCACAACCGATCTCCCAGAAGCCAGACGCACCTGCAGATGCCTGGAGAAGAACTGGAGAAACACCAAGACAACCGAAAACCACACCACCTACAAGGATGCCATGACGGACTACCACAACCAGATCAGAGCCACCAAAAGGAACTTCATCCACAACAAAATCCTGGCCAACTCCACCAACTCCAAGGAACTTTTCAGTGTCATTCAAGAATTCACCAACCCACGCAGCGAAGCCACAG
The DNA here is from genome assembly GCA_963921515.1 of Calotriton arnoldi. Classification (NCBI taxonomy): domain Eukaryota; kingdom Metazoa; phylum Chordata; class Amphibia; order Caudata; family Salamandridae; genus Calotriton; species Calotriton arnoldi. The sequence goes on from CAWUFW010000839.1 coordinate 861,941, forward strand.
ACATCACCCCATCCCAAGACCTCTGCGACAAGCTTGGAACCTATTTCCACCTCAAGTACAAAAACGTCTACGACAACTTCATCGAGCATCCACCAGGCGCCACAGATGGCCCCGCCCGCCAGAAACACCAGCCAGCCCACCATCTCCAACTGGACACCGATCACGGCCGAAGACACCGCCTCGACCATGAAAAGCATCCACTCGGGGGCCCCCACCAACCCCTGCCCCCTCACATCTACCACAGAGCCGTGGCCGCCATCGCACCCAAACTACAACGCACCATCAACACCACCTTCAAAACAGGCACCTTCCCAGACAGCGCGTAGAAGTCAGACCCCTGCTCAAGAAGCCCAACGCTGACCCCACCGACCTCAAGAACTATCGGCCCATCTCGCTCCTCCCCTTCGCAGCCAAAGTTGCAGAGAAAACAGTCAACAGGAAACTGACACGATTCATTGAAGAGAACGCCGTCCTCGACCTGTCCCAATCTGGATTCCGAAGCAACCACAGCACAGAGACCGCCCTACTCGCCGCCACAGACAACATCCGCACCCTCCTGGACCAAGGCCACTCCGCAGCCCTCATCCTACTCGACCTGTCAGCGACCTTCGACACCGTCTCCCATCGCACACTAGTCGTCAGACTACACGACGCAGGCATACAAGGAACAGCCCTGGACTGGATCCGATCATTCCTCACCGGAAGAAGTCAAAGGATCAGACTCCCACCCTTCCTCTCCGACCCCACGAAAATCACCTGCGGAGTCCCACAGGGTTCATCACTGAGCCCCACCCTCTTCAACATTTACATGGCCCCCCTCGCAGCCATCGTCCGACAACACCGCCTCAACATCGTATCCTACGCCGACGACACCCAGCTCATCCTCTCCCTCACCAAAGACCCCACCACTGCCAAACTCAACTTCCAGAAAGGAATGCAAGACGTCGCAGTCTGGATGACCAACAGCTGCCTGAAGCTCAACGCCAAGAAGACAGAAGTCCTCGTCCTCGGTACCACCCCTTCTGCATGGGACAGCACCTGGTGGCCGATCGCCCTCGGAAGCCCACCTACCCCCTCAGACCACGCCAAGAACCTCGGCATCATACTCGACTCATCACTCTCCATGAACCGACAGGTCAACGCATCACCTCCAGCTGCTGCTTCAACACCCTCCGCATCCTCCGCAAGACCTTCAAGTGGATCCCCCCTGAGTCAAGGAAGACAGTCACCCACGCACTCATCACCAGCAGACTGGACTATGGAAACGCACTCTACGCCGGCATCAACAAGTCCCTACTCCGCAAACTCCAGACAGTAAAAAACACCGCCGCCAGACTCGTCCTCGGCATCCCCCGACACGAACACATCAGCCAACACCTACGAAGTCTCCACTGGCTCCCCGTAGAGAAAAGAGTCACTTTCAAAATCCTCACTCACGCCTACAAATGAATACACAACAACGGACCCAAATACCTCAACGACAGAATCAACTTCCACGTACCCAAAAGAAACCTCTGATCTTCCAACCTCGCACTGGCCGAAACCCCGCGCATCCACAGAGCCAGAGCAGGCGGAAGAGCCTTCTCTCACATTGCAGCCAAGACCTGGAACGAGCTACCGGCAAACATCAGACGCGCCCCCTCCCTGAACACCTTCAGGAAGACCCTCAAGACCTGGCTCTTTGGCTAAACAGATCTGCGGACCACCCCCCTCAGCGCCTTTAGACCCTCACGGGTGAGTAGCGCGCTTACAATTCCCTGATTGATTGATTGATTGAATGACAAACTGAAACCTTTACCATTTGAAATACCACTCAAATCAATATTTGGCCCAATTTAGATTCATCCCATATATCCAGTCATGGAACTTTTCACCTTGTCCTTTCTGACTCCTGCACTGGTTCCAAGCTCTAAATATACAAACCTGTTCATATTTATCATCAATTAGGGTGAAACAAACACATGCCAATGTATCAAATCACATCAATAAGTTGGTGCACGTGGTCAACACTATGATGAATGCCTGCCCATAAAAACTAATCACCATCACATACATTGTCAAATTGTACATGTCTATAACAAAGTACACTCTAAAAAGAAATGTAGTATAACTTGCCATTATGTGTAAACACAATAACATTGTGTCATGATCTAACCTCTGCAACATTGCTAGCTTCCCAAAAATAGCTAGGGAAAAGTAATGCCAAGACTATTGTGTTAAAAAACAAATCAGAATGTATTTGTCCAAATAAACCACATGGACAAAACATAACAAAAAGCAATGGCCAGTCCATAGAGGAATTGTGTGGCTTAGCACACTGCACTGCCACAAAAAGTGCCCTGAAAGACACTGCTAGGGTAACCTCCTCCTAAAGGGGCATCCATTGGGCAGGGCAGACACCTTAAAGATGTTATTTGGGATGGGGACGTTTGGTTTTGGGATAGGTGTCCTTGGGTTGGGAAGTGGTGGTTTTCGAAGAGGAAAGGATGGACTTACATTTAGGAGTGGGGCTTTGAGAATGTCAAGTTGAGGAATATTTGGCAAGGGTGCCTTAGGAAGTGGGGGGTGTATGGGTTGGTAATAGGTGTTGATTTGGAAGTGGAAGGGCTGGTCTTGGGTGTGGGAGGGGTAGTAAGGTCCTTAGAAGTGGTGGTTGGAGGTTTGGGAGGGGTGAGGGCAAGGGAAAATGAAGGATCTTCTATAGGGTACTTAGTAGTGGGAATAATAAGGAGTGGGGTCTTGGAGGTAGAGGGAGTTGCTTGCGTGATATGCTTCGGTCTGTTACCCACTTTCTAAAACTGGTATTTTCAAACACACAATACAAAAATCATCTTTACTAAAAGATGCATTTTTATATTCTGAGTTCAGGCATGCTAAACTCCAGCTTTCGATCTTGTCCCAATGGGAAGTTATATTTATAAGATGTTATAAATAAACTCCCATTCTATCCTATGGGACAGGTAGCCTTTCAATAGTGAAAAACGAAATTGGCAGTACTTCAATATCAGGACATGCCACACACATCAGGGCATGTCCTACCTTTCACATCCACTGCATCCTGCCCACAGGGGTACCTTGGTCCTACCTTAGCAGTGGCTCACATGTAAGAAAAGGGACAGTTTGGGCCTGGCAAGGGGGTGCACTTGCCAGGTCGACATGGCAGTACTAGACTGCACACTGACACTGCAGTGGCAGGTCTGAGTTACCTTTGAAAGGCTGCTTGTGTGGGTGGCACAATCAGTGCTCCAGGCCCACTAGCAGCATTTGAGTTACAGGCCTTGGGCACACACAGTGCACTGTACTAGGGACTTAGTAGTAAATCAAATACCCAATCATGGAAACAACAATCCATCATAACAATTTACAGGGCGAGCATATGCACTTTAGCACTGATCAGCAGTGGCAAAGTGCCCAGAGTCATAAAACCAACATCAACAGGTCAGAAGCAGAAGGCCAAAAAGCAAAAGGTCTCGAGATAAACCCACTGGACAAGCCAGGTCTAACAATCTTCTATAGAGTTCTTAGTAGTGGGGATGGTAAGGAGTGGGTTCTTGGAGGTAGAGGGAGTGGCTTGTGTGATGTGCTTGGGTCTGTTGCGGGTGCAGGTGCATGTGTATCAGGTGTATGGGCAGCAAGTATGGGTGTGTCTTGTTTATGTGGTGTCTGTTGGGCGCTTGATGGTATGCGTCTGTATTTCTTAGGTGTGTAGAATGTGACTAGTGTATCTGTGGATGTTGTAACAGTGGAAGTGCTGGGTGTGGGTGTTGTGGATACTGATGTGGTGGTGACAGTGGGTGTGGTGTGGTGTGTGTATGGAAGTGATGGTGGTTGAGGTTGGCAGTGGTGTTGTCTGTGCTGGGAGTGGATGTTGTGGATGCTGATGTGTTGGTGACAGTGGGTGTGGTTGTGTATGCTGTGTGTATGGAAGTGATAGTGGTTGGGGGTGGGGGTGGTGTTGTCTGTGCTGGCTGTGGATATGGTGGTGGGAGTGTGGTATGTGCATGCATGTGTGCTGTCATCTGTGCGGTGTGGGGATGTGATGGGGAGTGGTGTGAGTATGTGGGTGTGGTTGTAGATGTGATGCTGGTGGGGTACCTGAGGGTTTGGTGGTGGGTGCAGTGTCTGTGTGTTTGAATGCGTGCCTGGTTTTTTATGGGTTTTGTGCTTATGTGTGGATGTGCTGATTGGGTCTGTATGAGTGTGTACCTGCAAATGTTTGTGTGTGCTTTGGATAGGTTTGGGAAAAGGGTATTGGTATGAGTAAGGGGTGGAGGAAGGGACACAAGGTTGGGGGATGTGAGGCTGTACTGAGGGAGGAGGCCAGAGCCTTAAAATATCTCTGCAGGCCAGACATTGTACTGTGAATGCCTTCCAGGTAGGCCACTATTTGCAGTGGATGGCTGCCTTTCCCCTGGATGGCATTCAGTAGTGCAGTCTGACCCACAGAGATGTTTCTCAGGAGGTCAATAGCTTCCTCACTCGGTGCAGTGGATGGGCAGGGGCTGAGATGCCTGGAGCAAAGGAGATGGCTCCCCTCCTCGGGGAATGGGCCCGGCCAACTGGTTGGGGAGCAACAGGGAGGATGGGGATGGGATGGGGGTGGGGACAGGGGTGATGTTGGAACAGATCTTGTGGGGTCCGCCACCACTCGGGAGTGTCCACTAGAGGATGACTGAAGATGAAGAAGTTGTCCAAAAAAACCTTAGTCCCCTTCAGCCTGAGAAGAGGGATGCTCTGTGTAACACACAGAGCTTAGGGAACTCAATAGTCTGTCAATTTCAGCTTGGCGGACAAAATTAGCAACGATTTGTGCAGAGAAAAAATGGACAGTAACAACTATCATCAGCCCTCTGTGGACAGACACAAGCCACACCTTATTTACCAAGGTCCGAATTTTTCCTTAATATCTAAATTACACCCTATGTCACACCCTGAGGTAGTGTGTTACGGCCTAATGACCAGGGGTCCAAGCAGAAAAAAAACACTTCTCAATTCTTTCAGCTACTACCAGTGTTAAGAAACCGATAGCACTAAGAAAACTCTTTGAGACAAAAAATAAGGTCGAGATGCTGGCTCTATTTCAGACCCAGTGCCTTTGCGTACTGTTCTGTGCAACACCCAGTGGTTCAAGGGGTCCCTATCTGACACCCAGAGACAAGCGTACCCTCTGTATCATGCCCAGTGGTCCAGGCAGTCCCTATCTGATACCCAGAGACAAGCATACCCTGTATCACTCACAGTGATCCAAGCGACAAAACTGTAGCTACCTTTGCCTTCTCTAGTGTGCTTACTAGGTGAAAAGAAAAAAGTGATCTACGTGCTTGTCCTAGTTTTCCACATGCCACATAGTGGGACTAAGGATGAGATGTAGTATCTTACCCTCTGACGGCTGTCTCCGGATGGACCTCCACCCTGTAGATTCAGCAGAACTTCTAATCTATTATGGAATCTGCTAACTGATCTCGTTGCGCAGATAGGAATCAGATCGGGCAGGGGTCCTTCCTTTGACAGCAGTCAGGCTCTGTTAGACTTGGCATCTTTTGGCATGTTTCCCCTGACTTTTTGCTTTCTGACCTCCCGGTTCTGACTCTGTTTTTGCTGGTTTAGTGTCTCTGCGCACTTTCTCACTGCTGATCAGTGTTAAAGTGCAAGTGCTCCTGTTGTAAATTGTGTTATGGATTGGTGTTTCCATGATTGGCATATTTGATTTACGTGTCAGTCCCTAGTAAAGTGCACTGAGTGTGCCAGGGACTGTAAATCAAATGCTGTTAGTGGGCTGCTGCACTGGATTGTGCCACCCACACAAACAGCCTGTAAATGTAACTCTGGCCTGACATTGCAGAGCCTGTGTGCAGTCTGGGACTGACATGTCGACTTGGCAAGTGTACTCACTTGCCAAGCCCAAACCTTCCCTTTTCTTACATGTCAGTCACCCCTAAGGTAGGCCCAAGGTACCCCTGTGGGCAGGGTGCAGAGTATGTGAAGGGTAGGACATGCCCTGGTGTGTGTGGCATGTCCTGATAGTGAATTACTGCCAATTTCTTTTTTCACTATTGCAAGGCTACCTGTTCCCATAGGACAGAATGAGGAGTTTGTTTATAACATCTTATAGATATCAAAATGAGAATGGATCACTTGACCTGAGTAACCAGGGTTTTATGAAATTCGTGCAGTGTACCGATAAAAAACCCTCATTCACGTACAAAAGTCGGAAAAGCGGTATATCTTGATTATCCGCCCTGCTCTTAGAAACGTGACAGCATCATCATAGGGTTAGTTTTTGTATGCTTCCTCCATCCGGAGGAAAACCACTGGTTATTGCAGTAGTGATCAAAGAAAGGTGAAAGTGTTTTTAGTGAAGTGAATCTCAAAATGTTAAAAACTCGTAGACCCCGATTTGTAAAATTTAATCAATCTGGGTTCGAGATATATTAAAATCTGTGTCGTGCCTGGGAAGACTAGTTAGTGGTCTAACGCACTGTGAGTGTCCATAAAAAGGTCGACATGTTTCAGCCCAAGTGATTGCCCTTGTGGGTCAAGTGGGCTTTCTTCAGGACCTAAAAAAAGGGAAAAGTGGTGGAGACCTTATTTTGTATGGGTCTCTATGTATCAGGGTGCCAGAGGAAGTGTCAGCACAAGTCGTACTACACTGCACAGCAGCAGGTAACAAGCTCCCTGGTTGCCCGTTGAAATCCACAATTTAAGACTCAAGGTACTACTTGACCGCATGAGAATCGGGTCAATACACCCTGATACATAGTGACCCATACAAAATAAGGTCTCCACCACTTTTCCCTTTTTTTAGGTCCTGAAGAAAGCCCACTTGACCCACAAGGGCAATCACTGGGGCTGAAACATGTTGACCTTTTTATGGACACTCACAGTGCGTTAGACCACTAACTAGTCTTCCCACGCACGACACAGATTTTAATATATCTCGAACCCAGATTGATTAAATTTTACAAATCGGGGTCTCACGAGTTTTAACATTTTGAGATTCACTTCACTAAAAACAGTTTCACCTTTCTTTGATCACTACTGCAATAACCAGTGGTTTTCCTCCGGATGGAGGAAGCATACAAAAACTAACCCTATGATGATGCTGTCACGTTTTTAAGAGCAGGGCGGATAATCAAGATATACCGCTTTTCCGACTTTTGTACGTGAATGAGGGTTTTTTATCGGTACACTGCATGAATTTCATAAAACCCTGGTTACTCAGGTCAAGTGATCCATTCTCATTTTGATATCTAATTTACGAATAAGGAAGCTGAATGGATCACAGTTCCTTCTTTCTCCCTCCCCTTGATTTAACATATAACATCTTATAAACATAACTGGCCCTAGGAACTAGGTAGACAAATAAAGTTTAGTATGCCTGATCTCAGAATCTAAAGATGCATCTTATAGTGAAGGTGATTTTTACATTCTGTGTTTGAAAATACCACTTGTAGAAAGTAGGTATTTTCTTGCTCAGCCATCCAGTAGGCCTCTGCTGGGGTTGTGGATTGACTGTCTGGGTTTTGGATGACAGCGGCTGGGGAGAAGCAGTGGCTCCAGATAGTCTAGGTGGGTCAGGAAAGGGCTGAATAGACCTGGGCTGCATTTAGACTAGGGGGAGGAGATTTCACCTGAATGGGCCTGGTCTGCCTCTGACAATGCTGTCTCCGCCTCCTGCCAGGAAGCCACACCAGAGAGGGCAGACCTGGTTCTGTCTCGGAAACACTCAGATAGGAGGTTCTCTGCCTGTGTACAGAATCATATAGTGCTAATGGTCACTGATACAATACCACATGTCTCAAAGCACTGACCTTCCAAGTTATGATGCACAACGCTTTATGTACCAAAACATATCAAAATTTTATTTATTCATTATATTTTTTTACAATTAGAATAAAAACATAATAGAAATAGTATCAAGACAAGTCCAAGCACATCCTACTTCACACACAAACATTCGTTCAAGCAAACAGAAACATATCCACACATACTCATACATCCTGCAGACTCAGGGTTCACTATTAGACAAAAAATGGATATATACAAAACAACACATACCCACACGCAAAATAACAAAAAAATCACATAAATACGTGCTATACAGGGTAAATATAGTGAATAAAGATCAATGCACAAATAAAACACAAACACAGATTACTCAATTGATGTTACAGTTTGTGTTTAGGATTACAATTCCTTTTCAGGGGGGAATAACAAAGGGTACATGTCATGTGCTGCAACAGAAGAAAAAGCAACCCGACGCTGTCTACGACGCCGCTGCCGACTCTGTGTCCTGAAGGCACCGCAGAGGGCACCACCGCAATGCCGCACCGCGACCCTGGTCTCACAGATGACGCCATCTGACGCCGCCACCGAGCCGCTGCTCTCACCACGACCTGTGGGCACCGCACTCCGCACCGCCTCGCTTCACGATGCCGCCTTGGTATCCCCGACGACGATATCTCACCTATCACTGCACATACAAACCTATCAGTCACCCCTATGGCAGGCCTCATCAATCCTGAAGGCAGGGTGCTTGGTTTTATGTGAGTGGGTGCCCATGCATGAGCAGAGCCCCTCTGCAGCCTTCGGAATCTCCTCTCCGGGGTTGTCTGTGGTGCAGCCTGACCATATACTCTTAAGTGCATTATATCTAAACGGTAAATGCTAACTTTGGGATGGCTGCACGGAAACATGTCGTGTTTGGTGTCAAACACCTTGGAATAATACCCCCACACCAGTAACTGGTGTGGGAGTATGATCCCACCCTTCTAGAGGGAGAGACATGACAGCACCGGTATACCCGGTACCAACTAAACAGAGCCTGGCATCACAAAATGGATGCTGCAGCCACAGACACGAGTCTGGCCTCCTGCTGCTGAACGAAACTCCGGCAGGGGAGGCCTGGACAATAGGTTTCCTGTCACAGGGAGGTGTTACCACCTCCCAGACAGGCCTTAGTGGATTGGGGCTGGGTGGGTGCACTCTCTGAGTGCTTTGAAGTCCTGCACTGGGGGCACATTTGGTGTCCTCGTGCATACCCTAGTTCAAACCGGTTGCAGGGGCTACCAGCCCCTGCTCTGGCGCGAAACTGGACAAAGCAAATGGGTGTAGCCACCCCTCTTTCCAAACCCTCCCATAGGTGGGTCCCCAGAGTTAGTCCAACCCCCTTTTTTAGGAAAAGTAATGGAACCCTGGCAACAGGACATTAGATATCCCTGGACGAAACTCTGCTACTGAATCCTGGAACTTCGGCGCTCTACTAAAGACTAGAGGACTGAAGAAATCTCCCTTGGGGTCAAGGAGTGACTCCCCTGCTTGGCAGGCACCAACGAAGCATTTGCCGGTCTGCATCTCCAAAGCTCCCGCCGGACTCCGAAGTATTTGCAGCCCAGGAAGAGGATTTCCAGACATTTCAGAGGCTGACCCAAGTCCCCAGCAAAGCTGAGACCCACAGCCCTCGTGAGTAGCGTGGAACCAGAACTCCTGGTCACCATGCACATTTGCTAGTGCATTGACTTCTCGACGACTCTTGAAGTCCTGCTTTGGGTTACTCGTAGCCCAGGCCCCGAGCACCATTTGCACTCAAGATTGTGAGCCTACACTCCACGAGTGTTCCGTGGGCCTGCATTTCCGCTTGGGGCTCCTTCGCGATCCCTGGTCCGTCGACTGGTGGGTCCCTGTGAAGGCAACTCTGATTTTCTTTGGGTGTTTCTGGTTGCTCCAGATGTGCCCTAACTCCCCACCAAGTGGTGAGTCCCTCAGACCTTGCTGGTCTGCTCCGAAGCATCTTTATCCTTTCTGCATGGGTTGCTGTTGCCAAGGCTTGTTGTGTTCAATCCGGACACCAATGCTGCAGCGCTCGACATCCTTCATGGGACAGCTCGAATCCAGCTCCTGGTTGTCGTCGACACCTCCTGGTCCTCGTGGCTGAAGAGTCAAGCTTCACCTCTTTCACCTGAAGCACCCGACATCGGTGGGCATTCGACTATCGTGCCCCTGGTCACTGGCAAGTGACCCAGACTCTGTCCCCTCTGCTTTCAGGTTCTTCTCACCTTTGATCCAGGCTTGGATCTCTTCGGACACTTCGCATCTTCCCGGCAGCAGCACTTCGTGGCAGGCTGTCATAGAAAACGACGACGCGACCCGACACCATTTGACACCTATGCACCCGGCTTCCCTGGGTGAGGTAACTCGAGTACTACGGTGCTCCCGTGGGTGTTGACCCTAGAACTGTCTAAGTCCAAGATTGTTTGGTCCAAGTCCAATTCTAAGTGTCCCTAATCTCTAAAACGATAACCGCGACTTTCCCATAGACTTCAACGGAGCTCGTGGCTGTGTTCACACACTGCACACAGCCCCCGTGGGTCCCCTGTGTCACTACCTTGGGTGGTTCCTTGGGGTCCCAGCGATTCTACAGGCTCTAGGCCTTGTGTCTATTTAAATCGTGGTTCTTATAACACTTTCTTAATATATGGTTTGGTACGCCCCTAGGGCTAATCGTATATTGTGCTAATTTACTGTGCTATTTGACTTGTAACTTGTGTACTTTGACCTCTAGCCTCATAAAGAGACTATTGGGTAGTGTTTAGTAATAAATACATATATTATATATATATATATATACCTGGTGTGGTTCTGCTTTCATTTGATCCTTCATGAGCTTATAACTGGTAAAACAAACAGCTTAACACTCCTTCAAGACTTAGCTTGAAGGCTGCTCTCCATAGCTACCACTAGGATAGCTTTCAATAAAGGTTGTCTTTAAACCTATCATCAATAAAGGTCGTTTGGACTGGTGCAAGGTGCCCACTATAACTAGTGGACAGCATATGCCAGGCCAACTTCTCACATTGGTGTGCAGCGGTTGGATTCAAGCTTGCCTTTGTTTTACCAGATAATCTCAAGTGTGTGATCAACTGAAAATCACTAAAGGTACCTCAGGTACATATAAATTCAAGCTTAGCAATACAGTAAGTTCTACTGAACTTAGAGTTGTGTGTTAAGGGCTTAGCACTCCCTTCCTACAACTCAAGAGAGTTTAGTAGGCCACATAGAGTAGGCAGTGCATACACCACACCTCACTAGTGATGTCTTCAGGGCCAGGAACCAGTAGGTCCCTGCCAGGAACCAGTGGGCTCCTACCCTCCAAATATGACAACCTCCCATTCTTGGAATTGAGAGGGTTGTGCAAGATTAGGAAGCTGAAGACAGGCAAAAGTGCCAACAGCCAACATCTCATGGAGATGCTTCTGCTGGATGATCTCAGAAGACCCATAGGGTCTGCAGGGGTAGGCAGAGAGGGTGGGGCAGAAGATGAGGAAGGGACCAGGGGTGAAAATACCCAGGACCTGACCTCTGAAACTCGCCAGGAAGATGAAAATGATCTTGCCCTGGAGAATCCAGCTCCTCCTGCAGATGAGGAGGAGGATCAGAATGACCTCCCCTTTGTCCCACCAGGAAGAGTTGTGAGTGTGCCTAGAAGGTCCAGATCTCCTTCTCAGGAGTCTAACCATTCTGACACCTCAGTAGGGACCTCTGTTTCTTCTCATAGGAGGGAGACCTCTAATGAAAGGAAAAAAAGACTGCTCCAGTATGAAGAAGCTCAGCTTAGGATCAGATGAGAGCAGCTGGCTATAGACAGGGAGTCCCTAGAGCTTCATAGACAAAGAAGAAAGTTGGGACTAGAGTCGCATGGTGGCAGCAACTTCCCTAGTGGTAGGGAAAGGTCTTATGACCATAGAAACCTGAACAAGATTGTCCCTCCCTACCAGAATGGGGATGACATCCACAAATGGATTACTGCACTGGAGAGGGCCTGTAAAGTTCAGAGGGTCCCCCAGGAGCAGTGGGCAGCAATCTTGTGGCTCTCCTTTGCAGACAAAGGTAGAGACAAGCTCCTCACTGTAAGAGAAGAGGATGCTGATGATTACCAAGTCCTGAAAAGTGCCCTAATAGATGGGTTTGGCCTAACCACTGAGCAATACAGGTTAAAGTTCAGAGATACCCAAAAGGCACAGACACAGGACTGGGTGGACTTTGTAGTTTGTGCTACTAAGGCTCTTGAAGGCTGGTTACTTGGCAGTAAGGTGTGTGACTTCAAAGGATTGTATAATTTAATCATGAGGGAGCAGATTCTTAATAACTGTCAGAATCAGTTGCTACATGAGTACCTGGTTGACTCTGATCTGACCTCTCCCCAAGAATTGGGAAAGAAGGCAGACAAATGGGTCAGAACCAGGGTGAAGCAGAAAGTACAGAACCAAGGTGGTGACCAGAAGAAGCAAGATTCCAAAAACTCTGACAAGGGTGGGGAAAAGGGTAAAGACCAGACGTCTTCTCAAGGTCCCCAAAAATCTGCATCTGGTGGGGAATCCCAATCTACTAAAGGAAAAGGCCAAAAGAAACCATGGTGCAAAATCTGTAAGCAGAGGACTCACTGGACAAGTGATTGCACCAAGTCCAAAGACTCCAATCCAGCCACCATTGCCCCTAAGGCAACTGTTCCCCCTAGTCCAGCTACAAATGGTGGTGGAAACACTCAGAATAAGGGTTTAGTAGGGTTGACCCTGGGTACTGAGATGGGCTCTGGCCTAGTCAGAGTGCCAACTCAGGCTGTCCTAGTCTGTGATGGGGGCATGGATATGTCCCCCTTTGTGAGTCCCAATAATTTGGGCAAATACAGACAGCAGCCTTTAATTAATGGAAGAGAGGCTTTGGCATTCAGGGACACAGGAGCAAGTGTCACCATAGTGACACAAGATCTTGTGGATCCTGGGCAGATTATACTTGGTGAAATGTAAAAAGTGACAAATGCTAGCAATGTCAGAACAGACCATTCTCTGGCAGTTGTTAACTTCTCCTGGGGAGGGGTAACTGGCCTTAAGAATGTTGTGGTGAGTGCAGACCTACCAGTTGAATGCTTGCTTGGCAATGATCTTGAAACCTCAGCTTGGGCAGAGGTGGAGCTCAGGAAACATGCAGAAATGCTAGGGATCCCTGCACATGTCTTTGCTGTGACTAGGTCACAGGCAAAAATGTCAAAAGCTGAACAGGCCCTGGATTCTGGAATAATGGACCAGGTGCCTCCCAAGAGGAGGAGCAGTAGGGTTAAGGCAGTGCCTTCCCCCTTGGCTCTGGAAGAAGATCAGTCTTTTGAGGAAGATGATCTCAGTCCTGAAGAAGGAACTGTCCCAGAGGAGCTTGAACCTGATCAGGTTGAGTTCTGGGGGACAGGGGGCCCTTCTAGGGCAGATCTGAGCCAGGAGCAGCTGAACTGCCCCTCTCTTGAACCCCTCAGACAGCATGCTGCTGCTGAGGCTGCTGGGAATGCTAGTGGCACCCATAAGATATATTGGGATGATGGACTCCTGTACTCAGAGAGTAGAGACCCCAAGCCTGGCGCAGCCAGGAGGTTGGTTATACCTCTGAAGTTCAGGGGCTTCCTATTGACACTAGCCCATGATATTCCCTTAGCAGGTCACTTGGGCCAGAACAAGACTTGACTTAGGACAGAATTGTCCCTCACTTTCACTGGCCCCACATGTCTGAAGACACCAAGGAGTTTTGTCGCTCCTGTGTAACCTGCCAAGACAGTGGGAAGGCAGGTGGCACCACAAAGACCCCCCTGATACCACTACCTGTGGTGGGGGTTCCCTTTGAGAGGGTGGGGATTGACATAGTTGGTCCCATGGATCCCCAAACAGCATCTGGGCACAGGTTTATCCTGGTGGTGGTGGACCATGCCACCAGATACCCAGAAGCCATTCCCCTTAGGACCACTACAGCACCTGTGGTGGCAAGGGCCCTCCTGGGAATTTTCTCAAGAATGGGCTTTCCTAAGGAGGTAGTATCTGACAGAGGTGCAAACTTTATGTCCAGTTATTTGACTGCAATGTGGAAGGAGTGTAGAATGACTTATAAGTTCACCACACCCTATCACCCACAATGCAATGGTTTAGTTGAGAGATTCAACAAAACCTTGAAGGGCATGTGTTGGAAACGGGGTAGCGTGGTGCGGAGCGGGAAGGCTAAACTAGGAGCATTGTGTAAAGCATCCGCGCAGCACACACAAGCGACACACCAGGCACACTACAAACTGAGACCACACCAGTTTGAGTAGGAAAAATAACATATGTATTATGCCATCAGCATAGCACAGCGTAACCACAGGGAAACATGGCGCCAACCGGCACCCGGCAGATATAACAGTGGGGACTATTTACAGTGCAGCGCCATTCGGGTCGCTGCCAGGATCATTAGGCACAACACATACACTGAAATCCAAATAGTCAGTAAGGTGTAGCCACCCAGATCTACTGGTACATTAAGAATCTGGCATGAAGGCACATCCTGCACTTTAGCAGCACACCTGGAGTCTGGGGCATAACCCTGAAAAAGGTACAGATATCAGAACATTGGCCTCGGTCCTGCGGCCGGTAGACCTGAAAGAGAGACACGCTGGTAGGCCAACCGGATACCAGTAACACCTTAAATTGAACATTCAGAGGGCAACCTTTGGGACTGAACATTAGGCCACCTGTAATATAAGACTTTCAGACCACAGCCCTAGGGAAAAAACATTCCGCACATTTAGTCATGGGTCATACAACATCTTAACCTTAGGAACAGGCCCAAATCATGGTTGCCGCAGTCCTGGAAAGGAACATCAGGTTAGGTGCAGACCTGCAAAGGGCATAAACATCCTAGCATTGGCAGGCGTCGCAACCTTAGGCCTACCCCGGCATTCCGCATAAAAATAGGCATATAAGCATCAGGGCATCATCAGCAATTCACTAACAGGCATAAGATGTAAACAGCCTGGTATGGCATTAGGCCTCAGCAGGCATGAAAACAGTACCTCCTATCAAACCTGTACCCTAGGCTTGAAGACTCCCACTGCCCTAAGTGGCATAAAATCTCCTTAGCATGGGGGCCCGGTCATTAGGCCGACATCAGGAGTTCTGGGGCAACCCCAGCGTAAGCAATGCAGGGCATAACCATCCTGCAGAATACCAACGGACCCACTATACTCCCTGGGTCCTCATATCCCAGTCCAATGCTGCAGAGTACCTTCTGATGCTACTGCGCCGGGGGAGCTTCTCTTTCTCCCTGATTGGCCAGGCGGCCAATGCGGTGCAACTGCCCACTGTCCGGCGGGGCAGTGGTGGGGGACGAAAGGTCCCTGGTCCTGGGGGTGGGCACCGGCAGCGTGCCCCGACTCGCCCCCCTCTCCACCTCCCTGAGGGATTCCCCACTCACCGGCGGTCCTCAAGGCTTCACCCGGGCCTCCTTCCTGGGACCCAGGACTTGGATTTGGAGCCCACAAGGCTCCAGAAGCTTCTCGTCTCCCTGGGCGGAGACACAGACCGGCGGGGTGGGCACCCGCTCCGGTCTTCTCCCTCTCTACAGCCACTCTTCACCCGGGCCTCCCCTCGTGGGGCCCGGGACTTCAGCACGGAGCCCACGAGGCTCCTGACGGCACTCCTCCACTGGCGGAGACCCAGACCGGCGGGGTGGGCTCCCGCTCCGGTCTTCTCTGCAACACGGGTCTCTCTTCACCCTGGCCTCCCCTCGTGGGGCCCGGGACTTCGTCACGGAGCCCGCAAGGCTCCCAACAGCTTCCTGTCTCTTCTCTGGCCCAGCCAGCGTGGGGTAGGCTCCTGCCTGGCTTCCTCCCCGCAGCTCCGCCCACCTCCAGGCAGTCCTCAGGGCACTCGCGTCGCGTCGGCGGCGCCTCTTCTCTCCGGGCTGCGGTGGTGATCTTGGGCAGATGGAGAGCGCGGGGTGGGCTCCCGCTGCGCTCCTTGTTCCTTGGTGCCACGAGGCGGCACCCAGGCGGGGTAGGCACCCGCTTCTTCCGTAGGCAGCAGGGTGGGCTCCTGCTGTCTTTCACAAGGCACAGCTTCTTCCGGCCAGACGCGGGGTAGGCTCCCGATGGCTTACAGCGCTCAGCACTACAGGGGCAGGCACTTCACAGCCCAGTGCCGGGGGTCCCCCGCACCCGTAGCCAGGCGCTCTAATTCACCAGCCCTCCTCCTGGGCATTCAGGCGCAGTGCTATTCCTCTCCAGGCGCTAGGGGGAAGGCAGTAGGCACAATCCAGCACGGCAAAAGCGCCCCCAAGGCGCTGGCGACTGTCCTAAGCTCCTCACCCCCTTTAGTGCAGGCAGTCCCAGTATGGTGCTCACGAGGCGCTGGAGGCCAAGAGACATGTAGTGCAGGGCGAGATCAGTGGCTAGCAGGGCGGCTCACCAGTCCTGAAGCAGCAGCTCCTTGGAACGGTCATCCTCCATTATGGTGGCAATCCTGCCAGCACGGCCGCCTCCACTCCGGCAGTGTCCCTTTTTACTGGCCCTGGGGACAACAGAGGGGTGCAGGTAGGCACAGGGGCCAGCACACAGGCCCAATGTGGCGATCTCCCCTGGCAGAGTGTCCCCTCTCATTCAGTCCATGCTCTGCACTGAGCACATGGCAGCCCAGCCCCCCTATATGTACGCCCCTCACCCCACCTACCAGACAGGGCTGGCAGCTTCCAGAAGGTTCTCTGGGGAACCGGTTCTAACTGGTCTAGGGGGAGGAGTAGAGCACCCTGGGTGCGAAGTTTCCCTCCAAAAGCAGGGGGTGCTGGGAAACAAATCACTAGACTGCCATCCCACCTCAGTCAGGCGGCACAAGGGCAGGCAGGAATGGCATCCATTTTAAAAGTGACAGGGACACCATTTACATTTAGTACTCTTTTACATTTTAAACCCATGGTACAATACATAGGCTAGGGAGGAAAAAGCGAAAAATTTCTGGGAAAAAGGGCCAAGTCCAACACAACCCCCTCCCAGCCAAAAGCCAGGGTAGACCGATCAATGTCTTGATGGGCTTCCCTGCTTAGGGTGAAAAGACTTGGACGCGGGCCCACAACTGCAGGAACACCCACAGGTCCTTCTCCACTCTGGAACCCGATGGTTCCCTCTCTCCACTCCTCCTGTCCCAACTAGGCCACCCCACTGGTGCTCCCTAGTTAGCTGCAGCCAGGACCGGGCCCTAGGCCATCCAGATGTCTCTGGCCCCGGCTGTCTCACAGAGTGGGGGGCAGTAGCCCCAGGCCCGTAGTACCCTTTGACCACTCTCCCTCTCCTCCGTGCAGTCCCAAACTGCCAATGGTCTTCCCACCTAGGGACCACACTCTCACACTGTCCACCAGGTAGGGGTGAGGCTCTCCTCCCCCTACCTCTCCTTCTGGGGTTCCGCCCTCTCCTCCTATGCGGGGCACCCTCAGAACACCACTCCCTCACTCTTCCAGGGCCGTGACCCTGCATCCGATCCACCAACCCAGGGTCTAAACCCTTAGGTTGCCCCGGTGCCAGAGGCGAGTCCTCCCTCCCTCTGCACCCCCTCCCAGAGTTCCGCACCCTCCCACCTGGAGAAGCACCCCTGGGAGACAACTCCGGGGGGACACTGCTTACAGACGTCCCTCCCGCCAGGTCAGGCAGCCCCTGAACCTGGCACCCCAGCCCAGGATCTAAACCCTGTGGCTGAGTCGGTGCCAGAGGCGAGTCCTTCCTCCCCCTGCACCCCCTTCCAGAGTTCCGCACCCTCCCACCTGGAGAAGTACCCCTGGAAGTCAATTCCCGAGGGACACTAGTTACAGACGTCCCTCCCGCCAGGTCAGGCAGCCCCTGAACCTGGCATCCCAGCCCAGGATCTAAACCCTGTGACTGAGCAGACCCCAGAACCCCTGGAGCTCGGATTACCGACGCCCCGGGTTCTCCTGACACTAGGGGATCCCCTTCCATGGTTGGCCTCTCGGGACAGCCTAGGCTCCCAACCTGGGGTTCCCTTATGGAACTCTCCAGGCCCTGAGACTGCGGTTGGGGCACCTCGGGACACCTCCCCGTCTCACTCCTTCCTGTAGACAGGACGTGAGGCCCTACAACCCTCTCACTACCCTGGGACCTAGCTGGGCTATTCTGCACCTCTCCCACCTCGCTGGGTTGGAAGATCCCTGCACCACTCCCTTCAGGATCACTCCCCACTGCCCTCTCAGACTCTCTGGCACTCACCCAAAGGTCTGCCTCCCGTGCAAGCTCCCTGGGGTCGGAGAGCCCACACCGCAACAGGTGGTGGCGCAACCTGGGAAGACAACTCTTGAGCACATGCTCCCTGATAATCAGGCGGAACAGCTCTTCCCCATCTGTCACCATGCCACCCACCATCCACTCCTCCAGTGCAGTCCAACACACGTCCACATACTCCCCCCAAGACTGATGGGACAGTTTCTTGCCGCCCCTAAATTCCAACCTGCCCCCCTCCTCCTGGGGATCAGGCACCATCTTCCAGGCTCTGGGAGTGGGACTTCCTGCACTGGCTTCACTCTCGCTGCCACCACTGGATCCCACCCTCACTGGTGAATCCAGACCGCCGAAACCACTCTCAGGGGACAACCTACCCCCCTGAGCTAGTCTCTCCCTGACGAAGGCCCTCTCCGCCTTAGCCATCCTCTCCTGTGCTAGGACCCTCTTGGTCTCTAGCCTCTTTTCTTCAACTCTCAGCTGCGCTAGCTCCACTCTGAGCCTTTCCCGCACCAGCTGATACTCCCTTTCTTCCCTCCTATCTACCCACTCTTCTGGGGACAGGGAAAGGGGTGGGGCAGTGCCCCCAGGGCTGGACCCAGCACGGGACTCCCTCTCTCTGGTGTCCTCTTTCGCTACCGGTGTCTCTGCCCTAACATCCTCTTCCTCCTCAGAGTCACCACCCTCCAGGGTTATGGACTGGGACCCCTCACTCTCAGAGTCCCACTCACGGTCTCTACCAGATCCATCCCCTAAATATGCGGAGGGGTAATCAGAAAGGTCCCCACAGGGCTCTAAGGGTTCCCCCCTTCTCAGGGCCTCGTAGAGGAACAACTTCCTGCGGGTGTTGCCTACTGTGGGTATCCCTCTCTCTCTGCAGATGTCTATCACCTCCTGCTCAGTGTACTCCCCCAGGCAATCCTCATCATAGGTTAACCCCATCCTGGTGAGATACACCCGGGATACACCACCCACAGTGCAACAGGGAGACACAATCCCCCAAACAACACTTCCAGGAGGAAATACAGTCAGCAAACCAATCCCCAAATCTGTGGTTACTCTCAGGTGCACCCTTTGCAGTGCAACCAGTTGCCGCTGTGGTACTGCCCAAACACAAGTCCTATCCCACCGCTGAGCACCAATGTTGGAAACGGGGTAGCGTGGTGCAGAGCAGGAAGGCTAAACTAGGAGCATTGTGTAAAGCATCCGCGCAGCACACACAAGCGACACACCAGGCACACTACAAACTGAGACCACACCAGTTTGAGTAGGAAAAATAACATATGTATTATGCCATCAGCATAGCACAGCGTAACCACAGGGAAACATGGCGCCAACCGGCACCCGGCAGATATAACAGTGGGGACTATTTACAGTGCAGCGCCATTCGGGTCGCTGCCAGGATCATTAGGCACAACACATACACTGAAATCCAAATAGTCAGTAAGGTGTAGCCACCCAGATCTACTGGTACATTAAGAATCTGGCATGAAGGCACATCCTGCACTTTAGCAGCACACCTGGAGTCTGGGGCATAACCCTGAAAAAGGTACAGATATCAGAACATTGGCCTCGGTCCTGCGGCCGGTAGACCTGAAAGAGAGACACGCTGGTAGGCCAACCGGATACCGGTAACACCTTAAATTGAACATTCAGAGGGCAACCTTTGGGACTGAACATTAGGCCACCTGTAATATAAGACTTTCAGACCACAGCCCTAGGGAAAAAACATTCTGCACATTTAGTCATGGGTCATACAACATCTTAACCTTAGGAACAGGCCCAAATCATGGTTGCCGCAGTCCTGGAAAGGAACATCAGGTTAGGTGCAGACCTGCAAAGGGCATAAACATCCTAGCATTGGCAGGCGTCGCAACCTTAGGCCTACCCTGGCATTCCGCATAAAAATAGGCATATAAGCATCAGGGCATCATCAGCAATTCACTAACAGGCATAAGATGTAAACAGCCTGGTATGGCATTAGGCCTCAGCAGGCATGAAAACAGTACCTCCTATCAAACCTGTACCCTAGGCTTGAAGACTCCCACTGCCCTAAGCGGCATAAAATCTCCTTAGCATGGGGGCCCGGTCATTAGGCCGACATCAGGAGTTCTGGGGCAACCCCAGCGTAAGCAATGCAGGGCATAACCATCCTGCCGAATACCAACGGACCCACTATACTCCCTGGGTCCTCATAGCCCAGTCCAATGCTGCAGAGTACCTTCTGACGCTACTGCGCCGGGGGAGCTTCTCTCTCTCCCTGATTGGCCAGGTGGCCCACGCGGTGCAACTGCCAACTGTCCGGCGGGGCAGTGGTGGGGGACGAAAGGTCCCTGGTCCTGGGGGTGGGCACCGGCAGTGTGCCCCGACTCGCCCCCCTCTCCACCTCCCTGAGGGATTCCCCACTCACCGGCGGTCCTCAAGGCTTCACCCAGGCCTCCTTCCTGGGACCCAGGACTTGGATTTGGAGCCCACGAGGCTCCAGAAGCTTCTCGTCTCCCTGGGCGGAGACACAGACCGGCGGGGTGGGCACCCGCTCCGGTCTTCTCCCTCTCTACAGCCGCTCTTCACCCGGGCATCCCCTCGTGGGGCCCGGGACTTCAGCACGGAGCCCACGAGGCTCCTGACGGCACTCCTCCACTGGCGGAGACCCAAACCGGCGGGGTGGGCTCCCGCTCCGGTCTTCTCTGCAACACGGGTCTCTCTTCACCCGGGCCTCCCCTCGTGGGGCCCGGGACTTCGTCACGGAGCCCGCAAGGCTCCCAACAGCTTCTTGTCTCTTCTCTGGCGCAGCCAGCGCGGGGTAGGCTCCCGCCTGGCTTCCTCCCCGCAGCTCCGCCCACCTCCAGGCAGTCCTCAGGGCACTCGCGTCGCGTCGGCGGCGCCTCTTCTCTCCGGGCTGCAGCGGTGATCTTGGGCAGATGGAGAGCGCGGAGTGGGCTCCCGCTGCGCTCCTTGTTCCTTGGTGCCACGAGGTGGCACCCACGCGGGGTAGGCCCCCGCTTCTTCCGTAGGCAGCAGGGTGGGCTCCTGCTGTCTTTCACAAGGCACAGCTTCTTCCGGCCAGACGGCAGTAGGCTCCCGATGGCTTACAGCGCTAGGATGCAGCACTCAGCGCTACAGGGGCAGGCGCTTCACAGCCCAGCGCCGGGGGTCCCCCGCACCCATAGCCAGGCGCTCTAATTCACCAGCCCTCCTCCTGGGCATTCAGGCGCAGCGCTATTCCTCTCCAGGCGCTAGGGGGAAGGCAGTAGGCGCAATCCAGCATGGCAAAAGCACCCCCAAGGCGCTGGCGACTGTCCTAAGCTCTTCACCCCCTTTAGTGCAGGCAGTCCCAGTATGGCGCTCACGAGGTGCTGGAGGCCAAGAGACATGTAGTGCAGGGCGAGATCAGTGGCTAGCAGGGCGGCTCACCAGTCCTGAAGCAGCAGCTCCTTGGAACGGTCATCCTCCATTATGGTGGCAATCCTGCCAGCACGGCCGCCTCCACTCCGGCAGTGTCCCTTTTACTGGCCCTGGGGACAACAGAGGGGTGCAGGTAGGCACAGGGGCCAGCGCACAGGCCCAATGTGGCGGTCTCCCCTGGCAGAGTGTCCCCTCTCATTCAGTCCATGCTCTGCAATGCGCACATGGCAGCCCAGCCCCCCTATATGTACGCCCCTCACCCCACCTACCAGACAGGGCTGGCAGCTTCCAGAAGGTTCTCTGGGGAACCGGTTCTAACTGGTCTAGGGGAGGAGTAGAGCACCCTGGGTGCGAAGTTTCCCTCCAAAAGCAGGGGGTGCTGGGAAACAAATCACTAGACTGCCAACCCACCTCAGTCAGGCGGCACAAGGGCAGGCAGGAATGGCGTCCATTTTAAAAGTGACAGGGACACCATTTCCATTTAGTACTCTTTTACATTTTAAACCCATGGTACAATACATAGGCTAGGGAGGAAAAAGCGAAAAGTTTCTGGGAAAAAGGGCCAAGTCCAACAGCATGATTAAAGGACTCCCAGAAAAGCTTAGGCGAAGATGGGACATACTCTTGCCCTGCCTTTTATTTGCATACAGGGAGGTGCCTCAAAAGGGGGTTGGCTACAGCCCTTTTGAACTTTTGTTTGGCCATCCTGTCAGGGGTCCATTGTGTCTGGTGAAGGAAAGTTGGGAGTTACCTCTCAAACCCCCTAAACAGGACATAGTGGACTATGTACTTGGTCTCCGCTCCAGGATGGCTGAGTATATGAAAAAGGCAACCAAAAACCTTGAGGCTAGCCAGGAATTACAGAAAGCCTGGCATGACCAAAAGGCTGTGCTGACTGTTTACCAGCCTGGACAGAAGCTGTGGGTGTTGGAGCCAGTGGCCCCAGCAGCCCTCCAAGACAAGTGGAGTGGCCCCCATACCATTGTTGAACAGAAGGGAGAGGTCACCTATCTGGTAGACCTGGGAACTCCCAGGAGCCCCCAAAGGGTGCTCCATGTCAACAGGCTGAAGCCATATGTGGACAGGGCTGACATGGGCTTGCTCATGGCAACTGATGAGGGACAGGAGGAGGAGAGTGACCCTCTCCCTGACCTGCTCTCACAGAACCCTGATGATGGGTCAGTGGATGGTGTAGCCTTGGCAGGCAGCCTCACTGCTCAGCAGCAAACTGATTGTAGACAGGTGCTCAATCAGTTCAGACACATGTTTTCTCTGACTCCAAGTCAGACCACCTGGTGCACTCATGAAGTGGACACTGGGGACAGTCTGCCTGTTAAAAGTAAGATTTACAGGCAACCTGACCAGGTCAGGGACTGTATCAGGACAGAAGTCCAGAAAATGTTGGAACTGGGTGTCATTGAGCTTTCAGATAGCCCTTGGGCTAGTCCAGTGGTCCTGGTGCCAAAACCTCACACAAAAGATGGTAAGAGAGAGATGAGGTTTTGTGTGGACTACAGAGGCCTCAATGCAGTCACTAGGACTGATGCCCTTCCAATCCCCAGGGCAGATGAGCTAATAGACACTTTGGCCTCAGCCAAGTATCTAAGCACATTTGACCTAACAGCTGGCTACTGGCAGATCAGACTAGCTGATGATGCAAAGCCAAAAACTGCATTTTCTACCCCTGGTGGGCTTTACCAATTTGTGGTGATGCCCTTTGGTTTGAAAAATGCACCTGCCACTTTTCAGAGGTTGGTGAACACAGTCCTTACAGGTCTGGAAGCCTATAGTGCAGCATATCTAGATGATATTGCTGTCTTTAGCTCCACCTGGGAGGATCACCTGGTCCACCTCAGAAATGTTTTGGAGGCCCTGCAGAAGGCAGGCCTAACTATCAAGGCCACAAAGTGCCAGATAGGGCAGAGTCAGGTTGTGTACCTGGGCCACCTTGTGGGTGGAGGCCAGGTTCAACCATTGCAGAGCAAAATCCAGACCATCAAGGACTAGGTTGCTCCAACTACCCAGACTCAGGTGAGAGCCTTCTTAGGCCTGACTGGGTATTACAGAAGATTTGTCAAGGGGTATGGATCAATAGTGACACCCCTGAATGACTTAACCTCTAAGAAAATGCCAAAAAAAGGTTCAGTGGACAGTTAGCTATCAAAAGGCATTTGATGACCTGAAGCAGGCCATGTGCACTGCTCCCATTCTGCAGAGTCCTGATTACTCCAAAAGTTCATTGTGCAAACAGATGTATCTGAGTTGGGGGTAGGGGCTGTACTATCACAGTTGAATGATGAAGGTCAGGATCAGCCAGTAGCTTTTATTAGCAGAAGGCTGACCCCCAGAGAGAAACGTTGGTCAGCCATTGAGAGGGAGGCCTTTGCTGTGGTGTGGGCTCTGAAGAAGCTGAGGCCATACTTGTTTGGTACTCACTTCCTAGATCAGACAGACCATAAGCCCCTCTTATGGCTAAAACAGATGCGGGGTGAAAACCCCAAACTTTTGAGGTGGTCCATTTCCCTACAGGGGATGGACTATACAGTGGAACATAGACCTGGGAGTAACCATGCCAATGAAGATGGACTCTCCAGATATTTCAACTTAGAACATGAAGACTTAACTGGTCAAGGTTAGTTTAATGTCCCTGCGTTTTGGGGGGTTGTGTAGGAGAGTAGGATCTGCCTCATATGGTTACCCCCACTTTTTGCTGGTGTATCACTGTTTTTCGACTTTAGTCTGGCTGGGGCCCTGCTATCCAGGACCCCAGCCTAGCTGCTTCCTCTCTAAATTGATTCTTTGTACCTTAGGTACACTTCAGATTGGATTCTGGGGTACCCTTATAAGTCCCTAGAATATGGTATACTATGTACCCAGGGCATAGGTACCCCAGAGGCCTACCAGGGGTTGAAGCATGTATTGTGCCACCCCTGGAAGGCCCTCCAAAATGACACCACAGGACTGCTACTGCAGCCTGAGTAAGGTGGTGCATGCACCCCTTACAGAGATACAGGTTCACTATATCTCACCTATCACTGCACATACAAACCTATCAGTCACCCCTATGGCAGGCCTCATCAATCCTGAAGGCAGGGTGCTTGGTTTTATCTGAGAGGGTGCCCATGCATGAGCAGAGCCCCTCTGCAGCCTTCGGAATCTCCTCTCCGGGGTTGTCTGTGGTGCAGCCTGACCATATACTCTTAAGTGCATTATATCTAAACGGTAAATGCTAACTTTGGGATGTCTGACGGAAACATGTCGTGTTTGGTGTCAAACACCTTGGAATCATACCCCCACACCAGTAACTGGTGTGGGAGTATGATCCCACCCTTCTAGAGGGAGAGACATGACAGCACCGGTATACCCGGTACCAACTAAACAGAGCCTGGCATCACAAAATGGATGCTGCAGCCACAGACACGAGTCTGGCCTCCTGCTGCTGACCGAAACTCTGGCAGGGGAGGCCTGGACAATAGGTTTCCTGTCACAGGGAGGTGTTACCACCTCCCAGACAGGCCTTAGTGGATTGGGGCTGGGTGGGTGCACTCTCTGAGTGCTTTGAAGTCCTGCACTGGGGGCACATTTGGTGTCCTCGTGCATACCCCAGTTCAAACCGGTTGCAGGGGCTACCAGCCCCTGCTCTGGCGTGAAACTGGACAAAGGAAATGGGTGTAGCCACCCCTCTTTCCAAACCCTCCCATAGGTGGGTCCCCAGAGTTAGTCCAACCCCCTTCTTTAGTATAAGTAAGGGAACCCTGGCAACAGGACTTTAGATATCCCTGGACGAAACTCTGCTACTGAATCCTGGAACTTCGACGCTCTACTAAAGACTAGAGGACTGAAGAAATCTCCCTTGGGGTCAAGGAGTGACTCCACTGCTTGGCAGGCACCAACAAAGCATTTGCCGGTCTGCATCTCCGAAGCTCCCGCCGGACTCCGAAGTACTTGCAGCCCAGGAAGAGGATTTCCAGACATCTCAGAGGCCGACCCGAGTCCCCAGCAAAGCTGAGACCCGCAGCCCTTGTGAGTAGCGTGGAACCGGAACTCCTGGTCACCATGCGCATTTGCTAGTGCATTGAGGTCTCGATGACTCTTGAAGTCCTGCTTTGGGTTACTCGTAGCCCAGGCCCCGAGCACCATTTGCACTGAAGATTGTGAGCCTACACTCCACGAGTGTTCCGTGGGCCTGCTTCCTGCATTTCCACTTGGGGCTCCTTCGTGATCCCTGGTCCGTCAACTGGTGGGTCCCTGTGAAGGCAACTCTGATTTTCTTTGAATGTTTCTGGTTGCTCCAGACGTGCCCTAACTCCCCACCAAGTGGTGAGTCCCTCAGACCTTACTGATCTGCTCCGAAGCATCTTTCTCCTTTCTGCGTGGGTTGCTGTTGTTAAGGCTTGTTGTGTTCAATCCAGACACCAATACTGCAGCACTCGACAACCTTCATGGGCAGCTCGAATCCAGCTCCTGGTTGTCGTCAACGTCTCCTGGTCCTCGTGGCTGAAGAGTCAAGCTTCACCTCTTTCACCTGAAGCACCCAACATCGGTGGGCATTCGACTATCGTGCCCCTGGTCACTGGCAAGTGACCCAGACTCTGTCCCCTCTGCTTTCAGGTTCTTCTCACCTTCAATCCAGGCTTGGATCTCTTCGGACACTTCGCATCTTTTCGGCAGCAGCACTTCGTGGCAGGCTGCCATTGAAAACGACGACGCGACCCGACACCATTTGACACCTATGCACCCGGCTTCCCTGGGTGAGGTAACTCGAGTACTACGGTGCTCCCATGGGTGTTGACCCTAGAACTGTCTAAGTCCAAGAGGGTTTGGTCCTAGTCCAATTCTAAGTGTCTCTAATCTCTAAAATGATAACCGCGACTTTCCCATAGACTTCAACGGAGCTCGCGGCTGTGTTCACACACTGCACACAGCCCCCGTGGGTCCCCTGTGTCACTACCTTGGGTGGTTCCTTGGGGTCCCAGCGATTCTACAGGCTCTAGGCCTTGTGTCTATTTAAGTCGTGGTTCTTATACCACTTTCTTAATATATGGTTTGGTACGCCCCTAGGGCTAATCGTATATTGTGCTAATTTACTGTGCTATTTGACTTGTAACTTGTGTACTTTGACCTCTAGCCTCATAAAGAGACTATTGGGTAGTGTTTAGTAATAAATACATATATTTTATATATATACCTGGTGTGGTTCTCCTTTCATTTGATCCTTCATGAGCTTATAACTGGTAAAACAAACAGCTTAACACTCCTTCAAGACTTAGCCTGAAGGCTGCTCTCCATAGCTACCACTAGGATAGCTTTCAATAAAGGTTGTCTTTAAACCTATCATCAATAAAGGTCGTTTGGACTGGTGCAAGGTGCCCACTATAACTAGTGGACAGCATATGCCAGGCCAACTTCTCACAAACGAGATGCCGCCGACGCCCTGCATTTCTACTGTACTGTTTTGCGGGTCTCCCCGACACCGTAGCTGGCCCGCGACGCCGCGGTCAGCCATAACTGTTTGGATTTGTTTGTTCACGACGCCGTGATAGCCCCGGATGGAGCTATCGACTTCAAGGAACTGTATTTCAAGGGTATTTTGATAACTGAAGATTTCTAAGTACTGTATTGTGGATTTTTATCGTTTTTTGGTCTTGTCTTAAGTATATAAAAATATTGGATATTTTTCTAGACTAGTGTGGTGTCCTTTTGTAGTGCTTACACTGTATTACTGTTGGTTATGTACAAATCCTTTACACACTGCCTCTAAGATAACCTGACTGCTCGTTCCAAGCTACCAAGGGAGTGAGCAGGGGTTATTTTAGGAGTGTAACTCCCTTATCCTGACTAGAATGAAGGGTCCCTACTTGGACAAGGTGCAAACCATTGCCAACTAGAGACCCCCATTTCTAACATTGGTTGTCAGCGGTGAGGGTAGGACTTGTGTTTGCACTTGACTTACAGTGATTGGTGTGCACTACTACCATATCGCAGACCATAACGTGCCACATACTGTTTTTTTTGGTCTATTTTAGTGATCCTATCGTTTTGGAACTTTAACTTCCTACTGCATCATGCCTGACACAGCAGCAGCATCACTTGCATCCCTGGAGGTCGTCTTTGAGGAGGACAGGTTGGAAGCCTACAACGTCAAGGAGTTGAAAACTATTTGTGAAAACCTAAAGGTCCAAGTCAGAGGCCTCACCAGGAAGGAGGAGCTACAAAAGGTGCTGAGGGCCTGGGTAGCAGCCAGACATGCCAGCGAGCAGTCTGGAGATCTTAGTGGGGGGGGGGCGGAGGAGCCCACTCCTAGGGAAGATGTGCTGTTGGGAGGGGGGTCACTCCAGACCAGGTAGCAGTGGTTTGTCCCCAGAGGAGCTGGAGGACAGAACGGAAGCGAGGAGACATGAGATAGAGCTTGAGAGGCTCAAGATGGAGTCACAAAAGATGGTATTAGACCATGAGCGTGGTCTCAAGGAGCTGGAATTGAGGAGCAAATTCAGCACGGATGGTGGCAGCAACTCTTCAGTGCAGGCAGATAGGATTGTGCACATCCCCAAGAATGTAGGCAAAGAGTTCAAGAAGGGGGATGACATACAGAGGTGGTTTTAAGGGTACGAGTCGTCCATTCACATGAATGGGGTCCCTGAATGGAACTGGGGGGCAGGGTTGTGGTCTCTCTTTCCTAAAGAAGATAGGGATACCCTGATAGCTTTGGGTAAGGGGCAGAACCTCACCTACGCTGACATGGAGGACGCTCTCCTTACCAGGTATGGACTCACTCCTGAAAAGTACAGGGATCAGTTTAGGTCCAGTAAGAAGTCTGATGCCAACACTTGGTTGGAATGTGTAGATTCATTCTGCAGGTCACTGGATGGCTGGGTGAAGGGCATTAATGTAACCGATTTTCAGGGGCTCTACAATTTGATTGCATGGGAGCACTTGTCTAGTCTATGTTTTGCAGACCTGCGCCAGCACTTGGTTGATAGTAAGCTGACTGACCCCAGGAAGCTTGCTATGGAGGCGGACCCCTGGGGAGTATTAGGGTCCATAAGAAAGCGTTTGGGGGAGACTCAGCCAAAGGTGGGCAGGGTCCCCAGCAGAAAAGTGGGGGGGGACAAGGGTAAAGCACAGGAGTTCTTTAAAGGGCCCCAAACTAACACCCAGGGTAAAGGTTCCCATCCCACAGGAGATAAGAAAGCAGTGGTCTCTTAAGGTAAGCCTACTGAGACTGGCCCCTGCAAGTGTTTTGCATGTGATCAGGTGGGTCACTTGAAGGGGGACCCCAAGTGTCCCAAGAGGGCACAGCCACCCACCGGTGGGCAGTCCAAGGTGTTGGCTAGTGTAGCGCTTGGGGAGGAGGGGTGCCCACAGGAGGGTGGGGATCCCGCAGAAATTACCCTCGTCTCACTAAGGGACAGTGAGATGGTCCCAGAAAACCAGGTGCCCCCTAACACAAAGAAATACAGCACCTGGATGACCATCAATGGGAAAAGGGTAGAGGCTCTCAGAGATACTGGAGCCAGTGTGACCTCAGTCCGGTGTCACCTGGTCTCTGACGAGCAGGTAGTCCCCTGGGGCATTCCACCAAGTAGTTGCTGTGGACAACTCGGAGCATCAGTGTATGGTGGCGCAGATTCCCTTTGAATGGGGGTGTCTCAGGTCCCTTGAGGGTGGTTGTGAGCCCTACCATGCCTGTAGATTGTCTGCTAGGTAACGACCTGGAGCAGTCCTTGTGGAAGGATGTTGAGCTCAGGTCTCACTTGGAGATGCTGGGGTTGCCAGAGTGGGCATGTGTCTCCACTCGGTCAATAGCAGCCAGAAAGGGTGATCAGAAGGACCTGGAGCCTGAAACAATGGCCCAGGTCCCTGCCAAGAAAAAGGGCAGGGGGCGCGGGAAACCAGCCCCTGAAGTTCCCACGGACCGGGAGGAGGCTGACCTTGAGGGGGACACCCCGGTGCCTACAGGGGAGCAGGTAGTTGAACTGGGGGACATCTCTGATCTGACCCATTGGCAGCAAGAAGGGGGTCCCACCGGGGAAGAATTCTGCAGGGAACAGCAAGAGTACCCTTCTATGGAGGGTCTGCGGTGGCAGGCTGCAGACCAGGGAGCTGGTGAGCAGTCCGGATCACATTGTATCTACTGGGAGAATGGGCTCCTATATAGTGAGCCTAAGGTTGCTGAGCCTGGGTCAGCCCGTGTGCTGGTGGTACCCCAGCGCTTCAGGGCCTTCCTACTGGGTCTGGCTCATGACGTGCCTTTGGCAGGACATTTGGGGTGGGAGAAGACCTTTGACAGGCTTGTCACCCACTTCTTCTGGCCCCAAATGTGAAGGCAGTCGGATGGACATTGTAGGTCTTGCCAAACTTGCCAGGCAAGTGGTAAGAGTGGGAGGAAGGTCAAAGCTCCTCTCCAACCTTTTCCAGTTGTTGGAACACCCTTTGAAAGGGTGGGAATGGACATTGTGGGGCCACTGGAGCCAAAGACAGCCATGGGCAACAGGTACATCCTGGTCTTGGTGGACCATGCCACCCGGTACCCGGAGGCAATCCCTCTCAGGACAATGACGGCACCAGGGGTGGGCCAGGCGTTAATGGGGATCTTTTCCCAAGTGGGGTTCCCCAGAGAGGTGGTTTCTGACAGGGGGACCAATTTCATATCCAAGTATATGACATCCCTGTGGAAGGAGTGTGGTGTAACCTACAAGTTCACCACTCCTTACCACCCACAAGGTAGCGGTCTGGTGGAGAGATTCAACCAGACCTTGAAGGGCATTATTAAGGGTATAACAGAACCCATGAGGCGTAAGTGGGATGACCTCTTGCCATGCCTTCTCTTTGCATACAGGGAGGTGCCACAGAAGTCTCTTGGGTTCAGTCCCTTTGAGCTTCTGTATGGTCACCCTGTGAGAGGACCTCTGAGTTTGGTGAAGGAAGGCTGGGAGGCATCTCCCAGGAAAACTCCCCAGGATGTGTTTAGTTACATGCTGGCCTTCAGAAACCAAACTGCCCGCTTCAGGAAACTCGCTCAGGCGAACCTAGAAGCAAGCCAGGAAGAAATGAAGAAGTGGTATGACCAGAATGCCACTCTGGTCGAATTTCAACCTGGGCAAAAAGTGTGGGTCATGGCCCCAGTGGAACCTTGTACCTTGCAGGACAAGTGGACTGGGCCATTTGAGGTGGTGGAGCGCAAAAGTGATGTCACCTATCTGGTGGATTTGCGGACTTCCAGGAACCCTTTGAGGGTCCTGCACATGAACCTCCTCAAGCCCCACTTCGAGAGGCCCGAAGTGAGCATGCTCTTGGCAACAGATGATGGGGTGGAAGAGGAGAGTGAACCTCTCCCTGACCTCCTGTCCACCAAGGAGCATGATGGGTCAGTGGAAGGTGTGATCCTCTCCCCTACACTGACCCCCAAGCAGCAGAGCGACTGTCACCAGTTGTTGGGACGGTTTGCCCCACTGTTCTCTCTGACCCCAGGTGTTACTCACTGGTGTACCCATGACGTGGACACTGGTGACAGCCCTCCTGTAAAACACAAGATTTACAGGTTGACTGACCAGGGCCAGCATCAAAGAGGAGGTCTCGAAGATGTTGGCGTTAGGGGTGATCGAGCCCTCCAACAGTCCTTGAGCCAGCCCAGTGGTCTTGGCACCCGGGGCCATTCCAGAACTGCGGTTTTGTGTGGACTACAGTGGGCTCAATGCCGTCACCAGGACTGATGCGCACCCCATCCCCAGAGCTGATGAGCTCATTGATCGGCTGGGAGCTTCCAGGTTCCTCAGCACGTTTGATTTAACGTCTGGGTACTGGCAGACTGCCTTAACCGATGGGGCCAAGGAGAGGTCAGCATGCTCAACCCCCGAAGGACATTACCAGTTCCGGGTGATGCCCTTTGGATTGAAGAATGCCCCTGCCACCTTTCAGAGGTTGGTCAACCAGGTGTTAGATGGACTGGAGGATTTCAGTGCTGCATACGTGGATGACATCACAGTGTTCAGTTTCAGCTGGGAAGAACACTTGCAGCACCTCGGTGAAGTGTTGAGGGCTCTGCAGAGGGCAGGCCTCACGATCAAGGCCAGTAAGTGCCAGATCGGGCAGGGTTCTGAGTTGTACTTGGGACACCAGGTAGGAAGCGGCCAGGTGGTGCCCCTACATCCCAAGATTGACACCATTCTGGCTTGGGAACCCCCCAAGACCCAGACAGAGGTGAGAGCCTTTTTAGACCTCACTGGTTACTACAGGAGGTTTGGTAAGGGCTATGGCACCATTGTTGCCCCTTAACAGAGATGACTTCCAGAAAGCAGCCCATGGACGTGATCTGGACTGAGTCCTGCCAGAAGGCTTTTGATGCCCTGAAGGCTGCCATGTGCACGGCGCCCGTG
The DNA here is from genome assembly GCA_963921515.1 of Calotriton arnoldi. Lineage (NCBI taxonomy): Eukaryota > Metazoa > Chordata > Amphibia > Caudata > Salamandridae > Calotriton > Calotriton arnoldi. The sequence goes on from CAWUFW010000839.1 coordinate 893,786, forward strand.
CTCAAGGCACCCGACTTCTCCAAGCAATTCGTCGTGCAGACCGACGCTTCAGAGCATGGTGTGGGAGCGGTGCTCTCAAAACTGAACGAAGAGGGCCTAGACCAGCCTGTAGTCTTCCTTAGCAGGAGACTACTCCCCAGGAAACAGAGGTGGAGTGCCATAGAAAGGGAATCTTTTGCTGTGGTCTGGGCACTGAAGAAGCTGAGGCCCTACCTGTTTGGGACTCACTTCCGGGTTCAAACGGACCACAGACCCCTCAGATGGTTGATGCAAATGAGGGGTGAGAATCCAAAACTGTTGAGGTGGTCCATCTCCCCACAGGGAATGGACTTTACGGTGGAACACCGCCCTGGCACAGAACACGCCAATGAAGGTGGTCTGTCCAGGTTCTTCCACCTTAGTGAAGAGAACTCCCAGGAGGTTGAGTAGTTCTCCCTTCTTTCAGCTGGATGGGACATGTGTTAGACTTGGCATCTTTTGGCGTGTTTCCCCTGACTTTTTGCTTTCTGACCTCCCGGTTTTGACTCTGTTTTTGCTGGTTTAGCGTCTCTGCACACTCTCTCACTGCTGATCAGTGTTAAAGTGCAAGTGCTCCTGTTGTAAATTGTGTTATGGATTGGTGTTTCCATGATTAGCATATTTGATTTACATGTCAGTCCCTAGTAAAGTGCACTGAGTGTGCCAAGGGCTGTAAATCAAATGCTGTTAGTGGGCTGCAGCACTGGATTGTGCCACCCACACAAACAGCCTGTAAATGTAACTCTGGCCTGCCATTGCAAAGCCTGTGTGCAGTCTGGGACTGGCATGTCGACTTGGCAAGTGTACTCACTTGCCAGGCCCTAACTTTTCCTTTTCTTACATGTCAGTCACCCCTAAGGTAGGCCCAAGGTACCCCTGTGGGCAGGGTGCAGTGTATGTGAAAGGTAGGACATGCCCTCGTGTGTGTGGCATGTCTTGATAGTGAATTACTGCCAATTTCGTTTTTCACTATTGCAAGGCTACCTGTTCCCATAGGATAGAATGGGGAGTTTGTTTATAACATCCTATAAACATAACTGGCCCTAAGAACTAGGTAGAAAAATAAAGTTTAGTATGCCTGAACTCAGAATCTAAAGATGCATCTTTTAGTGAAGGTGATTTTTACATTCTGTGTTTGAAAATACCACTTTTAGAAAGTAGGTATTTTCTTGCTCAGCCATCCAGTAGGCCTCTGCTGGGGTTGTGGATTGACTGTCTGGGTTTTGGATGACAGGGGCTGGGGAGGAGCAGTGGCTCCAGATAGTCTAGGTAGGTCAGGAAAGGGCTTAATAGACCTGGGCTGCATTTAGACTAGGGGGAGGAGATTTCCTTTCACCTGAATGGGCCTGGTCTGCCTCTGACAATGCTGTCTCCACCTCCTGCCAGGAAGCCACACCAGAGAGGGCAGAACTGGTTCTGGCTGGGCACAGACACTCTCTGCCTGAGAGGACAAAGGATTTTGGGCTATAAAAAGTGGGGCCCAAACCCCTAAACTTTAGAACTCTTTTGGACCAAGAAGAAGAGCTGGAGAAGCTGTGAGGAGAAACTACCACATTGCTGAGTGCTTTGCTGTGTTGGCCTGCAGTGGCTGCTTCTGTCTTGGGCAGTGAAAGGACTGGACTGAACTTTCTACAACTTCTTTCTTTGAGTATCTCCAAGGGCTTGAGGTAGAGCTTGCCCCTTGTTCAAGAAGTCTCAGGAACAGCAAAGACTTCAGGTTCTTCTGCCCTCAGCACTGGGGACTGTGTGTTTTGTGCTGCAACAGAAGAAAAAGCAACTCGACGCCGTCTACGACGCCGCTGCCGACTCTGTGTCCTGAAGGCACCGCAGAGGGCACCGCCGCAACGCAAACCTGGTCTCACCAACGATGCCATCTGATGCCGCCACCGAGCCGCTGCTCGCACCGCAACCTGTGGTCACCGCACTCCGCACTGCCTCACTTCACGATGCCGCCTTGGTATCCCCGACGACACTGCTTCATGCCGACATCTACGCCGCTGCCTGCACCGTGGTTCGAGGGCACCGCTCGTAAAGCTACACAACGCACTGCCCTCATCCTGCACCGCAGTCTTGGCCTACCGACGCCGGCGCCATCGACTCCATTTCGTCAGCCGACGACCGCGCTTCAGCAACGACGACGCCACTGCTTGCACCGTGACCTGCCAGCACTGCAACGAGCACCGCATCACTTCGCACTGCAACCCTAGTCTCACCGACGATGGCATCTGATGCCGCCATTGAGCCGCTGCTCGCACTGTGACCTGAGGGCATCACACGCCACACCGCTGCACTTCGCACCACAGCACATGACGCCAGCGCTCCTGACTACACCCGCGAGGAGTTCGATCTGCAATGCGTGTGACTTCAAGGGCCCGACGCCTCCTGCCTGACCTTCAGAACCAGCGCCTGCGGAAGCCGTGCTTTTGTAGCTTAACGAGAGGCCGCCGACGCCCTGCCTTTCTACTGTACTGTTTTGCAGGTCTCCCCGACACTGTAGCTGGCCCGCGACGCTGCGGTCAGCCATAACTGCTTGGATTTGTTTGTTCACGACGCCGTTATAGCCCCGGACGGAGCTATCGACTTCAAGGACCTGTATTTCAAGGTTATTTTGATAACTGAAGATTTCTAAGTACTGTATTGTGGATTTTTATCATTTTTGGTCTTGTCTTAAGTATATAAAAATATTGGATATTTTTCTAAACTGGTGTGGTGTCCTTTTGTAGTGCTTACACTGTATTACTGTTGGTTATGTGCAAATGCTTTACACACTGCCTCTAAGATAAGCCTGACTGCTCGTGCCAAGCTACCAAAGGGGTGAGCAGGGGTTATTTTAGGAGTGTAACTCCCTTATCCTGACTAGAAGGAAGGGTCCCTACTTGGACAAGATGCAAACCATTGCCAACTAGAGACCCCCATTTCTAACAGGCTCGATAAACCAATCTCTCCTGGCTGGCTCGCCAAAATGTTGCTCGAATATGATTGTCCCTTAAATAAATGAAAAGACAAGAGGCGTTTGTCAAAATAGGAACAAGTTGTTTTAATGAAAAACAGTGGCCGAGAGAGTATGGACAAAGGCGCGCCTAAAGAGAGTCTCAAAGTACAGAAGTTTTGGCAGCACATAAAAACATTTTGTGGGTACAATAAAACACTTTGACATTCTTTGAAAAGCATCATAGTCATAAGTAACAAGAAAAACCATCTGGGGATACAGATTGCTCTCAACCTCATGGTAAGATAGTGTGGGCCACTGTGTGCGTGTCCAGATGTCCGGTGTGGTGAGCGTGTGATCACCTTGTGCGGCGTGCATGTCGTGTCCTAATGGACTGAGTGTTCCTAACTACAAGTGGATCTAAGTTTGTGGTATTTTAGTAATGCGTGCCTTTGGCCAAATGTATTGTATTGAGGCCAGTCTCCTAGGGCCTGTTTGTGGTGTAACTACCAATCTGTGGGATCAATTAGGGTTTTCCCTGGGTGCGCGTTTGTTGTTGGGCTAATTGTAACCTCACCTATGACCTGTCAATTGGTTGGCTTTGGTTTTCGGCCTGTCTCATCATGTATCTCTGACTTGGGGTTGATATAGTGGTCATCTCGAATAAATGCGACAGCAATGATACAAGCTTGTGAGTGTGAGCACGTGTAACATGGTGGTCATTGATATCATATTTACCGATATTCTCATTATTACACGTACAGTTGTTACATTGTACATCTACATTGCATTCACTGAGATTGATGTCATTACACGGGCATAGGTTATGGTGTACATGGACATTGGTTTTACTGGCATAGGTCACAGCGTACATTGGCATTGCATTTACTGGTATTGACTTCACTGGGCGTGCAAAGATTACAGCGTACATTAATATTGCATTTATTGGTACTGCCGCTGCTATGTGCACATACGTCAGGGTGTACATATCGTATTTATCAATCTCAGCAGTGTCATGTATGATTTGCTATGTTTCTGGCATAATGACATCCTATTGTTTGTGCAATGGAATAAAGATGGTATATGAGAACACACTTGTATTTATATTTTTGTGAGATATGGTTGTGATCCTGAGCTAAACATTGTGTACATGCAACATATCCATGCTTACACAAGTTGATATTGTTGCTATTGTAAAGTTCAGATGGGAGTACATATATAGGGACGGAAGGGAGGGGGCTCGCTATCCTGTTTAAAGACTGCTTCACCTGCCTCCCTGTCACAGTACCTCAGCTGGGAGAGTATGAAATATTGTCATTTCAAGTGTCCAGAGGGAACCATATCTTATTTGGTGGAGCAGTGATCTATAACCCCCCCGGATATCAGCCTGAATTCAGTCCTAAATTACTCAACCAGCTATTGCCCGTATGCTTAAAACACAAAAACTATATGGTAATAGGGGACTTCAACGTCCACTTTCAAAAATCTAACAACACGGGGGCAACTCACCTGGAAAACAATATGCAGATCCTTAAACTAAGGCAGTGGGTCAAGGGGCCCACACGCAGTGCAGGGCATACACTGGACCTACTAATCCCTAATATAGAATCTACCGTGGTCTGGGAGATCAAACCCCTCTGCTGGACTGATCACTCTCTAATCTCTTTCTCGTTCAGCCTGCCAATGATTTTAACAAAAGCTCTCAAACCATCACAAGTGGCAAACAGAGCCTGGAGACTGGTCACCTCCGACTCATTTCAGCTCCACTCCGTCCTCAACAATGCAAAGGCTCTAGGAACCCTCCCCGTTAACATGGGCGCAGTAAGTCTCAAAACAGAGATCACAAACACACTGGCTCAGTGTGCACCCAAACTTAAACCAAAATCCATAAAGAGAACACTATCCGAAAAGTGGTACTCGCCTGAACTCAGGGCACTGAAAAAAAAGTGCAAAATAACGGAACACAATTGGAGATTGTCTAGAAAGGACACGGACAGGCTAGTATATAAGAGAGAAATGAGGAGTTATAATAATGCAATTAAGAAGGCCAAAAGAACTTACTTTGCAAAGCGAATAAAGGAGAATAGCAACTCGGTTAAAGAGCTATATAAGATAGTACGAGAACTCTGCAAACCAGCCAGCATGTCCCAAACCCTGCCTCCCTCAGTAGAATGCTGTGAAATGATTAGTGCATTTTTTTCTGATAAAATCAGCACAATATACTCGTCATTTAGCAGCAACATCCCATTAGACATTACTCACTGGGAACATCTGGACCCCCATCTTGAAGTCTCAGCACGTCTGGGTAGTTTCTCCCCTTTTACAGAAGAGCAGGTTGCAAAGGCAATGGGGGAAGTTAAAGCAGGGTCTCCTCTTGATCCTTGCCCACACTTCATCTTTGCTCGGATCATACCTGTACTATACCCATACGTCACACGGCTATTTAATCAATCTCTAGAGACTGCAGTTTTCCCAGAAATTTGGAAACAGGCTATAGTGACCCCCCTGTTGAAAAAGGCAGGCACAGATGTATATAATCCAACCAACTATCGGCCAATTTCCCAACTCCCCTATCTTTCTAAGGTGATGGAGAAGTTGGTTAATAGACAACTGTTCAACTACCTGGAGACCAATGAACTATTGGATCCCTCCCAAACCGGCTTCAGAGCCACCAACAGCACAGAGGCAACCCTCCTGGCTGTCCTAGACAATATAAGATTACTGATGGATCAGGGGAAGGCAGCTGCCTTGATCCTGTTAGACCTGTTGGCAGCATTCGACACGGTCTCACACCACCTTCAGTTGAAAAACCTACATGAGAAAGGTATACACGACAAAGCCCTTCAGTGGATCAGTTCTTTCCTAAACAATAGAAAGCAAATTGTACAAATGGGTGCGTTCTCCTCAAGCCCAAAAATCATCAGTTGTGGGATCCCGCAGGGAGCCACCCTGAGCCCTACTCTCTTTAGTGCCTTCGTATCATCTCTGGCAAAAATCCATGTGAAATGGGGTTTCAGCATTTGCTCGTATGTGGACGACACACAACTGATGATAGCCATCGAAGAGAGGCACGAGGACACCAGGGTAAAACGAAACAACTGCCTCTCGGAGATGGCGACCTGGATGTCAGAACACTGCTTAAAGCTAAATGCCGTAAAATCAGAAATCTTGCTTTTTGGAGGAGCCAATTTAATTTGGGATGCCTCATGGTGGCCCCAATCATTGGGAGATGCCCCGGCACCCAAGCAGTGTGCAAAAAACTTGGGTGTCCTTATTGATAACACCCTATCCATGCAGGACCATGTGCGGGCCCTGTGTGGAAGAAGCTTTGCCACTTTGAAGCTATTAAAAAGGCTCTTCCCCTGGATTCCACTGGATTGTAGGGGAACAACTTCACAAGCCCTACTTATCAGTAAGTTAGATTATGGAAACACACTGTTTGCCAGCATGGCAGACTACCTTTTTGCACGCCTACAGGTGATACAAAATGCAGCGGCTAAACTGGTGTGCAATAAAGGCAGATACAGCTCAGCCACCGAATGCCTGAGACAACTTCACTGGCTGCCTATACGTCAAAGAGCAAGATTTAAGCTTCTGGGCCACGCACACAGGGCACTACACCAATGCGGACCCACAATTCTTCGGAACAAAATTCAATTCTAAGTTCCGACCAGGTGCCTGAGGTCATGCTATAAGGCGCAAGCTGAGACAAAACCTATAAAAAAGACTAGGGCAGGTGGTCGCACCTTTTCATATCTTGCGGCTACGCATTGGAACAAACTTCCACAGGATCTACGCCTCACTGCTGACTATATGGCATTTAGAAAGAAACTTAAAACCCACCTATTCCCCAAAGCCTGATGTCGGACAGTTTTGCAGCCCCCACCTACCTTCACCGTGAGATCCTGCTACGTTAGCGCCGTGATATCCTGCTAGATGAATGTCGCGCTTTACAAATAAATAAATAAATATACATTGCTAGATGTGAGATATACTATAGCAGGCAATGCGTTTCAGACTAGTGGATTTATTTAAGTGAACAAGGAGAAAAGAAACATTGTAAAAACCAAACAGGAAAACTAAAAAGTTAAGAAGTCAGTCATGGTGAATGAAACCATAGTTTTAGATGCCAAATTGTTTATAGTCTAATGACCAAAATACTACTGCCATCAGAAAGGTAAATGTGTCCAGAAATAGTCCACAGAGTGAATATATTACACACACTGAAGGAACTTAGGCTCAAGGTTTCTTGCTGCTAGTGTTGGAGGTCTTGCCATCCGTACCTCCTGGTAATTTGTGTGGATGTTCCCGCCTGCTAGTGCAGGGGGGCTCTACAGGGACAGGGGGTGTCTGCAGGTATGTCTTCCTCTGGCAGGGCCTCCCTTGCTGTGGCAGCAGCAGATGTTGATGGGCCTGATACAGTTGGACCACAGGAAGAGGTAGATGGTGCTGGAAAGGCCCTGCACAAGTGTGTGTGAACGTCCTGCAGTACCCCAATTGAGGAGCCCATGTTTGAATTATGGGCCTGCATCTCATGTTGTATGTCCCTCTGCAGCTGCTTCATCTCCCAGATTTCGGTGAGTACCTGGCCCATCATGCCTTGGGACTCAAGATAGGCTCCCAAGACTTGGTCGATGGTGGTCTGGGTGTGGGTGTGGGTGGCCCCAATGGCCTCACTCTGTTGGCCCACAGTTACCATCCCACGATCCCTACCCCCATAAGCTTGTGTCCTTGGCTCATGGTGCCCTATCACACTGGTTGCTGGCTATTCTGTAGCTGGGGTGGTGTTTGTCACATCAGGATCCAGGACTGGGGGGCACACAATGGTTGTTGCTGTGCTAGGTACACAGGTTGTGGTGACTGAGGTTGGCTGAGGTATTGCAGCCGGGGTGGGAGGTGTTGTTGTGGGCCGAGTGAAACTCACTGTTGCCATCTGCCCAGGCTGACCAGATAGACCAGCATCATCATCCTCACCAAGATCACCAGGAGTGTTGTCATCACTGACAGCTTTGACCTGGGGTGGAATGGGTGTCACTTCTGTGGCTAAGCTCTGTGGTAAAATAGAGAACATTGTTATTGGTGGAAGTGTGGTATCTGCATCCAAATCTTTTGTGACACAATAAGTAGAACCCTAGGAAAAACAAACTAGGTAGAGATTACTATTGTGATATATTTCAGTGGTATTCAACTTAAGAAGACATTTGTAGATGTTATGCATGTACTTTAATTAAGTAGCTCATTGGATGTCATGAGGTGTTGCATTTTGGATTAAGGAATAAACATAAAGTCTCCCAAACATTCAAGCCAACACAGTGGAGAGGTAACATGTATTTGACCATTCCAAGGCCTAGCTGTGTACAAAACAGGAGATCACACAACGTTGTTATATATTTAGCATTAGTCATCAGGTGAGCATTGTAAAGTCAATGGGTCACCTGCCACTTCTAATGAGTTGAGTTATCTTCGTGCCGTACAAATATTTGAAAAAACAACAATTGATGGACAGAATGCAGAACAATGTCATACATTCACCCTAGTACAGAGATCTGGGCCTAAAGCCATCGTTTTTTTGCTCCCCATGCCACTCCAGTTTGGACCCAGCCATATGCAAATCAGTCTTGACCCTGCGCCCAATGGGAACAGTCCAGCCCGAACTGCCAGGCCAGGTCCTCCCTGGACTGGAAACAAGCATCCTAGGACCGGTTTTGGGGTTTCACCCCCCATTAGCCAGGATAGCTTGACTCCAGTGGCATGGAGAGCAGGGGACTCACGTCTGGGCATACCCGTCCCACTCGTGGTGACAAATGCAAAAAGAACAATTGATGGACAGAATGCAGAACAATGTCATACATTCACCCCAGTACAGAGATCTGGGCCTAAATCCATCATTTTTTTGCTCCCCGTGCCATTCCAGTTTGGACCCAGCCATATGCAAATCAGTCTTGACCCTGCGCCCAATGGGAACAGTCCACCCCGAACTGCAAGATACTTGTGACTGGGGGTGAATGTTTGCATTGTTTACATTGTCCAGCATTCCATCTATCAATGTTTTCTTTTGTACAAATATTTGAGCCACACACTTGGGGGCCGATTACGATGTAGTTCGGAGACTGTTCCGACCGAATCGGTTCCGGAATTGTTGTTGACCAAATCGGGTTGTGCGAGTCTGACCGACCGATGCTTGCCAACATCAGTCGGACTCGCATTGACTTCGATGGCACCCTGTGTTCCGAACGAGAACACAGACTACCATTGAAAAAAGGGGTGGTTGGAGAAAACTGCGCACCCTGTGGCGGGCACCCCATGGTGCCTGCCACATTGTGCATGGTTGGAAAGAGGGGTCCCCTGGGTACCCTCACGGGCCCCAACCGACACCTCTGGGTGAAGGGGGCATGCAACGGGCACCCAAAGACAGATTCTGACAGCCGTTTCGTGTTGGGCAGACTGAATCGGAACAGCTGTGTGAATCAGTCATCGTAATAGCTTGCTCGGAAACCATGTCCATAGAGCTGTACGATTCATCTCCCAAAGCCTCGGCCTGTCCGAATGCCTTTCGGAAACGATTCAGAAACGGTTCGGACAGCCCGAGTGGTTTCCGGGCATCGTAATCAGTCATTGGGAAATGTGTACGATTCAGTCGGAAACAAGTGTTCCGAATCAGATTCTGTGATACCGAATCCCATTCAGAGCCTTTCCGACCGACATCGTAATTGGCCCTTGGTATGGTGTCATTCATTCCATCAATTGTTTCAGCTGAGGAGACCAGGACAACATAAAGCAGAGTACGCAGAAATGTCTCTGAGTAGAGCATTATATGAAGATTTGCTCACTCCATGAGAAATGAGCATCAGTTGTAATATGTCAGACAAGTGAGAATGGGCAAAATCACAATTTCATCTTGTTTTGAGTTACAGAAATAGTGTCTCATGGCAGTTGTAGTCATTTCAATCTCTACTTGCCAATGCTTGCTAAATGGTTAGTGTAACATACCTGTGGACAAAATGCTTTTGGGATTGTCCATACATTTACATATTAATATCATGGGTCCTGGAATGGCATTTTTATAGAAATACACTTACAGACACCATTACATGTGGCATGTAATGGAGATTGATATATGTGAACTTATATGCAACAATACACATTAACACAGACAATCCAACATCTCTAATACTTTGAGTATTGCATGTTAGGAAACTAGATGCACAACACAATGGCAAAAGCTGAATTGAGAGCAAACTGTACATTGAGGTATTGTGACAGCTAGTGAGGTACAACTTACCAGACTCCATTCCCCCAGGTATGCCTGTCAAGCCTTCAGAATGCAGATCTTCTCCTCCCAGGGAAGCATTTTGATTGGGGTACTGGTACGACCACCACCAGTATGGGCCTCCAGGTGCGGATTGGATGCCAGGGAATGCACCTTCACCTTCAGGTAGTTCCACCTCTTTCTAATTTCCACCTGTATGAGCAGGGTGGTAACTAAAGCATACACTCTGTCTATTATTCTGGACCCCATGTCCCTTTTCTGACTGATAGCAGTATGTTGGACTTGGGCTCCAAACAATTGTGGCTCTACTCTTATGATTCCATCCACCATGACAGACAACTCTGCCTCTGAAAAACGTGGACTTTTTTGCCTGGCCATATCCCCAATTTAATGTCAGTGACAATACAACCAAAAATACTCCAAGGAATGAAAAGAAAATGTGATGCAAAAGTATGTGAAGAGTGGTAAAAGAGATGAGGGAAAAAAGGCATGCCTTCTCCCACCAATTTGTTGCATCAAAATTGCTGTGCTGCAGTTGAGTGGCAAAGGATCATGGTCTGAAACTGGGTTTGTTTTATAGTGCTATTTGCAGATGTATCCACTTGGCCAATGGATATCAGGTGTGTTATATTAGTATCCATTCAATGGCCATTGTTATGGTGCTTAGCTGAGAGCATACCACGATGGACTACCGTCCTCAGGGGAACCGCCGCAAGGGACCGGCAGCACAACTGTGTTTTTGTAATCTGCTCGTCGGGAACCCGTGGCCCTTACAGCGATCGAGTAAGAATCGCCAGCATTGCAGTCCGCTGCATTGCAGGGAGGACACACTCTGTCGACTGGGTCAATGGCTCAGGCTACATGCATCGTAATAGGGCAGGCGGAAGACTGCCGACGTCATGGTGTACTTGGGAAAGCCGCTGCTGCAGTATGGTGGTAAGACTGCCAAACTCGTAATCAGGCCCTTAGTATCTTTTTTGGAAGTCAAAACCCTCCATCAGGACAAAGCTGCAGGCTGTAGTCAATGACGGCTCCAGGAGGTAGGATTCCCCCTGACAGAGGAGCCGCTTAACAGGATTTGCTGCTGTGGAGAAGAACGTAGTGGAAGCTGCTGCAAAGTCAGGCTGGCCAGCGATGCACCTTAGGCGGATCGATGAGCAGGTAGGTCCCTGTCTCCTCTCAGTTCTGAGAACTTTTTTCAGCCAAACATAAGTTATGAGTTTTGGATTTTGGCTATCTGAGGGCTTTTAGGACCACTTCCCAGTATCCAAGACTGGATGGGTACCACTTGGGGGGTCAGGACTCTCACAGGCTGGGTCCTGGTGCGGGTTTGAGATGGAGGTTTTCTTTCCCTGAGGCTCTGATCAGGAGGCCAGCCTACTAGCCTTTGGAGCCACTTCAGTATTCCTGGGTTCAAGAATTGGAACAGGGCTCAAGCAGCAGGGAAGGCCTCTGGGGGTTCAAGACAGGCTTCAGGCAGCAGAGCAGTCCAGGTACAGTAAAGCAGTCTTCTGAAGTGAACAGCAAGCCACAGAAGCAGGAAATCATCTTGGAGTCCTTCTACAGGTCCGGAAAATAAACTGAAGTGTGGGTCTGAGGTATTTTTTATACCTGGTGCCTTCTTTGAAGTAGACATTTTTAGAGAATTTCCTTTGAAGTGCTTGGAATTTCCTGCCTCCCCTACTCTGGCTCCAGCATGGCTGTAGGTACAATGGGTCCTTGTGTGAAGGCAGGGTACAGACTATTGACTTGCAAGTGGGGCCATGCCCTGCTAAGCCCCCCATCCTGTCAGTGGTTGTCCATCCAGGCACACTTAACCCCTCTATTGTGTGGTTGTCTGGGAGGAATAAACAAAGTCCAACTGCCAACCACACCCTGTTATGTGAACCATGAACAGCCTGCAGGCACCAAACAGTTAGGGCAGGAAATGCCAATTTTCTAAAAGTGGTATTTTTAAAATTGCGACTCAAAATACGACTTCACCATTAAAGAAGATTTTATATTACAATTTCTCAGACACCAAACATGAATTTCCTACCTGCTCCCAATCAAAGGTTAGCACTTATTAAATGTAATAGGGAAACCCAATGTAATGCTATGGGAGCAGTAGGCCTCACAGTAGAAACAGAAAAATAATTTGTGAGTAGTTCACTACCAGAACATGTACAACATAAACGTACATGTCCAACCTTTTAATTACAATGCACCCTGCACTGGGCTCTCTAGGGCCCAGCTTAGATGTGATATTTTTGCAAAAAATGGGGAGTTTAAGACTTGGCAAGGGAGACACTTTGCCAAGTCAAATTGTCAGTTTACAATTGCATTCAGTCTGCAATGGCAGACTTGAGACATGTTTTAAGGGGCTACTTAAGCTGGTGGCACAATATGTGCTGCAGCCCACAAATAGCATTTGATTTATAGGCCCTGGGTTTATGGTATACCACCTTACTGGGGATTAATAAGTAAATTAATTATGCAAATTAGGCGCATAACAATTTTACCATGTTTTAGGGAGTGAGCGCAAGGACTTTAGCACTGGTTAGCAGTGGTGAAATGCACACAGTCCTAAGGCCAACAGAAACGAACTCTGAAAAACAGGAGGGTGAAGACAAATGTTTGTTGGAAGGCCACAATAAGGCTGACATATCTAACAAGCATGCAGACCACCAGTTTGGCAGACAGGTTACTCTGCCTTGTTTGTGATGGAATACTCTTTCCCCTAACTAAATAAGGTCCTAAGTCTTCTTTTTCTCAACAAAGTCAACAACTTTGCAACCCTTACGCTGGTCCTCATAACCAGCCAACTCCTTCCACAAATAAAGGCTACCTCATTTTCTGTCAGTAGCTGAGCCTAGGACAATAGCCTCATCCTGGTATACATGCCAATGTATGGCTATCCCCCTTTCTGTCTTTTCTGTCATTAACACTTCCTGCATCTGTTGTTTCCCAACCTTCACCTCACCACTGTTCTCAACCCTCTTGCCAGAAAGTCATATTAGCTAATTCCACCTTCTTATCCCATTTCAATGAAATGCACTCCTATTCAAACGTAATGATTCTCCTTTTTGTGTGGGTGTCTGTCTTCAGCCTTTTTCCTTCTTCTATCCACTTATTACCCTGTCTTGGTTGTCTGTGCACCCTACTGTCTAGTGCAATGATTTATAATAGGTAGATATGCATCATATTGTATGTGCTGCTTTTTTTACTGACTTCATTCATCATCCTGCACTTTGTCACCCTCATGGTTTAAGAAACAAATCACCCATACATGTACTTTTCTACTATTGGTTTACTATGTGTAGTGATTTCTTGTTGAATTACTTTTGCTTCGCAATCAATACAATAATGGATACAATAAGTGCAGCAAGATCCCCAAATGCCTCCTGATTCAATAACCTTTTTTAGAAAATGCAAGCCATGTAACATCAATAGCGCCCTAGAAAATATAATTGATTTTTTTTTCTGCACTGGAGCAAAAAAATGTGCAAAGCCATTTTGCACTATTATGCTGTTTGTATGTTATGGAATTGAGGCAATGTGTGCTGAGTCCATATTACAGAAAGCTTTTTGTACCAGACCAACAATGAGAAAATTGATCAGGAACCATTACTAAACATATATAATAGCTTTGTTTGTTTGTAAACCAGGTTAGCTGTCTGCTAAGGTCAACAGATCTGAATTTAATGACCCAAGTCCTGTGCACACTTATAAGAGTTCTCGATGAGAGTTCATCAATTTCTGTGATCACCAAAATCAATAAAGTTCCAAATGCTCTGTTCTTTGTCTTTTATTCAGTATAACATCAAAAGAGCAACCAGCCAACACGTGTTTCATCACAATGGGAAATATCCCGCGACTTCTTCAGGGCTGTACTTCATATGCGAAGATTCTTATATATCACTCCGCCGGTGATAATTCCAACCCGGCTGGTCAAATAAATAAGGACTTGGTGGCTCTGTGATCGCACACACACATAGGGGTCATAGGGTGTTTTCCCTACCTTTTGGCACCGTACTTACAGGCATCTAGCACACTACACGCAACAGCAGCAGAGCGCCACTACTTCCTAGACCACCAACACCCCACCTTTAGATTTAGATCTGAATATAATGTCAAGGTACCAGCTGACCCCTAATATGGCCTACTTCACCATACCACTACAGAAGTGTGTCAAAGTGCAATTTCAATCTCACCATGATATTTTGATGATTACTAATCAGCTTTTCATCTCCTTCCTAGTACTGAAGTTGCTACCACAACAATCATTGAGGATTTGCATTGAATTTCTGTTGGTTGCAGTGTCTGAGTCCTTGTCTTTTTGATGAGTTGGTAGTTTTGGACACCATCAAACATTTCATACTGTATCACAGATTAGCAAATTGTGGTGTTTTGGGAACCCAGGGGGTTAGACATGGTCCCTATATCTCAGAATAGGATCTACTGACCTCTGGGGATCCTCAAGGAGTTGCTTATGTCTGTTCCTTATTAATGTTATTTACTTCCATAAATCTTCTCACTTAAATGAAAGAACCTGATGTTTTACAACTATTGTGAAAATTCTCAATTTATCTTGAGGATTATCATTTCTAATCCCAAAAAAACCCTGGACACCGCTTCCTTGCAGTGGCTAAGTGTATGTGCAAAAACCATTTTAAACTGAATGGTACAAACAATATGATGAAGTTTGATGGAGCCCCAATGGCCTGCCCTGTGGAGACTTGGGCTAAATACCTAGAAACAGTCCCACCCCCACCACTTTACCACCTACCGTTGCTGAGGAAAATGTTCATTTTTTAAAAAAGCTTTTTTCATTTTCCTCAAAATTGGAATGCAATATTGGCTATAGTTGTTTCATGACTTCATTTTGCTAATAGTGCCTATTTAGGAAAATGCAGCGACTCCAGAATGCGGTGTCTCATCTCCAATTTCTGCATCACCCATAAGAAAGAGGAAAACGCTTCTCTGGTTTGTTTTTGTGCTGGGAGGTGCCCCTTCCTACACAAAAACAATCCTGCATGCAACGCAGACACCTGGTGCCTGCGTTGGCGCTAGGCAGCACATTGTGCGCCAGCACATGGGGAAAGGACAGGAATGCACTGTATTTCATTAATACAGAGCATTCCTGCCCTTCCACATAGGGCAGTGCAGCAAGAAGACTTGCAGCGCGGCCCTACGCCATTTGCCCTTACACGAGGCCCTAATGAGCAAAAGTATTGCTCCCCCTTTAAATAGTGAAAGCATTTATGGGCAGATGAATTGTCAGCAATTGTCAGGTCCTCGCATGTTTATTCAAGTGCTGCAGGGGCGAAGGCCTGGTTTCTCATACTATAACTGCTTTTTTTGCTGCGGACAGCAAAGGAGTGACCGAGATGCTAACCTCAAATACAAAGGCTGGGGTGAATTGAAAATATCAGCTTGCGAAGATATCACATCCTCATAACGTGGGAAGAACAATCAGAACATAAACGAGTTTCTATTCTGCATTGAAAGCAAAATACAAAATAAGCTGAGTTTCCCTGCTGCGCCCGAAGGACTGTCAAGGCAGATATCTTTCTTTGTGTGTCTTCTGTGACAGGAGTAACAACAACCTACAATTTAGATGTGATTGCTCTCTGCTCCTCAGCAGTGGGTTAGAAGTTCCATTGCAAAGCAGGACCGTCCGTTATTGTGAATCTGCTTGTTCATGGATGTGCCCAATGAGGCCAGGTTACTATGCAGGGAACGATGACGGAATAAGAAAGGCGTCAACACCACGTATCTCCCTTCAATCAACAGCTTGCCCTCTGCTTTCCTGAGCAGAAAAGTCCGAATGAAACTGCCCCCCCCCCTTTATCCGTGAATCTGCAGTAATGTATAATGCATTAGCATGCACGAGCAACGCCAGATCTACTCCTCTCTCGGTGTTTTTCTTGCGTTGTCTTCGGAAAAAAACAGTGATCACCGATGTGAATGTAATATGAAAATCGAGGCTTGTCGTGCACGGTCTTGTTCTCCTTGGCTTGCTGGATACAGCTATTATGTAGTGACTTATGATAATTATTCAGTTTGTTTGACTGAAGGCTCAGGGAGTTCTAATTATAAAATGGAGCACATTGCCTTTGTTTGGAATAGCATTATAAGCGCTCCCATATTATATACTTATAATACATATATGTTATGTAACAGGTGTAACTAACTAATCATGCGTGGAAGTATAACAATGCGGCCATCTGGAAACGGACGCATTTCCGCTGAACTGACCCCTGCACTTAATCCGAAATGGAGACATTATACAATGCGACTTGTTTCCATGCCCATATTTTATACAGCATCACAATGTTATCAGGAATTTACACCTCGCGACAGTTTCTTAAAAGATACAACAACATCTCTATTTTTCGTAATACTACACCAGTACTTGTGAATTGAAAACATGGCATTACATGTATAAAAAAACTTTAAAAATATTGCATAAATATTATAGAACGCCTATAATTTATACTCGTGCGTGATTTTAACTGAGAAAGTAGCCATGCTGGCATCTTCTACATAATCCAGATTTTTTAAGAAGAGCTTGATTCCTCAGAATTCTTACAGTAAATAATACAAGTGATATGGCCAAGAGAAGAATTACAACTCTTTTGAAATATACGCTTGTACATTTATCCATTATGCAACTGATGCATTTCCATCTGTGAAAGCAATGTTAATCAGAGCTAGCTAACTGCACTGGATTTGCCATGGGGTGCACCTAAATGTGTTCTTCATGTGTGTTACTTCAGGCTGGCATTTGTAGTCAAATTTCTTACACCGAATCAACTGTGGGGTACTTAGAACAGTTACAAATTCAACCTGCAAAAGACCCACGTCTCCATTGCTTGTTAAGCACACATCATTTGCACTTCCTAATAAGGCCCTAAGTCCAGTGTAAGAGATAGAATGCCCTGATCCGAGAGTATAAGACTGGGTGTACTCGAGAACAGGGCCATAGTTTCTGATGCTTTGGCGTTTCAAGGGGTAGCTCCCCCTTCCTATCCGAGACTAGGAACATCGGCTTAAATGGTGAGATTTCAGATAAAGTATAGTCAAAGTTTAGGGCCTCATTACGATGGTGGTCGGGCGAGCGCCTGCCCGCCATCATTTCAGGCTCGAGACCGTCCGACAAGGAGTTGGCGGTCCTGACAGCCCAATTACGATACGACCGCCGTGCAGGCGGTCGTAAACATCCCTTTTCCTATTGCAGCTTGTGCTGCGACCTGGAAAAGGGCAGCAGCACAAGCTGCAATAGGAAAAGAGATGTTTTCAAACATCCATGCACCGTCTGCCAGGCACCATGTGGTGCCAGGCACACAGTGCATGAAAATTGAGGGGGAACCACTTGTGCCCCCCAGGGCACATCACGGAGGCCTACAGAGGATGCCCAAAGTCACGTGACAGTTAAAACACCAGGAAAATGCTGTCAGAAACTAATTTCCTAAATCCTAACCCCCTATGGCGGTACCCTGGCTGTCGAGCGGACCGCCACCGACAGCCTGTCCTTGGCAGTCTGCCCGACATCCTAATAAGGCCCTTAGTGAGGGCTGAAAGGCCAATGGAACAGGTGATACCTTAATATCATTTCCCCCTGACAGTGAACATAACGAGGTCCGCTCCTCTAGAGAACAACGAACAGTCCTGGCCAAAGATGACACTTGAATTTGAGAGTGTGGCAAGAAAGAAGCAGCTAACTGATCTACTACCGGTACCACCTGTAACTTAGGGGGATGGCATCCCCCTTCAACACCCACAATTGAGTTGGCTGCGCAACTTTCATCATGGTGGATTTATCATCGGGTTTTTTTTTTAAAGAAAGCTGGTATTTTACCACCACCTTTAAGTATACCTAAATGGGGAGCTCTATTCCTCAGCAGGTGTGCTTTAGTCTTTTGGCACAGTCTGGTGGTCAGTGTACGGCCTGATCTCAATTTATTAGCTGTCCTTTTTTCCTTTTTTTGGGCTGCAGATGATAAGTCCGGTTGTTTGGGCTCCAAAAGTTGAAGTCGGGGTTGAGCCTGAGGAGCATGCCACTCAGGGGGATCTTAAGCCACATCTTCCTTGAGTAGCCAACCCTGGTGGGAAAAAAACCTGGACTAACCAAGACTACACCAACTGGAGGGAGACAAGATTGGAAGGGCACGTTCAGCCCTGTGCTTGGAATTGGGTGGTGCAGAGGCTCCCTAGATATGACCTCCAAACACTCTCCCAGCTTATGAGGCCTCCAAAGACTCTCTCAGCAAGTAGGAAGTAAGATTAATTTGTATCGGCAAGTCTATTATGGATTTTGCTCCATATGGAGAGACTGAGGAGGCACTTTACGTGGGTCTAAATGCTGAACAGCTTGAAGTAAAAGGACTAAGGTCTAATTAGTATGAGTGAAAAATTAAGAAATAAACTAGTCCTTGTCTTACCGGCCATTTAGGCAATCACGTCTGTTTTACCCCCCTTTTGAAAGAGCAATGACTGGTACCAATATTCTTCAACACTGCACAGCAGCCTCAAATGCAAGAACTCAACATGAAAGGGCCAGGAGATGAGCAACTTCCTGGTAGAAATTGTTCACATTTATCTTTATAGGCACACCAGGCTTTCCCAGAACAAGAGAGATGCAGCTATCAGTAGCGAATGCTATCTGACAAAATTGGTGGGGCAGTGCGGGGGAGACAATAGCAAAAACACAAAAAGCACTTACCTGCTGTTCGCTGCCTCAGTGCTCCTCTACTGCTCGTGCACAGGCTCCCAGACTTCCCTACGCCAATCCAGACACTGCTCTCATGCTGGAAATACTATTACCCAGCATGAGAGAAGCACCAAGATTGGTCTCAGAGAGCTGGTTTTGCACTCCCATGGGGACTGGGAGCCTGTGCCTGCTGCTCTCTAACCACCAATGCCGCTCAGGTTGGAGAGATCTCAATGAGCATGTCGGTTTGGCCATCCTAAGAAAGCCGGCCAAACCGAAATGTGCACTTGCAGCAGTGCCCATCACTCCTTCTCCATGCTTGCTTCAAGACTCGGCTCGTGAAAAAAAAAATGATAATAAAATATTTTTACTATCATTTCATTTTTCATGTTTGCATCTGTTGGCAGGGGGCGACACTCCTCCACCATAACGGAGGAGGCACCAGTGGCAGGTATTAGCTGTTAACCACAATTAAACAGGCATTTTTTGAAGTGATCCTAAAGCCAGTCTGAATATACATAGAGCACACAGTATATGAAATGCTAAAGAAGTATTAATTGGCTTGCCTGCATTGTACATGAACTCAAGGTCCTCCTTCCCAGCCACCATTTAAAAAAAATTTCCTTAGAGGCTGGGAGAGCTGCAGACCTGATGACTCCGATCGGTATCTTGGAAGCTGGTGGCTTCACTCTAAGTGATATTGGCTCCTCACTTCCTGGCGTCAGTGCACACCATGAGGAGCTCTGCTCATTTTCCAAAGGCACCTAGTGTAGCTGAAACACTGTTAGCTTTGAAGTCTCCTAACTGAGGATAGAATCTTTTGTTATATAAGCAAACCTTTTTTGTATTCAATTCTTTATTACACATAATGACACGTGAGAACCACTAGCGGTAGTGGGAAATTAGTACTAGTGGTACTCTATTGCTCAATACTGAAAGGTGTACTATTAACTGAAAGTGTTGGTACAAAGGCTGGTAAAATACCTTTAAAAATTAACAATTACAACTCAAGTTAGGTGATATTCATAAGAATGCAAAATACACGTGCATTCTGCACTTGCAATCGAGATTTGATTTTTATCACCAAACAAAAAGGATATGACATATTGACAAATGAGTGAATAGGTGGTACTTCTTTGGCGCTGTCACAAATTAGATGTATTCCTTTTTCCGTCCTTCACATTGGGGTGTAGCTGTACCTCTTCCAGTGAAACCGACATCTACATGGTCATCTGTTATTGAGTAAGCCTACACGATTTGATTTGATTAATAGTTTAGGATGCAGTGTCATCTTCCATGAAGTCAGCAAGTGTACCACTAAGGGCCGAATAACTGGGGGGCATATTAGCAAGAACGGCGTTAAAATTATCGCCGCTTTAGCGGCAGGAAACTGCCGCTAAAGCGGCGATAATGGGCTTGATAATATGCCCTTGAGAATTCCAATAGAAGCCCAGGATCACAGCAGAACATGGGCTTCTATTGGTATTCTCAAGGGCATATTATCAAGCCCATTATCGCCGCTTTAGTGGCAGTTTCCTGCCGCTAAAGCGGCGATAATTTTAACGCCCTTCTTGCTAATATGCCCCTTGGTTCGCAGCCAGGTGAGGGAGAAAGTGCAGAAAAAGAAGATATATATGGACATCACCTTTCCATTGTCTTTGTGTTTCTAGAGGGGTGCTCCATTATGATAATGTATGTGTGTTCCACTTTATCCTGGCTTGTTGCTGTATACACAAACCTTATTGATGTGTCACTGCAGTGACAATCTAAATACAACAACCCTCAAGCCAACATGGCTGTACACTAGTACATCTACAGTAAATGGTCGGCCGACGTCCACCCAGCCCATGAGAGGACACTTTGTGTAAGGACACAAAGACTGTTTGCGTCCAACACAGGCCTAGATGGTAAACTAATATTGCCAGACCAAACCAAGAATGGATGTCCTATACGCACCTGCAGGTACAGTGTCCAGACTATGAGGGGCAGATTTAAAAAGCCCCTTGCGCCACTTTTGCGTCACTTTTCCCATGTTACAAATGACGCAAAAGTGGCGCAAGGGCCTTGTAAATAAGCCCCTGAGTCTTTCCTGTAGAAATCAATGGAAAGTGTTCAAAGTTCACAGCGAAACAACACACAAATAAATCACCAGAGTCTAACCGGTTACCGATTTCTATATTACCAATCATACATTCCTTATTGTGCCCAACTCCCTTAAAATCCTCCCTGTAAGCAAACCCGTTGCATCCCTGTTTGCACACATGTTGTTTGAAGCCTTTACATGTGTGACGGGGCACCCACTACTGTGCCATATTATTTGGCACGTAATGACATCTTCAGGCTCCATCTTTGTTTCTGCAAGTCTTATCCTTGCACCCTTCGTATGTGGTTGGAAGAAATATGGCTGTACAGGAATTTGTGTGCTTGTTTAGCTATCTAACTGAAGTACATTGTATGCTCATGCACAGCAAAGTTCTAGGAGTAACGAGAGTGGTAGTAGGTGATTTTGTGACATAGCAGAAAGACTGCAGACATAACTGGAAGGCCCTTATGAGGGTGAGATGGTAAATGTATCACTAAATGTACTATATGCCTGCCTGCATGTTTTCAATGGGTATGCCAACATTAGCCTGAATACGCGTCTGTGTGAGTAACAATGCGTGTAGATATGATGGTGACAATGTGCAGACACAAGCTTTTAGAAGGAGAGCTGCCCATTAAGTGCCTGTGAGAATGGGGCACATGTGAAACCTGTTTTCACATAGAAAAAGGGGGCCCTCAGTAGGCCGTTTCTAACTAGTATTTTTCAGGAAAACAACACTAACTCAAGGATCTATGTCTAGCTTCAGCTCTATTCTTCAATGTGCGAATTTGTTTACTTTTTAATGAAAATGCATTAAAAAGGCAGAAATGACTGTGGGTAAACCAATTGAAACCATTTCCTGTCTCTTAAACGCCTTAATGTGAATGTTAGAAATTATTGAAAACTTTTTTTTTAAAACAACGGGGCATATTAGCAAGACCCACGTTAAAATTATCGCCGTTTTTGCGGCGTTAAATTGCCGCTAAAACGACGATAATGGGCTTGCTAATATGCGTTATGGAATTCCAATAGAAGCCCATGTTAGATGTGCAGGACATCTAACCTGGGCTTCTATTGGAATTGTATAACGCATATTAGCAAGCCCATTATCGCCATTTTAGCGGCAGTTTCCTGCCGCTAAAACGGCGATAATTTGAACGTGGGTCTTGCTAATATGCCCCAACATTCCTTACAAAACCAGCATATATGTGAAGATGTCTGTAGATAGGGCATGAATTACTGTTGCAAACATTTTCTATCATAAAGCTCTGTCCTCAAGTCCCCACTGGAGGAGCCGGTGACCACTTAGTCCATTAAATTAGGGGCCATTTGGGTCAAGTTCAAATAAACCTCTCTATGCAGTCCTCAATATTCTCAGAAACATAGCATAGTTTAATGAGTGAGGGGGAGCTCCCTCGGTGCCAAGTCATTACCTCTACGTCCCTCGTCCTCGACCCAGTCATCACTAATGAGGTATTGCACTTGACAGGAAACAAAACAGGAAACGCTTTTAGGCTCCACCCACCCTCCTGCCAGGGGCTATAAGTACATAGCAAACAGAAAGCACTTCCTGTTTTGTTTCCTGTCAGTGGACCTGACGGGGGACGCTTGGGTAGGTGCTGGGCACTTACCTGCTTCGTGTTGTCCTGTGGTTTCCTCCTTTGCTGGGCTCTGGGGGTGCTCATGGACCTTCGTGGGAGCTACTTGAGTCGGGATGCTTGGCTTCCTGGACTCCTTCGGGTTCTTGGTTGCCGGTACTGCTGGGCTGCGCTGGTTTCCTGGAGTCCTGCGGTCGGGTGAGTCTTCCTATGCAGCGCGTCCTTTGCGCTGTGGATGTGGTCCCGCCAGTCGGCCGCTGCAGCTTGCTGGGGCTTTGATTGCACTGTCAGGTTCTTCCTGCCTTGGGCTGCCTGAGATAGTGTTCAGTTCCTTTTCTGCCTTTAGAAAGTTCTGGGGAGCGCCCGGGTTGGAATCCGGACACTCCGTGTGCAGCGCGTCTTTTGGGAGCACTCGGATTGGGCTCCGAGTGCTCCGTTTTGTGTTCTTTTCATGCCACTGAGGCACGAACATTGTGGAGCACCCGGGGTGGGGTCCGGACGCTCCGTTTTGATTTCCTCCCATGCCGCTCGGACGCGGACATTGTGGGGCACCCGGATTGGGCTCCAGGTGCTCCGCTGCTCGTCTTCTGTGCGGGGCACCTAGGTTGGGCTCCAGGGTGCTCCGCGGCATTTGAGCAGGTCGGCATCTGGTTCCCGGCATCCTCGTGGGTGCTGGGCACCGGGGCTGGGATCTCCACGTAATTTCGGCCTTTGGCGGCCATGATGGGTGGAGTTTTGTGGCTTTGGTTGGCCACGCCCCCTCCCACCTCGCTTCTGGGTTGTGCTCAGCTGTTTGGCATTCCGTTGATTCAGGTTGTTTAAATGGAGGGGGGGGTCACATTCTGGTCTGTTCTGCCTCCGTTGGTTGTGTGCGCTGGGTCCTGTCTTTGGTGTTCGTGATGGGGAAGCATCAGAAGAAGCGTAAACATGTGTCTCCTGTTTCCTCTTCCTCTTCCCCAGCAGACAGTGGGGATTCTGCTCCTCTGGTGAAGCGAGCCCAGTTGGATGACGGCAGGTTGAAGTGCTTGATTTTGGAGACTTTGCCAGATCTGAAGTCCTCCAAGCAGTCTGTTGGGGGTCGTTCTGGTGGGGGTGTTGCCCTCTATTTGGACATTTCTTCCTCGTATTCTTCTGATGACTCTTCCTTGGGGGCGGTGGATCTGAAAGGCAAATATATTTCCAAGGAGTTGTTGCCTGACCTTCTTTCTCATGTACGAGGGAACATGGGGTTTCCTGATGATGCTGTGGCCAGCACTTCCCAGGATGCTGTTCTGCCGCAATTTCGGAAGCCTGTTACTACTTCTCTTCCTATCCATCCCTTTGTGATAGATGTCCTCTTGAAAGAATGGAAGGATCCTGATCACATCATGATGCCGCGCTTTATGTCCAAACTTTATCCTTTGCAGGACATGGAGGAGTCGTTTCCTGAGTCGGTGCATGTGGATTCCATTGTCGCCAGTTTAGTGGGTCGTCCTTCTATGGCAGATGATAATATTCTGCGTAATGGTGTGGATAAGAAGATTGACTCTGCGTTGAGAAAATCTTATGCTGGCTCTCACCTTGCTATCCGTTCTGGTGTCTATGGGGCTTATGTCGCTCAATCCCTGTTGACTGACTTTAAGACTTTGTTTTCCACAATGCAGGAGGGGGGCAGCTGTCCGGACCTGCTGGAATCCATGGAACGTCAGGCCGAATTCCTCTCGGACATTGCCTTTGATTCTGTGTGCGCTTATGCCTTGTCCTGTGGTTCCTCTGTTGCCGCTCGTCGGAACTTGTTGCTGAAGGGTTGGAATACGGACGCCGCGCAGAGATCCATGGCTTTGCGGTTGCCATTTACTGGCCCTCGTCTTTTTGGGGATGCTCTTGAGGATAAACTTCACATAGTGTTCAAAGAGCAGTAGCATTCCTTTCCTTCCGTCGCCAGCCTTCTCGTAAGGACTCTTCTTTCTCTCATGCCAAGACCTTTCGTCAGCCTTCCCGGTTTCAGCAGTCCTCCTTTAAGGGCTCGAAAGGTGCTGGTAGGGGTTTCCCCCGGAAGTTCCAGAAGAAGCCCCCCCGAGATGCTGGACAGGGTCCGCAGCGTTCCTGACTATGCCACCCCCGGGGTCAGTCACGCTGGTGTTCCACCAGAGGTTGGTGGGAGGCTGAGGTTGTTCCTTCCTGCTTGGCGTCTGACGACCTCCGATCAGTGGGTGCTGGATGTCCTGGACCATGGGTATCGGATCGAGTTTCTGTCCCTTCCTCCGCCCTCGGGTGTGGTGCGGACTCCGACGCCTTTGAACCGGTCTCGACGTCAGTCTTTGTTGGACGGTGTTCGCTCTTTGCACCTGAAGAAGACGATTGTGCCTGTTCCCCGATTGGAGTGGGGCCTGGGATCCTATTCGATTGTCTTTCTTGTTCCGAAAGTCAAAGGGGGTTTTCGGATTGTCATCAATCTCTGGAGTCTGAACTTGCTTGTCCGGAAGATTCCATTCAAGATGGAGACCTTGCAACGGGTGATACCTTTGATTCAGGCCGGCTGGGTGTTGGCTACGCTGGATCTCCAGGACGCTTATCTTCATGTGCCAGTAGCTCTGGAGGATCAGAGGTTCCTGCGCTTCTGCCTGGAGGGTCATCATTGGCAGTTCTGTGTCCTTCCGTTTGGTCTCCTCTCCGCTCCCCGCGTGTTTACCAAGGTGGTGGCTCCCTTGGTGGCCCATCTTCACCTCCTGGGAGTGTCAGTGTTTTCTTACTTGGACGATTGGCTGCTCCAGGCTCCTTCCCCTGCGGTCCTGTCTCAGCACCTGTCCTTGACCATTCGTACGCTAGAGCACCATGGGTTTTTCCTGAACTTTCCGAAATGCCAGCTGCTTCCTGCCACTCGGAGGTCTTTCACCTGGGCCATCTTCGATTCGATCCAGGGCAAGGTGTTCCTTTCGGATTCCCGGCTTCTGCGCCTTCAGTTCCTGTTGCGGAGGTTGTTGTCCCAGACTGCGGCTCCCCTCCTTCAGTGGCTCGAGGTTCAGGGTCATATGGCTGCAACTGTCTTCACGGTTCCCTGGGCCAGGGTTCATCTTCGGCCTCTGCTGTGGCATCTTCAACTTTGGGTGCCTTTTCCGGTTCAGGACTATGCTATCTCTGTACCAGTGTCTCTGGAGGTTGTGTCCGCTCTCCAGTGGTGGCTGGATTCCTCCAATCTCTCCAAGGGGATGTGGATTCGCCTGCCGCCTCCATTGGTGTTGACGACGGATGCCAGTGCGTCCGGTTTGGGGGCGACTCTGGGTCAGT
Source organism: Calotriton arnoldi (assembly GCA_963921515.1). Taxonomy (NCBI): domain Eukaryota; kingdom Metazoa; phylum Chordata; class Amphibia; order Caudata; family Salamandridae; genus Calotriton; species Calotriton arnoldi. The sequence goes on from CAWUFW010000839.1 coordinate 919,646, forward strand.
GGGCTGTTCAGGCTCGTTGGCTCCGGTCAGAGTCCCGCCGGTCCTCCAAATGGAGGGAGCTATCTGCGGTGGACCGGTCTCTTCGTTTCTTCCAGGGTCGTCTGCCGGGGTGCAATGTCCTGGTGCGATCCGACAACTCAGTTACTGTGGCTTACATCAACCACCAGGGCAGTACTCACAGTCCTTCGTTGAATCTGGTGGCCTGTGTGATTGCGGGTTGGGCGGAGTGTCATCTCTGGCCATCGCTGCTCAGCATATCAGGGGTGTGGACAATGTGGTGGCGGATACCTTGAGTCGCAAGTTTCCGTCTTCTCTGACCCTGTGTCTCTCCCCCAGGATTTTCCGGATGCTCTGTCGGAGGTTCGGGACTCCCCAGCTGGACTTGTTTGCCTCCAGGACCAATGCGCAGCTTCCCCTCTTTTGTTCCCGGACTCCGGAGTTGGGTGCTTGGGGGGTGGAGGCGTTGTTTCTCCGGTGGCCCCCTTGGTTACTGTACGCCTTTCCCCCCTTTCCTCTGATTCCGGCCTTCTTGCTGAAGGTCCAGCGGGTGGGTGCCCGGGTGGTGGCTGTCTTGCATCACTGGCCTCGGAGGTCCTGGTTTCCGTTGTTGTTGAGTCTGGCGGTGGGTCCTCCTTGTATTCTACCCCGCTACCCATCCCCCCTGAGGTCGCCCTCTCCCTCCCTCCTGGTCCCTCTCACCCTGGCGGTCTGGAGGTTGAACGGATGTCTCTTGGGGTCCGGGGTTTGCCTGACCACCTCATCACTGTGATGCAGGCCTCCAGTAGGAAGTCTACTTTGTCCTCCTACTCTAAGCATTGGGCTTCCTTCTCCTCCTGGTGTTCTGGGCTTGGTCTGTCTCCTACCTCTTGCCCTATCGCTTCTATCCTTCAGTTTTTTCTGGATGGGTTTCAGAAGAACTATGCCTTATCTACTCTGAAGGGTCAGTGGGCTGCTGTTCGGGCTTTCCGGGATCCGGCTTCGCTCCCGTCTTCGGATGGGTTGTTGGTTTCTCGGTTGTTCCGGAGTTTCTCTCTCTACTCTCCTTCTGCTCGTTCTCCAGTTCCTCCTTGGGATCTTTCTTTGGTCCTGGGTGCTCTGCAGTCCTCTCCCTTTGAGCCATTGGACTCCGTTGATCTTAAGTTCCTCTCTTTTAAGGTGGCTTTTCTGGTAGCTGTTACTTCTGCTCGGTGGTTGGGTGAGCTCACTGCCTTGCGTTGTTCTCCTCCCTTTTTGCGTTTCTTGGATGACGCAGTGGTCCTTTCTTTGGATCCTGGGTTTGTTCCGAAGATTCGTTCTCGGTTTCATTCCTCTCAGGAGTTGATCCTTCCTTCTTTCTGTCCTTCTCCTTCCTCGCCTGCTGAGCTGTTGCTTCACTCTCTCGATGTGAAGCGTGCGTTGTCTATTTATGTTGACCGCTCTGCAGTGTTTCGTTCTTCCGACTCTCTCTTTGTGACCTTTGGTCTGGCTGGTCGAGGTAAGGCTGCCTCCCGTCTTACTCTGGGTCGCTGGATCAAGGCTGTTCTTTCTCTGGCATATCAGGGCTCTGTTTTGCCTTGCCTTTCTGGGGTTCAGGCCCGTTCCACTAGGGGTGTCTCTGCTTCCTGCGCTGCTTTTCATGGGGTTTCCCTCGATGAGATCTGTCGGGCTGGGACTTGGGTTTCTGATTCTACTTTTGTGAAGCATTATCGTCTGAATTGTGCTCTGTCTGACCGGACCAATTTTGGTTGTGGTGTGTTGCATGCTGTGGGGATTATTCCCCCCCCTGATTCTGTGTGTTTATTAAAGATTTCACTTGCTGCACTCCACTTTTTGTGTTCGGTCTGTGTTCTCTGTGTGGTATGCCAAAGGCCTGCTTGTGTGGTTGCTTTGGTATGCCTCATTAGTGATGACTGGGTCGAGGACGAGGGACGTAGAGGTAATGCTATGATTACTTACCAGTAATCCCCATTACTCTTAGTCTCTCCCTCCCTGTTCAGGCCTTTGTTGCTTGGTATGTCAGGAAGTGCTTTCTGTTGGCTATGTACTTATAGCCCCTGGCAGGAGGGTGGGTGGAGCCTAAAAGCGTTTCCTGTTTTGTTTCCTGTCAAGTGGAATACCTCATTAGTGGTGACTGGGTCGAGGACGAGTAGGACTAAGAGTAATGGGGATTACCGGTAAGTAATCATAGCATGAATGGAAACGCTATCAAGTTACTGCTCCCGAATGAACTCAAGAGCTCTTTCCTATAATTAGAGTTTGCCTTTACACATTTCAGCCTGTTTACTTACTTCCAATAATGGCGCTGGCAGCTCAGGGAATAGTGCTTTCTCGGAAAGTGCGCCCGCTCAAGGAGTTGCGTTTGTGATGTAAGAGCGCATGTGGTTCATTGTGTTGAATTGATAAATTGATTCACCAGACCTTGGAGAAACGTTCGGCAACAGTTACATTGCTGCATCAAAACTCCATTGTGATTCCTCGGATTATTCTATCTTTCTGGTCATCAGGTTCTGTTCTTCCTGCATCTCCACATCATTTTTTACTCTCCTGTATCAGGTTATTTTTGCTCTCTTCCCTCTAAACCATGAGTTCTATGGCCGAAATATGCTGCTCTCCGAAGCTCTTCAACTGGTTCCTGCAATAGTGGCTTGGATTCCATTCTGTGCCTTTACTCCAATGATGATTTCTCCTGATCTGCTGGCCTTGCATTGACTGACGCGTATTTTACTCGTACACAGCAGGACACTAGGACCGTGAGCCACCACTCACATCTGTCCTACATCTGGCACGCAGGCCTCTGGGAGACTGTAGTATAATCCAAATGAAGAGTAGGATAAAGTATTGAAGTAAAAGTGAAGTTTATTCCAAACTCCTGCACAGCGTCCTTCCTTGTAGGTACCAACAGCTTAATCCCATCACATTCTCAATTCCAACATAAAGGGAATCCATTCTAGAATGTGATGGGGACACAATTCTAACTTAACCCTATAATACATGACATAACATTACCTTACAATACTACCCAATCCCCTCCCAAAATTAATAATGAGAGAAAAAAAAAAACTATTTACAATCATACAATTCTAACTTCTTTGGCCTTTTAACCACACGTCCTTTAGATGTTTTAACAATTTTGTTATCACTAGCATTTAAATCAGCATCGTCCAAACTGGTAGAAGGTAAAGAAACCACATTAGGCATGTCAGAATTGATGATAGGAGAAAAAACTTCATTGGAACAGTCAGAATCAGTGGTAGATAAAGAAACTTCTGCACTCACTTCTGGTTCATTGATACCATCATTATCATTGCTAAGATTTAAAGGAAATTGAGATGCTTCTAACCACCAAAAATTCCTTACATTGGCACTACTTTGCTCCTCTTGATAATTAGTGTTTTTTACAGGAGCTAAACGACTAAAATGCCAAACTTCACCATTATGCAGTAAGGCAGTATTTTTCATAACCTTGACAACTTTTCTAGGTTCACTAAATCTACTTTCACCTTTCCTTGTAATCCTTCCACATTTAATCCTGACCCAGTCTCCAGTGCAAAGCATGGTTTCTCTAGTGCCATGTTTTTTGTCATAATACTTTTATTTTTTCCTTGAGATTCTGTAATGTGTCTTTTAACTTCATCAATATCAAATTCAATCATCTCACTTCTTTTCATCCAACCAGGATTGATTTTAGAATGAGGGATTCTACCTCTCATTAACGAAAATGGGCTCACACCAACAGAACCATGGATGGTATTCCTATACGCCCAAATCATTTTATTTAACTCAACATCCCAAGAAATACTACTTTTATTTGCAAGTTGTATAATACCTTTAATACTGCGGTTCACCCTTTCAACAATACCATTACCTGAGGGATGATATAAAGCAGTAAAACGTTGCTGAATTCCAGCTGCTTTGAGATAATTTCTAATTTCATTTGACTTGAACTGGACACCATTATCTGATAAGATAACAGCTGGAAAACCCTCTCTTAAAAAAATATTATCCAGAAATGAAATAACAGTTCTAGTATTGACACACTGTACAACCTTCAACTCCAACCACCTTGAAAAAGTGTCTACAAGAACCAAGATATACTTGCAAGAGCTATCCTGCCAAGTGATAGGCCCCATGATGTCTAATGCAACTACCTCCCATGGTAACTTGGGACACCGTAACGAACTTAAAGGCGGATTAAGAGTTTTTAAAGATTTATCAGATGTCTCACATTTGATACATGATCTAACAAATCTTTCAATTTCCATGTCAACTTTGGGCCACCAATACAATTCCTTGAGCCTTAGTTTGGTACGTGTAATCCCTGAATGGCCTTCATGACATAAGTTGATAATCTTTTCACGTAAGTTAATAGGAGGAATTACTTTGTCTCCATGAAGAATTAAAGAATTAGAGACACTCAATTCATTACGGACCTCCCAAAATCCTCTAAATTCATCCTTGACACATCTTTTTCCATACCAATCCAACCATTAGTAACAAACTCCTTTACCTGACACAAAATTCCATCATCACTTTCAGCATTGAACCATTCATCTTTAGTGAAACTGTCAAATACTCCAATTGTAGACACACTAGCAACAGAATACTCATTCCAAGGATTGTTATCGATTTCCATCAAAGGTAAAGCCATCCTACTAAGAAAATCAGCAGTAATATTTTTAGCACCAGGAACATATTGGATATCATACATGAAGTCTTGTAGTCTCATAGATAGCCTTGCAATTCTTGCAGTAGCATTGATCAGACCTTCTGTAGTAAGAAGTTTGGTAAGTGGTTTATGGTCACTTCGTAACGTAAATTTTCTGCCCCATAAAAATTTTCTAAAGTGTTCAAGTGCCCATACACATGCTAAGGTCTCTCGTTCTATTACAGAATACTTTTCCTCTGTAGGAGTAAGAGAACGGGAAGCAAATGCTATTACTACTTCTTTGTTCTTGTCATCAATTTGAGTAAGGACACTTCCTAGCCCTCTACCGCTAGCGTCGGTGGTGACAATGGTATTGGCTGAAGGATCAAAACCTTGTAAATCGGGTTGCTTGGCTAATCGATTTCTTGATATTCTGAAAAGACAACTGACACGAATCATCCCAAATAAATTGTACTTTGTTTTTTAGTAAAGATTTCATACTATAAGTTTTCTCTGAAAATTTTTTGACACATTTAGCGTAAAATTCCGCTAGACCTAAAAAAGATCTTAAATCATCTTTAGATTTAGGTGCCGGTGCTTCAATGATAGCCTTAATTAAACTGGTCTTAGGTCTAATACCAGTGTCACTGATTTCATGACCCAAATAAGTGACCTTCCTTTCTGCAAATTTACACTTGGAAATTTCTGCTGTTACCCCTTTGCATTGAAGAATATCCATTACATTTTTAAGTCGTTCATCATGGATTTTTTTACTGGAACCCATAACCAGTATATTATCTTGAAAAAAAATGACGCCTTGCATATCTCCAAAAAGCTCTGACATCAATCTTTGGAACACTGCTGCAGCAGATGCAAGGCCAAAGGGCATCCGTCTAAACTGAAAACACCCAAATGGTGTGCAAAAGGCAGTAAGTGATCTAGAAGAAGGATGTAAGGATACCTGGTGATAAGCACACAATAAATCAATGGTAGAAAACCATTTGGCACCCTTCGTTAATGATAACATTTCCTCAATCCTAGGTAACGGAAATTGATCCACAATAATGTTGTCATTTAAAAATCTCAAATCAATACACATCCTGATTTTTCCATTGGCACGTCTGGCTATAACAATGGGTGAAACCCATTCCGAAGCTTCAATGGGTTCTATTATGTTGGCATCTTGTAGCTTTCTTAATTCATCCTTAACCTCTTGCCTAACAATCAAAGGGACATGACGTACTTTATGAATTTTAGGAATAGCATTTGGCTTCAGGCGAATCTTATGGGAAAAAACCTTCAAGTTTCCCAATTTTCCCATTGAACACACTGGGATAATCCTTCAAAACCCATTTTTTTGTTTCTTCAGAATCACCTGTAACCAAAACTTGTTCTGGGCTGTTGGGATCAAGAATAATGTTGAGAGAACGTTGATCCCTCCATCCCAATACAGACGGCCCATCATCTGCAACATACAATTTACCTGAAGCTCTCCTGCCTTTAAATTCGAAAATTAGTGACCTGAACCCTAACATGTTTATTTTCTCTCCTGTAAAACTTTCTGGGGACACATCAGTGGGTTCTAAATGGGAACCAATAAGATGAACAAAATTCTCCTCCCAAATGGTGCGTGCAATAATCGTAAAAGGAGAACCAGAATCAGCTGCTACCTGTAGTGTTATACCTCCAAAAGAAACCATGCATAATGGTTTGTTGTTCCCATCCCCCTTTAAATTCAAAACTATATCCCTTTTATTTTTAATAAATTTTACACATGAATCCTCTAAGGACTCTTTAGAATCATTCTCCGACAAATCAGAATCATCTTGAGTAACACACGCAACTTGACTTTTTTTTGTACGTTTTCTGTTACACATTTTTGTAAAATGACCAATAATGCCACACTCTAAACATCTCGAAGATTTTGCTGGACATCTATCAAAATTAGCAATGTGGGATGTGCTGCCACATCTATAACAAACAAAACCAGAATTCTTCCCTCCTTGATAATTCCTATCTCTCCTTGTGTTCCATCTAGGTTGGCTTTTAAAATTCATAGGAGTACTACTCTTATCCTTTTTCCTTCAGAGATTTTGTTGACAGTTATTTGTTCAGGCGGAGTTGAAGATGCTTTTGCGCATCTGTCAGAAAGTTCTGCTTTCTTGACTAAAGTTATGAGGTCTTTAAGACTAGCTTCACCTTCTATCCATAGTCTGTCTTGAATACTTTTATTTTTTGAACACATCACTACTTGGTCTCTAATCATTTCATCATGTAGTGTGCCAAATCTACATTTGATTGCCAAGTTTTTAAGAATGGATACATAATCCTCTATGGATTCACTGTCATTCTGTTTGCGTTTGTAAAATGAACGTCTAGAGACAGCGACACAAACTATTGGCGAATAATGATCATCTAGATCCGAGATAGCACTTTTAAAAACATCTACATCACCACTTCTTTCAGGTCTTTGCATTTGATTAAAAACTCTGAGACCTTCAGGACCAAGGCAGTGTAATAAAATACGTAGTTTCCTTCCAGGAGACATAATGGCACCATTGTCTTCCAAAGTTGCAATATAGTTAATAAAATATTCTTTCCATTCATGCCATTTAACATTGGGTTCGCCAGGATTAGTTAGAAATTCTTTGGGTGTGTTTAGATTAATGGTGACATTCATGGCATTCGTGACATTCGTGGTCCCAGAGGAATTAGTTGTCGTGTTGCCTTCCATCATAATGTAAAAGTACAGAATAAATTGAAATAGTAAGAGAATATGTGAGGAATCTTACTGTAAAACGCTGTGGTTTAATAATTGTCAATGACCAGGCAAAGTTTTCTTCAAGCGCGGGAGCAGACAGGATTTTATCCACTTGAAACACCACTTTAAAAAAAAATTGGCCGCACGTAGGGGTCACGCAGCGTGACCTCGCTGCTGACGTGAATTAGTAATGTGCGCGGGGGCACAGAGAACTCCAAGGAAGAATGCGCGCTGACAGGTGGAAGAATGGGAGCGCGTGAGCAGACAGGAGGAGGCTCGAGTCGCAACGGTAACTCTGATTTAAAGGTAAGCAGAGTTCAACCGAAGGGTCGAGGCAAAGGAAATACGCGATAAAACAAAAAAACACAAGGACTCACATGAGTGGATTTCCAGAGTCCCAAAACAGCTTAATTAGTTTCCTCCACAAATTGTATGCTGCCAATAAATCTCCCGGCCGTGGAAGGTGTGAACATGAAGGTCCCTGAAGATGGCCTAAACGGTGGAACACAGGGGTTGGAGTTTCCAAATCACTTGTCGCCAAAAAGATGTAGTATAATCCAAATGAAGAATAGGATAAAGTATTGAAGTAAAAGTGAAGTTTATTCCAAACCCCTGCACAGCGTCCTTCCTTGTAGGTACCAACAGCTTAATCCCATCACATTCTCAATTCCAACATAAAGGGAATCCATTCTAGAATGTGATGGGGACACAGTTCTAACTTAACCCTATAATACATGACATAACATTACCTTACAATACTACAGAGACATTTCACTTAAGACAAGGCCTCTCAAGAGGGAGCTGAGGATGGACGAGCTTGGACGAGATTACCCAGTCTCAGATAAGCTTTGCAAAATAATTTAGTGAAGAACTGAGGAGGGTAAAAAAAATCTATCTGAACGATAAGATGTTACCTGAGGCCAAAGCATGACTCACAGTCCTTAATTCAAAGAGGGGGGTTGCTTTCGGGCAGTTCCCTTGCTTTCTTGTTAGTGATGAATGAGTCTTGTAGTAGCATGCACACAGAGGGTGTCGTGTTAAGTCATGCTAATATCAGCTGTTTTCAAGGAGTTGTGCTAAGTCACACTGATAGCGGTTTCCATATTTTGAAACATCATTATATTTATTAAAAACATTTGTACCAAATATAATGGTCCTGTACGTTATTTGTCCTAACACAAACCAGATTGGTGCTAAATTCAAACTTTTGCAGTATTTACGGCCTCCAATAACCATGTTAGCCCAATAACTCCAACAATGGTACATGCCAATAGTCTAGGGTATAGTCAGGGCAACAGGATGTCAAGTCCTGAAAGCTATATTAAGATGAACAGTGCAATAGTACTGTATGGATTTGTTTGCATTAATCTGAATGACATATCATTGATCTGGGTGCATTCTAGTCCATCATTTTCTGTTATGGGGAACTCTTTACAAGCAGAAATCTCCTCAGTTGGCAAAGGGACAGGACCTCAAAGGAATTTCATTTATGTTATGTTATTTAAATATTCTACTCCTTGGCATCACAAAGTGAAATAACTGAAACTAATTCATGTGATTTGTACACCCAACAGGAGCCAACAGGAACTGGGTCTGAAAGGATATGTCGTCAATTTACCTGACACAGGAAGATGAAGCGAATAGCATGTGGCTTGAGATCCTTCCCTGGAAACTTTATGTGTCACTCTCTAATGGGAAAACTTTGCACCAAAGTTTGATTCTAAAGCAGAAAAAAATCCTGAGATCGGTGTGCCATGCCTTATTCTGATACTTACAGCGTCACAAGAATTTGTCTTCAGTTTGCTATGAGACTGACAAGAGAGGCTGTATTGTGAAAATAATGTATCATTAAAATGCGACTTATTTAAATGCAATTCTGAGGAAATAAAAGATATCCTCCCATAGACGAATTACTGAGGAGGCCAGCAGTAGTGAACAGGAAAGCACCAGACAAGCACATTCCACAAAATACTGGTTAAGCTCGAAAACAAAAAAAATTACACAAAATGTAAACTTGCTTTTTTTAACATCTTGATAAACTTCACATTAGAAAATGTTATCTTCTTTAAAAATGAATGCTTTCTTTTTTATAACATGTTGTGGTACAAATTAAAATGAGACATAGATTACTATTAAAACCTCACTTTCATTCAAAACATCATGTTTGCCAAATACTTTTCAGTTTAAAATTACATATTGTAGCGAAGCAGTTTTTTCTGCCTAGTCATCGCAGATTTGTAGCCATTTTCTGGATCTTATTTTTGCTGGTATTAGGGCTGTGAAACAGCCATTCAGTGCCACAGAGTGTGTGTTCTGCCTCTAAAATTGTACTGTAACATTGGTTTCACACAACCAACGTTCTTGTAAGGCCATGATAGATGGCACAGAAACTGTACCAATGGAGTGGGAGTTAAATGTCATGTGTGGACTGCTGTAGGTATTTTAAAAAATGCATGGCTTCATGTAGAACCCTTTTGCTCTGGCTGGCCTGCAGTTTAAAAACACTGCTGTGACACAGGGCAGGGAAAATGCATTGGCCATGTTGGAAATTCACTGTTTAAGTAATAGATAAGTCAACCATAACGTTTGTGCTGTAAGCCCACAGGGATGAATGCTTGAGATGTAAGTATGAGACATAATGCACTTTAGGAACAGCACACCCTCGCAGTGAACAAGTGTCTAACAGTTTTTTTTTTCTGTGTAGGTAAAGCTACATAGTCGATGAACTGACATTATTTTTCATCTCTGATTAGGCAATTATTAATTTTTGATAACTGTAATTTGTGTTGCCTGAGGGGACACTGGTTCATACCCAGTTTGTCTCTCAGACCTGTTTCAGAGGCTAATACAGATTTCTCACCAGGTGTTAATTACACGGCTCTCAGAGGACAATGCTTAACCTCTGGGCCCATAAAGGTGTGGGTGTTGTCAAAAATAGTTCACTTAACAGGGAATAGCCCTCTGGGAAGGGAACAGTTAGCAGAACAAAGGACAGCCTTAATGCTTCTTTTGACTTGGTGATGTCAAATGCAGCTGGCAGAAACTACTCCCATTCATTCCCAGAACTCATGTAAGCTTTCTGGCTCCAACCCCAACAAGAGGGAGAATCAGTTTTGACTGTAACAGGGGGAGGAAACCTAATCTAAATAGGAAGTGTGGCTAGGTGAAGAACGAGAGTTCTTCAATGTAGAGACAAGCTGGGGCCATATTGTTTTTGGGTTCATGGAAGGGTTTACAGTAAACCAAGAGAAGCAGTGATGCAAAAGGAGGTGGCTTATGTGCGAGAAAGTATTTGGGATAAGTGGATGGAATTCTCAAATCGCTGACTTGTATACAGGATGAAATTGGCACCTCACCACCACTTCCTCAGAACATTCCTAGACCTGGGAAGACAACAACTTGAAGAAAAAAGACCCTGCTAAAAGAAAGAGACTCAATGATTGCTGAGTCCCACTGGAACCTAGGGATTGGAATTATTCTTCAGTGGTCATGTGGTTGATCTCCTGTTTGCCAGCTCTAAGGACACAGAAGACAGCAAGACTCCTAAATCAAAAACTCCTGACTCCAACAAGACCCAGCAGATCACTAAGGACTGGACCCTTCAGGAGCCCTCACAGAAAAACCTGGTTCATAGAAGCCTGCCATGAGAACCTGAGAAATGCAGGAGTGATGGCAATGGCACTGGAACAGTTTTATGACTGGGTGTGCGGGCCAGCATCAATAACTCACTATAGCTGGATTGTTGTGGAAAACTCATATGCATCTTAAATAGCAAGTGCATTGAATGAGGGATTCCCATTTAATGTGGAAGGAGTACTGTGGTAGCTAATAGTGCATGCTAGAGTATACGATAACAAAGGTATGACTAAAATATGGAGCATAGGTTTTTGACTTCAAAGTTAGCTTGATCAAGATTCCAGCTTGTGGGAAAATAAAGACCTTTCTTCCAGCACAAATTTTGGCAGGTTCAACGGGAAGAATTTGTAAGAGAAAATGCCAAAATATTCTTTCTTTTGCAGTAGCTTGGAACAGGAAAGATGTGTTATTACATTGTTATCTCTTATTCCAACATGTAGAACTCAAAAGCATAAACGTAATGCAAACTTCTCCTTTCACTCTCCCCTGCACCCAACCAGGAGTGTCACTAGGGTCTAGTTAAAACGAATGACTTCACTTTTGAGCCAGAGAAATGAAAAGTAAACACTAGGGCCCAGATTTGTGAAAACATCACACAACACAGTGCAAAAACTAAAGTTGCTGTACTCGTTGATGAAAAAGAGAGAGAAGAACAGCACTATCTCTACATGAGTAACAGTGCTGTTTTCTTCACTCCGTCCAATGGCTCATTTTCGGCTGCCATGCACCAACGCACACAGACTTGTGCAATAGTGCAAGGGTATGTTTGTTCTGTAAGGAATACTTTTTGCATTGGAAAGTAGACCATTCCAGTACAAAGGAATCCTTTAACACTTTTCCTGCTTTGCATGGTTGCTGTACAATGCAGCACACATGCAAAATTGGAAAAACGAGGAGAATCTATCTCTCCTAGTTATGCTTGCCTTGAGGAGGCATATGGTTTTGGTGTGAATCCCTCTCCAAATTGTTGTAGTTAGGGAATCATATCAACGCTCATGGGTGGCTGCATGGGAACACCATCTACCACCCATGGAATGCCGCCTTGATGCAAAGTAAGGCAAACCACTTCATAGCGGTAAAATACCGCTATTTCAAGTGTCAAGATGTCCAATTTATAAACACATTGTCACTACACTGCAGCCAAAAACATTCCCACCCAAAATTTAATTTAAAAGAGGTTAGAAAAAGTGTGGGAGTGGAGAGAAAGCACCTCACGGTAGTAACACCAAGGGGGCTTGCTAGTTGGTACTCGCTAGCACACCCACTTATCATCATAGGTTGCTTTCTCACCATGAAAAGAAAAGTGTTCCAACATACACTATCTTAAACGTGAAGGAAGAAGACAGTAACAGCAAGGTACAATAAGCACTGTGGGTGCTAAGGTTACACACGTGCCCTACTGATCCCCGTGAGACAAGAAAAAGAAATCCAATTCCCAACATTAAAACTGAGTACCTACTCACTGGCCAAATATGACTTTATTCAGTGCTGTGAGCGTCCTCAATAAAAATTGGTTAAATTTAAACCATTATTATAACCAAAGCGCCAACATGTTTCGTTGCTGCCATTTTACGCAACTTCATCAGGGCTAAGGGGATACCCAATCTTCACTTCACTTGGGATTACCACTTGGTCTGCAGGTATATAACAAATAAAAAGACAAAACACGTGCCAGGAGTAAATAACCCCCATGTACACCGCACAACATACTTGAATTACTGATGATGATGTAAAACCTTTAGTTACCGAGTTGTTGCTAGTGTCCCTCGTACCTGCAACCCCCTCGTTGTGCGGTACGCGCCAATTGGTCACATAACCGCCGGGTAACCATATACATTTATGGCACCTATAGACAAGCATAAATCATAAAAATGCTCGTTATGCATCACATCCGAAGCCGCAAACATTTTGGGTACAGCATGTCTAGAGCTAACGTTATGTATGCCACTCCCATGCCTATCAATACTCTCCCCGCATATATATACACAAGTTTCCTAGTTATTTGATTCCCACACGGGGTCCAATGCCCAAAAGTGGCTGTCCAGATTTAATACAGCATGTCTACCACACGGCTTGTCTTCTAAAGACAAATCCCGAGTAAAGGGGAAATCCGTTTACAGGCCCCATCATTGTAGACCCAGGGTCCTCTATACCCTCCCTCCGGACTCACTCCTTACCACTACCGGGAACTGTTGGCGTTTCAAGGATACCTCCTTCCTCATGCGGACATCATGAACATTTAAAGTTTACCCGGGCATACTCCGAGACGTCACCACGCGACGTATCGGCATCACGTGTCCACGCCACCGCGTCATTCCTGGTTATCACGGGGGCCATATTGGAAAAGTAAAAAATACTCTATTCTCAATGAGTCTACTCCATCCTCCCTGATCAAACAAGTATATTCCAATCTGCCCAAGCCAAAGTTAATTTCTTATTATCCATCAAGGCTACCTCCTTTCTTACATGGACATCGTGAACAGTTAAGGTTTACCCGGGCGTACTAAGAGACGTCACCACACGACGTATCGACGTCACGTGACCACGCCTCCGAATAATTCCTGGTTCTCGCGGGGCCATATTGGAAAGGTAACTGAGTCTACTCCATCCTCACTGATCCCAAAAAGTATATTCCAATCTGCCCAGGCCAGAGTTGATTTCTTATTTATACATCAACACAAATGGACACCCAGATTTGCCTGATTACCAGTGCCTGGCGTTCCTTGGTGCTATTATACTCCACTACAGAGATTCATATTAAAAGGACGGGGATAATTCAAACCGAACAACAAGGCCAATATTGGAACACAAGGCGCACCATGGTGCCAGCGGACAAGACAATTAACTAGCCTCAATGTCTACTGATTTTGTTCCATTCTATGGAATCATTTAGGCCACACCGGTCCACTCGTTCTGAAAAAATCCATTTAGCCTCTTTTCTTGCTAAAATGGTGTCAGCATTGTGCGTTTCTGCAACCACCCTTTCAAGTACTGTCCACTTCAGAGCCCTGAAGTCATGTTTCATCTCCTGAAAATGTTGCACCAACCGAGTTGTCAATCTGCCTGCTTTTAAAGTGCTAAGATGTTCTTGAATACGCACTTTCACCTTACGCGAGGTGAGTCCAATATAATGTAACCCACAAGGGCAGGTGAGCCTGTAGATGACATTTACAGTATTGCAGTTACTGAATCTAATTAAATGCCATACTTTACCACTCACCAGAGAAACACTTTTAGTGGCTTGTGTGAGGTCACACACTGAGCACCCACCACATGGGTAATGGCCAGTTGGTAAATTAGATGGTTGTGGCATCACAGAGGACCGTGTGTGGACCAATTTATCTTTGAGGTTGGGGGCTCTTCTAAATGCAAACCGCGGCGGCGGCATCTTCTTAGCCACTGTATCCAAAATAGACCAATGTTTTCTTATTATCTGTCTCACTTTCGTTGAAAGTGGATCAAAGGTGGTAACCACAGGAGACACTCGTCCTTTTGTTTTGCATTTCTCTCCAGTAGAGCATCACGTGGAGTGTTAAATGCACGTTTGCGAGCTCTTCTGATCACCTTAACTGGATACCCCCTAGCTCCAAGCTTAATAGCTAGATCTTCCGACTGTTCCATAAACTTATCGGTAGAGGAACAATTACGACGGTATCTCAAAAACTGCCCCACCGGAAGATTGTCACGGAGCGCTCTGGGATGAAAAGAGCGGTAATGCAGCAAGGAATTCCTATCTGTAAGCTTCTGATGGACAAAGGTACATAGCCTTTTGTCCCTTGCTATTATATCCACATCAAGATAAACAGCTGAGATGTTACTCAAGGACCATGTAAACTTCAGGCACCCATCCGCCTGGTTTAACCAGGTCAAGAACATCAGTAAAGAGTCCTCCGAACCAGTCCAGATGCACAGGACATCGTCAATGTACCTCCTCCAAAGAGAAATATTCTCTTTGAAGGGGTTAGAGGCATGATGAATCACATTATTTTCAAACTGGCCTACATAAATGCAGGCCAGACTTGGAGCAAATGTAGCCCCCATTGACGTGCCCGACACCTGGAGGTACAACTGGTTCCTGTACTCCAAAACATTTTTGGTGAGGGCCAATTCGATGCAATGCAAAACAAAGGACTGGGGAGTGTCATAAAACCATTCCAACTCACCCAGAGCCCGTGCTGCTGCCACCAGCATGGCATCCTGGGGTATGCAGGTATACAAGGATTCAATGTCGATGGTAACTAAAAACTGCTCCATGGGATCAAACACCACTGTATTGAGGATATTAAGTATATCGGTGGTATCCTGCACAAAGGATGGCTGAGAGATGACTGCTTCTCTTAAGAAAAAGTCCGCAAACTGGGACAAAGGTTCCAATATAGATTGGATACCCGACACGATAGGACGACCAGGTGGTGGGCGCTGAGGTTTGTGGATCTTCGGCAAGATATAAAACGCCGGTACACGCGGTTTCGAGTTAATTAAGAAATCCGCTTCCTTGTACGTGATCCACTTACTCTCCTTGGCACCCACCACCAAAGTCTTGATGATATCCTGTAATTCAGGAGTGGGGTCCCGCATCAATGGTTGATAGTTAGTTCGCACCCCTAGAAGTCTCTGGACTTCTAATTCATAGTCATGGGTGTTAAGAACAACCACTGCCCCACCCTTATCAGCTTGTTTTATCGTGATTAATTTATTCTCTTGAAGAGTTTTCACAGCCAACCAATCACTTCTACTCATATTGTGATTATGAAACTGATTCTGTCTCTGTTCCAAGTCCTCGATGGGGGGTGTAGCTAAAAAATATTTTTGACTCCCCCAGTGTCTTAAAGCTAAAGATTTGTGTCCATTGAATCAGGCCCTTGTTGTTAATAATGTGTTGAGTGGGGGGCGGCTTGATTTTCTTCCCCCTTGGCTCCTTTCTGTGTTGATAAACCACTTCATAGCACAACTTTGAATTACTTTGGGAAACTAACCAACGCAAATCCGGATTTTCCCTGGATAGTAAGTAAATCCCAGCATAACTCTTTGCGTGGGTTTGCATTACAAAAGTAATGCAAACCCGTTGCAAAGCATTAGTAAATGTGGGCCTATGTGTAAAGAATTATCAGCAGCTGGTCATAAAATGCCACCTGACCTTTGATAATCTGACTTTGAAAATGCTTTAATGCTGCAAGACAAACATGCAGCCGCCACTTTAGTCCTAATGTTTTAAATTAATTTCATTAAGGTTATATGGGGGGGCTGCTGCACCTCAAACACACCTATTTCTGGTATCACTGAGTGACCAATAGAAAATCCCCAGAATTTGCATAAAAGTGGTACGGAGTCATATTTTCTATCCCTGGAGGACCAGGGCAAAGTGCTTCCCCTGGGAGTGCTCAGCCCAGTGTGAAAGAAAACAAGATCCATCTCACTCAGTGTATTTTGCTTCAGTGAACACTTGTTCAGCTGGATCTTACTGTAAAGACCTATGTCCTCATGGTGTCCTGCTTAGTTATAACTTTCTGCCTTGCCCCTAGATCGAAATTCTGACCAAAAAAATGACTATATCTGAAGGCAAAACCTTGGAATGGGCCAAGGCAGCAAATCAATCCTAGCCAGCGAAGTGAGTTTAGAGGCTACAAAATCAATTGCCAATTACTTTTTCTAGGCTCATTTTCACATAAAAAATGAATTTCATTTCTCTGTTTCCTCTTAAACGATTTTGATTGTTTCGGTGGATTTTTGTTTATTACATATTTCTCTACATTGGTTTGGGAATCATATATTGTGGTGTGTTCTTGACTTTAAAATTGTTGTACTTCTTGAACTTAACACAGATTTAGTTGAGAAATTGCCTGCTGCTTGTGCCTCAGCAACCAGAGGTTGAGCAGAGTTTGACCGAGAACTGTGTTAGGACCTAATCAGGGCATGTTTATTAAACTGAGAAGATTAACACCTTCCCAAATTAATTATTCACTCTCTGCCACCCTGACAACTAAGGTAGATCAGCTATATTGGTCTATATAACCGCTATTATATCATCAAACTATGAACTAAATAAACACCCACTGCCACACTATCCTTCAATGAATGCATATTATTGACATCCTGACTCGCTGGAGTAGCAAAAACACCTTAAAAAGTAATGTCTCAAAATGTGTCTGAATATTCTCTTGCTTGGTGGTGAAGTTTTCCTTATTAGGCATATGTTTATAATAAGGCTCCAAGCAGTATACATTGCCTTGCTTTTTATGCTCCATAGTACAACGTTGAGATGAAACATTTCCCAAGGCAGCATCATCCTAGTGTCTAATGTGTGATAAAAAAATTGCATTTCAACGTACTCAATTCTAAATTAAACACATCAGAGTCTTTGTTTTTACATCACCCCATACTTCTGAACAATATAAAACAGCTTGTGCATTTTACTCTGTCATATTTTACTATGGGAATTAAGGGGGCCATCCCATTGACTTGAAAGGTGTTTTAATAAATGGGGGAGCTGAATTCATATTCATAGCTTTGGAGCACGGCTTTGTACTAGAGACAAGCCACTGGGTTTAATAAGAAAATCCATGCACGTCTTTGAATGTATGCCTATTGAGACAGCAATTGTAACTAAAGGCTTTTTCGCCAAATCAGATGACAAAATCTTTCTGTTAGTATTAACAAGATTATTAACAAAAACATACTTAAATGTCCAATTGCTCAGCATTTGTAGTAGCGTGTGACTTTGTGAGAGGATTGTATTGTTGAAAGCCCACAGCAACCTGAGCTGCTGTCATTACAAATCATTTTTTTCTTTGTTTCTGAAGTTTCAGTTTGATTTTCTTTTTTTAATGGTTTGCGGGACCCTGTAGGAAAGTGCCTCTTTGACATGGTTCCCCCCCACTTTTTGCTTGGTATCTGATGTAACTTAACCAAAAGTGTGCTGGGTTACTGCTAACCAGGTTCCCAGACACAGTGTTCTATCCTTAAACTGTAGTGTTATCCCCCAATTGGCACCCCTTTAGGATCCCTGTAAGTCCCTAGTAATTGGTACCCCTTGTCCCTACGGCCTTGGAACTAAAGAGGGTCCCTGTAGGCTGCATCACGAATTTTGCCACCCTAAGGGACTCCTCACCAAGATCGCGCAATCTTCCAATGCAGCCTGCGTGTCTTAGTGCAGAGAAAACCAAAGAGTTGACATGGCACACACCTCTGTATGCCATGCCAGCAAAACACTGTATGTGGTATAGGTAAGTCACCCCTACGGCAGACCTTACAGCTTGAAGGCATGACGCACTATACCCATGTGTGGGCATATCTACCTGAGTGGATATGTTCCCTTGACGTCTAAGTTCACCCTTTGATATTATGAATGCACAGGGAAGCCATGACGAGCACATAGCCTGGACACTTGTGATTACAAGTTCTTCAGCTACATCATGGCTTCACTGTACCCCAAGGTGTTTGGTACCAAACACCCTGTCTTAATAAACCCACATAGATGCCAGTGCTGGATTTATTAATAGATGCACCCAGATAGCAACTTAGAGGTGCGCCCTGAAAACCTACTGACTACTAGTGTGTTGACTGACTGGTCTCAACAAGCCAGTCACCATAGACAGATTTCTGACCTACTGAGGTGAGAGTCTTCACTCTCAGAGGCCAGGAACAAAGCCCGCTTTGGGCAGAGGTGTTCACACCTACTCCAAGCAGGATGGGCTTTCAAGGGCGTGAAGCTTCAAAGGCCCTACCACCTTTGATATGCAAACCCAGGCCTCTCCAGATAGTGGAGGTGCCCACCCCCCTGTCCTGACCCCACTTTTTGGCAGCAAGATTAGGAGGTGTGCCCACATTCAGCAGGCACCACCCCTAGGGTGGGCCAGCTGGTGTGGATCCCACTTTTCAGATTCCTCCATGCTGTTTTGGATGAAATTAGCATTCTAGGGTCAGGGTTATGTCAACTTACCACAGAAAGTGGTCATATAGAGTTTGTAGACACGCTAAAGGTAGGTATCTTATTAGCTACTACCTGTCACTCCCCGTAATTGCCCCTAAATTGAGTATTTAGGAGGCACCCAGGAACCAAAGAACTCTGATTTTGACAGATCAACAGAAGAAGAACGAACAAGAGTCACTGCCTGGTGAGAACTGCAGCGGAACTTTGGACTTTGGAGCAAAACCCTTCCATCCTCAGCCCTCTCTCCACAGTCACAACAGAGTGACGCATCCTGCGAGCTGGAGAACTACCAAAGCCTTGGGTAGCCTGGCAGCACTTCGACAAACACCAAAAGTCTCCCTTGGAGTAGAGCAGCTGCTCACTGCAGTCCACAGGCACCGACAAGCAGAATCTGGTCCACCGCCTTGCAGCTTCCGGGCTCAACCTACACCAGAGACAACCAGGAGATGGTACTCATGCTCTGGAAGGTCAGATCTGTCTCCACACCAAATGTGAAGATACCAGGACCAACTTGTCCGCAAGTCCCCCTGTGCAGCCTGTTTTTCAGTGGTCCCCCTTCACCGTAGCGCACTGGCTGCCAGCCTCACCAGCACCCTGCTCCCCGTGGAACCCGGAAGGTTCCTGAACAACTGCTGGTAGTACTTTTGACCTTGGCCTACTACAACTTCGAACCCTGAAGGTGAACGACTGAAACCGACCATACCTACCTTTATGCATCTTTGACTTTTCCTTCCATAGGATTGCATTGTGCGTAAAAGTGCACAGGGTTGAACATTTTACTTACCTGTGATTGTTGATATTGAAAACAGTGCTTACCTTTGAGCGAAGTTCTTGGTTCTAAAACATATATAAAAAGAAGGGTTCATTTTCTAATTTGGTCTCAGATTTATTCTTTGAGTGTGTGTCTCATTTATCGCCTCTGTGAGTACAGCAGTACCCTCTGATAAGCCTAACCGCTTTCCCACACTACCACAAAAGAGAGCATTAGTATTATCTACTTTTGCCTCTGTAAACAAATTGGGGACCCACTGGACTCTCTGCACAGTGTGCTTCGTTTCAGTACACTATATAGAGAGCCAGCTTCCTACAGACCCTTTATACAGAGGAACTGCTTAAATTATAGAAGGATGTGTCTCAGGGTCACCCCATTGGTAAGCCCTCAGATGGGAGAGCCCATTTCTGTCCAAACTCACAAGCTATGGGGATAGCCCCCCTTACTCCCTTGAACTAAGCCGTGGCTGGTGCCAGTTGATTTCTGGGGGTGTCAAGGGGCACACAGAGGAGCGGCTGACTGGTCTTCCCCATGTAAACTGAAGTTCAGAGGCTTTTGTCTGATAGAGACCTTTACGTGTTTATTTTGTTTAATGTTTGTAAACATTATTTTCTGCTATGACAGGTGTAATCCTTTATAAAGATTAGCTTGTATGAATTATAATAAAGGAGCTTGTATCATAATGTAAGTATGGGTGCCAAAAGATGTAGGGTGAGTGCTTCTCACAGCAGGCAGCCAAATACCACACTTCTTCCTGCTTTTCCACTGTCTCAGGTAGTTTAAAGAGAATGCACCCATTTTCATACAGTTCAAAATTTTAATTGAAATGCTTCTTGCTGTTTTGATTAATTAAAACCATGACATTGCAATATAATAAAATTAAGTCAATATGTATATTCTCTGTAAGTAATATTATTATCTTAAATCATGGAACCTAATTAAGTGAGGACTTCCTGTTCATCGCAAAAACTAAAACAAGAACTAGTCAAGTTTTGTGTGAGCCAGTCAATGTTTTTCAAACTTCTGATATACATTCCACTAAAACATGTGAACGAAAGCTAAAACACCAAATCACTGTTCAGATCTTTACCGCTTAAGGGTAAGTGTACACGTTACAATTCACATTTTATGAATAGCCAAAAGTAGTGAAGTTACTGAAATGTGTAAGTTACTCACAAGTGTAAGCTACATTTAGGGGTGGGTGGAATGCTTTATTCCACCTGCAAAATTGGCAGAATTTGGTGGCTCAGTGTTACACTTGTACCAAGGAGTTCCAGCCAAATTCCTCCAATTGCTGCATGGTGGAATATTTTCCTGCAAGACTCCAGAAATATGAGCAAGATTTATCATCCCCTAGTTAGGCGGTCTCGAGTGGTCGTGGTCAAAGGGCTGCTTTCCACTCGAACATCAGAAAAATCAATTTGAATGGCTGCGCACTCTTGCACACCACATGGTGCCTTTCACACTGATTTCTCAGCGCTGCTCGCGTTATTGGTGCTAAATTGCAGTGAGAGAAGCGCAACATGCATATTTCCACCTATTGGTGGAACTCCTCGGAATCTCACTGAGTTTTTATGAAACTCTGCAGAATTACGTGGAGTGAAACTCTGTGAGTTCTGCACACCTCTAGTAACCTTTGCGAACAGCCCCCTAAGTGTTTTACCTTGTTTATTGAGGCAATCGTTTTTCCTGCCTCTGATACACTCTGAATTGCACAACATTGCATTGCTTTCTCACTTTCAGCTCATTTCACGCACACAGCATTCTAGGTGCATTAGCATTTCAATGAGGACTTGTGAATTCTCCCTAGCACATAGTAACTGAGGATGAAAGTTTTTAGATAGTTAATAGAGATGGCTGCTTGCCAGGCCTTTACTAAAATAATGGAGGAGGGCTCTGAGGCAGGTTGAGACTGCATCTGAGGGAGAGAATCAATCATGGATCCGAATCTAGAAGTGATTTTTCAGTTTGTTGAGTTCAATCTGATGACAAATCGCCTTCTAGTGATTGTGAATAAAGCATGGCCATGGAGGCCTGGAAGTTGCCTCTCAAGCACAATCTGTGCAACTGAGACAGTGACAGTGTAGCGCAATCTACAGTTCAGGCTGGTAATGCACAGAGCACAGGCTAGTGCTCAGTTGGCAGCCCTCTAATAGTTTGCAGGCACAAATTTCTCAAATTACAGGAGATGCTGGATGTAAAATCTATACAGCAATTTTTTTGCCCATTAACCACTTACATTCCTTTGTGGATGATATATTTCTTGAGGAAGCTATGCACCAAACACATTTTTGTACAAAACAGTTTCTGAGGAAGCACAAAGCCACTCTGGTGCATCATTTTAGGTTACAGCAGTGGACTTCCATCTGACTTGGAGAGTTGAAAACATTTTTGACCATTACACTGCTCATGAAAATTGTACACAAACCAAAAGCACAGTCTCACTGGTTTACTCCTATGTTTTCGGCAACACCCAGTTTCTCATGGGTCATGATCAGAAATCGTTTTTTGATTTTGCAGTGCATGCTGGTGTTCAGTGATTTTTCTGAAGCATTACCATTGGTGCATCCAAGCCATAGCAGGTTATTCAAAATTCAGCCTGTCATGAAATACTTTTTTGCCAGGTTTCCAAAAATGTATACTCCTCGGAAGAATATAGCAGTTGACGAGTTGTTGATCCTGTACAAAGGGTGGCTGGTGTTCAAGCAGTACATAACAAGCAAAAGAGTTTGTTACAGCATCATCAAACTGTCCAAGATGTGAAACAGGTCCATTGGTTTAGTGCCTGAGAAAGTATACTGGGCAGGACACCAGTATAACTAATGCAGGTTGTTCTTACAAATGAGGAATTAGTGAAAAGATTTCATGGGATTTTGCTCACTCACGCCTTCATAAAGGTTATAACCTTTATGTGAACACTTTCTATTCAGGAGTTCAGCTGTTCAGGTAGATGTACAATGCTGAGTTCTGTGACTTGTGGTCTAATTTAAAGTTACTGCAAAGGATTGCCTTAGGAGCTTGATTGTAAAAAGCTCCAAATTGGCTAGAGTAGTGCAATGCATTGCAGAGAACTGCTGGTGGGAAATTCAAGGAGAGCAGAGTCAGTCCAGGATTATTTCCCTCAGTTTTCAAATGTAGCTATGCTTACACTTTCCGGTGGATAGGACACAGGTGATACTGGGACACCCTCAACTTACTACCAATCAGTGGAAGGAGTTGAATTTAGTTCAGTGAGTGCTCTAAAGGTACATGAAAGACGTGTTGTTGAGCCTAAGGAAGCTGCCATGGGGAGTCGTTGGTAAAGGTTTCTCTGGCACCCACACAGTGTTTGTCAAGACTCTGAGTGAGAAAGAGCCATGAAGAGATAGTCAAAGCTTAGCCCAGGCTTGTTCATAGGGATTTGTGTAAAGGGCAGATGGTCAAGGTGGGAGTGACCCACTGAGCATTGTACCAACTACTACTCACATAGGTTGCATATGTGTCATGTTGGCAACCTTTATCCTCCATTAAAATGTTGTGCCCACCATATTGCAAGTGTGTTACAGCCAATGCACTACATATGAACAGAAGGAGCGGCACATTTTTGACAGAGTACCCTGTCTGCACAACCCTTAGGTCCTTAGGGCCGAATTTATGAGGTTTTACGGTAGGACAGTGCCACAGGCCTTCCTGCTGCGCTGCCCTACGGTAAAAGAAAAGGGCAGGAATGCACCATATCGATCAGATACGGTGCATTCCTGTCCTTTTCCCCTGTGCCGGCGCACAATGGGCTGCCGTGCGCCAACATTGGCACCTTTGCCTCATGGTGCAAGGGTGCCTGCATTGCGGGGAAGATTATTTCTGTGCAGGAAGGAAAACCTTCCTCCACAGAAATAATCAGAAGAGGCTTTTTCCTCTTTCTATGTGTGCTGCAGAATGCAGCACACATAGAAAAAGGAAAAACGAGGAGAAATTAAGATATTTCTCCTCGTTGTGCCTCCCTTACTCCTCCGCTGGGAGGCGTATGTTTTTAGCACTGCCTCAGATTTACGATTTCTCATAAATCTGGGGCAGTGTCAAAAAGCCATGATGTTGCTGGGAAGGTCCCCAGCAACACCCATTGCATCCCCCTTTAACGCAGAAAACTGTGTTAAAGGGAGCCATATTTACGAGGCAGCATTAAGCCAAAAAAGTGGCTTAGTGCTGCCACGTAAATATGGAGCAGGCTCTTGCGCCACGGAACGTCACATAAAGTGACGTTCCGGTGGCACAAGGGGCCTCATAAATGAGACCCGTCGTCTTTCTGGAACTGCTATTTAGGGAAATCTAGAGAATCTGCCCCAGGATTTTCGCCACAGTTTTCAAATGTAGATATGCTCATACTGTCCAAGGAATGGGTCACAAGATATCCTCGAACACACCTCAACTTATTCCCACGCAGTGAAAAGATTGGATTTGACAGTTGTTGATTGCATTTTTGGCAGTAACGTTGCTTGTCTGGAGCCAAATTCCACCTAAGGAAGACTCCTGCCAAGAAGAAAGGAGCGTGCTATAGGCACAAGAAAGACATGTCTTCCTGGGTCTAAGAGGGTTGCCATGAGGATGTGTTAGTAAAGGTTGAACTGGCACACACAGAATATTAGTCAATACTATGAGTATGACAGAAACAAGAAGCGAGAGGCAAAACTTGACTTGGACTTCTTTATATAGTAATCTCAGGTAGGTAGAAGGCAGAAGGACAAGGTAGGAGTGATACACATATAACTGCAAAGATAGGATTATTATGGATACCTGTCAAATACTGAACTTTCCTCACAGATATGTGATGAAAATGTGTGAATTTAGTCAAAGACCCAAGTTTCTAAGGCATTCTGGGTAAACAAAACATAATGGGATCCAGACAAGTCATTCCATCCTGGACTTCCTTGTGAACCTAGTTTTCAGAAATGTCTCGGTTTAGTAGGTTTCCCTGGGAGGCAACTGATCCAGACCCAAATAACACAGCTACCCACATCGCCATAAGGGGTCAATTTCTTAAGGTGAAACTTGATGTCTCCACTTTGTGGTATGGGGCTTTTTATGTAGCAGGCAATAGGCCCAGACATTGAACGGGGTACCGTTTTTATCAAGAAAAGTGTGGGAAGACAAAATAGAACATTTGTCAATATAATGCGAATTTACCTCAATTTTTGGTTTCTAAATGAAAGCCAGTGTAAAAGAAAGAACACGTTTTACAAAATGCACTCTATATAACATGACTGATGGGTAACTTCAAATTTAGAGTTGTACAAATAACCTCTAATCCCAAATTCAGTGTGCTGAGCACATTAAAAAAATGCATAGGTTGATTTCACATCCATTTTTAATTAATTAGATTTTGCCAAATGAATTGATGCATGGTCCACACACAATAAAATATTATTATAAGCTGCATCTCAGAAGTAGCTTGGCTGTGAGCAATATATATTAATGCAAACAGATAAGGCTGAAAGACCCAACAGTATATTAGTTTGTAAATTGGCAAAAAGTTGCAGATGAAAATGTTTTCACTGATTTCTATTCTAACCTACATATTTTCATTTTTTTATTTCAGTGATTAGATTCTATGGGAAAATTATGTGCAATCTACAAATGGCTTCTAGCTATGTTTGGAACTTTGTCTACTTTACAGAAATGTACAACTTTCCAAGTTCATCCATTGGTTTTCTACTGGTTTCCACCATGTACTGCAAGTAGGTGGAAACCACACAAAATATAAAACATCAACAAGCACCGAGAAAAACACTGCAGTGAAAATTACTTTTTTACAACTCTGCTTGTTCCTGCAAGATTTTTGATGGCATATTTAGAAATAAGAATATGCTTTCTTGCACAGTCCGTTTATCCCATTTGTAAGGACAAAACACAGTTTTCCCATATTTTGGCTATTTTATCAGTTCCATGCAGGAGAATCCACATACCCTAGGTATCTTTAGAGTACCCATCATGTGGTGTGGAAAAAAGAGTGCAAACTGGGCAGCATACATTTTTGGAAACAAATGTATGAAGGCTTAATGCAAGTGTCCCAAGCATCAAAAGAAAATGATCAGTAGGGAGGGAGTTAGGTGGGGTATCAGCTGCTAGTGGGTTAAGAAGAGGTTGAAAGTCCAGAAGGCAGGTTTTTACTTTTTCTTGGCTTACATAGTCACAATTCACTGACATACTTGGTGTGGCCTTCCTACCAAACCTTTTGGCTTCTCCCCTCCTGTTTTCTGAATTTCATTTTTGTTGGCATTAGGACCCTGTACAATTTACCACTACTAACCAGTGCTAAAGTGCATGTGCTCTCTCCCTAAAACATGGTAAAATTGGCCTACACTTGATTGGCACATTTAATTTACTTATAAGTCCCTAGTATATGTTACTACATGTACCCATAGTCTGTAAATTAAATACCACTAGTGGGCCTCTGGCACTCATTGTGCCACACACTTATAGTAGCCCTTTAAAACTCTCTCAAGCTTGCAGCCTGTAGTGCAGTTTTAAAACAGGCAATTCAACCTGGCAAAATAAACTTTTTGCAATGCCTAAATCTCACATTTTCATACATATAGGTCACCCCTAAGGTAGGCCCTTGACGGCCCATAGGGCAGGATGCATTGTATTTATATAATAGGACACGTGTTTTTAAAATTACAATTTGACATGTACTGGTAGTGAGAAACTCTTAAATTCATTTTTCACTACTGTGAGGACTATCTCTCTCATAGGACAACATTTGGTTTCCTTATTACATTTAATTAATACTAGCTTTTGATTAGAAACAGGTAGGAATTGATGCAGGGATTCAGTTTGGAAACAGAACTGTGCCTTAGGAGAACAGGAAGTAGGGACTGAGTCGCACTACCACAACAGTACCTGTAGGCGCAAATCCGACTAGCTCACAGTGCCTCACCTGAACACCTAACCTTCCAGAATAACAGGTGATTTCGGCAAACCTAGAACATGAACCTCTAGTCCCCAAGGGAACCATGAAAACAGATCATCACCTTTCGTTCTCACTCATGCATGTCCATAGCAATTAGTAGAAAGACATGAAGGAAGTTTACAATATACTTATTGATACTATTGTAGTCTATTTTGAAGCAGACTTGCTGCGAGTAATAAACAGATACAACTAAGAAAAGTAATTAACATTACTAACAAACTGTAAACTGTGAACAGCCAGACCATGGCAACTAATATATCTATCTAAGCCTATCCCCACTATGTGAGCACAGGGATATATATCAGTGATCTCTGGGATTAGCACCGAATCCCATACCTGGTGTGTGTAGTTAGGTGGTCCGAATCATAGATATAAACTCAGTATATGCAAGACTGCTGTCTCCTTTCCAAGACTGGTCCCTCTGCTGGAATTCTCCCATCTAACCTCCTAGGGGCCGAGACACAGTTTATATATTAGAAAACCTGCAGCTGTGCTACAGTGTTATGACTAAAAACATTATGAGATGTTACTGACCAGGCACAAGAAAAACAGTACACCATGTTGTTCAACCTTGTACAAAATGTTCAGACTAAATCCCAAGAAATGTCACTGAATAACAAATTATATACATAGCATGCTAAAATTATATCACAAAAACAAAATGTATTATGTGTGACTGTGCGAAGCAATGGCAGCCAAAAGCTGCTAATATGTGTAACCAAGGGAGAACCAAAGTGGGCCCAGAAGGGGAAATACCACAAAATGCCAGGTTTGGTCTCTAAAGAATTGTAATTTAAAAACCTCTTTAATGGTAAAGTTGGATTTTAAGTCCCAATTTTGAAAATGTACTTTTAGAAAGGTGGCATTTTGTTGTCCTAACCATTTGGTGCCTGCAGCCTGTGTCCTGGATCACACAACTGTGAGTAGCTTGGCAGTTGGTCTTTCTGAATTCCTTCCAGACAGCCAGACAAAGGGGAGCTACATATTGACAGGATGGGTCATCCTGCCAGGAGGGGAGGGGCTGAGCTGTTCCCTTCCCCACTTCCATTTTACAGGGGTGTCTCCAGCACACTCACAAAGGAACTTGACACCAGACTTTTATCACCCTAGACTACTTGGAGCCTGGGCAGAGGATGGCAGGAACTTTCCAAAACATGATGTGGCGGTAGTCTAAATGTTACCCCCACTTCAAAGGCATACATATAAATATTTGATCTCCTGAAGCACCTATTCTGTACACTCCTGGACCTGTGGAGGATCCCTAGAAAGACTGCAGTGCAGTCCAGAAGACTGCCCTGCGCCTTGAGGCCTCTCAGGAGTGGAAAACGAATTTGGGAGTTTTTCACTACCAGCACATGTAAAATGTTAAAGTACACACCACACCTTTTGATTGCACAGTACCCTGCCCTATGGGCTACCTAGGTCCTACCTTAGAGGTGACTTATTTGTCATAAAAGGGGGAGTTTAAGGCTTGACAAGGGGTTTTAAATGTCATGTCATAATGGCAATGTAAATTGCACAAAAAGGCTCTGCAGTGGCAGGCCTGAGACATGTTTAAACTGCTACTTATGGTTATGTGGGTGGCAAAATCAGTGCTGCAGGCCCACGTGGAGCATTTAATTACAGGCCCTGGGCAAATGTAGTGCACTGTACTAGAGACTTACAAGTAAATTGAGTGGGCCAATTGTGGATACATCAATCAAATCATGTTTTAGGAGAGAAGCACATGCACTTTAGCACTGGTTGGCAGTGGTAAAGTGCTCAAAGTCCTAAGGCCAACAAAAAGACTCAACAAAAATAGAAGGTAAGCAAGCAAATGTTTGGGGGAAGACCACCCTAAAGATGCCAGGTCTAACCATGGCATATGCCAGGAGCCAGTATGCAGGAGCAAAGGAATTCAAAGATGGCTCTGGCTCAGGACATTAGCACGTTCTCAGTCCTACGCGGTGAGATGCAAAATCCACAGAGACACTAGGTGCAACCGCGTCAGGACCCGCAGTTGCAGGATAGCTTAGCACCACTGCAGCAGGATCCACAGTGGTGAAAATTAAGGAGTAATTTTTACAGAAGCTGCTTCATAGCTCTTCAATCATTTTCTGGATTTGGAGATGTGGGCATTGGCTGCTCAAGTTCATCCACAGTGTTCAGCTGATATATTACTCTCTTTCTTATGATTAATGCTAGGCCTGTAGCCCTGCAGAAGGTCTACTTGGCTGTTCTTCTGCTCTGTACTTTATTCTTAGTTGTAGTCCCCTAACCATTCCAAGAAGTCCTGAGAGCCTGAAGAAAGCTTACACCATCAACTCCACATGAAGGAAGACTGCCTCCAATTCTTCATGTTTGACTACAGGTGACTTTTATCTAGCAAACTTTGTGGTTCATATTGAACGTCTTCGATTCCCACGCTGCTGTTCTTGTGTGCCTCATAACACCCTGAGATAGGCATACCTCCATCATACCCCTTTATATGTGCAAAAAGTCTGATACTCTGTCTCCTTGCCTTGCAGACACATATGGCTCTCTTCATATAGTTGTGTTTTCTTCATGTTGTATTAACTGTCCACAAATATTTAGATTTGTTAACATCTTTTTAATAACCAGAGAGATAAAAAGGCTAATGTCATTTATGGTTGGAGGTTTACAATCCTCCATTTTGAGCCAGTGTCCATATAGATAAGGTTTTGAAAGCATTAGCTGTTTATGAACCTTGTAGTAATTTCATATGTTAACTTCTTGATTTAGTTTTGTGTCTTTTCCCTCTAGATATTTTCTTAGTTTTCACAAAGAAAAGGTTGGTGGCTGGGTTCAATTTGCGCTAGGTCGTGTAAAGTCACACAGCAAACAATCTATATGCCCAAAACTGCTCAAAGGATAAAGGGTAACGGCCATCTGACGTTACTAAATTAGTAGACAGCAGTCTATAAATATATGAAACAATAAAGGTCAATATCCTGAGCAATTGTCCAAATAGAATATAAGTCCACAAAGTATTTCCATAGAGATCCTCTCCGGTTTTCAATCTCGTTTATTCTAAATTAAGCTTGGTTACAGCAATTTCAATCAGAAAACAACTTCAGCCATCAGAAAACAACTTTAGCCAACACATGTTTTGTCTTCTGGAAGTATCCACTGACTTCCTCAGGGCTACAAATAAACAGGTAAACCCATATTATCTCAAGTATAACCACAAACTAATATTAGTATGGTGTCATTCCAATTGTGGCAGATACAAGCGAAGCTAGAACAGGTAAGTGACCCAAAAGTGAAAATCGTTGATTATAAGAGTGAATGTATGGGGGGGATAGACTAATATATATCAACCAGGTGCTATTACCCAAAAAAGACAAATTTAAAAGAAACAAGCCAGAGTGTGAAAAAGGATGAAAAAGAAGAAACAATAACTAATGTGTCATAATGTTCAAAGAGAGAGGGGGTCTAATGTCGACTCACCAAAAGCATCATAGTTTATGGAAAAGCATAATTATATTCACATCCTCTCAGTCTCTAGAATCAAAATCAGTAGATTTAAGAAAATATGTTTCCTGAAAAATAAGTAAACGCTAAGGTCACCAAATAGTACATTCCGTGCTAAAACATAATTATATAAATTGTAATCAGATATAGTATAGTGAACGCAGTATATGACCTCCTTATCCAATAACCTTAAAGTAATGTAAAATGGGTAATAAGCTCTTCATTCCATCATAAAAAGTGAGATCGAGTAAACTGTTCCGTTAACCTAGTCAAAATATACAAAATTAGCAATACGAGTGCTCGGCTAGGTGTAAAAATAAGCAACCCAGTAAAAAGATGAAAATTCAATACTTTGGAAAATACTAATAAGATCTTGAAACATATTATCAGATTTAGAAAATAACAAGCATCTAAGCAAGAGAAAGGCAACAACATGTCGATCTCGTAAAGAGAAATACCTCAAAATGAAATCCTCCAGTAGAGTACTCCTTGTGATTCAATGGAGTCTCGCAACCCGCCATCTTTGAGTACCCTTTTATACCACAATCCTTAAAAAAGTCAGCATTGAGGGCGGACTATAGCAATATAAAGGTGCGTCCTCTAAACTTCAAAATTCATCAACGACGGAAAGTAAACTTGCACAAAATTAAGAAATTGCGAATAAATTATTGCCGACATCATATAAGTGCAGCATTCATTATTTTACATTATAATAACCTTTTCTCATTTGGAAGACATGCAACCAGCACTCGATAACGGTCTAGAGTTAATTCGTTCCGATATGCGCCATCTAGGAAGTTCTATCCATAGTAGGTACGTAAGTATGTAGCGACTATATTAATACAACAAGTCTTCTAATATCCTCCACAACAACATTTATGTATCTTACCAAATAAACGTAAGAATTGGTAGCCAATAGAAAAATGACATCTATTAAACAAACAAAGCTATAAAGTACCAGTGAACCCGTTAGGCGTCAGTAGCTGATCATATGACGTGAAAGGCAAATGTAAAAAGTAAATATGTCCTGGTATTTATTTGAACCCGTTATCTCTGTGTCATAAAATATTAATGTAGTTCTCCTATTTATAGAATATGTAACATAGCACACTAAGTAGATGTTAACACTCATACGACTAAGTATGAATAGTGGCTATGGACAAAAAAAAAATTACTCAAAGGCTCCTGTGGAAGTAGGTCCCCTCAGTAAGGACAGCAGGAGACACAAATGTTGAATTGAAGAAAGCTTTATTAGGACACAAAGTTGCAGAGACCCCATCCAGTCAAAGGACCAGTTTAACTGCCACACAAGCAGTTCCAACCCAGTGCCTGGCAACGTACCCCACATTCCAGAACAAGTAGATTGCGAGTCACAAGAAGATTCAGGACACCACACTTCCTCCCCCCTCAACATCCAAAATAAAGTTACAAACTTTGTAAAAACTTTCCCAAACAAAAACTACATGAAAGTGAAGATAAAGGAAGGAATAAACACAACTAAAAACAATACAAAGGAATAAACTAAACAGTACAGCTAATGCGCATAACAAAACAGTGTATATAGCAGAAGTCCTAAGAAACATAATCTTGCAAGTGGCGAGGAATGCACTTCAAACGACAAGGCCTACCACCTTTTTCATTCACAATGGCCTCCTGTGGAACTGAATTTAGAGCCGCAGCACGAGCAGTAGAGGCAGAAGCAGCGGTAGGCCTAACCGGACATTTCGCCACTCTACCCAAATTCCAGATTTTATGGTCACTGGTCTTTATTGCATTTTTGAAGACTTTAATCACCTCAAAGGGCCCACTGTATTTGAAAGTACCCCCACCTCTCCTAGGAGACTTAATCTTAACCCAGTCACCCACATTGACAATAGTATTCTTCACACCCTTCCTTTCATCATACCAAACCTTCCTTTTATTTATCACCTCTCTTTCTCTTTCCTTCCAGCCTTCTGTTCTTCTTACATCACTGTCCACCAGCAACCTCTTTGAGGTAACCCACAACGGGGCAACTTCTATGTTGGGAACCCTTCCTTTGAACAAACGAAAGGGAGCTACTCCAGTGAAGGAATGGGAAGTGAACTGATACTCTTGCACCTTTTTTTTAACAGCCAACTCCCAACTTTCACCACAGGCAACAGCTTGCTGCATGGTCTCCTTGAGAACTTTAATAAATCTCTCCACAACACCATTGCATTCAGGGTGATAAAGAGCAGCCCTCTTGTGCTTAATTCCCCTAGAGCTTAGAAACTCTTCCACGACCCTTGACGTGAATTGGATCCGTTGTCTGACAATAGCGTTAGTGGAAAACCTTCACGTTCAAAGAGATCTTCTAGGAACTCAATCACCACAGAAGACTCAACTGAATTAACAATTTTGATGTCAGGCCACCGAGAAAACATGTCAATGCAAACAATGACATAGCGGTCCTGAGTTTTAAGCCGCACAGGACCCAAAATGTCAATAGAAATGTCCGTCCATGGACCAGAGGCTTGTTCTCTAATGACCATGGGCTGTGTTCTGCATTTCAGAACCCTGTCAGAACAAGCACACTCTGTGCATTCACGCACTAATCTCTCCACATGCACATCCATAGCTGGCCACCAGTATGCCTCCCTGATCCTTTCCTTTGTTTTTGCGATCCCCATGTGTGACGCATGAGCGCTTTCAATCAACTTGTCTCTCAAGGTAAGTGGAGGAATGAGTTTGCTACCACACATGAGGAGACCGTCTACAACAGCAAGATCTTCCCTAACATTCCAAAACCCCTTGAGCTCCTCCTTACAGTCCTTCTTCTCACACCAACCACCAGTGACAAAGGAGATGACTCTCTGTAAGACAACATCACACCCCAAATTTTCTCTCCATACACTCTCAGAAATGAGACCTTCACTGATCAGGCATACATTGACTTATTCTTCAAGCTCCTCACCACCAAACCGCTCAATATCATCTATCAAATTACCATCTTCACAGCCGAGTCTTGAAAGACAGTCTGCCAAGACATTGTTGGAACCAGGCAAATATGAAATATCGAAATCAAATTCTTGTAAGGCCCACCACCCATTTCCTTATGCGATGGGAAACAAAGTCTATTCCCTTCTTTGATAAAACATCCTTAAGAGGTTTGTGGTCAGTAAAAATCTTAAATTTCTTCCCCCACAAAAACTTCCTTAGCTTGTGCACTGCCCAGAACACACCAAGAGCCTCCTTCTCTACTACTGAATAACTACATTCCGCACCCCTCAACGGCCTGGAAATAAACAAAATGGTTTTCTCCTCTCCATCAACCTTCTGCAACAGAACATCACTCAAACCAGTTGCGCTCGCATCAGTCATAAGGTAAGACACTTTAGTGGGGTCAAAACTACCTAGAGAAGGTGCATCATTGATGTGTTTTTTGATGCAAAGAAATTCCTCCTCACAGGTCTTAGACTAAACAAATTCACTCCCCTTCTTTAACAGTGATCTTAGACACAAAGTTTTCCCAGCAAAATTCGGAACAAATTTGTGATAGAACTCTGCCATACCAAGGAATTTCACTAGCGCCTCCTTATTTGAGGGAGTTCGTAGACCGTTGATGGAACTTACCAAGGATGCTTTAGGCTTGATACCTGCAGAAGACAGAGAATGACCAAGGTACTCTATCTCTTTGACATCAAATTTGCACTTGTCTGCTCTAAGGGTGAGACCTGCATAATGAAACTTTCTCAAAACAGACTTAAGCCTTGCGTCATGTTGTTCCAGATCCACCCCAAAGATGAGTACGTCATCCTGGTACACCTTGACACCATGGAGGCCTCTAAGAATGCCCTCCATTGCCTTCTGAAACACTGACGCAGCAGAAATGAGACCAAAGGGCATTCTCAGAAACCTAAAAATGCCAAAAGGTGTCACAAAGGCCGTCGGATCTCGGGAAGCGGGGTGAAGCTTGACCCGGCGATAAGCGGAGGTAAGGTCTAGTGAAGAGAAATGTTTTGCCCCTTCAAGTGAACACAACATCTCAGTTATATTGGGCAAAGGGTAGTGGTCAACAATGACAGGTCTATTAAGTTCTCTCAAGTCCACACAGAGCCGGGCCTCTCCATTGGCCTTGCGAGCCATCACAACTGGAGAGACCCACTCTGTTGCCTCAACTTCTTGAATTATCCCCTTGGTTAAGAGTTTATCCAACTCGGTTTTCGTGCTCTCCCTAACCAATAGGGGCACATTCCTGACTTTGGCTATCTTAGGAATAGCATCAGACTTGATCCTTATGCGATGCATATAGTTTTTTAAACAGCCAAGATCACTTTAAAAAACAGAAGGGAATTCCTTGATCCAATCACGATTGGAATCGTTCACCACCCTGACAGGAGGTCATTCTTTAAAAAAAAACAGAGGGACATTCATTGGGGTCAAGAAACACATGCAAGTCTCTCTGATGGAACCAAATCCAAATATCTCATTCCAATTAATCCCAATAGGGTATGTATAATAGTGCACTGAGTGGATGATATTACTCATACAATATGTATGAATAATGGCTATGAAAAAATGTAAAATAAAAAGTGTTCTAATTATATCTCATACAATCTAATGAAGGTCAGCATGGATATGATCACAAATTAGTAAAAACAAAGTGAGTCCCTATTCAACTTGCATAAATGTATGGATCATGTGTTGGACACGTAACTTTGCAGTATAATAACGGTTATGCAACATACAAACAATGCAGATAATCAGATAAAAAACACTTAAAAACAATGAACAAACTGATATAACAGTATCAAAAGAATTTATTACAATTAAAACAATATGGTCACATGTAGGTTAAAAACATCTCATATTCTTAATACATTATTAATGATATACATCACAAGAAAACTAAAAAAGTCGACGCAGCGTTTCGGTGAGATGTATCTCCTTCACCTTCTTCAGGACAGACTTTTCTAAGTGGTAAGAAACAATTTATTATTACTTTGAACCTAAAATGACTCATCAATTGACAATAGATTGTCCAAAAACTTTTTTGACTACTGCTATACTTTGTACTGCATTTAATAGAACAGATTAAACAGTATTCTACAGCACATGATCCACAGAAAACATAAAGCGACATCTAGTGTACTGCATTTAACTAAACCAATTCAACAATGTGCTACAACACATGATCCACAAAAATGTAGGGCAACGTCTAATGTCATGACCTACCTAAAAATCTTTTAGCATTTTAATTTGCTGGAAAACAGAAGGGGAAATATTCCTCCGTAGTGTTTTTATTGATAATGGAAACCTAAAATAAGGTAAAGGATAAAGTTTATCGAAGGGAAGTAAATGATGTTTAGCTATTCCAAACCAATAATCCTCATTGCATACCTTAGTATTGATAACCAATCAATGAGGGTTGTGTTCGTTGGCGCCACCGATAACAAATCACTCGGGATAATTATGAAAACATGAATACCTAGGAGAAACAATAAAAATCCCAAATTAATCACCTAATGTGGTGTGAGCTCCCATTTGATATACACCGTATATAGTGGGGCTTACCGTATCTAAACTGATACATCCATAGAGCAAACAGATGTGCCGTGACTTAAAGTACGATTTTTAGATGATATCTGAGTTTTTTCGCCGTTTAAATAATTGGCGATGAAGTACTGTATTAAAGAAAAACATAATAGTTTACTTATAACACTAGTAGGGATCAGAACTATTTGATTTATAGTGGTTAATACCTGGGAAACTCCTTGTAGTTACCTAGTATGGTTGCTCTGAGAATAGTGCAACAGAAAGAATTAAAATCTGTAATAACAAAGGAAAGACATCGTTTTACTAATACGTGTCATCAGATGATCATGATTTAACTAATATCTTTTTAGCGTTAGATGTTTAAAAAATCTACATAATGTAACCATTGAGGTCACCTACATTTAAAAAAAAATTATAATAATAGCATAAGTAGAATGGCTAAGTGGATATCTTATTCTACCTATCGGATACTAATTACCGTGAGTAACTGTTGTTTGTTTAGAGTACTGTTTCCTTTTATCGTGAGTAACTGTTTATATAAAATACAACAGGAGGTACTGGAGTTTAAAGCAATAGTAAATCCAAGCTCTCAGGACACACCATATTTCTGTGTCTGCATATATTTTAAACTAAAAAAGAAAAAAGGAACCGGAAAACAAAAGACCGTCCTTTCGCATTTGCCCATAAAATGGCCATAAAGAAACATCAACGCCTACTGCGAATGAGCGGGGCGGTCGAGTTTAGATTACTTCACACAACCGAGGGAGTCCGTCCTTTAAATAAACAAAGCCTACATGATGCGTTTACGGCGGACACCCAGGGGGTTGTTTCTGTCCCAGTGCTTACCTTGTAAAAACACTTCGGCCTCCCTTCATGTTTTAATAATTATCCCGAGTGATTAGTTATCGGTGGCGCCAACGAACACAACCCTCATTGATTGGTTATCAATACTAAGGTATGCAATGAGGATTATTGGTTTGGAATAGCTAAACATCATTTACTTCCCTTCGATAAACTTTATCCTTTACCTTATTTTAGGTTTCCATTATCAATAAAAACACTACGGAGGAATATTTCCCCTTCTGTTTTCCAGCAAATTAAAATGCTAAAACATTTTTAAGTAGGTCATGACATTAGACGTTGCCCTACATTTTTGTGGATCATGTGTTGTAGCACATTGTTGAATTGGTTTAATTAAATGCAGTACACTAGATGTCGCTTTATGTTTTCTGTGGATCATGTGTTGTAGAATACTGATGAATCGGTTCAATTAAATGCAGTACAATGTATAGCAGTAGTCCAAAAAAATTTGGGACAATCTATTGTCAATTGATGAGTCATTTTAGGTTCAAAGTAATAATAAATTGTTTCTTACCACTTAGAAAACTCTGTCCTGAAGAAGGTGAAGGAGATACATCTCACCGAAACGCTGCGTTGACTTTTTTTTGTTTTTAGTTTTCTTGTGATGTATATCATTAATAATGTATTAAGAATATGAGATGTTTTTAACCTACATGTGACCATATTGTTTTAATTGTAATAAATTCTTTTGATACTGTTATATCAGTTTGTTCATCGTTTTTAAGTGTTTTTTATCTGATTATCTGCATTGTTTGTATGTTGCATAACCGTGTCCAACACATGATCCATACATTTATGCAAGTTGAATAGGGACTCACTTTGTTTTTACTGTTGAATTACCCCGTCCCTTTTCCTAGTATTAAGGTTCCTCCCTCTTTTTCTTGATATTTACGTACAGCTTGTTAGCTGGGGAGTATTTGCACCAGCGTGCTCATAATAGATTTGGCACAGTTAAGCACATGGATGTTTTAAAAACCAACGGGTTCTCGGAGGACCAGTTCAATAAAATTATTAATGGTACCTCTAAAAACATATCCTCCATCACAATTAATAATAGCGATGAGGAACAATGGAGGACTCTATGGAATTTCAAAAAGAAAACCATAAGGACCGAGTTACATGCTGATTTCCTTATTGAATACTGCAAAAAGGTATCATACCTAAAGGCCTACAGTTGACGAATGAACCTGGGATTTTTATTAAAAACCAGAAATGTATTGAAAACTGGACATTCATAGCTAACAGGTGTAGCCGGGACCGGATGTTGCTAATAATAGAAACAGCTCACGAATTCTTAGTCATTGAAAGGAAGGAAATTGATGAAATGGAGTTAAAACTCAGAGAAAGTACTTCTTTAGAAGAAGCCAAAAAAAGCTTGAAGAAATCCAGACAGACATCTCTGGATATAGAGAGTACCTCCTTAACAAAAAATCCAATAAACTAAGAAAAGACATTTCCAAATATAATCTGAAACACGTCTATCCTTACTTACAAAAAGACTTTTATGACAGACCTAGGGAAGAAAACTACAGTAGAAAGAATTGGCAACAACCCAGAAGAAATTTCCCAAAATAAAGTGTGAGGTTCTTCGACACCTCGTACACTAGCTCTGATTCAGAGAATGAAACCCTACAAGATAACCGTAACAACAAAGAGAGAGAATCTGCTCCTGGTTCCAGCAGAGAAACGCTTTCTTTTTTAGAACAGCGCCAAACGAACTATGGTCAGACCCGAGGGAGAGGCAGGGGGAGAGGGGGTTTTTTACCCCCAGAACCCCATTCAACATCGCCCTTATATGAAAACGAGGAGCCAGAAAAACTGGGATTAGAGGTCAAAGCCCCCATAATCAATCTCTCAAATAGGGTACTAACACAGGATGAGGTGAGTGTTTTAGAAAAAGGGTTGGGATACGCAATCACCTCTCCTGTGGATAGATACAACTTAGGGAGAGACTTACAAAGTTTTTTCAGAAAAGTGAGACTCAATGCCTTTTTTGAAGGTAAGGACAGAATACTAACTGAAAATAAATCCGGCTTAAAACCTAAGTCTACATGGACTCCTCAACTGCATCTTGTTAATAAAGATATAGAAGTGTTCGAACGTGTAGTGGAGAAAAGTATAGATGATCTTCTCAACAAAAAAATTTGGATAAGTAATAATCTTACCCCTCTAGAACGTGCAGCTCTCACCACATTAGAACAATGTCACAATATTACCATTAAACCAGCAGATAAAGGAGGGAGCATTGTCGTGATGGGCACCAGCGACTATAACAACAGAATACTATTACTCCTTAATAATAACTCTCATTATCAGAAATCCAGTAAAGTGGAGTGGAATGCCCTGATTCATAAGGTGACCAACCTATTGTTACTAGCTAGGGAGGATGGCATCATTTGTACGGATGAACACAATTTTCTTAATAATACCAATCCTATGATTCCGGCCCTGTATGGGCTACCCAAGGTCCATAAGGACATGGAAAATCCCCCAATGAGACCAATTGTGTCAAGCATCAACTCACTTACTGAACCTTTAAGCAAATACGTTGATGTGTTCCTCCAACCTTTGGTCACCCAACAAAAAGTTTATATTAAAGATACCACTTCCATGATTAATAAGATTGAAAATCTTGAATATAACTCAGAGACACAGTGGCTTGTAACCTTAGACATCGAAGCGCTCTACACAAACATACCGCAGGATGATACTATACAAATGATTAAGGACCTCCTGGGAAATGAAGACGGTGATTTATCTGCGCATGCGACCTTTATCACAGAATGCGTAGAGATTATACTTAAAAATAACATCTTCCTATTTAGAACAGATTTCTTTAAACAAGTCAAGGGGACCAGCATGGGAGCAACCTGTGCTCCTAGCCTGGCTTGTCTTTATGTTGCTCAATTTGAGAACAGACACATCTTCAATGTATCTGCTCCATTTTATGAGAATATTTCTTATTGGTCCCGATACATCGACGATGTCTTTTTCCTATGGACAGGAACCAGAGAAACCTTGTGTGAGTTCATAGAATGCCTTAACTTAGGTGACATCAATTTGAAATACACATCTACTGTGAACAGACATACCTGCGAGTTCTTGGATATTAAGATAAAAAATGAGAATGGTCAGCTACAGGTCGAACTATTTACAAAGCCCACCGACCGTAACACTATGTTACACTATAACAGCAATCACCCAGCTTGCCAAAAGGATAATATTCCTTTTGGCCAATTTCTAAGAGTGAGACGTAATTGTACCAATATTAAGGACTATGATCAA
Organism: Calotriton arnoldi; assembly: GCA_963921515.1. NCBI lineage: Eukaryota > Metazoa > Chordata > Amphibia > Caudata > Salamandridae > Calotriton > Calotriton arnoldi. Next base: position 959,452 of record CAWUFW010000839.1, read on the forward strand.
TACGCTGATAAACTTACTAAAAAGTTCCTGGATAGAGGTTACTCTAGGAAATTGATCAAACGAGCCTATAAGAGAGCCAAATATTTCAACAGAGATTCCTTCTTTGATAATAAACCAAGTTATTCAGATCCGAAGAATTTACCCCTAACTTTTTGTAACAAATTTTAGCAATATCAGTAATAAAATTAAGAATATTATCAATAGGAATTGGCATTTAGTCAACACACAAAGTAAAGAAACACTGCTAATACCGATGTTTTCTTACAGGCGTAACCGCACCATTAGAAATTGCCTTGTACACACTAATAGAGGTATTAATGAAAATAAACAACTCTGCATAACAAATGCCCCTTTGCCCACTGGTACTTTTGCGTGCAGTGCTTGTAACAGTTGTAACAGTATAATCAAAGGACCCATGATTTCCCACAACGGTGTGACTCATAAATTCAGGAATTTTATAAATTGCCGTACAAAAAACCTGATTTAAGGGGTACATTGGTGAGACATCTAGAGAGATAAGGATTAGAATCAATGAGCACAAGTCTGCCATACGTACCAACAAAAGAACTGCCCCTTTAGTGGAACACTGGTTGGAAATGCACCATAAAATTGAAGATCTCAGATGGTGTGGTGTTGAAACAATTCAGATGAGTGCCCGCGGAGGGGACCAAACTATAAAACGAAAGAAACGTGAACAGTTTTACATGTCCCGTTTCAATACCTTTAGAAAGGGGTTGAACAGCAAAGAGGATTGGGAAAAATATATTTAAAATATCACTGTTTATGAAACCCCAACATCTGTATGGTGAATCTGTCCTGGTTTTTCTATCTACCAAACAGAGATGGCGGACAATGTATGATAACCAAGTAGCCTTTGGTTAACAGAATGAGTGTTCAGGGCTTTCCATGCCCAACTAAGTATGTCACAAGGTGAGCATATTTAAACGGCATGTGAATATCACTAAATTTGACTAAGCGGGAAACTTATTCCATGCCAGAATGGGGATTAATGTTCTTTCATTTTCTTTCCCTAATATGACTGTCAAGTTCACAACAATACATGGCATTTAATTTTTGTTTTAAAACTTGTGATATTTCTAGAACTTATTGATAAACAAATACCTCTGATGATAATTAATTTCTTTAGGCGAGGCAGAGGTTTTAAGATATACTTCAAATATTTGCTTTCAGCACGCATCACGTGGCGCGCTTAAAAAGAAACCCCAATACTTGTATTTGGAATCTACCTTGAGTTTTTCTATCTGCCAAATAAAGATGGCAACCATTGTATGATTACCAAGCAGGCTTTGGTCAACGATTGTTCATGGCGATCCATGCCCAAGGTGGTATGTCACAAGATGAAGCGTATTTAAATACTATGTGAATATCACTAAAATTGACAAAGCGGAAAACCTAGTCCTGGCCAGAATGGGGATTAATGTTCTTCAATTTCCCTTCTCCAATATGGCCGCCATGTTTACGACAATACATGGTATTTAATCATTTTTGTTTTCGCAGTTAAAAATCGAGATTGTTCTAGAGCTTATAGATAAACAAACACCTCTGATTACTAATCTATTTAGGCGAGGTAGAGTTCCTGAGATACATTTTAAAATAGTTGTTTCCAGCACGTATCACGTTGTGCGCTAAAAACGTACTTAAACAACCTTCCGGGTCATCACCACTGTGTATCCTGACCCAGAAGTTGTTCGTTGGTAGCAGGGAGGCCGAAGTGTTTTTACAAGGTAAGCACTGGGACAGAAACAACCCCCTGGGTGTCCGCCGTAAACGCATCATGTAGGCTTTGTTTATTTAAAGGACGGACTCCCTCGGTTGTGTTAAGTAATCTAAACTCGACTGCCCGCTCATTCGCGGTAGGCGTTGATGTTTCTTTATGGCCATTTTATGGGCAAATGCGAGAGGACGGTCTTTTGTTTTCCGGTTCCTTTTTTCTTTTTTAGTTTAAAATATATGCAGACACAGAAATATGGTGTGTCCTGAGAGCTTGGATTTACTATTGCTTTAAACTCCAGTACCTCCTGTTGTATTCTATATAAACAGTTACTCACGATAAAAGGAAACGGTACTCTAAACAAACAACAGTTACTCACGGTAATTAGTATCCGATAGGTAGAATAAGCTATCCACTTAGCCATTCTACTTATGCTATTATTATAATTTTTTTTTTAAATGTAGGTGACCTTAATGGTTACATTATGTAGATTTTTTAAACATCTAACGCTAAAAAGACGATATTAGTTAAATCATGATCATCTGATGACACGTATTAGTAAAACAATGTCTTTCCTTTGTTATTACAGATTTTAATTCTTTCTGTTGCATTATTCTCAGAGCAACCATACCAGGTAACTACAAGGAGTTTCCCAGGTATTAACCACTATAAATCAAATAGTTCTGATCCCTACTAGTGTTATAAGTAAACTATTATGTTTTTCTTTAATACAGCACTTCATCGCCAATTATTGAAAACGGCAAAAAAATGCAGATATCATCTACAAATCGTACTTTAAGTCACGGCACATCTGTTTGCTCTATGGATGTATCAGTTTAGAATCGGTAAGCCCCACTATATACAGTGTATATCTAATGGGAGCTCAAACCACATTAGGTGATTAATTTGGGATTTTTATTGTTTCACCTAGGTATTCATGTTTTAATAATTATCCCGAGTGATTTGTTATCGGTGGCGCCAACGAACACAACCCTCATTGATTGGTTATCAATACTAAGGTATGCAATGAGGATTATTGGTTTGGAATAGCTAAACATCATTTACTTCCCTTCGATAAACTTTATCCTTTACCTTATTTTAGGTTTCCATTATCAATAAAAACACTACGGAGGAATATTTCCCCTTCTGTTTTCCAGCAAATTAAAATGCTAAAACATTTTTAGGTAGGTCATGACATTAGACGTTGCCCTACATTTTTGTGGATCATGTGTTGTAGCACATTGTTGAATTGGTTTAATTAAATGCAGTACACTAGATGTCGCTTTATGTTTTCTGTGGATCATGTGTTGTAGAATACTGTTGAATCGGTTCTATTAAATGCAGTACAATGTATAGCAGTAGTCAAAGAAAAATCTGGACAATCTATTGTCAATTGATGAGTCATTTTAGGTTCAAAGTAATAATACATTGTTTCTTACCACTTAGAAATCTCTGTCCTGAAGAAGTTGAAGGAGATACATCTCACCGAAACGCTGCGTCGACTTTTTTAGTTTTTTTTAGTTTTCTTGTGATGTATATCATTAATAATGTATTAAGAATATGAGATGTTTTTAACCTACATGTGACCATATTGTTTTAATTGTAATAAATTCTTTTGATACTGTTATATCAGTTTGTTCATCGTTTTTAAGTGTTTTTTATCTGATTATCTGCATTGTTTGTATGTTGCATAACCGTTATTATACTGCAAAGTTACGTGTCCAACACATGATCCATACATTTATGCAAGTTGAATAGGGACTCACTTTGTTTTTACTGTTGAATTACCCCGTCCCTTTTCCTAGTATTAGGGTTCCTCCCTCTTTTTCTTGATATGATCACAAATTATACATACCAATATGTACCACCCCATAAAGTCAAATGCTTTTCTTAAACTAACAGATGGAAGAGGTGGAATGTAATAGCAAGGTTTGAGTAGAGTAAAGAACAGTAAGGGAATGATTACATGCACATCATGTTCCCAAGAAATATGTAACTCATTATCAATGTTGAGGCCCTTGTCCACAGCACATAACTTCATAATCCACCGTGCCTCACTCTGTCTGAGTCTAAGTTCTCGGTTGCCACCCCTTACATCAGACAATACAGATTCAATACCATGAAATTTAAAACTAAATTGTTTACATTACCCTTCACAATCTCTGGCATGAATAACAATACGGTATCTGTCGTCCAAATTCTCTAAAGCTCTGAAGTGCTCTGGAATCCAGTCTTTCAGAGATCTAATAGTATTGCCACGTAGATTTTATCACATTTACAAATAATCACATAAACAACAAATTTTGTCACGCAATCAATATGTGTACATATAGAGTACTTTCTTGAGCCATTATAATTGAATTCCTTAAATCCATGTACAGATAATTTATACATACTGCAATTTCCACATCTAAATGAACCCTCATTTAATTTATGTAACCACGTATTACTCAGATCATGTACCCTAGGGTAACTGGGACTCACTATGTTACGTATGGTTCTGCCCTTGCAATAGGTAATGCTGGGATGTTTCAAAATGTAGGGTTGTAATGTTCGATCAGATGTAAGCAAGTACCAGTAGCGTTTGAGTATATGGTATATCTTGTGTGACCGAGGGTGGTAACCTATCACAAGCCTAACAGCAGAAATGCTCCCACTGTCTTTTCTTATTTTGGCCTTAAGGGTATCACTCCTTTCAAGCTTCAGTGCTCTAATCTTAGCTCTAAAGATAATGTCCTTCTTATAGCCCCTGGCCAAAAATCTTTGTTCAATATCCGCAGCACAATGTTCAAATTCAGTATTATCACTGCAATTTCTACGTGCTCTAAACAATTCTCCATAGGGGATTGAATCAATCTGAGTTTTTGAGTGCGCACTAGTAGCATGTAATACAGAATTGCAGGACTTACTTTTTCGGTACATCTCACTGCTTATTTTCCCTTGATCAATATATAGTTCAATGTCCAAAAATACAATTTTGTCCCGACTATGTGTCATAGTAAAAGCCATATTGAATATGTTGTCATTCATATGTGTAAAGAGTTCTTGTAAATCTACCTCACTGACAGTCCAAATCATTATACAATCATCAATATACCTTCCAAAGTAGGAAATAAAGTCTTGCCACTTAGCTCCTGAGAGGCCCCAGATATGCGCCGTCTCAAACCAACCCATAAAAAAGCAGGCAAAAGAAGGCGCAAACCTGGAACCCATCGCCGTTCCGCATATCTGCTGATACCATTCACCATTGAACAGAAAGACATTATGCTCTAAAATCATTTGTGAAAATCAACAGTAAGATGTACAGAAAAGGTACGTACTGCAATTCTGTATTACATGCTAGTAGCGCACACCCAAGAACTTAAGACCAAATTAAGAAAAGACAGTGAGAGCATTTCTGCTGTTAGGCTTGTGACAGGTTACCATCCATGGTCACACAAGATATACAATATACTCAAATGCTACTGGTATTTGATTGAACATTACAACCCTATGTTTTGAAACATCCAAGCGTTACCTATCACAAGGGCAGAACCATACGTAACATAGTGAGTCCCAGTTACCCTAGGGTACGTGATCTGGGTAATACGTGGTTACATAAATTAAATGAGGGTTCATTTAGATGTGGAAATTGCAGTTTGTGTAAATTATCTGTACAAGGAATTCGATTATAATGGCTCTAGAAAGTACTCTATATGTACACATATTGATTGCATGACAAAATTAGTTGTGTATGTGATTATTTGTAAATGTGATAAAATCTACGTGGCAATACTATTAGATCTCTGAAAGACTGGATTCCAGAGCACTTCAGAGCTTTAGAGAATTTGGACGACAGATACCGTATTGATATTCATGCCAGAGATTGTGAAGCGCAATGTAAACAATTTAGCTTTAAATTTCATGGTATTGAATCTGTATTGTCTGATATAAGTGGAGGCAACCGAGAACTTAGCCTCAGACAGAGTGAGGCACGGTGGATTATGAAGTTACGTGCTGTGGACAAGGGCCTCAACAATGATAATGAGTTACAATATTTCTTGGGAACATGGTGTGCATGTGATCATTCCCTTACTGTCCTTTACTCTACTCCAACCTTGCTATTACATTCCACCTCTGCCGTCTGTTAGTTTAAGAACAGCATTTGACTTTATCGGGTGGTACATATTGGTATATATAATTTGTGATCATATCCATGCTGGCCTTCATTAGATTGTGTGAGGTATAATTGGAACACTTTTTATTTTAAATTTTTATGTAGCCATTATTCATACTTATTGTATGAGTAATATCATCCACGTAGTGCACTACAATACATACCCTATTTGGATTAATTGGAATGAGTTATTTGGATCACTGTTCGTATTGAGCCTTTGAGTAATTTTGTTTTATTTTTCGTAGCCACTATTCATACTTTGTTGTATGATATCATCTACCTAGTGTGCTATGTTACATATTCTATGAACAGGAGAACCACGTTAGTATTTTATGACACAGAGATAATGGGTTCTAATGTATACCAGGACATATTTACTTTTTTCATTTGCCTTTCGCTTTATATGATCAGCTACTGACGCCTAAAGGGTTCACTGGTACTTTATATTGGCTACCAATTCTTACGTTTATTTGGTAAGATACATACATGTTTTTGTGGAGGATATTAGAAGACTTGTTGTATTAAAATAGTCACGACATACTTACGATGGATAGAACTTCCAAGTTGGCGCATATTGGAACGTATTAACTCTAGTCTTTTATCGAGTGCTGGTTGCGTGTCTTCCAAATGAGAAAAGGTTATAATAATGTAAAATAATGAATGCTACACTTATATGACAATAGGCAATAATGATGAATTTGATGTTTAGAGGACTCACCTTTATATCGCTGTAGTCCAACCTCGATGCTGACTTTTTTGAGTATAGTGGTATTTAATAGACACTCAAAGATGGCACGATTGCGAGACTCCATTGAATCACGAAGAGTACTCTCCTGGAGGATTTCAATCTGAGGTATTGTGCTTTACGAGATCGACATGTTGTTGCCTTTCTCTTGCTTAGATGCTTGCTATTTTCTAAGTCTGTTAATATGTTATAAGATCTTATTGGTATTTTCCAAAGTATTGAAGTTTTATCTTTGTTACTGGGTTGCTTATTTTTACACTTCGCCGAGCACTCGTATTGCTAATTTTGTATATTTTGACTAGGTTAACGGAACAGTTTACTCAATCTCGCATTTTATGATGGAATGAAGAGCTTATTTGCCATTTTACATTACTTTAAGGTAATTGGATAAGGAGGTCAAATACTGCGTTGAATATACTATGTCTGATTAAAATTTATATAATTATTTTTTAGCACGGAATGTACTATTTGGTGACCTTAGCATTTACTTATTTTTCAGGAAACATATTTTCGTACATCTACTGATTTTGAGTCTAGAGACTGCGAGGATATGAATATAATTATGCTTTTCCATAAACTATGATGCTTTTGGTGGGTCGAAATTAGACCCCCTCTGTCTTGGGATCATTATGGCACATTAGTTATGTTTTTTTCTTTTTCATCCTTTTTCACACTCTGGCTCGTTTCTTTTAAATTTGTCTTTTTTGGGTAATAGCACCTGGTTGATATATGTAAGTCAATCTCCCCCCCCGTCCCCATTCACTCTTATAATCAACGATTTTCACTTTTGGGTCACTTACCTGTTCTAGCTTCGCTTGTTTCTGCCACAATTGGAGTGACACCATACTAATATTAGTTTGTGGTTATACTTGAGATAATTTGGGTTTACCTGTTTATTTGTAGCCCTGAGGAAGTCAGTAGATACTTCCACAAGACAAAACATGTGTTGGCTAAAGTTGTTTTTTGATGGCTGAAGTTGCTTTCTGATGGAAATTGCTGTAACCTAGCTGAATTTGGAAGAAATGAGATTGGAAACCGGAGAAGATCTCTACAGAAATACTTTGTGGACTTATATTCTATTCGGACAATTGCTCAGAATATTGACCTTTATATGTTCTTACTTTTACAGAAAAAGAGCTTCCCAATAGAAGCGATTTCAAACATTGTATACTGTTTTAGCCATTGTCCCTGATTTTATGATTTGTTTTTGTTTATATCTGCTCTACTGTGAAAAAGAGGTTGTTGGTTGAAAGGCGGGTGACCCCTGTTCAAGCACCAGCCACAATCCCTGGCAAGGTGAACCACAAAACTCACTAAATTAAACTTTGCTTAACCTAGGTAGCTTGGCACAAAAAGAAGTCAGGCTTAATTTAGAGGCAATGTGTAAAGTATTTATGCAGCACACAAACAGTAATAAAGTGATAACACATCACAAGAAAAATCCCACACCAATTTAGAAAAAAGAAAGTAAATTATAATAAATTATTTGACACTAAAATAACAAAAATCCAATAAGTAGCACCAGGGTTATGAATTTTTTAAGTTTTTAGTATTAACCAGTGCCTAAAAGATCAAAGCACCAACTGCGGACCTCTAGTTGTGTAAGACCGGGTACAAGTTTTAAAACATGGCCAACCGGATAGAGCACGGGACTGATACAAAAAAGTGAATTGGGCCGGGTCAGCACTTATTTTCGGACCTAGAAGAAATTTTGAATAAAAGTTTCTGAGAAGGTAAAGTTCAGTGGGGCAAGGCTGAGGCGGTGTCTGGAGATAGAGCGTTGTTGTCATAGAGCCACTGGTGGACGTCGCGGTGAGGATTTCTACATTCAGATTTAGTCACCTTTTTGGATGTCAAAAATCTCCAGTGGGTCAAGGCAGGAGGCTGTAGCTGATGAGAGTTCCAGGAGACCCAATGCCCCTTTGGAGAATAAGTGCTGAACAGGATTTGCTGCTATGGAGAAGAACGTTGCAGGAGCTGCGTGAAGTCAGGCCGACAGGTGATGCACCTGGGTGTATAGTCAAGCTGGTTGGTCCCGTTCTTCTCTTGATTCTCAGAACAAGTTTTAGCCAAAAAATGTTTTAAGTCCCTAATTTTAGATTTTGGCTATCTGGGCACCTTTAGCACCACCACCAAGGGCCCAGGACTGGAGTGGCACCACTTGGGGGATTGGGGATCACTCAGGCTGGGTCTAGGGGCGGGTTCAAGGTGGTGGGAGCCTGTATGTTCATTTAGCTCTGAACAGGAGGCCAGCAAACTAGCCCTTGGAGTCACTCCGGTAGTTCTGGGTTCAGGTGATGAAACAGGGCTCAAGCAGCAGGGCAGGCCTCTTAGGGTGCAAGACAGGCTCCAGGCAGCAAAGCAATCCTTCCAGGTATAGCAAAGCAGTCTTGTGGCATACACAGCCAGTCACAGCAGCAGGCAGTCCTCTGAGAGTCCTTCGGCAGGTCTAGAAGTTGAACTGAAGAGGGGTTCTGAGGGCACTATTTTTATATCTGGTGCCTTCTTTCCAGTAGAAGTTTCTGGAGGTTTCTCTTTTAAGTGCTTGTAATTTCCTGACCCCCCCTGCCTTGGCTCCAGGCTGTCAGCATGGACAATGCAGTGATGACAAGCCCTTTGTTTGAAGGCAGATCACAGCCTATTCCAATACAAGTGGGGCTGTGCCCAGCTCCACTCCCCATCCTGCCAGCAGATGGCCCATTCAGACAAACCTAACCCAATTATTGTGTGACTGTCTGGGAGGAATTCACAATGTCGAACTGCCAACTACACCCAGTCACGTGACTTAGGACAGGCTGTAGGCATCAAATGGCAAAGGCCAAAAAAAAGCCAATTTTCTAAAAGTGGTACTTTCAAAATTGTAATTTACAATCCAACTTTATCATTAAGAGGATTTTAATTACAATTTCATTGATACCAAACATGAAATGTGTATCTATTTCCAATCAAAAGTTAGCACTTATTAAATGTATTAAGGTAACCCAATGTTGTTCTATGAGAGATGTAGGTCTTACAGCAGTAAAACACGAATTTAGAAGTGGTCCACTACCAGGACATGTAAAACTTAAAAGTACATGTCCAACCTTTTAATTGCAATGCACCTTGCCCTATGGGCTACCTAGGGCCTACCTAAGGGGTAACTTATATGTAATAAAAGGGGAATTTCAGGCTTGCCAAGGGGGTTAGTTTGGCAAGTCAATTCGGCAGCTTAAAACTGCATTCCGGCTGCAATTGCAGGCCTGGGACATGTTTTAAGAGGCTGCTTAAATGGGTGGCACAATAAATGCTGTAGGCCTACTAGTAGCATTTGATGTATAGCCCCTGGGTATATGGTATACCACTCTACAAGGGATTAAGTATGACAATCAGGTCTACACCACTTCGACCATTGTTTAAGGGAGTGAGCACACTCACTTTAGCACTAGTTAGCAGTGGTAAAGTGCACAGTGTCCTATGGTGAACAAAACCGAATTCCAGCACAAAATCAAGGGAAACAGGCAAAACGTTTGGGGAAAGATCACCCTAAGGCTGACAGATCTAACAGCTGCCTTCTGTTTTATTATCCTAAATGATATTACCCTTCTCCTCGTGAAATGGCAAGCTCACTGAAGCAGTATTATGTTGTGTTTAGTAGTATATTTGGTATTGTGTGTAGCACTGTGGTTCACATTGTGTTTTGTGATTTACATTCACTTGACTTGTTTATACGCCACATAAACTTAAGATAAATGAGATAATATAAAAAGTGTCATGGGTATTTATATTATATTTATATTTATATTCTATTGTTACTTTGTTAACCATGTTCCACTCTATTTAGTCTGACCACACACACTGTAACTTAAGTTAAGCTTTGCAATGGCCACCTGTTTACCTTGCAAATCAAGGATGGTTAAATGACCCTACTTTCTTTTGCAGACTGAGTACCTTGTGCTATGACGGTTAAAGACCTCATGCTCTCTCTCAGTTAAAGATACCTGTTAAGGTTATGGTCGTGGTTATGGTTTCAGAATGTATAGAGTGCACGGTCACCCGAAGGTATCATGGTGCTGATACTCAAGGAGGAGAAGGACAAAAACCCGGAAAACTATGCATCAGCACCAAAAGTTGTCCAAAAAAGCCAGGTTTTCAAAGAGCACCTAAAAGTATCCAAAGATGCCAGTGAATGAATATGTAAAGGAAGAGATTTTGATACTCTGGAAGACAGGACCGAGAAACTGCATCCACCTCTCCTAGATTTAGAAAACCAAGGGACAGCCAATAGATAGGCTTTGGAAGAACGCAAAGTCCTCTGATTAAAAGTTTAGCAAGAAAATCCAGTGCTATGCCATGGATAGACCTGAATACTAGGCAGCACACTTTAAACTGGATACGTTGGGCAACTGGTTGCTTTAATAACAGATTGGTGCATGTCCTTAAAGGTACCTTCCACATCATTCTTCCTGCAGCATTCTGGAGAAGCTGAAGACGTCTCAAGTCTCCTTCTGGTCAACCTAAATAAACTAAATAAATACTGTTAGCGTAATCTAAATGGCCCCCAAAAACCGCCGTCATAATTGTTTTCATTACATCAATAAAAAGATATATATATTGAGTTTCCTTAAAGTGTAAAGCAGGAAAACTCCTTTAAAGACCATGCTGTTGATCTGTGGTTTCAGCGACAGATGTTGGTCTACAAAAAATGCCCAGTTTAAAGATGGTCACATATCTACTGTGAAATATGTTTCTAGTAACTTGACACAAAATGGGAGTAATGAAATCGGCCTATATTTCTTCAGCATAGTTGGATTGTCGTTCGCTTTTTTCAATAGAGGAACTACAACTGCCTTTTTCAAAGTACTCAGAACTACACCTGTTTGAAGAGAGATGTTAAGCAATTTACAGAGACACTCTAGCATAGTAGGAGCTGAGGAGTTCATTACTCTTGGAGTGATGGGGTCATTTGGGGAACCAAATTTAGTTTTGTCCAGAAGCCTTAGAAGTGCGTTGTCTCTCAGCGTGGTAAAATCAGCAAGAGTAGCCTCTGCCTCTGCCATGTCCTCTGGTTCTACTCACTCCACAGTAGGGCTGGATTTGAGAGATTCATTGATTTAACGGACCTTATCCACAAAGAAATCATGAAATTCATTACAGCAAGTTTGAGGTGCCAGTAGGAATGTTACACTAGCAGATGAATGGTAAAACAGAAAACATATCACATGATATCAGTAACACCTGCTCCACATCTAATGAATACGCTGTACTATGCCTCATAAAGAAAACAGACTGAAATATACAAAAAAGTGATTGATGGAATGCTTGAATTATCCTTGACCATTGGTAATTACTTGGACTGCACCCCAACCCATCATTATTTTAAACACCATGCCACCTCAGTTTAGTACCCAGCTATATGGAAATCAATGTTAAGCCTGCTGAAATTAGAACAGTCCAGCCTGAGCTGCCAGGTCAAGTCCTCCCTGAAAATGTTACTACTCTTGGAAGGCTAGTATTCAATCTTTCAACTCACATACCCAGAAGCACTCAAGGTTACTACTCCACCAGTCTTGAAAGGGAAAACCAAAACCAATTATTGTAATCCAAATGTAATCACGTATTATAAAAAAGAATTTGCTCATACATATGTATACAAAATCCCAAAAAGTTAAAAACAGAATAAATAATTATTTCACACAATATTAAAGAGAGACACACGATATGAGACATAAATTTGTCATTACATCACGGTTAGTTTGAAGGAATCAATCACAGTATTGACACAATATCATCGTTTTACACGCAACACCTCGTTCCTCAAATTTAACCCTAAAAACGACAAGCGTTGACGTATTTCAGTGGTAAAACCGGATGAAGCTACCTTCCTCAGGACAATAATATATCTATCCCTCTTAATGAATGGCCTAGGAGATTCATCTGTGCATGGGACTGATGTCTGGGCATACCCATCCCACTTAGGGTGTAACACTGAAATATACAAAAAAGTGATGAATGGAATGCTTGAATTAATCTGAGCCACTGGTACACAAAAAACAAAAGCATCTTCAAAAATGATGCCTCCAGTCTGCCAAAGGAAGTAGCCTTCAATTATATGCAGTTGTCAATTTGCCTCTCCTGGAACATCAGAACACAAAATAAAACATTTTGATAAACGCTGTATAGCAAACAAGAGTGTTAAGCTAATTGATTTTTGTATTCTTATAATTCAGTGAAGGTCATGTCTGAGGCTCTCAGTGCACAGGCAGAGAAAGAGAGAAACAAAGCACATTTCATTTGGTGTGCAGGGCACGCTGAAATGAAAAATTAAAATACGAGAAGGCTAATAGGTCCACTCTTTGGCCACTTTAAACATTTCACCATATTAAACACAATGGAAACAGCTCATTTACATCTCATTAATCTCAATTAAAACACAAAAATATTTATTTAGAATTCTCATCTGTGTGTGTGTGTGTGTGTTTTTGTTTGTGGGTGAAAAAAAATGAAATTACCCGCTTATATTATACTGAGCGAACTATAACTTGCACCCAAGCCATGCACTGCTTATTTTAACTCACATTTTCACCTAACAATAAGACCACTTTAACCTTTGTTTTTATCCTTGATTATATATTTATGTAAGTAGACAACACTGAGCCTCTGAGCCCTAGGAGACACCTGTATACGCCCCGGAACCAAGAAGGACCAGCTCTGCACATGCCATCAGACCACAACCTCTTGGCACCTTTCAGAATCTTCATATCTAATGCAGGAGGAAAACTAATCGGACCCCGAAAGCAGATCTAATCTTGGGCAGTAGTAAAGGGGGCAACATTATCACGCCGTCGCCGTGAGGGAAACGGCCAACGCTGCAGGACCTCGCCTCCACCTGCCGTGAGGGGAACGGCTTACACGAACTACACCTCCTAGCCACCCTTGCTTCGTCGCCCGCCGTGACGCTGTGTAGCACGCCTGGAGGCGCGATATAATCGCCGACAGCCTCCCGCAGCGCGGGATGCCGAAAGCAGATCTAATCTTGGGCAGTAGTGAAGGGGCAACATTATCACGCCGTCGCCGTGAGGGAAACGGCCAACGCTGCAGGATCTCGCCTCCACCTGCCATGAGGGGAACGGCTCACACGAACTACACCTCCCAGCCACCCTTGCTTCGTCGCCTGCCGTGACGCTGTGTAGCGTGCCTGGAGACGCGATATAATTGCAGACAGCCTCCCACAGCGCGGGACGCGCCCGGGCCAAGGGCGGGCCCGTCCTTGCCTGTCATTGGCAGGAAGAGGGAGGGCTGGGCCACCCCCCTTGAATTTGTTGTGGTCAGCGCCAAGCAAGGTACTGTACATTTAGGTCTTTCTTCTACAACGCTAACTGCCGACATTTGACCACATAGTAATCTTGGTCCATTGACTTTGACGGTGTTTGCCCTCCTTGCGTTATAGGGGACTATATAGCACCTTTGCTCTCCCTTTGTTTTATTGGCCTGTATTTCTGTTTCTCTTTATTCCTTGAGGGGAACACATGATTATTTATTGTTTGACCCGATAGAACTGTGGGCACCTACTAGTATTACCATTAGTGACACCTGGTCATTCAATATGGGGAAGCGGAAAACCATGGAAGGCACTGGGGGAAGCAGGGTAGACAGGTCAATTAAAGGGAAAAGGGCTAGGAAGTCTCTCAAACATCCAGGTAGCAATTGTGTACTCGATAGGATAGATACCCTAATAAACAAGTGCGTAGAAATCTTGGAGGGTAATCAATCGACACCCCCAATTTTTAGGGGTTTGGATGATAGATTACCCCCAAGCTCGAGAACAGCCTGCTCCCCTGTTATCCCAATGATGTTCCAAAAGCTACCCTCTAAAAGGACATCTATCAACCTGAACAAGTCAGTTCTCCCTGCCCAAGGCACATCCCAAACTCCTGTTACTTCCCTTGCCAATATTAGCACTAACGCATCTTAAGAGGCTCATGAACAAGAACTTACCATCCCTTGCTCAAACAGATTTCTACCTCTCCAGGCAATCGGGGATGAATATAGTGACAACTCCCCCCAGCCATTGCCCTATGGCCCGGCTGACACTATCGGGGTGTGTAGCACAGCAAACCAAACCGAGCCCACGGACACCACCCTCGCCATAAATACACTAAGAACAGAGATTGACACATTGAAAAGGATGATAGAGGATCTCACAACCTTAGTTACAACTATAGCGAGGAAGGTCGCGCTCTGCAAAGAAAATGTTACCCCTGTACAATATCACTGCCCACAGCCCATCAATAGTGGCCTCATACAATTAGTTCTATCAATCTCTAGTATAAAAAGCTCTTCTCACGATTCCAACGCTCATCAACTAGCCACCCCTGGTCCTCTGACTCGAAGATGTGTCTCTAACGAATCCTCGAACCAGAGCTCAAATAGGCTTAATAGCTCTATACAAGATAGGCTTAAGAGGTTAGCAGTCCCGCAGACCCTACAGGCCCCCGCAACAAAACACACCGCCCAGCTACGACAGGCTCAACTCCCCATCCAACCCCCTAGTTATGGAAATCGAGACCTGCTGATCCCCCCAACTGCTACAACCAATAGCAACGGATCACAATTGAAAAAAATGTATATGATTAATGTCCCAAGAATAAACACCACCACTAAGAACACCCTTGAGAGTGAAGAATCCCTAATTAATAAAGTGATCCACTGGATTCGTCACACTAGGGGTTGTCAATTGGTGATCAGAGACGATATCCTCAGGGCACGGCGATGTCCAGCACCCTTTACCCAACTGGATAATATCGAGATCACCTTAAAGAAATTTGAGATTGCGGGGAATCTCCTTGCTCTGGAGTTTCGTACCTGCCCTCCGGATGGTTCATCTATCCAGTTTAGACATCAGCCTTTGCACAAGCTGGGTAGAACACAACATACACAGGCAATAATACATCTAGCAGGCACTTCCTCTCTGGAGTCCAATGATTGACTACAAGAACTACTTCCTCTGATTCCCCCTAATTGTCCAAACCACTCCATGCAAAGTTCACAATGTCCAGTGGGCACTAATGGGGCAATAATCTATTTAGATGAAGAACTAGTCATAGATTCACATTTATACATAGACTCACCATCTCCAGTTCTTTTGCAGGAAAGTATCCCCACCTCTCCACAAAGCACAGCTCCTACACCAAACCAACAGTTAAAGATCGTATCTTGGAATGTGGCGGGACTGAATAGCAAACTCCCACTTCCTCATTGGAATGATTTCGTAGGGAATTTTGACAATTGTATTTTCCAGGAGACGTGGAGTTTGGTCCCCTCATATAAACCTGGTTATACTTGTCATTTTATCCCTGCAACATCTATTGGGAGAGGCCGCCCTTCAGGGGGCTTGATTGTTTGGACGAGCATTGCTCTCCATTGCCGAATTATTGTATAAGCAAGCCCAGATATTCTGTGGCTGAGTATCAGGGGACCTAGGGGTGGCAGCCAAATTGAGCTTTTCAATGTTTATGCAAGAGGGACAAACTGTGGCAGGCCCTCGAATATCATTTCTGCATTAGAGGAATGTCTAGACAAATGCCCACCACATGCAAGAACAATAGTCACAGGTGATTTCAACTGCACCTGGCTTTAGAGGAATTGATGGAAATTGAACCCCAAGATAGTAGGTGGGCAGTACCCCAACTTGATCTTCGTCCGATTAAAATATGGACCCAACAGGTTCTTCAATTGAACTCCATCACTATGGAATATGGCCTAAGAGCAACTAATGGCAGGTCACCATCCGAAAAGCGAGGGGCCAATACCTATAATAGAGTTAGCTGCCCATCCCGAATTGTCTACAGCCTCCTCGATATTAGATTATGGGGGTACCTGATTGACATGCTACTGGGCTCAACCACAGCAAGTGACCACAATCCTTTGTGCCTAACCCTGAAAGCTCTCTGGGAAGTAAATTGTCACCAGCAGAACATTCAACCTCAGGCAGTCACTAGAGATGTAGTTCCATCAAATTGCAAATGGACCTTGAAGTGGAAAAGGGTAGTACTTAGCGAGGGCAAGATTGATGGCATTAGACAAGAGCTAGCAACTGGCACGGCTGAGCTCCAAGTTGCGGTACGCAGTGCAACAAGATCATTGGATGTATCTAGGGCCCACGAGCGCACAATTACCCAAATTAATGCATACTTTTTGATTCCAACTCAAAAGGAAAAACCCCGCGATTCCACCAAGGACCCATACTCTTGGTTTAACAAAGACTGCAGGGAAAATAGGTCGGCCTTAATTAAGGCAATTAAGGGAAAAAATAAAACACAAATAAAAATTGCCAGAAATTCCTATAAAGTGGTCCAACGAGAGGCAAAGGCAACCCGGGACGAATCACGATGGGAGCAATTGAAAGACACATGCTCATCCAAGGATAATAATCTCTTTTGTAAATTGGTTACTTGGGGTAGCAGGTCAGGGCTACGCCCACCCCCGAGCCACATCACTAGCCAAGCTTGGTTCAACCATTTCAAGGGGCTTTACTCTGTCGAAGGGAACAGTCAGGAGGGGGAACTAGCAGGGCAAATTGGGCACCCGCCAGAGGAGGAGTATTTTACAATCTTGGAGGTAGAAGCCGCAATAAACAAAATAGTCCCTGCGAAAGCTGCAGGTCCGGATGGCCTGCCCGGTGACCTATTTTTGGCCGACCGCACTCAATGGGCATGTTACATTTTACTATTAACAAATGCCATAGCCGAAGGAGCACCTGTCCCAACGTCATGGAAATTGGCTGAAATAGTCCCCATACACAAAAAGGGAGAAAGAGACGACCCCGCCAATTATAGACCAATAAGTCTGATTGATGCTATGCAGAAGGTCTTTGGCCGGATGCTTCTGCATAGGATCCAGACATGGTCCGAGGAAGGGGATATCCTTTCCCAGTTTCAGGCGGGCTTCAGAACAAAGACTGGGACAATGGATCAAGTATTCAGATTCCTTCTAATTTACTGGAAGGTTGTGGTGCTAGGCAAAGGCAGTCTTTACTTAGCATTTATTGATTTGAAGACTGCCTTTGACCTGGTTCCTAGATCCAGGCTATGGGATACGCTTGGTGAAATGGGCATACCCCACTTTGTTCTTAACTTATTAGTCCAGCTGCACGAGGGGAACTTTGCCCAGGTTAGGTGGGGAGAGCAGGGTCAACCTACAGAGCGCATCCCTGTCAAGAGAGGAGTAAGACAGGGATGCGTTCTGGCACCAACCCTGTTCTCCCTATATGTGAACGGAGTAGTGGACTTCCTCTTGGAGGAGCCGGCAGACTCACCCACCCTGGGGGGGAAAAAGATACCAACTTTGTTGTTCGCGGACGACACGTTGTTGATATCCAAGACCCCAGCAGGGCTACAGCGCCTAATTGATAGATTCCATCTTTTTTGCGAGAACCGGGGCTTGATCATAAATGCCAATAAATCCAAATTCATGGCTTTTAATCCTCATAGGACATGTAGGAATGGCCCTCTCCTATGTGGGACTCCCCTTGAAAAGGTTGATACCTTTGATTACCTAGGTGTAAGATTCTCCGATAAAATGTCATGGAGACCACACCTAGGTAAGATGTTGATGGCTCACAAGCGTACGGCTGGAGTAATAGTAAAAGAACATCGCCTTTCCCATACTAGGCCTGTAGCTCCAGCTCTTCAGATATATGACACCATGGTGGTTAGCGCTGCCCTCTATGGAGCTGAAGTTTGGGGATTTGATAAACTAGATGAGCTCCGCAGATCAGAATTTAAATTCCTAAGAGATCTAGTAACAGCACCAAAATATATCCCCCTCACGCCGCTATTAATGGATATGGGCAGGCGATCAATAAGCGACGTAGCTAGGCTGCGCCCCCTGCCCTTCTGGGCCCGCATTAGGATGACCCCTGAGCTTTCTCCCCATGCAGAGGCCCTTACTGAGGTTATCAGCCTTGACACTGGTGGGAAAATAGGCTGGATACGTGATATTTAGAAAATGTTATCTGCAATTGGGCTTTGTGGCTGTTGGGCCAGTCAGGAACCCCCAAGGAGAGAGAACTTAAACGCCTGTACTGGGAATGGGTGGACCAACGAGAGATCAGCAGATCCAATGTGGGCAAACTGACAACTGAATTCTACTCCCACAAGCAAAGCAGATATTACGAGCCTTACCTTGACCTAATCAAAGTACCTAGAGACAGAATACTCTACATGCACTTCAGGTATGGCTCCCTTCCAGTGGGTGAAGTGATAACAAAATGGTCCGCAAACAACGGAAAAGATTGCCCTAGCTGCAAAGCTCCTGAAGAAAGCATTGCCCACTTACTGTTTGCTTGCCCGGCGTATAAAACATCACGGAGAAAATGGCTGAGTCCGCTTTGTTGGCAGCTTGGCACACGGGACTATCATGTCGCGCTTCGTATTCTTAAGTCAGACTCTAGACCTTTTTTATCCTGCTGTGTAGCAAAGTACTTGGGTCAAGCTTGGCTGGTACGGTGGAAAGCACTTTCGAGGAAGACATAGCTTCCATTGTACAGACGATAGCCAGGACTGTAAAGTTACAACAGCATCGCTGCTAAAACTCATCATGCACAAGCACTTCTTTTTTAAATTCTGGCAATTAGCCCAAGCAAATTGAAAGTCACTCCATGTATTGCACTGCGTTCACACAAAATGATGAAATACTGTTTGTTTTTAACTAGATTTTAGGATGTTTAAGTGTATATTTATTACTGTACCCTCTTTTATCTATACTCATTTTATTGGATATATCACCTTTGCCCTATGTTGCTTTTATGACTTTTATGTCGAAATAAAGCTTGTGATGATGATGATGAAAACTAATCTCAAAAGTCATTGAAGTGGTAAGACTATTAACTAACATGCAAAACTGAAGACAGAAGCCCAAAATAGCAAACCTGAAGGATGCCAAGCCTGTGACAAACTGAGTGGGGGCGGAAGCAAATACAACACACAAACGTTATCAGGTGCCATCTCTCCTATTCTGTCTATATAGGGATGAGGAAACAGTGTTTGTGCTTCCGTGCACACTGCTGTCCTGACCCTTACGTTTGTGCGGCCAGAGTTCTCTGTATAGGTGTCTTCAGCCACCAATAGCTAGTCTTCCATATTCTCCAACCTGCCATAGAATCCAATGATCAGTGGCATCTGTCTTAGCCTGGGGTCTCTCTTGTACTACTGCGTCCCGAGTGAAATCCTCACACATCAATCCATAATACATTATACTCAAAATTATAGCCTTTCCATTTAAGACAATCAGGCTGAATTGTGATTGAGAAATTCCTAGCCTTTTTACTCACATATTAGTGATAATGTCTACACTATGATTAGGAATTGAGAGGTAGGAGTCTGCTGTATTATTTCTAGTGTCTCACATACATCCTGGTGGTGCATTCAAATCTCTGCACAAAACTATGGAATCCTTTGTAATATTTTTTCTATTGGTATTTAACTAGTCATTTATGTGTACCTCAAAATCCACATTATTTGGAATGGTGAGCAGAATAAACTAGTAAGAATGATGTATATGAAACATTTTCAGGTAATAGTAACATGTTTATCTTTTGTTCAATTGTGTCCTCAATTTTGGTATTGAGGACACAATTGCAAATGCTTAGAAAAGATGTCAGGCTCACTTTTGGGATTCCCACTCCTTTTAAAAGGTTTATAGAAATGGGATATAGTGCAGTTTGCAGTTCATTTGAAACATTTTAAAAGTCATCATTACTTTATAAAGGAACAACTTCAAAGATTATTTATAAGGTCATGAAACTTCAAGGTGGCATGCAATATACCTATACTTTCAAGTTATGGCAGAGGGAATTGTATTACTGCCTATACACGGTGAAACTTTCACCCAGCCCACAGAAAGATTACATCCTTGGTATCTTGCTCCTTGATATGAATGAATATGGTTGCAAACGTAGAATGAATGCAAAATCTGTAGCATGAAATTGAGCACACTAATATACAACTAGAACCTTGTTGTGCAAACATACCACCTGCAGTCAGTTTAATGAAAGCCACTTTTAAAAATGTCTCTGGTTCTGCATGCTCAAGCATATATCACTGTTGTACCCTACAAAAAACAAACATACTGTTATAGACAGTTCCATTTTCATTGCGTAAGCAGTAGTTGTAATTCTTCTCTGGGACCTGTCTTCACAATGACTACTGGCTCTGACAGCAAGCATTGTGAAATCAAAACTTAAATGTAATAAATGAATACAGTTGAGGAGCTATGCCATTTTCTTATTACAGGTGATTAGTGATGTTACAACTTGACTGTGATAATAACATTAGTGGCAGGTCATTGAACAGGGATCACATGCTCATATGTATTATAATTAGGGCTCCTGGTTTTATGATATTTATTTTTCTAACATTTCCATCTGTATTTATCCATATATATTTTTTTGCCATCTTATCGGTATTTATCCATATTTATTTTGCTGTTTGTGGATAAATGAAGATGTAAAATTGTACATTTTCATATTTATTTAACGAATAGACGAGCACTCATAAAATGTCTGTCCTTCTTTAGCTATTTAAGCTGCCAAATATAGCATAACAATACATCCACTGGTAAATATTAGCACTATAACACAAAGGTATCTTGACATATGCCATTATTTAAGAAAATTTCATCCTGTTTTTAGTTCCCCATGCTGTCTATCTGCTCAGCTGTCGGCCTACTATTCATGAAAGACCGCACTGAGAATCACTTAAAAGAAGCCCCATTTTTTGTATTTATCCTCTTTTAAAAATAAATTCAGACAGAAAATGGATTGTTTTCTGTCTGTACTTACCTGTAAAAATCAGTAAAAACGGAAAACAGGGAGCCTTAATTATAATTGTCTAAAACAACATTGTCTAGATACAATGTATACAAAGTTTATGATAATAAGATAGAAGATACTTAAAATCTAAATTATTCTAATTATGATTCAGATCCTGCTATCTCCCATACTACATAATATCATGTTAAGCCTGTGTTCCCAGACAATTGATGCCGTAGGTAGTACAGTAGAGTGAAGTCGCTCTGCTTAGCTTCTGTGATGTTCAAAGTGTTGCTAAACCGTTTGTGGGTAATGACATTGTCCTGTAGTAGGCCTTCCATCTCAGCACTCGAGAAAGATAAGAAATCAAGAATACTGTATGTATATTCATTTATTCCAAAATTTCTATACTGATTCACCGCGTTCTTTTGTGGCATAGAACTGTGCCTCTGCTCTAAAAGTGACTCTGGTGAATTCTTCAGAACCACATTTCATGTGTCAGACATGTTACTTCTCGAATTATTCCTTGCATGTAAATATAATTTCCCCCTATTTATATAAAAGTCTACTTGAATGAATTTATTCACGGCCATTAAAACTTTTGATCTTGAAAGATCAATGTAGATTTTGAGCATTCCATTGTTAAAAATTAGAATTGACATAATACTGAGGCATCTTTCCCTCTAGTCGTGTATTTTTCACAAATTGTTTTCGACTTTGGGGTTAGTAAGTTGTTCCAATACACAGTTCCATGGTGACGGCACATCTGATTTCTATTCAGGTGTGTGTAGTCTTAACGTTCCCTCGATCTCATTACTTAAAGCTTGCTTTTCTAGTAAGTTGACGAGTTTTCGCATTTCATTGCTACGAAGCACCGTTCTTCAGGGCTTTTGGGCTCTTGACCGTGCGGTAATTCATTACCATTTGTAGGATATCTGTAATGGGTCATAAATATTCAGCAAGCCATTTCAATACTGTGACACTTAAAACATACGAACGGGCATCTCTAGTTTAATTTGTAGAACGAATTACATACGAAAACGTCTGCCCGGGTTATAGACATAGGTGGTCAGAGAAAGTGGGTTGCTTCTAGAGTACACGTTTCAAAAGATATATTTTAGGTTTCTTTCTGAAAAATTTCCCATACTTTCTTGAAACAATGAAAATCTGTAATTCGGTCATATATAACATAATGCAAATGTACATTTGGATAATGACATGTAAATTGCTAGGCCTGAAATCATTTAGCTGAGAGACTGACGTATGCACACACATAAAAGGGAATATTCAGTTTAAATAGCATGGGATTTAGGCTGAAAATGTCTTCTTTTTGTTGAACAAAAGTATTTAAGTTGGTAAGTTATAAAATTGCACTTAACTGCGTCAGAGATTTTCATTACAATAATTCTACATTTTAGAATCGGACTGCTTTCAGGAAATCCATTAGGCGAATGACAAAATTATAATTTGGAGAAAACTCATTATAACATTTCTATAGAAAATATGTGAAAAGTCTCAAATTGCTCGGATTATGTGATTAAAAAGTTCACTGTCAGAACCCCTTACGGACGGCTACGGGACAAGCAGGGGTTACTGGGCCCAACCGTGGTGGTGGCCTTTTACTCCTGATGTCCTTGAACCCGACCTACTATGGGACCTGAGCGACTGGACCAAGTACTATCTCTTCAGCACTTGACTCTCATGTTGAGAAGTCCAAGGCTCTTTGAGGAGGTAGAGGTGAGGCGTACACAGACAAAAAACACACAGCAACCACAATTGCTGATTGTCCAGTCAAATGCAGGATTTTGTGATAAAAGTAGTATTTATCAGGAACATACAAAGTATAAAAAAGACACAATAAATAATATCCACAGTCTCTTAAGGTTGGTGCCCTAGCGTCATCCTCAGTGGTTACCACGAGTCCCTCTTTCTCTTTTAGTAGTGCTGGTTAATTCTTATTCAATAATGGAGGAGACTTTCAGATATGGCCCGCGCTAGTTATCATGCAACAAAAGTCTGGGTTTGGCATTTAAGAGTCAACGTCAGTAGTGCTACATGCTTAGTTTGTGTAACTCACTGGGAGGCTTACAGGCTTTGAACTGTCTTACCTGACCCGATGGCTGCTGGTGAATGCAGGAGGACAGGGGCACGTCTTTGAGGACTCTGGTTCCACGATGCTGGAAGGCCGTGACCTTATGCTGGCCTTTTCCTGAAGATGCATTGCAGTCGCCACAGTCCCTGGTTGGCCCATGTCGGTCATCTTCTCTGCAACACCCACCACTGTCGGCAAGTGGTACCACCACAGTGGACTTCTAGGGAAGGTCCCTTTATACTGATCCCCCAGCTGGGATCCTCTTGACATGATGTTGCAGGTGACGACCCTGAATTCACAGTGGCCCCATTCTGGCATACAATGGTTGCTGATTCGACGCAGCAAGGGTAATGGCCCTAACTTAACAGAGGCCCTCACCTAGCATTCAGTGGTCGACAACGTTACACAGCAAGACCGATGGCCCTAACTTCACGGTGGCCCCCACCTGGCATATGGTGGACACCTATTTCACTCATGAAAGGTAATGGCCCTAACTTCACGGTGGCCCCCACCTGGCACAGATAAGTCAAAGACTTCCACAAGATGGGGTGGATGCCCCACACGCTTTCAGCAGGCCCAAATGGAGATTGAACATCTCACAATTTGCTCACCGGGATCCACTCAATAGCATCTCTACTGCTCTCGCTCCCTCCAGGCACTCTCCTACTCCTCACAAGTGCCACTGTTCTTGACAAACAGGCAGAAAGCTGGTGCTCCAGGGTCAGCGCATGTGTTCTTCAGTTCCTGGGTGATGGCCCCTCACTCATCATGGAGACAAGCAGAACTTGGTCCTGATTACAACAGATAGAAATCTTGGTGACCTTCTTTCCAGCTGATGCATAGCACTTTTGAACATCTTGTGGAACTCACGATCCCACCTTCATAGGCCTTATCCATAAACGATTGCATTTAGTTTCTAGACCTTTGTCATTCGAGTTGTGGGTTCTGACTCCTTTGAAGTGCCATCTCCTCTGTCATGCCCTTTGTCAAAGGGACAGTTTGATACAGCAGGAGCATCTGCAGTTCCTGCTGATGCACCACACAAGGGAGTAACTGGGGATCACACCTGGCAGTCAGCCTCATTTAAATATGCCACACAAAGGGTTAAAGGCCTCAGACCTCCCTTCTATTATGATTCCCTGATCCAACAGCACCAACCTTATCAGACACACCATGATAATGGCCCTAGACCCCAATGACCAGTAGCACTTCTTTGAAACAAAAAGACCTTTGGTGTGCACAGATGGAGGTCTGCTCCTCCTCCTCCAGAGTGTTTGGTCTCACCAGAAGCCTTAGGAATGTCATCCATCCACATCTCCTCTCGGGGGGGGTCAAAACCCTCACCTCCAACTAGCTTTTCCAACCCACAGGCTTCCAAAATGGAACTCACAGGCCTGCATGTCATGTAGCCCTTTAAACATGTCTCAGGCCTGCCATTGCAGAGCCGATTTCAGCAGTTTAAACTGTCATTTCAACCTTGCAAAATAAACCTTCTGCCAGGCCCAAACCTTCCTTTTGAATACATATAAGTAAATCCTATGGTAGGCTCTGGACAGCTCAGAGGGCAGGGGGCAATGTATTTAAAAAGTTGGACATGTCCTTTTCAGTTTTACATGTCCTGGTAGTGAAAAACTCTTAAATTTGTTTTTCACTGCCTCAAGGCCTATCTCTCCCATAGGATAATGGCATGGGAAATCTACACTTAGGCTCCTGCTCCCCTTGCCTCCTGCAGATGATCAAGATAATCAGCTACAATGTCAGGGGCCTCAACTCTTCCGCCAAATGATTAGCTCTCTTGGCCTTCCTCAAATACTCCCAATGTAACATTGTCCTCCTACAGGAGACACACCTCCTCAAAAAGGAGTGGGGAAGACACCGTTCCAACTGGTATGATAGACAATTCTTCTCTTCTGGCCCCAGTAAGAAAGCGGGTGTGGAATACATCTAGCTAGCAACATCCCTGGTCAAGTCACCCACACCCAGGCGGAGATTCCAGGGAGGCTTCTTTTCATTCGTGAACGCTTACACCTACACCTTTGCCACACTGCATGCTCCCAAAGACCACCAGGAACAGTTTACACTTAAGGCAATTTTTCTCCTGTGCTCTTCTTACTAAGATCACAGAATGGATGGAGGAGAACAACATTCTATCCCCCTTCCACGCCGGGTTCAGGAGGAAAGTTAGTACCATTGATCAGGTCTTCTGATTCACTTTACTGGCCTGGAAAACAGTGACTATCGAACCGGGCAATATTGCATTTATTGATCTAAAGTCGGCTTTCAACCTCATTCCCAGGTCCAAATGATGGCACGTCTTGCACGATTTGGGGCTTCCATCAGAGATTCCTGCATTGGTTGTCCGTCTGCACGAGGACAACTATGCAAGGGTTCGCTGGGGGACCAAGGGCAATTGACAGACTCAATCAGAGTTGATAGGGGGTCCGACAGGGTTTTGTCTTGGCTCCCATCCTGTTCTCGCTCTTTATCAACTGGGTGGTGAAACATCTAGCGGAAGTCCACGCTGATGCCCCCTCATTGGGGAGTGCTAAAGTAACAACATTACTGTTCGCGGACGACACGCTATTAGTCTCAAAGACCCCAGTGGACTCCAACTGCTTCTTTTTTTTTTTTTTTTTTTATTGATAAGCAAAGCAGAGACATATTTTTCTTGCAGCAATGTACACAGTACACAAAGTCATACACAGTATTGTAATACTAATATCTTGTATCATACATTTTTAACATCATCACCATGTGAGTCATGTCCATATCGCTTGCGGTGCCTATCAATGCTGAACTTGCCCAATTCACAGTACTAGTCTTTTGGCACTTAAGGGCTTCCACTAGTCACAGCGCTTCTCCCAGTCCAAAAATGGGGAACATATCTTGCAATCAGCTCTCCAGGGCTAAGGTTCAAAGCTTTCAACGCGATTGGACCCATTTGCCTTGGCAGCTAGATAGGTTTGGTATAGTCCCCAGAAGTTCTTAGGCCGATTGTGGGGGGGGGGTAATAAATCGCTATAATATTCTGTTTGTGTGCTGCAATACATCATGTCGTTTGACCAGCCCGTTATAGTGGGAGTCAGGCCCCGGGACCAGCAGATCGCAACCCTACGCCTAGCCACTAGGAGTCCCATGTCTACCAGTCGTCTAATCACCTTAGGTAAATGTTTGGAATAGCCTAATAGAGCGAGCATAGGGTCAGGGACTCCAACTGCTTCTTGATCGCTTCATGGTCTTCTGTGGAATGAGAGGCTTGGAGGTTAACACCTCGAAAACCAAGCTCCTGTTAATGAACCCCACAAATCGTTCAAAGGTAAATTGCTGTTGGGGGGATTCCTCTGGAGAGAGGGCCACATTTGACTATCTGGGCATGACCCTCTCAGAGAAAATGGCCTGGAAGCAACATATTACGAAGCTAATCCTACAGCAGAAGAAAACCTCTGGGGCTCTGATTCTGGAGCATAGGGCCTCCCAAACCAGACCGATTGCAGCCCCGCTCCGGATATACGATCAGAAGGTGGTAGGTTCTGCCTTGTATGGGGCTGAAATCTGGGGTTTCGACAACTTAGAGGGCCTTCTATATACAGAAAATAAGTTCTTAAGATCTCTTTGCTCTCTCACCCAGAGTACTCCGCTTCTTCCACTAAGACTAGATATGGGCAGAACATCTATAGTGGACAAAGCGAGGCTTCGCCCACTTCTTTTCTGGCTGCGCTTAAAACAAACTCCTGAGCTCAGTCTCTATGTAGTTGCATTTGAAGAAGTCCTTAAACTTGATCGTTTTCAAAAAATCAGGGGGTTCACCAAAGTCCAGACATTGCTTTCCGCCTTAGGCCTGGGGAACCTGTGGGATGCCTCCGATCCCAACTTACTGCCTAGCAGAGAATATGTTAAGACCCACTATTAGAACTGGGTGGCGCAGACAACTGTTACCCATTCATCCGTAGGCCGTCTCACACTAGAATTCATGGAGTTCAAGTTGCTAGGTGCATACGAGCAATATATGGAAGTTATCACGACTCCACATGATAGGAAGCTTTACATGCAATTTAGATTCGGCTACCTCCCTGTGAATTCGTTCACAGCGGCATGGCAGCGACCTTCTGAGGCATCACAGCATTGCCCAGGTTGCCCCGGGACTGATGAGATGATCAAACACATTTTCTTTGCCTGTTCACTATACAAATCCCCGAGATTCAAATGGCTAGCCTCTGTCTGCAGGCTGATGGGAACTCAATGCCATCAAGAAACATTACGCATTTTAAAATCCGACTCTAGGCCACTAGTTGTCTGTGCAGTGGCTAAATATCTGGGGAAAATGTGGATTATTAGAAGGTATACACTAAAGAAGAGACAAGGCGCACCCCCAGAACTCTTACTGCTCCTTTTAACTTGTTTTTAACAACATTTTACGTCTTTTATCTCAGTTTTATGCTGAACCGTTTCCACAGCACCGTGACCATGCAGTGGGCTATCTGTGTAATCCTACTGGTGTCCCATCGTATTTGCACCACGTTCTTATTTTAATTTATTTCCTTTTAACTGTTGTTTTTAGCTTCTACATTCAGTCGGAGCAAATTGATTGATAAATGGTCGCTGTGTTCATATTGAATTACTGTCATGCACGTTACATCGTATTTTTGTACTGTATGTACTTGCACTTTTATGTAACCTAATAGGGGTCCCAAACCATCAGCACTTTGTCCTCTTCACTCTCTGTTTTTTTTTAACTGCTGTTTTTAATATTTACATCAAGTTGGTGCTTCTTGACCTGTCAGTTAATCTTGTCCATACATTGAATTTCCGTTACGCATGTAATACTGAATATTTGTACTGTATGCACTTGCACTTTTATGGTCGTAACAACCGAATAAAGTTTTTTGACTGACTGACTTAAGGCACTTTCTCTAGTAACAGCCACTCCTGACTCTGATGAAGTGAAGGGTGACTTTAATCTAGTCCGCAACAGCTCCCTCTATAGATCAACCCAGAGAGTGGGTCAATCAGGAGCCTTCACAGGCACCGGGAGAAAGCGGCCCGTGATGTGGGCTTAGTGGACGCCTGGCACACTAAGCATCCCACCTTTAAGGAGTACACACTCTTCTCTGCTGCACACCAAACCTACAGCTGAATTGACTACTTCCTAGTTCCCCTGTGCATTTTTGCGACGCAATGGTACACAATCGCACTCACAAACTTGTTTGTCAGTCAAACAAGTATTTGAACTATTTAAAAACCAACAAACTGTCTTTCCCACTGCCTATTTTCCGTGAAATGAAAACAGAATATATCTTTACATAAATTATCTTATATTCCAATAACCAGTCATGTATTCCTTCTG
This sequence comes from Calotriton arnoldi, assembly GCA_963921515.1. NCBI lineage: Eukaryota > Metazoa > Chordata > Amphibia > Caudata > Salamandridae > Calotriton > Calotriton arnoldi. The sequence goes on from CAWUFW010000839.1 coordinate 988,309, forward strand.
TGAAATAAAATGATCAATGAAAGCACGTTTGTGCCTTCTGGTGTGCATAGGTGTTTCTATTGTTGGCATAGGAAAGGCATTTACTTTAGCACACGTTTGACATCTCATGACATAACAGAAGGAAGTGCACCTAAACTAAGGCAGGCATAATGAGCAACCCAATAAACTATGAGACAGGCAACAGTGGTAAGTAAGGGCACACTCAAGGTATGCACCTCACGCTAAAGTAAAGAAAACTATCTTGGCAGGAATTTTAATCATCTTAAATAGATTGGTTGGTAATACTATGCACACCCTTTAGCCCCAGGTGCGATCAGACCAAAAACATATATTCCTGGTTCAGTTAACAAATAGCCACATATGTTACAACTTCAACTGCCCACAATCAATGGCTCCAAGCAGTATGTTGGTTTATTGGCACATTTGCTGTTTATTCTTTGGTGAGCCAATGAATGTAAAATAATGGAATGCAAGTTTTCAATCCACTCCAGGCAACATGTTTAGTCCCTTGCTGTGGGACTTTTTCAAGACTCTAATTCTTATGTATATAGCTAAAAACCAGGCCTTAGGCAGAAATCAAAAGCATAAGAAACTAGTCGCACTGAATCGTAGAATATAGATAGGCTTGCAACTCGTGGTTAAATGTCCACTACCATTAATTAACATAAGCCAGTGAGACACAAAGGCACTGGTTTAGAATGTGTGAGGGAATGTATTTTTGCCATCACTATGTTAGACACAAATCTGTAAAAGTGATGATATTACTTTATAGGTCTATACTGCAAAGGGCAGGTCTTTGGGTTAGGATTAAACTTAGAATAAAAAGGATGTTAAGCAACTTCACATATTGTTAGCTCAGTGCATGATGTGTTTACTAACCTCAGATGTAGTTTGAAAATTGTGCAAATTGAAATGTGTAGGAGAAAATTGGTGAATGTAAGTAGTCACTGGGAATAAGCAGCATGTGCTAGTAAGCACTAAAAATGAAAAGGTCATGAATAAAACTTTAGCATGGGAGATTAAACTCCATGTCATTAGCAAGGATCTAGTGAAATATTAGAAGTCAGGGAATTAGAAAACATGGATTTATTCAAAGGAGACAGGAATTCCATTTCATCGAGGATGGTGGGAATGAGCAGCAACAACTAGTGAATTCTAGGTCTGGTGTGTTCAAATAAACCGGACTCTGATAAACCGGATATACTCCTTCTCACTGAAACTTGGCTCACCGAAGAGTCCACCCCAGACATTCTAGCAGCACTCCCTAGCAATTATTATATCCTTCAAGCTAATAGGACCCCTGGGAAATTAGGGGGAGGGGTCGCAGCCATAGTTCACCAGAAGGTACAGTTTACATCTCTCACAGCAATGGACATTCCTTCTGTTGACTGCCTTATTTTAAAATTTGAGTCCCCACGTTCTCCCCTCATTTGTGCACTAATTTATCGACCTCCCAATCACATGCCACTATTTCCCCAATTACTGGGTGGAAAAATCTCCCAACTAGTCATCAACTACGCCAAATCTCTAATTATTGGGGATTTTAATTATTGGGCGAATGACACTATGGGTGGCACCAGCTCCGCGGAATTGACGGACCTACTTACCGGGTTGAACTGTACCCAGCATGTGACTGTCCCCACTCACGTTAAAGGTCACATTCTTGACCAAGTTTGGGCATCCAACCTGACGGTCTCCAACCTAATGATCTCCCCTTGTACCTGGTCGGACCACTATTTCATAAAATTCTCCCTCACCAACATGTACTTAGTTAAACCTAATTTGAAGGTGAGCCGCATGGCAAGAAATTGGAGATGCTCCAACATTGGAGACTTCTGCACTCTGCTGGCCAGTACGGTCCCATCTGAACAGCAGCTGGTTAACAAACACAAAGAAAGCATTAAATCTTGGCTGGAATCCGCAAGTGACAATTTTGCACGCATCAAGAAAGTCAATATAGCCAGACCCCACGATGCCCAATGCTGGTTCTCCGATGACCTGAAACTTAAGAAACTTGCCCTACGTCAAGCTGAGCGTAACTGGAGACGCAATTACTCCCCAGACAAAATAGATGTATTTCTAAATCATCTTAAACAATATAAAAATGCCATTTTACAAACCAAGGCCACCTTTTTTTCCAACAAGATACTGAGTTCATCTACCAAATCCAAAGAAATCTTTGCCATTGTGGCTGAACTATCCAAGCCAGACAGAGTCACATCTAAACCCGCCCCCACCCAAACATTATGTGACTCCCTTAATACCTACTTTATTGAGAAAATTGCAACCATAAAGTCCAGCATACCTGCTAACTCCCCCTCTACTGCTCAACTATCTACGTTTAGGAACCCCCACTTGCTGGAACAGATTCCCCCCATCCCCAGGGTAGCCTTCTCTAGCCTTCTAAGGAAGTTGAGATCCGGTTCCCCTACTGACTGTTGCCCTCCACATATATTAAGGGAAGCCTTCCTCACTAGTTGGGATCCTCCTCTGGCGCTTCTGAATAACTCCCTTAAGCAGGGCATTGTTCCTAATGTATTTAAAGAAGCGGAAATTGTTCTCATCTTAAACAAAACAGGGGCAGACCCTCTAGCTCTGATGAACTATCACCCCATTTCCCTCCTCCCCTTTCTAGCCAAGGTTTTGGAACTGTCTCAGCACCTTTATTGAACATTCTCACTACCTTGACCCCCACCAGGCGGGCTTCCGTCCGGCCCACTCCACTGAGACCGTTATCCTCACGGTCCTAGATGAACTTAGAAAGGGGGCCAACAAGGGCATGACACAGGCCCAGGTACTCCTTGATCTCTCTGCCGCATTCGACACGGTCGACCACGAACTCCTGGTCGACCGTGTCAGCACCGCCGGAATCCAGGGCCTGGCCCTTAAGTGGCTATCTTCCTTTCTGGAGGACCGCTCTCAAGCTGTATGTCTTGCCCACTTTTCCTCCCCAAGGCTAAGCCGACCTGTGGGGTGCCGCAGGGCTCCTCCCTCTCACCGCTTCTTTTCAACATGTACATATAGCCCCTCATTCGCTCCCTTAGAGAAAGGAAGGTCTGCACCTTCAACTATGCTAACGATCTTCAATTGATATTTGATATCGATGAGTCGGCCTCCTCTGTCTCCAATTTTCAATCCACCTTGCGATTCATAAGCGACAGGATGAACAGCAACCATCTGAAATTGAACCTGGATAAAATGGAGTTGATTTTAATCGGCGGGCCATATAACCCCTGGAACTCCAACTTCTGGCCATCCGAACTGGGAAACCCCCCTTTCCTCGAGTTCAACCAAAAGCCTGGGCATCACTATTAACAGTGCTCTTACTATGATAGCCCAGATTGGGACAGTGGTCTCTTCATGCTTCTTTCAGCTTCGAAGGATCAGGAAGATCAGCAGATTCCTTACTACTGAAGCTCTGACCCAAGTGGTATTGGCCCTGGTCATCTCCCATATTGACTATGCCAACTCACTCTACATGGGCATCCCGGCATACCAATTAAAACGACTGCAACTGGTGCAAAACCAGGCAGCCAGACACATCTACCACCAGCCCAAATGGCACCACGTAACCCCGTTAATGAAAAAATTACACTGGCTACCGGTAGCCGAACGCAGCGCTTTTTAAGCTGGGCTGCATCATCTTTAAAGCTCTTCTTGGCAACAGTCCAGAGTTTGTTTCTTCTCGGGTGCAGCGTTACGTCCCCTCTCGGGAGCTTAGATCCTCCCACCGGAATCTTCTTGCCATCCCATCCTTCAAACGCAAGAAATTTGGGGGGCTAAGATTTTCGGTCCTGGCCTCCCAATTCTGGAATTCTCTCCCTCTGTACATCAGATCACCAACCTCTTACGCCCAGTTCAGGAAACTTTTAAAGACCTGGCTGTTTCATCAGGCATATGATTAAGCCACTCAAGCAGTAGTACCCTTCGGACCCCAGCGCCATGAAACCGTTTGGTGTACGTGCGCTTTAGAAGACCCTTAAACATAACATTTAACATAACAAAATGGCTGCCAGCATGTACACATAATGTGATGTACAGAAAAAAACAAAAAATACTTATGTGCATAGCTTGGATTAGAAGGTACAGAGATGTATGGAGCCCTAAGTGAGATGGCAGCGCCCAAATATCCATTTTCCAAATGCTTAAAATAAAAGAAAATCTTCCACCACTGAAGCATTATCTACAGCATTAGAGGAACAAAAACATAAATTCTTAGGAAAGGGATACTCATTAAAACTACTGGAAGTGACAGAGAAAAGGGTTGAAACAATCAATTGAAAAGATCTATTAACAAAGAAATGCAAAGGTCCACAAGACCGGTTAGTTTTTGTCTCTAAATTCTCAACAAAGTCATTAATGATTAAGAAAATCATCAACAAACACTGGGACTTATTTCATAATGAACCAGAGGTCTTTATAGAGATAAAACTATTTTTGCATACACAAGGACAAAGAACATCAAGGAATTACTGAGCACATCAAGAATACCGAATCAAACACAATGAGAAGGCACCAAAAAATGTTATAATTGCATTCGTTGCAATAACGTAATAACTGGCAAAACCATTACACACCACAGAACGTGTGAACAAGTTCAATTTAGACATACAGTTGATTGCAATTCAGCCAATGTCATTTATTGCATTAAATGTCTGTGCAGATTCATGTATATAGGGAAAACAGAGCGCAAGATCAAAACTAGAATCACAGAACACAAAAGCATGATCCGCAATAAAAATACTAATTCCAATCTAGTGATTCATTGGTTAGAACACAGACACAATATAGCCCAACTCAGATTTTTTATTCTGGAAGTCACAGCCGTAAGCCTGATAAAGATAATTCCAAATTCCTATCTCAGAGAGAAACTTACTGATTAAAAGATTCAATACCATGCCTCCGTTAGGAATGAATGGCAAAAGAGATATGAGTTGTTTTATATAAAAGTACCATCTTAACATGAACGCCAATCAATGTGGTAGCAGCAAAATTATTTTATATGTTTGATACATTCATTTTGCAATAAAGCATGGATTTCTGTTTCAAGGCTTTCCAGCCATTCAAGTTTTGATATATGTATTGAAGAATACATTAGGGAGTGTATTCAATTGTAATCAATTAATCGATTAATGTATTTAAGGACTTACTGTCATCAGGAATAGTAGTGTTTATTTGTATTTATCATCATGTACACATGTATATTAAGAGCTCACACTGTAGCAGGCATATCATTGATCATGCACTGTTCAACACTATTTCAATTCACCTCTCAAAAATTGCGAATTCACTTGGGGGCATATTCACAAGGAGCTATCGCCCAATTAACGGCACTTTATCGCAGCCAAAGTCGTGATAAATTTGCCTCCCCATTCACAAGCCGGTGTTAACAGCCCACAGCACCAGTTTACCCGCGATAGCAGCCGCAAAAAACATCGCCACAGAGGACCCCCGCAGATATCGCTAGTGAGATGCAGAGTAGGCGTTCCCGTGCCAAAAGTCAAGACAACATCACACCTCAACATTCACAACGACCAGCCACATCGGCAATAAGAACACAAAACGAAGATAAGGCGCGTTAGCACCAGGAAATTTACACCTGCTCTGACCTGGTGTAAAGTCGGACGGCAGCCAGTACCACAAAAGGGAGCACAGCCCAGGGCCACAACCGAAGGGCAACAGATGCCATGGAGCCACTCATCATGCGGCCCGGACACCCAAGAGGGCCACAACACCCACCGCCACCACCCCAGGACCCCAACCCACACCCGGAACACCCCCCGGACCACCACAGACGCAGCACAGACAAAGACAGCGGACCCCCAGGAAGCGTACCAGCCTCACAGACCCAACATCTGACAATGACACCGTCCACTACAGGATGAAAGTGACAAACATCCTACGCATCTTGACCATCATTGCCTAACAGGCCTACGGCACCAACACAGCGGACAACCAACATCCCACCCCTTACAAAGCTGCTGGCTTGGCTGCACCTGTTGGCCCCTGGTACCCTCCAACCAACACCCTCCAGAGTCAGAGGAGTCTCACAGCCAGCCACATCCAAGTCCCCCACACCTGTCCTGGACATCACCATCACCATCACCCTGGCACCCCAGTCCCCATACGTGCAACACAATGCGCAGGATCCGCTGGAGACCAAGCAAGGACCATACGCCCAAGCAGGATGCACGCACGTGTTGGGGGCAATACACAGCACACATGTACTACCTGTGCCCCCTGGTGACACAGCACACAATCACCGCAACAGGAAGCACACGCCTCACATCAATGTGCAGGCAACAACAGAACACCGTGGAACCCCCAACAATGTCACCTTCAAATACACAGCCAGTGTTCATGATACCTTCATCCTCCGACAGTCCATCATCAACCAGCGTTCCCAGGATGGCAACAAGGGAAATGCACAGACCCTTGGCAATATCCAAATGAACACCCCACACACCTCAACTCCACAACCATGCAACTCACAACTCTGACAATGCACACGTCACAAACTCACATACAACAGGCACAACAACATGCCCACCCATCAAACACGACAGAACAACTTACAATGTTCACATGGGCAAGCCCTGAACATGAGCCAGCAACGGCATGGCACCACAGCCACATAATAGCCGAATGTGTGGAGAGGTGGCAACCAGGCATGTGTGCAGGATGCAGTAGAACCATGATTGGGAAAGTACACAATGTCATGAGTGGCGGAGATGTGCTGGACACACCGCAGTATGCAGAACACACCCCTATCCATGGCGACATACACCGCTGGTGTATGAAGTGTAGTGGACAGTGGACGCCACCATGTCACCCCAGCCAGTGGGGGACCTCGCAGAAATGTTGCCTGTTACGTCCCCCCTAAGCGTCACCGGAGTGGGATGGCCTGGCGTACGCCACGCCAGCGTAGGGGTGTGAATAAAAAGCACGTAGGCCTGGGCGTGGTCCTCTTCGGAAAGACCCACGTCTCTGCCAGGGCGGCGCCTCCCACACCGCCACGAGGCCGGCGCCGTCCTCGTGAGCGGAGTTGCCTGCGATGCTGTGCGCCTGCCGGACCCCGGCACGCTGGACCACAAACCCGTCAGGCCCGCCCCTGCGCAGCCAGGCCACACTGATCACCTGCCGACACCGGCGTGTGTCAAGGAGGGCCCACCATGTGCCAGCGAAAGCTCCAAGCCCGAGTCCTGCGACCTTGGCAGCCACCTCAGACCATCATGGCCTCCACGAGACAGGCCCGCTTTATTCCTTTCTCGTTGACGTACTCCACTGCCGCCTTCAGCCTACTCTTCGGACCAGTAGGTCCCATATGTGAAACTGTGTCCTGAGTCATGAATGGCAGTGACCCCAAATCCGGGCCAGCAGCCACAGCACCAGACCCCCCGATCAGTGAGGCATAGTTCCATATGGGCATCTTGCGACAAGTGGTGCCACTAACCCTGTTCAACGCCATCCGGCGACACGTGGTGCCACTAACCCTGTTCAACGCCAGCCGGTGACACGTGGTGCCACTAACCCTGTTCAACGCCAGCCGGCGACACGTGTTGCCACTAACCCTGTTCCACGCCAGCCCGCGACACGTGGATGAGGGACCAGGACTACCCTGCGGACCAGTAGGTCACACATCCAGCACCTAGTCGCAAAGCACGAATGGCAGAGTCCACACCTGGTTGCACGGAGAGGTGTAAGAGGAAGATGCGGCTCAATCCGGACGAACGCCGGGTCACATACACGGAGGTGACCGAACACGTGGTGCCACTGAACCTGAACTACGCAGGCCGGTGGGGCCATCCAACCTATGCCGGCGACACTCGGTGAATGGGCCGTGCTGACCGCTGCCTCAGGCCTACACCACGGTCAGGTAGGTCACACATTTGGAACTGAGTCTTGATTACACCATGGCAGTGAACACTATTTAAGGCAGAGAACAATTCACTGTACTCCCTTCGATGTGGTGGCAACAAGTCTGTGCATGGCATCACAACCACACGTGTCTGTGGGCCTACGCGGACTACTGCCCTCGGCCTATGTTGCGCACGAGTGGGATCACAGATTTGGAACTGAACATCAGTAATTCAAAAGGCAGAATACATTTCATCACATGCACGGGGAGGCGTAAGAGGATGACACGTTGCAGTCCGGAGGGAACAGGATCATCGTTACGGAGGTGATTGAACACTACCGACAACTGCCACTGTGTCACTAACTCTGTGCCTCGCGAGTCAACGACACGTGGCTGTGGGCCACTGCTGACCGCATCCTCCGGCCTCAACTGCGGGCCACCAGGGCCCACACATAGCAACGAGTCTTGACCGGCCCGGACGTCGCATCACCGCAGGAGGCACACGCCACCACCGCAAGGACCACCTCCAACCGCCATCTGCCAGAGTTGAAACGGTGGTCCTGACAGACCTACGGAGTTGCTCAGACCTGTCGTGGATGCCATCATCGGCCTGATACCCTGCTCAGCACTCCAGGTGCCAGTGACTCAGTGCACCGCAAGCCATTGTCCGTTACTGATTGAGTTTTGTGCTGTTGTGAGGTTGCGCAGCAATGTCACCTCATGCAGTGGGGAAGACCTGGGACTATGATGAGGAAGATGTGTCAAGTGTGCGGACGGGAGAAGGCACAGACAATGGGAGGGCAGGAGGCAACAGCCCCAAGGCAGAATGCAGACTGGTGGTGGTAGTCAAGCTACACACCCGGATCTAATACTGGGTATTGCGCTGTGGACTGCTGACGCAACTGTCACCTCAGGCAGTGTGGGAGACCTGGGACGTTGATGAGGAAGTTGATGCAGGTGTAACACACCCTACTGCATCTGCATCAGGACTAACCCGAAGGGACACAATCCTAGCAATTTCTTCACATGAGCGCGCACTTCTCTAGTGCCCCTACCTCAGTGCACTGCAACTCACGGAACCTCCTGACTGAATATTGGGTGACCTCTGTCCTTACTCCGGATCCCTCCATGTTGCTCTGCAGTTGACTCTGTTATGCTGGTGTTTTCTGTTTCCATTACACTGGTGTCCACTGTTCAGGTTGTTGCCAGCACCAAGCACTCCGTGCGGGCTGGCTTATACTCACCCCACACACATCCAGCACAGGCGTCACTGTACATGTGGCCCTGCCAATAAAGGGGCCAGGCGCAGGTGCCCGTAGAAAGTTCAACATGATATGTGCATGTGTCCCTGTGGTCTTGTTGTATGCATGGGGGCCCTGGGCCCTACGACATTACATTATGCTGTGTACAGCGGATGCAGATATGTCACCACAGGCAGCGGGCTAGGACCTGGACATGTAGCTTTGTCGTCACCCACTCAATTCGTAAGGGTGGTGGACTGTGCCGTCGTATGCAGAGCCAACGTGGGTGTGTGACTGAAATGTGCGTGCCCCTGGGTGTGGTTCTGTACTGGGTATGTGCATCTGCATGTGTCTCTATGGCAGTGTGGGTCTCCTTTGTGGGGTGTAGGTGGTCCCTGAGGGGTATTGGACACCCACGTATGTGTTCTAGTTCGCAATCCATGGGTTCGGCAACACCTGCACCTGTTGGGCCACCTCCTTTTGGCGTTCTGACACCTGGCATTGGGGTGCCATGTGTGGGTCGGTGAAGTGTTGTGAGCCAGCCGTGATTGCGGGTCCTTCATGCTGTGTGGTCTGTTGCAGGAGCTGGGTTCTCCTCTGAGTAGCTTGTCTGCCCTGGTGGTGGGTTGTGTGGGATGTCCATGGGCTGTTGTACGGTGTCGGTGTCGAAGGTGTGGTGTTCGTCTCCGGCATCACTGATGGGTTGTCTGTTCTCACCTGCTGGAGGTGTTGTTTGTCCCTCTGCATTGTGAAGGGGAGGTGCATGTTGTCATTGTGTTGGCGCATTGTTCTTGTCGACATGCAGACTGTGTGACAATGTACATTGTGACTGTTTGGGCGGTGGTGGCTATTTGAGTTGGGACAGTGGACATTTGGCCAACATGGCTGATGTGGGGTTGTAGCCGTAGATATGCATCTCACAGTTCCCTGCTCTGTCCAATGTGATTGTTCTATTTCTGCGCCTGGGCGGACCCAGTTGTGTCCCCTGTTCTGCAGTGTGGGTGTTGCACTTTGTGCCACATTGTCATGGTATGTGCTGTGATTGCTATGTGTGTGTGCTGCAGTGTGCCACGGGGATGGGGGACATGTCTCTGGGTAATTGTGGGTGTGCAGTGTGCTACACCTCGTTGTGCATGTGTGCCATTGTGCCCATCACCACCCGTCCCCCCAGTCCCTGTTGGATCCTCACCCTGTTGTTGTTGTGTCGGGTCCTGTCGAGCTGTGTCTGTACTCCCACCTCCTTGCACCGTCTCCACACTGATGACTGGGGCCTGGGTTTCCTCCAGCTCCTCCTGTGGTGCTGGACTGCCACCTCCTGTCGCCGTTGCTGCCTTCTTGTTGGCAGCGGGTTTGTGCCTGGTTTAGGTTGTCACGTCCTGGCGGCGCCTCTTGGCCTCCTGGATTGGCCTCCTCGGCACTCCGACTGCATTCCAGGTGGTCTGCTTGTGGGTCAGTTGCTGGTGGTGTTCTGTGACTCCGTGGCGCTGGTCTTGTTTTCCTGCGGTCTGCACCCCGTCTTCCTCTCCCTTTTCTCCTTGGCCTTCCCCGACCCAGATGTTCCTTGCTGGTGGTCTGTGGGGGTTGTGGGGTTCGCGTTGACCTCTGCGCTGAGGTCAGGGTGCATCCATGTTGCTACGTGCTTTGGCTTGTTTCTGGTGTGTTGTTTCTGTGGTTTTTATGGTGCAATTTCCCGGCAGACGTGTGGGATTTGCAGGCCTGTGGCTGCTTTTCGCTACTTTTTGTACCGCGATTGGCCTCATCGCATGATTTCTCGCGTTTCGCATTTTTTCGGCGTGGCGTTTATTTTCACACTGACATTTGACGAGTTATCTGGTGACTATTGCATGCTACCGCCTTGTTGTGAATTCCACGTTGACACAGGGTTATTTTCCCGAGATAGGCTGCGATATTGAAAGTTGCATTACGCTACTCTTGCGGTAGTTATCACACGTTCTTGTGAATATACCCCTTGGTTGTTTATCATTTGGGTATTTATTTTCTTTTGCGCCATTTACTCACACATTTAAGGATGAGCGAATTTCCTGTGTCCTTGTCATTTTTGAGTAGATTCAGATTCGTGTTCTTAGCATTTTCATTATTTTTATTTTTGGGTAGTACGGAACCTTTTCAAGATGTTTATATCAGTGGATTTCAGTCATACTCACCAGGCTATTACGGCGACCATGTTTCTCACAGAATAGCATGATAATGCTAGTGCTGTTTTCGTTTCTATCATGGAAGACGCCATCGGGCATTTGAAAAGAGATACCGAGATTGAGAAAGTTTAAGCGATAGGATTTTAGTTGTGGCGTGGAAGGAGAACATACATTTCCAGCGGAGTTGTGGTAAGTGGATACTGATGTAGAGAGTTGGATTATGTGAGAGGTAATATTCAGGCTGCCAATGGTTGTCATGCTGAAAATGGGTTTTTAATTCATGTCATTCAGCCAGAAGCATAACTCAGTAGCAACTGGCTGCATACGATTTCGAGCACAGTACATTACAAATCCGTTGGTATGTAAAGCGAGGATTAGTCATGGTTTATTTTGGTAGAAATCACAACAGTGCATGTTTTTCTTTTACGGATGTTCTTGACTTTCACGGTGAAGAATAACCGGAGGGAGCCTTTTATTACATTTGAGTTCGGAGACGAAAACTTGCATGTCAAATTCATATTATTGCTGTGAGTACAAATCCTTGATCTTAGGGTTCAGTTCAGGTGGAGATTTAGAACTATTTTTGGTCACTCTATGGCTCAGTACGACAAACATTGGATATGCATGGTTGGCAACAGGGTATTTTTCTATTTTCACGATTCACTTTCTATATGAAATGTATGCTGTTTCACGCATGGCTCTCAGTTCAAGCACTAATGTTTTTAATCAAATCACAAGAGTGCTCGTTTTTTCACTCAAGGATCAACGTTTCTTTTCATAAACTCAACTCACTAGTCAAATAACCTAGAAAATATGACATTGTATTACTAAATATTAATTTGTAATTATTCCCCCTATCACGTTTATGTTTTCTACAGTGGTCCCTGAAGAAGGGAGTGCTACCGAAATGCATTGGGCATCAGACATGAGACTGGGTATGCAATTTCTTTTTGTTAAATGGGCCAATATTTGTTATGATCAGTCATTGTAAAACAAACGCAGAATTTATGGACAGCTGTTTTTTCTATATGATATAATGTTAAACACAAATATAACAGCTTGATACTAACATTGAATTTGGTCAGAATAAATATTGTTTCAATTTGTGTCACAATAATCTTTTTTCATAAATTCATCAGCTGTGCGCTCAGGTTTCAAGTGCCAAGAGACATTTGCCTTACAGTTCAGTACCCAAGTATCCCCACTACCTGTGGCCATGTAATGTATGGTGAGAACTCAAGAAGTATGTGTTTGAAAGTCATTCTTTTCATGTCATATTGGCTAGGCTGGGGAAGTGTCCAAAGTCATGGAGAAGTAGCACTTTTGTGAATATATAAAGATAAATAGCAATAACATTACTGCAGTTGAAACAACATCAGCCACCACTGAGAGAACCAGAGGCAAGTTAGGAAATGGACATGGTTGTGCCTATAGTTGTTAATAAACACTGAATATGAGTTATTAAAATAACTATAGGCCATTTGTTATATTTTTACATAATAAAACCAAACTATTAATCAATTAATTTGATTTGAAACATGGGTTAACTTACTTTAAGTTAAAATTTGGAGATGGATCCAATACATTAAAATGGTCAGAACTGGTATTAAAGTATTTCTTTGAACCTCCAAAAGGAAGAATACAAAAATCAGTATCTTATTGGTCTCCACATGAAGCAATATTTGAAACATACAATGAGACTGCACTAACATCAAATCTTGATAACCTATGGCTAGGCGTGCTCATCATAAAATTTTGATTCCATTAACTGGCTTAATCAGGAGCAAATGAGCAGCTGGTATCACTCCTGACTAGACAAACACCTCTATAATCATGACTACAGCAATGTAACTGTATAATTGTACTATTTCCTCTTTCTCCTTTGTGGCTCTAACTCATATAGTACATTTCCATGCGCCCATTTGATCCTATGAGAACTCCTGAGACAACCGGGGTTTCTGAATGTCTTTGAGTGAGGGTGGTGCATTTGGTTTACATTACCTTGAATGGAAAATTGATCCTTTACTTTATGCTCTTTACATTCTGCTCTTATTTGCTTAAGCCTACCAAACTAAAGTAGATGTATGCTGTTGCATTTGCTGTCTTCCAGTTTGCTCTTTGTTTTATATGGCCTATAATGCCTTTAACATGATTACTAAAACAGGGTTTTCTATTTATTGTCATTAGATGTAACACCTGAAACTCTGTTTTACTATATGTGGTATCCTTAGGGAGTGAATGCAATGTTAAATTTGTGGGAGCTGAACCTAAAAAATCATCTGTACCCAAATACTTATGCAACCTGATTTTTATCTTAGGCAGTTTGGCTCTGGGATCTCTTGTGGATCTTGCGGTAAGTGACTACCCTCCCCATCAATGAAACATTCATTTAGCAGATTAAAATTCTGAATAAATACTGGGACCATTTGATAACTGAGTTCTAGATCAAAAAATTGAGTTTAAATATTTATTACAGAACTGTTAATAAAAATGATACAGAAGAATGCATACATTTGCAGTGAAGGCTCAGATACAGAACACAGAATAACAAATCATAGTACAAGCCATACTAGCGGCAAATACATCTCTCTCTAGATAGGTCGGAGGCTGTCCGGCCGAGATCGTCGGTTTCGCTTCCAACCCCCTAATTACAATTTAGGCGGTCGAAAGTGAAACCGGCCGTTCATTCCAGCTGGATTCCGACTGGCTCAAGGAGCCTGTAGGCCAGTAAGAGACTGGCCCGTAATCCATATGGATGGCGTTTTACGCCGTCCGGATTACGATGCTCGGTTTTCAACAGGCTTTCCATGCCGGGCTTTCTGACAGGGAAAGCCCGTCAGAGAGAAAGTTTGGGGGGCCCTAGCAGGAACCCCTCACTTTGCATCCCCCGATTGGGGGCCAAGGGGGCACCTATGGTGACCCCTTGTTGATCCCTGCACCGTGTGCCCCCTTGTTGATCCCTGCACCGTGTGGAAGGCACCCTGAGGTGCGTGCCACGCAGTGCAGGGATAAACACAACCTTCCATCTCCCTAAGGGAGCTTGTGCTACGGCCGGTTTACGGCCGTAGCACATGCTCCCATAGGGAAATGTGAGTAAGCGACCGCACCATGTGCGGTCACATCGTAATTACGCGGTCGGGACCGCAGACCAGAGGTCGGTTGGTCCCGTTTCTGCAACAGTGTCCGACATCATAATAAGCTCCTAAGTATCAAGCTCATAAAGAGTACTGACAGCATCCTAAGAGAGGAAAAGAAACAGAAAATACAAAGTTGTCTCGAACCTTCAAAACCAGGGGTTTTTATATACAGCTTACGCATAACAATTAATAAAACTGTAGATTGAGAATTGCATGGCCAAGGTTTTGTGGCATTGGCAAATCAAAAACAAACACATATTTATTAAAGTTCCTTATCACTAACCCATTTCTTAAGGGAAGAGAAATCTTCCTTCCTCAGCAACTGCACTCCGGAGACATAAAACACAATATGAAACATTTCTCAAGCAATAGCTCATAAATGTATGTTCTTCTGCATGCCTGCATCAGAACTTCCAGCAGAAATCCTTCACAATGATACATCAAGTACAAAATGAAAAATTTAATTCACAATACACACTTTCTAATACAGTTCATCCCTTGTGTCATAGCATTCTGTGTTCCATGGAAACTGTGTGGAAAGATGACTTGCAGTGGGTCAGTATTTGGGAAGGGGAGTGACAGTAAACGGTGTCTCGCACAAAATTGTGGTATAACTATATTACATTATTCATCATACTTCTAAACAAAATAATCATGTAATTTCAAGTGCAACATATTTAGTTCATCGGTTACCACTAAATGCATAGTGAAATTATTATTTTGCACTAATAATTTGTCACCCAAAATTGCACATCAGAAAAAATGTCTACACAGTCCTTACAACTCCGTTTTACAATTTGTGTTCTCTGTAAATATTTCCTTCCTGTCGACTGTAGCAGTTTCCATTGAGCTACACAAATTTTTCTATATCTGGAGATTCATAAGTCTATATGTCATCCTTTTGTATTTTATTTTACGATGTCCCAGAGAAACCTGATTTGGTTCCAGATATGGGTTTCTGTTCTCTTTGTCAAAATGTCTTACCTCACATCTCTACTCTCCTCAGACAACTAATTCTATACACAGAAAGAGAGTAAGAAAACATTTCTATTTTTTTCAATTAGTAGTTCCCTCTGGATGGAAGACTATTTATCCACCCATGCTTCCCTCACAGTAGAATTGTATATTTCCATTCACAATAAAAAACAACAATGGTGCAAGCTTCACATTTTTATCTCACACTATTTGTATCCTATTTCAAAATGCCATTAAACATCAGACAGAAACATCATTAAGAGGGTCAATTCCTCTTTAAAGCATTGATTTGATTCTAAATCAAATGGATTCTCAGGGTTTGATAGCCATAATCCCATTCCGATGTCCCCACCCCCTCAAGGCATAGTCCATAGAATCTAATCGATACTCCTGCTTGCTCTTTTTCTTTGCTTCTATCGCTCCACATGCACCTTCCTAAAAATGATCTATGTCTCAAAAGACAGGCCTTGTCTTGAGACCCCTCCCACATTGTTTCAGACAGGCTCAGTCCCAATAACAGCAACATATTAATTCCCTAACTTGGATGGCATCCTTTTTTACAAGCAAACTCGATAGCATCTTTAACGAGAAGAAGGAACTTTCTTGCAAACTTCTATTTAGCCAAGCAACCCTTAATAGTCTTTCCAATTCAAGGTGAACCAGAAATGGTCATCAAGATCGTAAACACTCGCACTTACAAACCATGCTGTGCAACAGAAAGGAATCTCAGCGAGGGCCGGACTGGGAATGCAAACCAGCCCTGGCAATTGAGTCCGGCCGGCTGTGGGATGGAGGTGGGGGGGGGGCGTGGAAAAAACTGCAGCTGCTTTTGTTACAGGGCATGATATTGCAGCTATGCTGCAAAACCGGCCCCGGTAACAAAAATGCCCCCCAGGGGTCTAAAACTTGCCCCCACCCTTGCGGCCCACTGGGTAAAAAGCCTGGTGCCCGCTATGGCCAGTCCGGCCCTGATCTCAGCCACCTAGATCCTTCTCCTCTCTCTTTACACATGCTGTGTCTGCACCGGCATAACAAAACTTGAGGGGGCCCCCTGCTAAGTATATAGAGGAGTGCCCTGATGCTCTGGACGTAGTCAGAAGCTTTCAGCCGCTGCCCATGCACAGTGCTGGAGAGGGACCCCTGGAGCTCAAGGACCCCACCGCACCGAGGGGGCTACTGTTACGCCACTGTGTCTCTGGACCAGCGAAAAACTCTTAGACTTTCCTTCTGAAAAATATGCAAAATGAAAAAAAGTATGTTAATTTGTGTGTTATTACATGGAATGCCAGCTTCTGCATGTTGTACTATTATTCGGAGCGAAATGCACGCTCACATCCATTTTTGGCACAAGGAAACATTTTATACTAAAAAAGCACAAAATTGTGGATGACATGAACAACAGCTGCCTGCATTGAGCTCATTTGTTTGCTTCCTCTACTCCCATTGTAGGATTTTTCACGTGTTCATATCATATCAGCCCTCAAAATATCTCTTAATCAAAGGGTAGTGAACAGGCATAATAACAGTAGTTTAATTGAGATTTCTTTTTTTTCTACACCTATTTATAAAATTCTAAATTTAGTACTACCTTGTGTGGCACATAAATACAGACTAGTTATCAGGCATTGTCTAGAGATCACCAACAAGATCCAAACCCTTTAATTAGATTGTGTGTTCCTAACAGAAACAAGGCAAATTGAAACTTCTAAATCAGACCTGGAGCCTCATCCCACAGGACTGCTCAATCCAAAGGCTTCACTTCATAGGCAAAATTACTTTTGGAGTTACGGTCACCTAAACAAGAATGATTCCGTCAAGAGCCTGCAATAAAAGTTGTGTCAAAATGATCCTCTCCAACACAGGGGAGATGTTTACGTATCTTGGGTGATCTTCTTCGGGTAGACTGGAGGTGATGCGCTAACTGCAGCTTTTGCAAGCCTCTCTACATACCCATAATAAGTCCCTGGATCTCCATGCACACATTTATAACCTAGCCTGAAATGCAAATTTCCATCTAAAACTGTTGTGAGGGATCAAATTATGGGGTATATTCACAAGGAAATGGTGTATCGTGGGGCTGGTTCATTTTAAAAACACAGGGATGTGTGTATTCACAAGAATACGGTGCACCCCTGTGTTTCCCTTGCGCTGCCACTAAAAATAGCTGCCTAGCGCCAACACTGACAACCTTGCACCATAGTGCAAGGGTGCCTGCATTGCAGGGAATCATCCTTGCAACGCAGGCAGCCTTGCACCATAGTGCAAGGGTGCCTGCATTGCAGGGAATCATCCTTGCAACGCAGGCAGCCTTGCACCATGGTGCAAGGGTGTCTGTGTTGCATTGCACCATGGTGCAAGGGTGTCTGTGTTGCAGGGAATGATTGTTTATGTGCAGGAAGGGAAACCTTCCTGCATATAAACAAACTTTAAAGGTGATTTGCTCTTTCTATGTGTGCTGCAGAATGCAGCACACATAGAAGGAGGAAAAAGAGGAGAAATAAAAGTATTTTGCCTCGTTGCGCCAATCTAACCCCTGCTTTTGTATAGCGTCAGCTTTTGGCGCTGTCTCAGACTTACACATCCTTGTAAATCTGGGGCAGCATCAAAAAGCAATAGGTGTTGCGGTGGAACGCCCACAGCAACACCCATTGCATGCCCCTTTCACACAGATACCTCCATGAAAGGGTACTACATTTACAAAGAGGCGTTAAGCCATGCAAAGTGGCTTAACACCACTTTGTAAATATGGTGCAGGACAATGCGCCACCGGAACTCCAAAAAAAGTGATGTTCCGGTGGCACAATCCCCTTGTAAATATGCCAGTGTGTATCCCTAAATCAGACTTCAGAACTATTGCACAGTCATTAGTATGATACAGACTAAGCTATGGTAATTCCCTACTGACAGGTACACCTAGCATTCAGCAAGCAATGCCAGTGGCAGCCCTTTATTGGCAGCTAGTCTCGTTGCAGAGAGGAAATTATTTAAACACTATAAATTCGCAAACAATGGAAGATTAAACAGTTACAATTGTCTTCTACTTATTATAACTTCTTTTGTTCATTTAACGATGCTAAGGAATGAACTCCAGAGAAAAAGCATGACATAAAGATGATTTACCATGAAGAGAAATGCAGGAAACAAAAATATGGTCACCCAGAAAAATACTGACTTTATTTTTCAAGTTACTAGCTGAAGGTAAGTTGATGTTACTACTATTGCAGTTTCTCTTCATTTCCCATTTATTTATCTGACAGGTATTTAATTACACTTTGGACTTTCATAAGCTAAACAAATGAAGCAGTCATTTGGTGCTGAAGTACTAGTTCAAAATATTTTCAAGCAGGACAATTTGAGATATGATGCAGAGTAAGCCAACTCCAGCTATTCATTTTGTGCAAGGCCACCAGCAAATCAATCACTATTGAATCAAGTTAAAAGTGTTCTTTGAGGGAAATGTAACATAAAAAATGGTTTTTCACCGCAGTACTTTGTGACTATATTCAGTGTCCCCAGGGCAATTATTTTTGAGTCATTTTTTTAAAGGATTTCTGACATTATTGTATTAATGTGAGACAGAAAAGAATATTGCAAGTTTAGCTTGAATAATACGGAGAATAATATTTGTAACCTTGGTTGTCTCACCATAGGTATAGGAAGTCATACAGAACAAACCAAGCTGGGGACTGACAAAGTGCTGTACATTCGAGCAGGTATTTATGTCTTTGAGTTGCATGATTAAGTTTCACATAGGTTGGTACACAGGGGCTAAGTGATTTGCACAAAATCTC
Source organism: Calotriton arnoldi (assembly GCA_963921515.1). NCBI lineage: Eukaryota > Metazoa > Chordata > Amphibia > Caudata > Salamandridae > Calotriton > Calotriton arnoldi. Next base: position 1,007,467 of record CAWUFW010000839.1, read on the forward strand.
ATGGTTTGCAGTCAATTTTCAGAGCTGAGACTTGAACCAAGGGCTCCAGATTACAATGTTGACAACTTGGATACTAGAACACATATTCCGGTTATTGTTGTCCCTGGTTGATGTAGCTATTGGAGCAGAGTAATTCAGGCTCAACCCTTCATCCTGCCAAGATGGGAGGGGCAGAATTGTTCCCTGCCCCACTTTCATTTCAAAGGGCTGGCTTAGCACACTCACAAAGAACTTCACACTAGTCTTTTGTCACCCCAGACCTCTTGGAGCCTAGGCAAGGAGGAAGAAAATCCCAGAACCGCCCATGGAGGAAAAACACCAGAAGTTTCTTCCACTTTAAAGATGGAAGTAGGTACAAATATAGGACACTTAGACCCACTCTTCAGTTCACTCCTGGACCTGTGGAGGACACTCAGAATGCCTGCCTTGTACTTCAGAGGACTGCTATGATGTGTGATGCCTACTTTGTACTTCAAAGGACTGCCCTGCTGCTTGAAGGATGCCTTGCTACTTGAACCCAGGACTACCTGAATTGCTCCAAGGGCTAGTTGGTGGCCTCCTGTTCTGAGCTACTGAGACACAAAAAGCTCCAACAACTTGAAACCTGCACCATGCCTGAAGTGAGTCCTGGCCTCCAGGTGGTGCCCACCCAGTCCTGGATCCTTGGAAACAACCTATGACCAAAACATGGGACTTGAAAAATTTGGAGCACTGACAGAAGACCAGGCCCTACCTGCACATCCATCCGCCCAAGCCGCTTTGCTGTTCGGCCTGACTCTGCGGTAGCTTCCGCTATGTTCTTCTCCACAGCAGCAAATCCTGTTCAGCAGCTCCTTGCAGAAGGGGTATCCTGCTTCATGGAGCCCTCATGGGCTAAAGCTTGTAGCTTCATCCTGCTGGAGAATTATTGACTTCTAAACAGTGACAAAGTCCGACCGAAAAAATCTTCACTGTGAGTTTGTCCAGCGGCTTCCTGAGAGTGACGCCTCCTCCTCAGACACAGCTGGCTGCCTTGTGCTGCGGAACTTTACCTTCTCAGTCATTTTTCTTTAACATTTCTTTTAAGTCTAAAGTTAAAACGAGACCAGGTCAAATCCACGTCAGTAGCGGTCGGTGGTGGGAGTGCCGCCGGGCGGTGACGTGGGGCGGGGGAGGGGCAGGGTGGGGGGTAGTAAACTACGGATTACGGCCGATTACAGGTAAGTACACATATAAATAAATAAAACGAATTATGTTTCTTGCGCTGCATCGCCAAATGCGATGCAGTGCGCGCAACGAAATTCGTTTTATTTATTTATATGTGTACTTACCTGTAATCGGCCGTAATCCGTAGTTTCCTACCCCCCACCCTGCCCCTCCCCCGCCCCACGTCAGCGCCCGGCGGCACTCCCACCACCGACCGCTACTGATCCACGTTGTGTATTTGAACTGCGCTCCATCTAGGTTGGCCATATCTTTCGACTTTGCCCTGGTCTTGCATGACTAGATGTCCACGGTTAGTGCTTTGATCTTGTAGGTGTTAGTTGTTACTGAAAACTTTCAAAATTCATAACTCTAGTTCTACTGGATGGATTTTGTTGTTTTGGTGTCAAGAATTTTTACTCTGTATTTCGAAATTGTTGAGGGATTTGTTTTGTCGTTTGCTTTCACTTTATTACTGTTTGAATGCCGCATAAATAATTTACACGTTGCCTCTAAGTTAAGCCTGACTGCTTTTGTTTCAAACTACCAGAGGGATATGAACAGGTTAATTTAGTGACTTTTCTGGTTCAACCAGTCAGGGATTGTGGGTATTGCTTGAGAGGGTCTTCACCCCCCTCAATCAAAAACCCAATTTCTAACTGTAGGTCATTGAGGAGATCAGTTTTGCACCACTTTCATTTTTTTCCTACAAAATGATCATTTGATGTCTTTGAGTTATCTAGCTGCTTCAGAGTGCAGAAGATTTTTCTGCCCTGGGCATCAGTATAACATGTCAACCAATATTGACTTCCATAGTGTTTGTCTGATTATTGGGCACTTGTGTGGTGAAGTCTTGCTTTGTTTTGATGGTATTGAAGTCCTTGAGAAAGCAATTGAATAGCAGCTTAATCTCCACTCACATTTCTTCTAACACTTTCAATAAGGATGATTTTTGTGTGGGTAGCAGAACAATTGTTAGTCCGTCATATATGTTGATACTGAGTTAACCAGGTCAGACTGGAACTCACTACCTAGAAAAAGAAAATTCTCTCTAGACATTTTTGACATTGGTAGAAGATTCCATAACATTCCATGACAGTAATCAGAGCTCATAAATGTCGGTGGAAATCAAATTATATCATTGTTTTAAAGTCTATCTACAGAACCATCACTTCCCAAGTATCTCCTGGTTTCATTATGAGATATCCAATCCCATCAGGCTACCTGTGATTCAGAAAGCATGCAGCTTCTAGAATGATCAAGGGCTCTAGGAAATATGACTATATCACTCCAATTCTAAATGACCGCAAATGGCTCCCTCCCATAGTGTATTGCAATGTTAGGTCTGCATGCATCATATTTAAAGTCCTGAAAACCAAGAGGTAACACTGTAGGAAGAATAAACTGAACATATGAGGCAGACGTAAAAAACATACCAGCATTAGTCATTTTCACCTTGAAATTCTACATTACAACAGATCATCGACATTATCTTGCTACTTTAGGGACTTTGCTTCTAAGGTTTGAAACAACATGCCCTTTGACATCAGGTAACACCTTGCTTACACCTTTAGAAAAGTTTGAAGAGTTATCTACTTCTAAAACTTCTACATACATCTTGAATCTCTAATTCTGCATTTTAGGCTTGGAGGTTTGATATTATTGTCTCCAATTCCTCTGCTGAAGATGCCTTGCCACACCAACCAGTCCTCCTAAGATGTGACTTACTTCCCTTCTCTGAGAACCTCTGCCCCCTCCTCAGTCTTTTTCTATCCACTTTCAGTACGCCTCTCACCTTTTCTGCACTTTGTGGCACCGGTATCTCATGGATGTGCAAATCTTAATATACTTTAATCTCTATGTTACCTGTCCCATTAAAATAACTGTTGTACTTCTGTAATGGAAAGTGTTATTACACTATACTTTTATCCCATCTGAACATTGATACACTACTATAACTGTGTATCATTGAGTGTAGCTATCACCTATACCACCACTACCTCTTCCTCATTTGAAACAATGCCGCCCCTCCATTTCAATATACTAACTGGTTTGTGGTCATGTATGTTGAATGGAACCCTCAAATGTAATATTCTCATTTGTCTCTGTAAACATGTCTAACATCCTCCTAGGTATATCTGCTTCACAGAACAACGGAAATGCATAAATGAATGTCCCCTCTATATTTATTAATGAAAATATACCCTCCACAAGGGCTGCTCTCACACAGTCATTACATTATAATTGCAAATTAAATGAGTCACATCAACATCTCAAATTAAAAGCATCACTCGAAATATCTACATAACCTGAGTGTAGAAGACTGTAATATCACAGCAGCGATTTAGTCTTTCGTTTTACTGAATTACATGTATTATTAAATAACAAAAGTGGTGGCATACAGTAGTGTTTTGTGGTTTATTGTAAATGGACCTAATACGATGCAAGTGCATAACAACGAAAGGTTATTCAAAGAGCTATTAAAATAACCGAAAAGGTCCTCATAATAATTATGTTGCACATGAGCTAGTACTGGTCATCAGTGGCTATACCTGGGCATTCAAGGCTGCACCTTTGTATGCAAGACAGAATGTGGCTGTATTTGGGCTTGTTATGGTTTTCTGTTTAGACCCTAGGAGCTTAGTACCAAGAAATAAGTCACTACCTGGGAACCCATTGTAACACATTCCGCTTGGTATGTGTGAGAAATTGGGTTGTTGGTTGAGGGGTGTGGGAGCCTGCTCAGCAACAACCACAATCCCCGTCACGGTGAACTACTAAAAAAACACTAAATGAACCTGTGCTTAACACTCTGGTAGATTTTCAGAAAAGCAGTCAGGCTTAACTTAAAGGCAATATGTAAAGTATGTATGCAGCACACAAACAGTAAGAAAGTGAAAACACAAAACAAGAAAAATCACACACCAATTTAGTAAAATAGAGTAAAATGTAATACATTATTTGACGCCAAAATGGTAAAAATCCAATTGGAAGAACCTGAGATATGCAATTTCAAATTTCTAGGTAAAAATAGTACTTAGAAGCACAAACCACCAACTGTGGTTATCTGGTTACGCCGGACCGAGACAAAATCACAAGTTTGCGATTGAGAGTGGACTGGATATTGGGACCCCGTCAGATCCACTGAGAATTGTGCCGTATGTGTTTTATGAGGGTGTTGCGCCAAGCAGCGGTTGTTCAGAGGAGCAGTTCAGGGTGCTGCCTCACACTGCATCAGTTCCGATGAGAAGTAGCGAGGGCTGCGATGAGAGGTCTGCAGCAAGTTGTGTTGCACTGCGGCATTTCTGATGAGGAGCTGCAAGGTCTGCATCAGGTTGTGTAGAGCTGCGTTGGTTCTGATGAAGGACACAGCTGGGCTGGCAGAGCACCTTTATCCCTACTTTCAAGGATCCAGGGCTGGGGAGGCCCGATTTGGGGGTTTAGGACCCTTAGCAGGCAGAGTCTAGGTGCAGGTTCGAGATGCTTGGAGCCAGTCCTGACACTAAGGCTCTGATCAGGAGGCTAGTCAACTAGCTCTTGGAGTCACTCTGGAGGTCCTGGATTCAAGGTGCAGGTCCAATCCTTCTTCCTCAGGTAGCTGGACAATAGTGCAACAGAGAAGCTGGGCAGTCCTTCTTGCAGCAGAGCAGCAGGGCAGCAGAGCAGTCCTTCTTGTGAGTCTTGCACAGGTCCAGAAATGATCTGAAGCTTGGGTCTGAGGGTCCCTCTTTCATCCCTGGTGCCTTCTATGAAGTGGGAGAAACCTCTAGAGTCTTCTCTCCACAGAATGGTCTGGGAGTACCTGCCTCCCTGCCCTGGCTCCAGCCTGACTACAGGCACAAAGGATTAGTGTGAAGTTCCTTGTGTGTGAGCAGGACCCATCTTGATGGGGCTGTGAACAGCTCCGTCCCATGCCTCTTTTGCGTGGCTGTCTGGGAGGAATAAACAAAGGCCAACTGCAACTCACACCTAGTCATATGGACCTGAACAGACTGCAGGCACAAAATAGTTGATAGAGTAAAATGCCAACTTTCTAAATATGTCATTTTCAGAAATGTGACTATAAATCTGACTTTACCATTAAAGAGGATTTTAAATTACAATTTCTCCGATTCCAAACATTACTTTCCTCCTTGCTCCTAATCAAAAGTTAGAACTTATAGAAAGTAATAAGGTAACCAAATGTAATCTTATGGGAGAGGTTGGCCTCACAGTAGTGAAAAATACATTTGGGAGCTTTTCACTACCAAGAAATGTAAAACTTAAAAATACATGTCCAACATTTTTATTATACTGCAACCTGCCCTATGGGCTATTCAGGGCCTATGACAGGGGTGACATATGTAATAAAAAGGGAGTTTTAGATTTGACAAAGGGGTTATATTGCCAGTTTAAAAATGCTGGCAGGCTGCAGTGGCAGGCCTGAGATATGTTTTAAAGGGCTACTTAAGTGGAAAGCACAATGAGTGCTGCAAGCTCCCTAGTAGCATTCAAATTACAGGCCCTGGGTATACAGTATACCACTTTACAAGTGATTTATAAGTAAATTAATTATGCCAATAAGGTGTAAGACAATTTTACCCTGTTTTAGGGAGCGTGCACAAGCACTTTAGCACTGCTTAACAGTGGTAATGTGCACAGAGTCCTAAAGGTCAACAAAAACAAATAAAGAAAAATAGGAGGATGAAGGCAAAAGGTTTAGGGAAAGACCACTCTAAGGCTGATAGGTCTAACAGTATGCACTCGAACACCTTAGGCTCTGTATGGGACATCAGAATAGTGGGCATAGTGCCCAGTCTCAGGATGATCACACTGTGTATAATGCACACTCATAAACGCTTGTCCTGAGCCAAATGTAGCATATTATTTTGTGGATAACATTATGGTAGATCTTTGCCCTTTCTGTACTACAAACATGCAATAAACACTGTCCACAGTTGAAAGCTAGGGGTGTCATGATTCGAATCTCGTAAACCCATAAACAGCAGAATATCACATCTTGCCCTAGTCAAGGGGTTGGTTTATTTTAAAACACTGAGAGTATGCAATCGGGTCATGCTTATACTCTGTAAGTAAATGTAATTAAAAAGGTACATCTTGCAATGTTGAAGTGGCATTTTAATGTACATGATCTGCAGCAGTTAGACATTCCAATGCGAAAATACTGTAGGTCAATTTGCTACATCATAGAAAATCCCTTGCGAGACTGTAGCCCACGTGTTTAAAGATATTTAGGGAACCTAAATCCCTCCCTCAGCAGGACTTGAAGGCATTTTAAGAGGAATCTGATTCATGTTGCTGCTTGGGCTATTGTTAGTTTCAATTTTATTATTTTTAATTTTAAAATTTTACATACGCTTGAGAATGAAGAGTGTCATACCTTTGCTTTGTATTATAATACATGATATGAATGGAGGCATGAACAGCATATATAGGTTGTGATATGGGTGGCGACTGTCACCTTAACCTGAAAAGGTAACAGTATTTTAGGTTTCAACCTGTATATATGGCATAGTCTAGGAAATGCAAAAACGCTCCAAGAGGGATGACATTGTTGATCACTTCTCTGTTCCTCAAATCTACATGTATCCCATGTTCCTATTCTGGTACGTAGGTTTCCAAACTGACCACGGAACTCCATCATTGAACGAGTCAAAATCCTTCAATAAACTGAAGGTCCTTCCTAGTCTCAACAGGTTTTACCCCCACTAGTCGCTTCTATAGTTTAATTCCACAAATTCCTGTATACTCTGCATCAACTTCTAGTACAGCAATTGACAGGAGGAGGGTTAGTTCTGATTCTACGAAGGCTGTGATAGAGCCAGGTTTGCATCTTGATAAATATGTATCCACCGAAGCAGCATGAATCCCTTGCTGACATCCATTAGCCACCTTTTCCATTCCATAGAACGCTTAAATGACACAAACGTCTCAGATGCATTCAGCAAGGAATGTGGTATGCATGTTTAAATAAACACCTCACCCTTTTTCATGTAGATACTAATCCACCAGCAATCTCTTCATGGTATACAGTGGTATCTGATTGAGTGGACCACTATTTGGAAAGAACCAGCAAAACATACCTGTGCATTGTGTGTAACCGATCTAGGACCAGTGATATTGTTTGCTCCCCAGTCCAAAACCAATGCATCTACCAAAATGGATGATTTATGGTAATATCTCCTTTTTATACATTTGGGATACATGTTCATAGGAAGTTGGTTTAATTTTCTTTAAAAGCTGTAAAATTACTTTAGTAAAAATTGAATTGTTGGCCTTAAAAAGAAGGAAAGGAGACTATCCTTTAAATACTTCATATAAAGCGTTTATCTCAGTAAAGATCCTAATTGCTAGTGCAGAGAATGCATGTAATTTTTGCACAATGGGTTAAGAGATGACCAGAAGGATACGTTGGCACAAATGGTACCACAGTTCACAACATGTACTGTTTTAATTATCTGGTAGACTCTTTAGGATTGCATCATTGACACCAAATATTTGCATCATTTTAAAATGATATCATTTCCAATGTGTGGCCACAGGATTTTGCTCCAGAACATTTACAAACAGGAGGGGATAAAATAACCCTATGTCATGGAGAAATAGAAAAAAGGCATAGGAATAGGTGTGTTTACACTGTGAAGCTACTGCAAATTTTGTAAAGTTTGCCCTACTAAACAGACTAGGTTTAGGAATCTTCCTAAATCAGCTGTAGAAGTTGTCAAGTCAGATAAACTATGCGAATCAAGGCTGAATATCTTCATAAATGACCCAGTGTCTGCTGTGCTCTTTTCTGTGCCTTTTTGCATGGACTTTTGAGAAGATCTAGAATTTTTATTGGAATGTATTTAGCATCTACCACCAATTTTTTGTTTACATTTGTTTCACAAGAATCACACCCAATAGGTAGAAAATGTTAGACCTGTAGATGACCTCACTCTACAGTGACAGGAAGACCAAACTGTTAAATCAGATCTCTAGCTTATATCATGCATCCTCAAAATATTTAGTCATGAGATCCGGTAGTGAACATGAAGTCCTTTTCATTACCGGATTCACAAATTGGTTACTAGAAATAAATTGCATTTACTCAAGAAAATATTCTGACTGTCCACCAACGGTCTCCAGTCCTTAGTTTTGTAAAGCTAATCTGATACAGTTTCATAAAATACATAGAAATTGTAAATCCTAGGTCAGAATGTATTGAGCATGAATTGAAATTCTGAACATCTGATTTATAAAATGAACAAATGGCTGCAAAGCTGGTTGCCCAATGCAAATGCTAGACAGGCATTTAGAAAAAGGTTGGTATCGCTATTCTTGTAGTCATTTCGTTGAGGATACACACATTAGTTTAGACTTCTGACAGGTAAGGCAAATTAATTTATAGCTGCTCTGAGGTAAATGGTGAATTCATACAATAGAATTAAAGCTTATGTCCCAACTGCTAATGAGCCAGCCTTTTGGAAATACATGGGGGTGATGGGCAAAGATATGCAGAGGAATGATATTGCACTGGCTGAGGAACGAAAACTAGCCACAAACCTATTTTACAACTCAATTCAAGAGCTATCTTACAAGGTAACCTGATGCATAAAGTATTGTAGTGGACCATTAACTATATCGGTTTGATTGAGACTTGGAGAATTTTGTTTTTCATTAAAACAATTTCTTTTAGTAGTCCCTATGATAAAACTGTAGGTTAAAACATAGAGGTATAGGCCACGATGGTTGGAGGAAGTGCCAGTGGCCAGTGAGGAGAAGGCTCCAATCTTCAACAGGGGCAGCTGAATGTCTACTAACTTAACTGAGTGCCACAAGAGAGCATTTTCCATCTGCTGCCACGCCTGCCTCAAAAACTGTAAGACTACAAAAACTACTGCCTATTATGAGATGCTCATCAAGCAAGAAAATCTCTAAGATATCCTAACTCTCCTGACAACCTTTGCATTATGAAGTGGTCTCACCCAGTTCCACCCTACATTGCTACAGAGGAAGAAATACAGGAAGTGCATCAATAACTCGATTGCTTGGCGTCCATAAACACACAATCGCACAACCACTCTTCCTGTGGGATGCTTAGTTTGGTTAAACTTTTTAATAGGATTGTTCCAGCAAGTATTTTACATTAATGGCAAGATCTCCTAATATATTCATCTAAGTCGGTGTACCAATCAAGTAAATTAAATATAAATAAGTTACCCTTTCTCATGCATAAATAAAAATAGAAAAACAATACTTTTCAATTGTGCTGTTCTCCTGACTAATCCCTAACTGAAAGGGAGAAATAACCTTGTCATGAACCAGCTATCCCTGAATATGTCTCAAAAGGGAGTACAAAATATTTTAACACATTATATTTCATGGAGATATAGCATTCTACTATGGATCCTAAATCTAATATTGCATAAGAAAGTAGTAAAATGATGGGTCCACTTTCTCATTTTTTGGTTGATGGGATTAGACCACTTTGAGGATGTTATGAGGCCCTTTTCTGTTACGATGATGTTTGCATATTTTTCACCAAGGTTTAAATTATTTATCAATGCGTGCCCTGTTTTCTATGTACAAAAGGGCAATTGGTGAAACATATTGTAATAAACTTGAATTACTAGTCAACTAGTAACTGATATATTCAGTGACATGTGGTTTTCGGAACGTGTTGTGAGTGGATCTGATGTGTAAAGAAACGTGTGGAATGCTGGTTGTCTACCCAGAAGGTAAAAGTCGTATAGCCCTGTGATCACTGTCGGGTAGGCAGTCCTTTCATTGTTGACTGACACACTCCCTTGCCAATGCCTGGGGACCATACAACAGATATTTGAGATGTCATGGAATAGGCTTTTTGCTTATAGCCCCTAGGATGGTGTCCCTGATGGATCAGCTAAATTACACTAAGGGGCTCATTACGATGTCGGGTGGAAAGCCTCTGCCCGACACCGATTTGGAATCAAGACCGACCGACTTGCGGTCGGCAGTTCTGACCACAGGTTTATGATGCGACCGAACACTGTTCGGTCAGATTCCCATTGTTTCCAATGGGAGCTCGTTTTACGTCCCACAACCGTCCGTAATACAAGCTCCTATGAGGAAATGAGGTGTGTGTGGAAAACCCTGCACCGTGTCGCAGGCACCCATGGTGCCTGCCACACAGTGCATGGTTTTACAGTGGGGTCCCTCAGGTACATAGCAAAATCAAAGGGGATGATGGACGGAGTGTTGAACATTGCAAGCACTCACCCCCAGTCAACTGATCTGGGTTTAATCCATCATCATTCTTTAGCTCACTCCGCCACCCCAGTTCAGACATGGCCATATGCAAATCAGTCTGACCCTGTGCCTCATGGGAACAGTCCAGCCCGAACTGCCAGCTGTGCCTGAACTGGGGTGGCGAAGTGAGCTAAAGAACGATGATGGATTCAACCCAGATCTGTGACTGGGGGTGAGTGTCTGAAAAGTTTCAGCACTCCGTCCATCATGTCCTTGTGATTGCTTTGTTGTCCCTCAGGTACACCCTCGGCCATCAACCGTAGGCGGCGGGGGCTAGGGGGCCCTGCCAGGGGCCCACAAAGTCACTTTCCATGTCGGACAGGCCAACGCGGAAAGGCTGTTGGAAAGTGACATCGTAATCGTGAGGGCGGAAACGCTGTCCATAGTGTTGTACGATGCGGTTCCGACCGACAGGAATGTTCCGCGAGTCGGTCGGAACTGATTCGGTATGACCGCACGGTTTATGTTCTGACCGCGAGCATTGTAAGTGAAGAGAAGTGCGGTTGTTCTTGAGGTAGTTTGCTGCACAAATGCAGCAAAAGTCTCATAACAATTCAAGGAGTGTCATTGGTACAGGCAACTTGCCTCGTCTGTATTCTTTGCACCCGTTATCAGTTGTTCTCAAGGAACACTGTTCCTAAATAGTTCTTAGTATCAGGAGCAAATGATCCGTCTTCTGCTGTTCACTAAATATTCAGTTCTACCTCTTTTACTACCGATCACATTATAACTAGATTTCAACACCTCTCCACATTGTTTGCTCATCCAATTACATCATAAGATTGGTACTCAGTATCTTTACTATCACTGTTTCCTGGTCTAAAAATTATAATGGGCCCTGGGCGGGTATTAGGTCCCTCAGTCTGCCATGTTTCTTCCAAAAGTGAGGTGGTTTCGGTACCTGTTCTTGTGTGTAATATTTACAGACTCTTATTTAGGTACATTTGCTTCTGTGTTTGTTTTTTTTTGGTGGGGAACAGAAAGCCATGGTTACCATTTCACCTACCCCCTTTGACTGAATGATGATTTCCTTATGTGCACCAATCAGGTTGCCGTATTCTTCCTTTTCTTGTGTTTTCAATCTCTTCTCTCCCTGTCCTTTGGTATCATGCCTGCAGCTTCTGAGGATTGAGCGTACTTCAACCCCACCATGAAGAGTAGGTTCTTTGTATTCAGCTCCAGCACCTCACTCCAGAAAACAGAATGTGCACTCCAGGCACAGAGCCACGCTGTGGAGTAGCCACCAGTTACCCAACTAAGCAGGAAAATATCCAGAGCAGGGGCATATCATAAGCAACTGCGGCACAGTGGGGCCCCCGCAACCCTTCACGTGCCCACATCAGACCAAGGTCAATGAATTTCTGTGAGATATGGAAGACTCAGGGCCCTCTCATCACATGTGGCATGAAGTGCAGTAGGGTTCTAAGACCATGTTAATAATAATCAAAAATATTGAGAGAGCAAAAAGGAAAAGAGGTAAAGAGTTGTAAAAGGATTACAAGAGGAGAGCACAAGAGAAGCCTGACGGCCCATTTATATTCTAAGTTACTTTTAAAATAAAGACCTCCTGCACTTATGTAAATTATTTTGAGTATCTATGATCTTTAAAAACACAACTTACATATCCAGTTTCTCCCGAGTTTGCATTACACTCACATGGCAGTCATTTTACCCTGATACATAAATTTCTTTTTTTCTTTTTTTGCATAACTGGATCAGAGGAAGGATATTAGAGAATCATGATTTATGTGCAAATATTTTTTATCAATTTAATTATGACATGATTTGATATACATTATTAGCGTTACAGTTCAAAATATAATGGGTGACTATGCAAAGTTTTCAGTTTTTTTGATCGGAAATATACAATTAAAATATGAGATGAGTCAGTGAGTTAAACTCTCGCAACTTGTGGTTTACAAGTCATAAAATTGAATCTTGGCGAGGCCAACCCAGCCGTCACTCCGTGCACGTTTGTTGAACTAAATTGGATAATACTAACAGCTGTTAATTACAGTGGACAAAAGTGGCAGAAATATGGAGCCCTACTTACAAAAATACTTATTATTTTTATTAGTAGTAGTAAAGAGGAGAAGACGAAGGTTATCGTTGCTGCTTTTATTATTATTGTTTGAATATTGTTATTATAAAACTTACTTTTTAGTTTGAAGATTGGTTTCACGTATCGGTTTGCTGTTCAATTAGTTGTCTTCTATGTTTTGCTTTATTTTTTCTATGAAATGTTTTTGTTTTGGGCAATGTTTCTGCTGTTGGCTTTTATATACTACCCGAGTTAACAAAGACTGTTTTGGTCTAGAGATGTGCGTTTAGTAAATAGAAATGTGAAAAAAATTGTCACGCTACAGTATAAATAAGGAACATTCCAATGTTCTCTTTGATCTTTACAGGAGTGCATTAGTAACAAAGAAATGCAGCTCTGATAGACAAGAGATTTCTATTGTGGGTGTATTACTCACAATATATGACTGTCTGCTGGATATATTGTTCCCTTATGGTAATCCTTTTACAAATACAACATGGTGCCAGTAGGCTCCAATTCCACCTATAGCAGCCTGCATTAATATATTGCAGCCTATGACTGGGAGATGTATTTTCCAGGGCTATGGGGTGCAGGCTTTGCCACACGAATGATCATTAAATGGCTTTTTTTTTTACAGAACTTTTCAACAGCCCCTCACCCTTTGCCTATTTCCAAAGACTCCACTGAATACATAACTCATCCGCAGACAGGCTGCAGCGGGATATGTGTTTGTGCTGCTGATGAATACCGTGAAATATCACCAGTTGTTCCTCCCACATTCATATTTTTCATTTTATGATAACGGAGAACTGATTTGAAAGGCTTAATTTGCTGTCACCTTTTATTTTCTGTCTGATCTGTAACTAGTCAAGCATCCATAATTTTCTTCTCTATTGCTGTCTAATCTATGCGCTCGCGCCTTGCAGTGCTTCCGTCCTCAATGCCATTTGCAGCAAGCATTAATTCACGCCGCACTCTCAAGCGTCCATGTTCTAATTTTAAATCCTTGCTCGCCGCAGCCATTATATATTGTGATGTTCTGTGTTTTGCTCGTACAAATGCTTCTGTCTGACATGTGTGATGGAAAACTTTATAGATTACCAGTTCCAGAGCTGTGAGAACTGCAGAGGCTGTAGCCGCAATCTTGTCTACTGACTCTTCCAATATAATGTCGCCGCATAGAAATGTTGAGGAGAAAAAAACAATAATTAACAGCAATAAGTACGGACAAACGTACAGTTCAATTGTTACTACACAGTGTTAATATGGTATACTTAATCCAACACTTCAAATCTTTTAAAATGTGTGAATTTTTCATCATTTTCTTCACAGTTGATGACTAATGGTAAGGAGTCTGTTAACGTTACAATTGATTCTTTCATGCATTTTTGTTTTATTGATTATTTATAAATCAGAAGTTGTCAATTTGATCCACGTTTTCCTGCTAAAACCAACAAAATAACAATCAGATATTGGGTATAATAGCAAAGCCCATCCCAGGTGATCTCGCCACAGTTTATCCCTCCAATGTATGCCTGCTCAGTATCATAATCTTTAAACAAAATGTCTCAAAATAGACATCCCAGTCCAGTAACCAAGGGGGTCATTACGCCATCGTAACGAGTAATACCCCCCGCCATATTATAATGGCAGGGGGTATCGCGGCGGACGCAAAGTACGTCCGCCGCTTTTCCGCCGGTCGGCAATCGTTCCAATTGCCGGCCGGGCGGACTTGGGCCTCTAATATGGTGGCGGTGCCTAGCAGGCACCGCCATCCATATTATGATGCGTGCGGTTTAAGGCCTTTCCATGGCAGCGATGCCGTCATGGAAAGGCTGGCGGGGAATTGCTTTGGGGGCCCGCTGCGGGCCCCCGGGGGGGTGGGTGGTGCACTTGGGGGGTACCCATGGTACCCACCTCCATTTCCATGCACAAGGTGGTAGGCACCGCGCGGTGCCTGCCACGTTGTGCATGGAAATGCACAACATGGCAATTTGACATTGCAGCGGGTGCTGATGTAAGCAGCACCCGCCGCAATGTTAAACTGCGGAATGCGACCGCCAGGGTGGCGGTCGCATCCTAATCAGGGGGCGGGACCGCCACATTGCAGGTGGCCGGTCCCGTTACCACTAGGATGGCGGCCGGACTAAAGTCCGCCTGCCATCCTAATGACCCCCAACTAAGGGCCCGATTCACAGAACTAACTTAAGACAAAATCCTAAACTTACTACCATTTTGGTATTCACAGAAGGCACTTACTCATTTTGGTATTCACAGAAGGCACTTACTTACTCATTTTGAGTAACTTACTCATTTTGAGTAACTTGCTCATTTTGGTATTCACAGAGGCACTTACTCATTAATGAGTAAGTGCCTTCTGTTAATACCTAAATGAGTAAGTTACACAAAATGAGTAAGTTACACAAAATGAGTAAGTTACTCAAATGAGTAACTTACTCATTTTAGTATTCACAGAAGGCACTTACTCATCAATGAGTAAGTGCCTTCTGTTAATACCTAAATGAGTAAGTTACACAAAATGAGTAAGTTACTCAAAATGAGTAAGTTACTCATTTTGGTATTCACAGAAGGCACTTACTCATCAATGAGTAAGTGCCTTCTGTGAATACCTAAATGAGTAAGTTACACAAAATGAGTAAGTTACTCAAAATGAGTAAGTTACTCAAAATGAGTAAGTAAGTGCCTTCTGTGAATACCAAAATGAGTAAGTGCCTTCTGTGAATACCAAAATGGTAGTAAGTTTAGGATTTTGTCTTAAGTTAGTTCTGTGAATCGGGCCCTAAGTGGGCTACCGTCAAAATAAATACCACAAAAGGGCCTGCAGAGCTGATCAAAGCCTCCGGCTTACTGGAAACCATAAATTATGCACCTCTTTCTTACACTTTTTCATCCATCACACTGCGAAGCACTGCATCCCATAACATGAGAATTGCACCTTAGTTTTCATCAAGCATGACATGGAAACACTTCCCACAGAGGATCAAAACAAAGATAGCACACTTCCAACCACACACCCTACATGGTGTAGCGTGCTTCCCATGTAGGCAAGCGCTTAGCGCTCCACCTTTGGGTAATAAGAGCTATATAAATGTTAGAATACAATACAATACAATACAATTCAATACAATACAATACAACACAATCCATATTATGGCCTAGTAGTTGTCCCACAGTGCAGGCCCATTTCCATACCTCCTTTGACGTAAGGAGGATATGTTATGTTGTTTCGTTTTTGAAGAGACTGAGATCAGGGTTGTATGATAGAGGCAAGCATGGCTAAACCAGGTGTGCCTTAACAACGATGCCTTAACCACAAATTTATCCGAACAACCCATTCCTTTACCATGCATGCCTTAACCACACAACCCTTTACCACGCAATTTTGTGGTAAAGGTATGACTGGTAAAGGGATATGTGTGGTAAAGTTTACACCTGAGCCCCCCTGAGCCCTAAAAACTACCCGACCCCGCCGAGCCCTAAAAACGACCCCACCTCGAGCCCTAAAAACAAACCCAACCCCCAGTGCCCTTAAAACTACCCGAGCCCTAAAAAGTACCCCGACTCCACTAAGCTCTAGAATCCACCTTGCCCCCGAGCCCTAAACTTAACCTGACCCCCTGAGCCCTAAAAACGAACCCGACCCCCCTTGAGCCCTAAAAACGACCCCAAAGTCCTAAAAACTTCCCGACCACCCTGAGCACTGAAAACAACCCAACGCCCAGCCCTAAAAACGACACCCACCCCCCAAAGCCTGGCCCCAGCCCCACTTACCTCAAAGCGTCCTCTTTCGATCCTTCCTGTTCCTGGGCCCGCCCATTCCAGCATCTAGACCACGCATATACCTAAACACACATATGCGTGATTAAGGCAAACGTAGTTGCACTTGCGGGGAAACAGCATGTATTTCTTAGCACATGTTGTAAAGGACGATTCCCTGAGATGAGAGGTTATGTATGTGTTGTTGATGTGGAATTCATTAAGGCAATTGTATAGCTTGGAGCAACATTGCTTGCATGATAGTGCCAGGGATGGGATCTAATGTGAAGTGTTGGTGTAGGGTGAAGTTTGAATATAATGAATATAACTTTGTTTGGGTGTATTGTTGGGATGGCAAACTGTCAACTGTGAGGCCTATTCACTGAAAAAGTAACAAATCCGCACCCACAGATTTCCTTCTATTTGGGAGTGCATATTTACTACTTCTTCCTAACAAACATTCAAAGTAGTATGTCTTGAAAGCTGTGCCAGGTTTCCAGGTATACAAGTGGGAAAGTCAAGTGTCTTTTAAAAACGTCTCCTATTCCCTCTGTACAGAGTTCTCTGCAGTTAACAACTTTGCCAAGGGGGAACAGGAAACCATGTACAAATACATATTTTTTTTAATTTTATTTTCTCTATGGATAAACCTCTTTTCCTAGGCCCTGACCTATTCTGGGGATGATCTATAATCCTTCCCATCATCTGAAAATGTTTGGCTGGATTAAAAATCCCACACTTACCAGTGTAGAAAGAGGAGTGAGAATCATTTATGAATGCCTGCTGAATACCATGTCTGTTGGCATTTACAAACCTCCAAGGCTAACCATGCAATGGAATGCATGTGATTTATCAGTGCAGAGAACTCCATCCTTCTGACTGGGATTTCCACACGTTAAAGAGGCTTACACCTGCCTGAAATCCTTTTGTGATTTCCCGGCAGGCTAAAAAAGGTAAACTGGGTCATTAATGTTCATTTGTGACAACATTTCCCTTTGTGTATATCACTCTGTACGTCTTGGAGCCATTTTGTGCTCTTGAAGCGGAAGAAGCCGATTAGTCCGGCCAATAATGGTGAAGAGAGCACTGGTATGAAAAGGGGATCGAATGGGTGGACCGACACTGCAGCCCCCTGGTACTAGAATAGCATAGCCAAAATACCATTTGACAGAAATATTATATATAAATGCCATAATCTTATGACTGAGAAGTTTACTTAATTGAAAGCTGAGATTGTTTACCAGCTGCTAAATAAAGGTAAGTTTGGCTCTCCTCGTTGCTCCTGTCCCCCTAGAGTGAGGCAGAGGATAGCTCCTTCTATTATAGATTCCCTTACTAATCTATTAAATGCCTCTTTAAGAGCAGGAGAAGTCCCTGATCTCTGTAAAAATGCTATTATCATCCCACTATTGCAGAAATTGGGTGATGACAATAGACATCTTATGAATTAGCATCCCATTTTGCTGCTGCCTTACAACTCTAAATTATCGGAAGCTCACATAGTGCATGCACTGAGCTCTTTTTTCTTAGATTCTAACTTTCTAGACCTGCACCAAGCTGGTTTTTGGACACAATATAGCACTGAAACTGTGATTCTATCTGTAATTAATATTTTAAGAAGAGGTTTGGGTGATGAACATGTCTCAGCACTTACTCTCTTTGATTTGTCCGCAGCCTGTGGCAAGGTTGATCACAAGATTTGATTGGATTGACTGTGGAAGGCAGGCTTTAGGGGAAAGACCCACAAATGGTTCACTTCCTTCTTGGAGACAGAACCCAGGCAGTGCAAATTCCTCTTATTAGGGCACCAGAATTAGAGATTGAGCATAGTGCTCCACAGGGATCAGCCCTTTCCACCCCATCTTTTTAATATCTATATTTATCCACTTATCAAAAAGCTTGGCAGGGACGGCTTTTGGATCCTGAATTATGCTGATGATTGTCAGATCTTGCTCCAGCGTGACACTCCAGAATCCACACAAGATTATTTTAGGGGCACAGTGTGTCTCATCAGTGGATGGATGAGACAAAATCATTTAAAGCTGAACGTGGTATTGGGGCATACACACTCCTTGTGGACTAGAGCCTTCTGGCCACCCGAAATGGGTATGCTGCCTTCCCCAAAACCAATGGCTCAATGTCTTCGAGTTACCAGTGATCAATCCCTATCTCTTAAGCCACAAATTAGTGTGGTTGTCTCTAAATGTGTCTTTGTGTTGACAACCATTAGGAAGATTCAACCGTTTTTGTCTTTGGGAGCCATGAAGACTATCATGGTGTCCACCTCCGGCGCAAGACTGGGTTATGCTAATCAATCAATCAATCAATCAGGAGTTTGTTAAAGCGCGACTACTCACCCGTAAGGGTCTCAAGGCGCTAGGGGTGGGGTGCAGGTTCCATTCCATCAAGGAGGGGGTCTGTCGAAGAGCCAGGTTTTGAGGTTTCTTGCGAAGATGGGGAGCGATGTTGTCTGTCTGAGGTGGAGCGGAAGGGCGTTCCATGCTTTGGCTGCGAGGAAGGAGAAGGAGCGGCCTCCCGATCTGGTCTTTCTGGTGCGGGGGACCACGGCGTAGGAGAGCTGGGCTGATCGTAGGGTCCTTTGGGGTGCGTGGAATTTGAGTTGGCTGTTCAGGTATGCTGGTCCGGTGCCGTGGAGGGCCTTGTGTGCGTGGGTGAGCATCTTAAAGGTGATTCTCGCCTCGACGGGGAGCCAGTGGAGTGTGCGCAGGTGCTGGGAGATGTGGCAGTATTTTGGCAGGTTGAGGACCAGTCTTGCGGCGGCGTTCTGGATGTTCTGTAGCTTGCGGATGAGGTTTTTGTTTATTCCGGCGTAGAGTGCGTTGCCGTAGTCGAGTCTGCTGGTGACCAGGGCGTGAGTGACTGTCTTTCGGTGTTCGAGGGGGATCCATTTGAAGGTCTTACGAAGGAGGCGGAGGGTGTGGAAGCAGGAAGACGAGACAGAGTTGATCTGGCGGTCCATTTTGAGCTCGGAGTCCAGGATGATTCCCAGGTTGCGTGCGTGGTCTGTGGGGGTTGGCGGGTTTCCGAGGGCGGGGATCCACCAGGTGTCGCTCCAGGCGTCGGGGTTTGGGCCCATGATGAGTACTTCTGTTTTGTTGGTGTTTAGTTGTAGGCAGCTGTTTTTCATCCATTTGGCGACGGCTTCCATGCCTTCTCGAAAGTTGCGTCTGGCGGTGTTGGGCTCGTTGGATAGAGAGAGGATGAGCTGGGTGTCGTCTGCGTATGACACGATGTTGAGTCCGTAGGTTCTGACGATGGGGGCAAGTGGAGCCATGTAGACGTTGAAGAGCGTCGGGCTGAGGGAGGAGCCCTGGGGGACTCCGCAGGTGGAAGGTGTAGGGTCCGAGAGGAAAGGGGGGAGTCTGACCCGCTGCAACTGCCGGAGAGGAAGGAGCAGATCCAGTCGAGGGCCTTGTCCTGGATTCCTGCGTCTTAGAGTCTGCGTATTAGGGTGCGGTGGGAGACTGTGTCGAACGCCGCTGATAGGTCGAGGAGGATGAGGGCTACTATTTCTCCTTTGTCCAGTAGGGTGCGGATGTCGTCTGTTGCGGCGAGGAGGGCGGTTTCCGTACTGTGGTTTTTTCTGAAGCCGGATTGGGAGGAGTCGAGGATGTTGTGTTCTTCAATGAATGTGGCGAGTTGGCTGTTGATGGCTTTCTCGATGACTTTCGCTGGGAACGGGAGCAGGGAGATGGGTCTGTAGTTTTTGAGGTCGGTGGGGTCCGCTGAGGGTTTCTTTAGGAGGGGTTGACCTCGGCGTGTTTCCAGTCGTCGGGGAACGCAGGCGGTCGCCAGGGAGCGGTTGATGGTGTGGCGGAGCATGGGTGCGATGGTGTCGGCGGCTCTGTTGAAGATGAGGTGGGGGCAGGGGTCCGTGGGGGCCCCTGAGTGGATTGACTTCATTGTCTTCAGTGTGTCTTCGGTGGTGAGGGCTGTCAATCGCTGGTTTCCGGGTGTCGGGGGTGGTTGGTGAGGGTTCAGTGTGTTGGTTGTCTTCGTCGAAGTTGTCGTAGATGCTCTTGATTTTGTGGTGGAAAAAGGTGCTGAGTTTGTCGCAGAGGTCTTGTGAGGGAGGGATGTCGGTAGACTCGCTGGTGGGTTGGGCGAACTCCTTGATGATGCTGAAGAGTTCCTTGCTGTTGTGCGCGTGGGTGGAGATTCTGTCTTCAATCGCTTTTTTCCTCGTTTCTCTGATGAGTTGATTGTGGGCGTAGGTGGCGGCTCTGAAGTTTTTGTGGGCTTCTGTGGATTTGGTGTTCCTCCAGTCCTTTTCGAGGCGGCGGCATGTGCGTCTGGACTCTCGAAGTTCAGTGGTAAACCATCTGGCTTTCTTGGCGCGGGTATTGTTGTTTTTCTTCAGGGGGGCTATGGTGTTGGTGCTGTCCGAGATCCATCTATGCAGGGTTCGGGCTGCGGTGTTGGGGTCATCGTTTTCCGCGATGGTTGGGGTGGAGTTGTTGAGTGAGGAGGTGAGCTGGTCGTCGGTGTTTTGGTCCAGTTTCTTCGTGGAAGCAGGTGCTGGTGTCTGTGGATGGTGGGTGTTCTGAAGGTGAAGTGGACGCAACGATGGTCGGTCCATGGGAGTTCGGTGGTGTGGCTGAAGGTGATGGAGTTTCCTGTAGTGAAGAGGGGGTCGAGGGTGTGTCCTGCTGAGTGCGTGGGCTCAGTCACGATCTGGCGGAGTCCAATGTTGTGGAGGTTGTCCAGGAGGGATGTGGCGTTGGGGTCCAGTTGGTTGTCGAGGTGGAAGTTGAGGTCTCCCAGCAGGGTGTAGTTGGTGGATGCGATGGCCTGCGGGGAGATAATGTCCGTGATGGAGTTGGCGAAGGGTCCGTGGGGTCCAGGGGTCGGTAGATGAGGGTTCCTCGGAGGGTGGCGGTGGGGCTGGCCAGTATCTTGAAGTGAAGGTGTTCCATCAGTTCTGTGGGCTCGTCAGGGAGTGTGCTCAGGCGGAGGCTGGATTTGTGGACGATGGCGATTCCTCCTCCTGGGCGGGTGGGGCGGTCCTTCCTTGAGATCTTGTATCCTTGGGGGATGGCGATGGCGATGTCCGGTCCCGAGGTGGTGTTGGTCCAGGTTTCGGTGAAGAACGCTACGTCCGGGTGGTGCTGTCGAGGAGGTCCCAGATTTCTGTGGCGTGTTTGTGGAGGGATAGGATGTTGAGGAGGATGCATTGCAGGGTCTTCGGTTCGGTTGTGTTCTTGTGGGCGGGTTGTGCTGGATCCGTGTTCTTGGCGGTGCTGCAGGTGTGCCGGCAGCGGTGACAGCTGAAGGGTCCGTGGGTGTCAGCTGGTGATGCTAGCTTGCAGTTGTTGTTGCAGCCTGGGTTGAGTGCGTGGAGTGCTGCTGGGTCGTAGCATTGGCGGGCGGAGGTCCAGGGTTCCTCGCGCTGGTCGCGGACGGGTCGAAGACGGGCGCAGACGGGCTTGCCTTTGACGCGCCTTTGGTGCACCAGCGTACGCCATTAAGTAGGGGTCGGGGAGGGCTGGACAGCTGGGAGGCGGGAGCGGGGAGGGGAGCTGGATTGGGCCGGTCGCACTGGGGGGAGGGGCCGCGGGGGCAGCAGCGGCGGGGAAAGGTAAAGGGAGGAAATAAGGGATAAAGAAAAAAGGGAAAATAAGCAGAAATAAGGCACAAAAGAGCAGAGATGCAGAAAAGTGCAGAAAGGTGAAAGATAAAAGAGGGTAGAAAAACGAGTGAAAGAGCAGAGCGAGAGAGAGGGAAAATGAGCAGAAATAAGGCACAAAAGAGCAGAGATGCAGAAAAGTGCAGAAAGGTGAAAGATAGGAAGGGTAGAAAAACGAGTGAAAACGAGTGAAGGAGCAGAGTGAGAGGAAGGAGACAGAGGTCCACTGGACCACCAGGGATGAGGCGCAGGGAAACCTGCGGGTGGAAGAGGGCCTCGATCACCAACACTCAAGAGTGCAGGGGTACCTCACTTAATGGTGGAGCTGCGAGGGTGGGAGAGCAATTTCACTGACAATGAGTCAGTGGTCTTGCTCGCCTGTCCCCGCAGTGGCCGCCATTAAATAGGGGTCGGGGAGGGCTGGACAGCTGGGAGGCGGGAGCGGAGAGGGGAGCTGGATTGGGCCGGTCGCGCTGGTGGGGGAGGGGCCGCGGGGGCAGCAGCGGCGGGGAAAGGTAAAGGGAGGAAATAAGGGATAAAGAAAAAAGGGAAAATAAGCAGAAATAAGGCACAAAAGAGCAGAGATGCAGAAAAGGGCAGAAAGGTGAAAGATAAAAGAGGGTAGAAAAACGAGTGAAAGAGCAGAGCGAGAGAAAGGGAAAATGAGCAGAAATAAGGCACAAAAGAGCAGAGATGCAGAAAAGTGCAGAAAGGTGAAAGATAGGAAGGGTAGAAAAACAAGTGAAAACGAGTGAAAGAGCACAGTGAGAGGAAGGAGACAGAGGTCCACTGGACCACCAGGGATGAGGCGCAGGGAAACCTGCGGGTGGAGGAGGGCCTCGATCACCAACACTCAAGAGTGCAGGGGCAGGGGCACCTCACTTAATGGTGGAGCTGCGAGGGTGGGAGAGCAATTTCACTGACAATGAGTCAGTGGTCTTGCTCGCCTGTCCCCGCAGTGGCCGCTATTAAGTAGGGGTCGGGGAGGGCTGGACAGCTGGGAGGCGGGAGAGGGGAGGGGAGCTGTATTGGGCTGGTCGCGCTGGGGGGGAGGGGCCGCGGGGGCAGCAGCGGCGGGGAAAGGTAAAGGGAGGAAATAAGGGATAAAGAAAAAAGGGAAATAAGCAGAAATAAGGCACAAAAGAGCAGAGATGCAGAAAAGTGCAGAAAGGTGAAAGATAAAAGAGGGTAGAAAAACGAGTGAAAACGAGTGAAAGAGCAGAGCGAGAGAAAGGGAAAATGAGCAGAAATAAGGCACAAAAGAGCAGAGATGCAGAAAAGTGCAGAAAGGTGAAAGATAGGAAGGGTAGAAAAATGAGTGAAGGAGCAGAGTGAGAGGAAGGAGACAGAGGTCCACTGGACCACCAGGGATGAGGCGCAGGGAAACCTGCGGGTGGAGGAGGGCCTCGATCACCAACACTCAAGAGGGCAGAGGCACCTCACTTAATGGTGGAGCTGCGAGGGTGGGAGAGCAATTTCACTGACAATGAGTCAGTGGTCTTGCTAACAGTTTATATCTTAGTCTTGCAGAGTGTGAATAGAAAAGATTACAGCTAATCCAGAACACTGCTGGCAGGCTGATCTTTAGAATTCATCGGAGAGGGCAGATAACACCCTACTTAAAGTGCCTACACTGGTTCCCAATTAAACAGCAGATTATATTTAAAACTTGCTGCCTAATATTTAAGATACGATAGGGGATAGCCCCAGGTTTCCTAAGTGACCGTAGAGTGAGATATTTTCCAAGGAGGATTTAGATTCTATTACCTTCTGGTGATCCCAAGGTTTTGGAAAACCAGAATGAGTGGATGTAGCTTTTCCATATTTGCTCCAAAAATGCAAAATGGCCTTAAGGCAGAGATTCACTGTATTCCTGAATTACTCCCTTTTAGGAAAGTGCTAAAGAGATGCCTCTTCAAGCAGGCTTTTGACAAATGATATATTGTCTTCATCATTTTGTTATGTTAATCTTCAGTTGCTATTGCACCATGAGACTCTCTGGTGTACTTTGCGCTTTACAAATATTTCTTAACATAACATAACATAGCATAACATAGCAAAGCATAACACAACACAACAAATTCTAAATATAATATATAAAAATGTCTCACTGTTTGGGTGATTTTTTGTAAAAGATACCTAGAATACAATATTTTTTGTCAAACAATATTTTTTCTACCAAAAGTCTGATATAAAACCAGAATAGGAGCCTTGTATCAGTGAGGTCCATTATGGAATTAGGTAGAGGGAGGGAAGAGGCCACATCCCAGGTAACCCGCAGCATGCTTCCTAGTGGCCCTCAGAGTAGTCAGAAACTTGCAATTTAGTGGCTCCTAGTGAAGCCTTTCCAAACTTGTAGATCCTTTTTCACCTTTTTTAACACATGCCATCAACACCAAGCGTCCAACTAGCCAATACACTCCACACCTTGTCTGTTCCTAGACTATGCCTCAAGCCCCCTGCAATCACGGGAAAATTCTTGACACACTTCCAACTCACATATGTGCCACCCTTACACTGCCAGACACCTTGCCTTCAGCAGGAATTGAATATTCAACTTATTGTTGTAATGAAGATAGGCAGTCCAGGTAGATTTCCATGTAGATTTATTATAAGTTAAGATCTTATGCAGAGCCCCACCAGGAGCAGCCTCCCCGCTGCTCAGCCCTTACTCCAACTGACACTCTCTCTCATCCAACATTCCATAACCAGCTCTCACACCAACATTCCACTCCACAGACACACAGGCTGAGCAGCAGGTATAACACATCTCCCTTTCTTAATATCAATACAAATCAACAGCAAAAGAATCACAATAAAACAGATGCATGTATGAGATGGCAATAATAATTACATGCAAGAGAGGGGCAACATGCAATACATGTAGATGGCGAAATACATGTATACAAAATATCAAAAAGATAAATATTTGGAAGAAGTAAAAGATTACGCAATCCAGCAACTCTATCGCTCACCACTTCTCCCTTTCTCATAAAAACAAAACAAAAACCACACTCCCTTAAAACCAAGCCAAAGCAACACAAACACTACCACGCCACCAAGACTCAAACAAAACCCAAAAAATCAAACAAGCAGGCTGGCCAGGCCAACAAGAGGTAGGAAGGGTCCCGACTAAAAGGCGCAACAGGAAACATCACCCAGATAACAGAGAATTAAGATCCAAAAGAAAAGCAAGCATACACTCCACCCAAACAGAATTTGGGTTGTGATGTGTGGAAAGGGGACTCCACACAGAACCTGAAGAAAAGCAATCAGAAACTCCACGCAAACTGAAATTTGGGTTGTGATGTGTGGAAAATACGCTCCACACAGAACACGTGTACAATGCACTCTTAAAGCAGAAATAAAAAAACGTAATGCGGGTCCGGACCGCAATGGGTGGTAAAAAAAAAATAATCACCGACCCAAAACCACGTAAAAGTGGGAATCATCAACGCACTAATATACCATTCATCACTTATATCAATACACCTGACAAATATAAGGATAAAGCACAGTAAAATATCAAGCATGAAACAGGAACATGAAGAAAGTACCAGCACAAAGCAAAGTAGAGCATCCTACCGCAACCCTGACGTGCGAAGGAAATAAAAGGATAAAGCACAGCACAGAACCCCCTGCACAACATCAAGAAATGTAAGGTAAACCTCTCTGGGATAAGAGAAACAGCACAAATGCAACGTATAAAAAAAAACAAGTGCAGAACTTCAAATTTCAAGCATGAAAGAGGAACATGAAGAAAATACCACCACAAAGCATGGTAATTCAGAATAGGATCAGCACATACGAAGCACACTCAAACACTAGAGCGTTGAACCTTAGGGAACATGAATCAATAAAAAGGTATTAGAATATTATACAAAAAAGGCAAAAATTGAGGATGCAAACTGTCCCAAGAAAACAATAAAATAAAATAAATAAAGTAGTCAACATGGTCTGCAGTGAGGAAAACCTGCTTAGGCTTGAAGGACATGTGGGAAGAAAATCGGAAAGAAACAGTACCTTGCTGGAAGATTTCAAATGTCTTGCAATTCACTAAATGAGGATCGTAAAGACTGGAAGGCAGGTAAGGAAATTGCAGTTCAAGTGTGCATTTTAAACTAAAAGAACTGGAACACTGCAAATATCCTCGATGAAGACACAGACTGCAGTTTAAAAGAACACTGCGACGTTACAAGTCAAGTGCAAATTCGAGTAAAATAAACATGGTTGGCAATGAGGAATCTTCAGGAAGCCACGTAATAGGGGAAAGAAAACAGAGTTGCTCCAATCCCAACATGGCCGCAAGCACCGGTGATGCCGCGCAGGGTGGCTCACAGCAATACGGTGCTCCAAAACCTCCAAAACAGCCATGAGTCTTGAGAGGGAGAAGACGTCATCAATGATCGAACGGAGACACTGCAGAAAAGCTTGAAACAGGTAAGGCTGCGTGCGAAGGATGTATGCGCGCTGTGCAGAGCTCATGAGGAATTTGAAACGAGCTCGTGCCAGCATTTTCGAATAGCAGGACAGCGGTTAATTAATGCTCACATTCTGAAGGTCTCAGGTGACGAATAGGAATAATGGACAGAAGTTTTCACAAGCTTAGCAGGGTGAACAGTAGCCCTTCCACAGGATCAGTAAATTGTACACTTCCACACGAGGGCTCAGGGGACATCACTGGCAAGAACAGTGAAAAGTACATCTTCAAACATTACTCTTGCCATGAAGTTTGCAGCATGAGACAGTAAACAGCACGAAAAACGCAGGGGTTTCACAGCACAGTGTGATGGAGACACAAACAAGACCCGAAAACGGCTTCTGGAGACTGGCAAAGAATGAACAGGGACACTGCAGTTCAAGTATCATTTAAAACAGGCACAGTGAAGAGTGGTAAACTTGGGTTGGGTTACAGCAAGTAGAATCCAGCAGTGAGGAATGTAGAAGAAGTAGCAGGAACTGACAGGCAGCAGAACATGTAAACTCTTTTCCAAAGAAGCAGGTAAACACTTTTCCAAAGAAGCAGTACAGGCAGCAAAGCAGGAAAAGTTCATTAAAACAGTAGACGAGCAGAAGCAGGCAGAAGGTTCGCTCTTCAGGGAACTGCACTTTGTGAAGACACTGTCCCAAAGAGGCAGGAAGGGGACCACTGTCCCAAAGGAGATAGAGAGGGAGAGAAGTAAAACAGGAACTGGCACTTACGTGTTGGGGCGACCGATGGAGTGGTCACTGGTGGGGCTCTGGGTGCCAGATTCATCAAGTTCCTCTTCAATTTCTTTAGTTTCAATTCACTTACTTCAAGCTTGACAGGTTTGAGTCCAATCAGGTGGCACACGTAGGTTCTTCCTTCTTAAATCGTCGCCAAAATATGTTGTAATGAAGATAGGCAGTCCAGTTAGATTTCCATGTAGATTTATTATAAGTTAAGATCTTATGCAGAGCCCCACCAGGAGCAGCCTCCCTGCTACTCAGCCCTTACTCCAACTGACACTCTCTCTCATCCAACATTCCATAACCAGCTCTCACACCAACATTCCACTCCACAGACACACAGGCTGAGCAGTAGGTATAACACTTATGCACCACATCCAAAATGATATCATCTGAAATCCACATCCTGCTCTCTAGGACTCCACTCTTCTATTTTCAAATGCCCCTTCAGGGCTAGGTGTAGTTGTCCTCCTTGTTCATACAGACATCTATTCACCAAAATACTAGGTGGAGCTGAAGTGAGGTTGCACATTCATTTGACCATAAGGATGTAACATCATATGCCCTTTAACACTGAAGCTTTCAGAAAAAAGGTCACATGACTTTAATCCTAATGACATCATAATAATTGGCATTACCGAAGTTCCATAATAACTGCATGATTAATATAACAACACAACATACACAAATGCCTATTTAAGATAACACCTACATTAGAGTGCTGACATGATATGCCAGGGGAATATTTAACCCTGGGCGGTGAACTACGCTACGCTCGCGGAATTTGCGAAGTTACGGTAACTTCGCGATTCGCGTAGAACGCGAAGTTACCGTGCACTACGCAATTTGCGGCGTAGCGTAGCAGTTTTTCTTCTTCGCGCGCTCAATATACGTTCTCGCGCGCGCGGTAACGACCTACCGTGATTCTGCGTTCGCCGACGCGACTTCCTATCCGTTCGCGGGCGCCACGAGATTTGGAATCCAGCCGCACGATCCCGCGAAAGTGTGCGAACGCGAACACGTCATTCGGACGCGCGATCTGACTTCCGGCGGCAGTGTTGGTAAGATCGCGATCCCGAACACGAAGAAACTACAATCTGGCGAAGAATATATCTCAAGCATCATAAAACCTTCTCGAAAATGATGAATTAGTTCATTTTGCACAAAAAACTCCTCAGGTTGTCATTTAGAGATGTAGTTTGGTGAGCAATGAGTCCTTTTTCTTTTTTCCAAGAGGAAGGAAGTGCCCCTGATTCTCAAACTTCCTGTTCCTGTCCAGCAGGCTCCTCCCAGTGTTTTGTCCATGTGCTGTTCACTTTCATTTGGATTTGGAGCTGGAAGGATCACTTTTTGTGTCTGTCTGCTGCATCATATCATTGGATTGGATTTGAGGACTCTTGGATTTGAGATTTTACAAGTAAGTTGGAGAATTGGTGTACTTGTTTGTTTGATTGGGGCTTGTTTGTACCTACATTTTTTTGTGGGATTTCCATAGTTTTTAAAATGTATTGTTGTGGCCTGTAGTTTCGGCAGGGGCCTAGTTGTTTTTCTTTGATTGGAATTTCAGCCAGTAGGCCCGGACTAGAGCCAGAGGTACCCATGGGTGCATGTTTCTGTGGTGTCTGTTGAATTTAAAGTTTAAACATCATGTAAGCCGGGCATCCATGGATGGCATTGTTTTGAATTGGTAAAAGTGGTTTTTGGGGCGTATTTTATTTTTTTGGGTGTTTGGTAAATAAATAGGCCTTTTCAGCCAGTAGGTAACCCTGGGCGTTCAGCTCGCGGACTTTGGGCAAGTCCGCACTGCGCGACAACGCGGACTTACACTTTTTATCTTCTTTGCGCGCTCAATGTACGTTTTCGCGCGCGCGATAACGACTTTTTGTGACGATCGCGATGCCGAACACGCAGAATTTACAATCTGGTGAACAATATCTCTCGAGCATCATTAAACCTTCTCGAAAATGTTGATTTAGTTCATTTTGCACAAAAAACTCCTCAGGTTGTCATTTAGATGTAGTTTGGTGAGCAAGGAGTCATTTTTTTTTGTTTTACCATTTTTTCCAAGAGGTAGCAAGTTGCCCAGAGTCTCCAACTGCCTGGTCCTGTCCTTTGTCTTCACTTTTTTGTTATTTTGGGTGGCCTGGCCATGTGGGTGGCGGCCATTTTGTAAAGCCAGGCATTGTGCTTTTGCCATAGGCCTGCATTGTCTGTCTTGTGTTCCTTTTCTTGTTGTTCTGGGTGGCCTGGCCATGTGTTGGCGGCCATTTTGTGTGAACAGCCACTGTGCTTTTGCCATAGGCCTCCAAGCTTGCGGCCTAGTGTGCCAGTAGGCCCGGAGGTAGTCATCCTCATGGGTGCATAAAAACTGTTTCTGTGTTGTCTGTTGAATTGTAACATAATTTAGGCCATGGATGGCATTGGATTGATTTGCAAAATGTGGGTTTTGGGGTGGTATTTTATTTTTTGGGGTGTTTGTTAAATAAATAGGCCTTTTCAGCCAGTAGGTAACCCTGGGCGTTCAGCTCGCGGACTTTGGGAAAGTCTGCACTGCGCGACAACGCGGACTTACACTTTTTATCTTCTTCGCGCGCTCAATGTACGTTTTCGCGCGCGCGATAACGACATTTTGTGACGATCGCGATGCCGAACACGCAGAATTTACAATCTGGCGAACAATATCTCTCGAGCATCATTAAACCTTCTCGAAAATGTTGATTTAGTTCATTTTGCACAAAAACTCCTCAGGTTGTCATTTAGATGTAGTTTGGTGAGCAAGGAGTCATTTTTTTTTTGTTTTACAATTTTTTCCAAGAGGTAGCAAGTTGCCCAGAGTCTCCAACTGCCTGGTCCTGTCCTTTGTCTTCACTTTTTTGTTATTTTGGGTGGCCTGGCCATGTGGGCGGCGGCCATTTTGTTAAACCAGCCACTGTGCTTTTGCCATAGGCCTCCAAGCTTGCGGCCCAGTATGCCAGTAGGCCCAGAGGTAGTCACCATGGGTGCATAAAACTGTTTCTGTGTAGTCTGTGGAATTTTGACATCATTTAGGCCATGGATGGCATTGAATTGATTCAATTGAATTGCGAAATGTGGGGTTTTTTGGAGGGTCTGACTATTTCACTTTTTGGGTGTGTTAAATAAATGCCTTTTTTGCGTGTGTACTGTGTAATTATAATTGTGTTGTTGTAGTGGTTGTCTAACTTTCCAAAGTGTTTTTAGCCATGTGGATTTTAGTTTTTGCATTAAAGCTGTGTGTGTTTTATAAGGCATCCTTTGTCTGCCCATATATAGGCCTGCTTGAGTTGATTGTTTGCCGTGCCTTGTGCCTGTGAGTCACCATGTTTCTGGAGGCCATTTTGTTGTGGTAGTTATTAGTGTGCTGTTTTTGCCACATAGGCCTGCGTGTCTTTCCATTGTTCCTCTTGTCTTACTGCTTCCAAATCCATCCCCATTGCCAGCTGCAGCTCCCTGATGCTGCTATATAATACATCCCACGTGATGCACAAATTTAGGCCAAACATGCTCCAGTACATTTTAGTTTTTGTTCTTTACTATTCTTATTCTTCCAGAGTGTACACTAGCACTACACAGTAGCCAGGAAAGCCCTGGCCTTGTTGTCAACGTCTCATAAATGGCTACACTGTGTGTTGTTGTTCACAGAGTTTCTGAAATTTAATAATTGAGGCCACCACACACTAAGTTCTATATTCTATTTGTTTGATTTGTGCTATGTTTGACTGATGTTCTGGCTTTTATGCTTTTAGGAGCACAAAGACTGAGGAGGAGGTGTGTCTCTCATCATTGCCTGTTGCACTTCCAGACAGACATCCTGCTGCTGTACACACAACACAACGTGACGTGTGACCTGACCAGACATCTCTGCAACTGAGTGCTGCTGACATCTGAAGAAGATGGGCCCAAAGAAAGCAGGTACCAGGTCCTCCAGTACCAAGAAAGTTGCTATTGAGAAGAAGAAGGAACAGAAGAAGCAAGTGACACTGAAGTCTGGTGTGCCGGCCAATACCTTTTTTGGGAAAAAAAATTGCGCCTGCAGCAGCGGTGTCCGGGGGCAAGCTGGGGGCAGCACCTCCGCATCAGTGGACCCAACCCACCAACCCAGGCCCAAGCACATGAGTGTGGAAGAGGTAGCCAGCCTAATGGTGGAAAGCAGTGATGCTGAGCCAGAGATAAACTTATCGCTATCTCAAAGTAGTACCCAATCAACGCAGGAGGAAACACAGCAGATAAGTGGTCAACAACAACAGCCGCAACCACCGCCCGCAATAGTAGTTGTTGTTCCTCCTGAAGTAGGGGCAGTTCAGGAAATTGAGCCTCATGCAGAGGTAGAAGAAGAAGCCACTCATTCAGAAGATCCATTGTCTTCCAAATCCCAGCAAGGAAAAGGAGGGGTAGTCCATCAAGTTCTTCGCCAAGCCCCCCTTCTGATGATCTAGATGCCACTTGGAAGCCACAAACTGAGTCTGAGAGGGAGCCACGTTCCAAGACCAAGCTAGGGAAAAGGAAGGTTCCGGAAAGCCTTACACTTATGGAGGTCGATGTAGAACAGCAAGATGATGATGATGATGACGACGAGCCAGTCATCACAAACATCACTCCCAGCCCCGAGGAGATGGAGACCAACATTCTTACCCTATCCAAAATCGCTGCGAGGGATGTAGCACGCATACCTCCACAGGTAACACCAACACGACCTACAGCTTCCATATTTGCATTAGCAAAGGCCCGGCAGCGACCTACATCCAGCACAACCACCACCTCTGTAGGAGTAGGTAGTGGTACAGCAGCACAGAGTCAAATTCAACACACACCCTACAGATCATCCGGCATTGGAAGTGGCACCTCCAGCAGGAGGCCAAAGTTAAGCTCCCCAGTTTGGGACTTCTTTACGGTTAGCGAAAAGGAGGAGAACATTGCTATATGCTCCATTTGTAATACCTCTGTTAGTCGTGGTAAGCTTGGTACAAACTATGGTACCGGAGGCCAAATGACCCATCTGAAAAAACACCACTTGATCAGCTGGGAGGACCACCTTCGCGCCAGAAAAAAAACTGCAACCATTGGTGTTGGTGGGGATAAAGGAGTAGAAGAAGAAGATCCGATCACGGTGGAAGAGGAAGGACAGGGAGACATTCTCTCTGGTAGTGGTACACAAGGTGTCCCTGACCCCAGCAGTGCAGTCTTAACGTTGTACACATCTTCAGCAACATCTCAGTGGCACAAGAGTAAGAGTCAGCCGGAGACACCAAGAAGTACCAGGTCCGCACTACCAAAAAGTGCGTTGAGCCTAAGAGAAAGGAAAACCATGCAGCCTACCATTATCAGCATGTTTGGGGGTGAGGGGCAGTACGAACGCAACCACCCAATAGCACGTTTGTACAATGCGAAGCTGGCTAAAATGTTAGCACTGGACCTTCTCCCTTTTTCTTTTGTTGAAGGGTTGGGTTTTGTGGAATTTGTGTCAACCATCTGCCCAAAATGGCATGTTCCCAGCCGCTACTATTTTGCCAGAGTTGCAGTTCCAGCACTACATCACGACATGCTGGAATTGCTAGGAAAGGCCTTGAAGCAGAGTGCTGTTCACAGTATCCACCTGACTACAGACATGTGGACCAGTTGCCAAGCCACAGATTACATGTGCATCACTGCACACTGGATCAGTTTTACGGGGGTTAGAGAACAGGTATCTGCTGGTGTTGATACTGCAGAGATTTTTCATGCCACTCGCAAACATGCAACTGTAGCCATGTTTGCCATGGAGAAATCTCATACTGCTGCAAACATTTTGGAAGAGTTTAACACCAAGGTCTTTGAGTGGCTGCGCCCAAGAGGGCTTACGATTGGTTTTGTTGCCACGGACAACGGCAGTAATGTAGTTTTGGCCATGCGCAATGGTGGCTATTTCAGGGTCCCGTGTTTGGCACACTGCATTAACATTGTTGTTCAAGACTTTTTGAAAAATGAATCCAAAGTCAGCAACTTACTGGTCACCTGCAGAAGAATATGCACACATTTCAACCATTCTTTTAAAGCCCGGAAGCAGCTGAGGGTCATTCAACGTGAGCATAAAATGCCAGACAAAGCGCTCATCCAGGAGGTGCCAACACGTTGGAACTCAACTTATTACATGCTTGATCGTCTGTTTGAACTGTACATACCACTCAATGCTTATGTCATGCAAAGATTAGGGGAACCTACTGTGAAAGGCATGACCGTTGAGATGGCTCAATGGGACCTCATTAAATGCCTGACTGAGATGCTACTTCCTTTTGAGATCTTCACACGTGAAGTCAGCAGGGAGGACTGTACTATGGGCCAAGCTATCCCATTGTTGCACATGCTAGAGCAACAGCTGAAGGATGTGTCTGAAACGTACGCAGGTGTGGATGACAAACAAGACGCATATCATTTGGCGGAGACCTTAGCCGCTCGCTTATCGGAAAATACAAGGATTAAAAATAAAATTTTGTCACAACCACATTACATTAGTGCCACAATTTTGGATCCACGGTACAAAGTATTTCTGAACAGCAAGGCAGTAATTCCTTTTTCGGAAGTGGATGTTGCCAACTACAAAACTTTGATAGCTAAGGAAGCCACTATTTTCGAAAGAGAACGGCTGTTAATTACAGGCCCCCCACCCCAGGCCATAACCAGTACTACAGGGCATCCAGAGTCAAGTTCTACTTCGGAGCCTGAGGGCAGTGCATTTGCCTCCCAGCAGTCACCTACACCAACAATAACATCAAGAACAGGATCATCCACCGCACAATGTGCAACTGATTGGTTTCTACAGCAGGGGTATGGTAAGTCCAGTGCTGATGCAAAGGCAAAACAGGCCGAGCACATCGGAGCACCCCTGAACATTGAGCGGATGGTCCAGGCCTATCTGGATGACCCAACAGAGGTCTTCATGGATCGAAACCCATTGGTGTATTGGTATGGGAAAAGAAGCCAATGGACAGTGCTCAGCAGGCTGGCGATAAAGTATCTGGCTTCCCCTGTCGCAAGTGTCTCTTCTGAGCGTGTTTTCAGTGCTGCTGGTGCCATTGTAACTTCGAAAAGGACCAGTCTCTCGGCCCAAAGCGTGGAGAGGTTAACCATGATCAAAATGAATCAGCACTTTATACCACTGGATTACAAAATACGTGAATCACAGCAGGAAGAGGAGAGCAACTTGGATGACGTAAATAGTGCGTTACAGGACCTACTTCTGTCCGAACCACCAGAGTTTGAGGACGAGCTCCTCTTCCCTGACAACTAGGCTTTCAAATTGTTACTTTCTTCCTTCCTTTATGTGTCTGTGTATCTGTCTTTCTGGTTCAAATCACAACAAATCCATCACCACCGTCTTCTCTTTTTATTTCCCTATTGGAGTTGGATGTCTGTGCATTTAACTGTCCACTCTTCAAAGTCCTGCTTCATCTTCCTGTCTCGCACAAGTACATTTCCATCAAGCCAGACATTAGTACAAGAAATGTTGCCTTTACCAGTCCCGCCTCCATAAGAAGTGAAACGTGACTATAGCTATCCTCCGTTTTGTTTTCGAGCCGAAACTCATCAGTGTCCGAAGGCTACAGCCTCAGCAGGCATCCAAAGGTCCTCACTGTCAGGACAGAAGGTACTTGGCAGAGAAAGACAAGAGACTCTTCGAAGAAACTTGCTGACATTTGTGCAAACTCAAATGACCATCAATGAGCGCTACCCAGGCCGCGGCCCATCATCACAGTGCTGACCATGGGAAGCAACTTAAACTGTGACAAAGTGCCACAGAAGAATAAGACGAAAACCAAAACAGCGACTAACACTCAAAATGAATGTGGACTGGAGTAATGATGAGGCCACTGCCCCGTAAAAAAAAAATAACAACTGTCAGAACTAGGCATCTGATGATCTGACAACCAAAGAGAAGAGCAAGACAGGTAATGATGGAATGCATTGGATGCTTGCAGACTCTGAGCGATTGCTGTTGTTTGTTGTTGATGTTGTGCATGAAGTCGAACTCTACTCTACTAGTTAATCTACAAAGTGACTCAAGTCAGTGACAGTCAATGTTTCCCTTCTTGTTGTTTAATAACCAAATTGTACTCCTACTACTGCAGGTGCAGGCCAATATCTGTTGCAATTTTTTAATATGGAATATGGACTTAATCGGAGTCACTACAGACTGAGTTGTAGTTGGACAACACGTACCACACCATGATGATGAACATACTATCTTTGCACGCAGTCATTCAGTTGGATCGGAGATGATTCAAGGAATAACTGCATTTCATGAAGTGGCATAAGGTAAACATAAACACAACAATTCAACAAGAAAGTAAACACAGCAGACCTACATGTCCATGTAGTGGTGTGTAGTCGAGTGTAGTGATGACTCACAGCGGCGCATTGATTTTGTCACTTAATTAGGAAAATGCTAAGTTGCTGTGTATGCCTTTTGTCTGGCTATGTCAAAAATTAAGGTAAATGGAGGTTGGGTCACGGGCTGGTGCTGTGGTGGGCCTGTTCTGTCCTGTTGTTGTTGTAGCTTAATGCTGTAAACAGAATCTACACGATATATCCAAGCCGCCTCACTCTGAAAGTGTTCTCTCTTCTCTTCTTGGACTCCACCGTAATTGATGTTTTTTTTTATTCATTGATTTTTCAATACCCCTTTTGTTTTTCCATCTAGACGTTACAGGCCGGCCTTTACCCTGTGCTTGCTATACTGGGAGACACAACTCACATTTACCTTACCAATCGGCTTCAGGAAGGCCACCAAGATTGATGTGCGGAGCGTCCATGGAAGATAGGACCAAGAGGAAGGACGAGATTCCACTCCACAATTTGAGCATGATAATACAGTAACTTTAGTATCATTCATCATTCATCTTTTAATTAATTTGAATCCTTTTTTCTCTTCAATCATTAGGACTGTGTGTTGTGTGTTTGTTTGCTAATTGATCCCTACAACTGTGTTTTCTTTTAATTGTCTTTGCTATCTTTACAAGTAAGTTATGTACAACATGGAATTTGGGTCTCTGAGGGCATATTACAGGCAAGGCAAATTGTATAGAATATACTGCTGCCCTGTACTGTCTAATTGTCTAGTAGGAGTTATTAAGTACTACTCATTAACCATCAAGTTATCTTCATCATCATGCATGCATTTCCCTTTTCTCCCTTTATAGATTTTTTGTATAAGATCATGGTCGTCTGCCAAGATTGCGCTTTGCTTTTGTTGTCCATGCGTACTGTTTTTCATTCTCAAACCTTTCCCCAAACCCCCTTCCCATCCATTCATCAAACCCTAACCCTCTTTCCCCGGGCTGTGATTTATATTGAGGTGTGATGTGACTACATAAAATGTACACCAATTGATCACACGCTTGCTGGGGCAGATGTGGTGAAAGCAACACTAATTCAATTGCAAGGCAGGGCGAGGAGCTTCTTCTGCTTGCCCACCCATGCTCAGTCTATGTGCAAGCCGTCACCAGCTAATAGTAGTACATCATAATTAATTGCCGTCATTGATTGGATTAATCATCAAACTCCTACCACACAGCAGTAAAGGTTATGAATTACGATTGTGTTAAGTTAAGTGACTCAATCGACACAACTACAGTTTGTAACTTCTTGTACTAGGCTGTCCCCGCCACCATTATGTTTAATTTGACTTTAGCAGTTGCAACTGCAATATTGTTTGTTTGGCAGTCTTCTTCTGTACTGTATTTTACTTCGTTCTACTACTCCTCCCACAGTCGCTCTCAGGAAAGTGACTGTCTCTTTTTAAATTTTTAGCAAATGCTACTGCCAGTGTCTACTCTACTACTACCACCACAACCATGGCATCTTCTACATTCTCTCTGGAAACCATGCAGCCATCGCTGTGCCGAACGTAATCATCAATCACAGGTAAGATACATTTGGTGGGAGGTATAAATGGACTAGGAGGAGAGACTGACAGTACTAGTAGGACAAATAACTCAGTGAGGGGTACCGCATCTATCTGTTTGTGTTACATCATCGTCGGCAGATTATTTAAATCAAACACTGGCTGCGGCCCTGCAGCAGCAAGGAAACCAATGTGACGTTAATTCGTAAAACAGTAACCCCCCACAAAACATTAACATTGTATGTTTAAGTATAAATATAATTTATTACCCTAACAAAAATAAACTATCCCACACATGACCCACCCTTCTCCCTAACCCCAACAAATGTCCAAAACGAAAAAAGTCCAAAGAATGTCCCGAAACCCCAACGCCCAATTCCCACCCACCAAAACAAGGAATAAAAAGGGGCAAATCCACAGGGTCCTCGATGTTACATTCGGCGGGATTTGAGGTGTTTGTCCACCATGATTTTGACCCGCTCCTCCATTTTCTCCTCTAGACGTGCCATCCGGAGGAGAATCTTCTTGCGGAATGCCCTGCAGTGGCATCCAGGGTGGGGGACAGCAGTGCTGGCTGATAGTGAATTGCGGCGGGCGGCTACCAGACCGCGGCACCGTACCGCTGGAGTTGTGGCCTGGCTGGGGCCCGGGGCATCGGACGAGGCTGCAGCTGCTGCTGCCGCCTCCTCCTCCTCCGCCTGAGCCACCAGCCGCCAGTACTCCTGGCATATGGCCTCCAGTTTCCGGCGCCGGGCCCTGGCTGCCAACTCCTTCCGCGATGGTTTGTCTTGGGAAGGAGTACCATCTATA
The DNA here is from genome assembly GCA_963921515.1 of Calotriton arnoldi. Taxonomy (NCBI): domain Eukaryota; kingdom Metazoa; phylum Chordata; class Amphibia; order Caudata; family Salamandridae; genus Calotriton; species Calotriton arnoldi. The sequence continues at coordinate 1,045,300 of CAWUFW010000839.1, forward strand.
TCAAGAAAGAAAAAAAATATTGTTGTAACCAGTACTCTTAGCTAAACAGTAACCCAAAATTAATTCAACACATAATGGCACAGTAGCACTAGCAAGAAGCACAGTACATAACATTTGTGGTAATAATCTATCTATCCTCCCACTTCCTCGGCCTCTAACATTTGTGGGAGTTTCAGGCATTATTCTAGCACTATGGACTCCAACCAGTACACAGTACACCAGTGTTCTTCTTTTCTCTAGTTTAGCGAAATGACATAACCTGGTTGTAGCCGGCATTGCCAGCTCGGTCATCTATGCTTGCACCCAAGAAAAACATACGAGTCATGACGCAGACTCACGTTAGTTGGATTTACTACCGTTTGCAGGTGGGGAAGCTCGTATTTTTCTATTACGGGTGGCACTGGCCATACTCTCTCTGTTACATGGAGGGCAATTGCTCAATTATTTCACAGTGCCTTGGCTACTACAAAAAGGCAGATTATATATCTGATCCAATGATCGTTGCTTTTATATGGGACAACGACATAAGGTCAGTAGCGGTCGGTGGTGGGACTCGGGGAGTTCGGCCAGGCGGTGACATGGGTAGGGGCAGGATGGGGGTAGTAAACTATGGATTACGGCCAATTACAGGTAAGTAAACATATAAATAAATGAAACTAATTTTGTTGCACACACTGCATCGCATTTGGCGGTGCAGTGCGCACAATGAAATTTGCTTTATTTATTTGTATGTTTACAGTAAAGTTACCTGTATTTGCCCGCGTAATACATTGTTTACTACTACCCCCCACCCTGCCCCTCCCCACATCGGCTTTGCTACTCTGGCGCGGTTTCTTTTACATTCCCTAAAACTGTGCATCCCGTGACAGTCTCCACCTATGCTGTCTATGATGAATACATACAGGCATCCATCCATTCTAAGTAAATGTCAATCATTCTTCTTAATCTCTCCACCAACCTTACTTTGTTTCACCAACAACAACGCATGCGTCCACTCACTCCGTTGCTTGCCTTGGCTTTGAGTTTCACCCAAACACCGCTGATGATTCTTGCTATCCACAGTATCCACCCATACTGTGTCGCCCACCCAGGCAGGCATCCATTCTTCTTTCACCTTTTTCCACCCATCCTTCAACAACACATGCATCTGATTCCTATCAGCCACCTATCCATGCTTCCAACGTATCCTTCTCTGCCAGTCATCATATTAAATCTCGCCCGCCCTTCCTCCTTCAACCCTTCTTTCCCTTTTTGTTCAACACATCCATCAAGGTCATTTGATCTGACTTTTAGTCTCCTCCATAAAACTTTCACAGCTGAGTTGGAGTCAGATATAAGAGGCCATTGGTTAATCAAGTCACGCTGGTAATGCTATTGCTACTGCATTGCTCATGCTAAGTAAAGGGTGTCTTCTTTAACCGTTGTATAATGTTCACTACAACTTCATACCTAATAATAAGTCTCAACAACAGTACAGTGAGTGAAGTCCACACACCCTTCCAGCTAGTGCAATGTCAATAAGTCATGAATATAACTTACCACCGCCCGCCACCGCTGCTTGCTCCCCCCTGTAGCTCCTGCAGGTGCCGCATCTTCTCCTGCCCCCTCCGGAAGGCTCGAATCGCCGGTGGCCCCGCCGCCACTGGTGGTTGCTAGTCCGCCTAGATAAAAACATGACACATTTTTAGATGCCTGTACACCTCCCCCTATTTATTCTTTTTCATTAGCAAGATTGAAAAAAAAGTTAATACATACATATTATTATAAATCACATTCAATAGTCCAAATCGGGTACTAGAGTACAGTAAGTAGACACTAGTAGTGTTATGGTCCCTAGGGTCATTATTATACTATACTCTACTCTTTGCAAAGTTAGCCTAAGCCATGCAACCATTTTCCGCTTCATGTCTTTTGCGCATGTTACCTCGCAGCTTGTTGCGCAGTAACAGTAAGACGCCTTTTGAGCCCACATGAGCACATACAGCTACTGTCTGAGCGTTGCGTACAAGAGGTCGAAAAACAAGCCACTTTGTTATGGAGTTCGGTTAGTCCGTATTGCTTAGCCATAGGTAACATGTTACACTTTTTGGGCAGGACTGAGAAATGCTTGCATTATACTATAATAACACGCACCATTTTTCTCAGGCAGAGGATTCCCTTCTACGAACCAGAGATTAGCAGAGCTTATGAATGATGCATGTAACCAGTAATTCTACGTTCTACGGTGAGGAGTCGCCCAGAATTCGCACAGATCTTTTGTCTTATATATCATCAATGATCATGCACTTGTTGCAAGTGCAACACTGTTTATTGTTTTAATCTTATGCATTTTGCTGTTGGAGCTGGCTGGAGTACACTGAATTTTATAGAACATACATATAGAGCTTGTTAGTTGAAAAATAAACCTTTTGAACTTACACATAGACTCTGTGGTATTTTGTGTGGTGGTGGTGGTGGACTTATACGAGTGAGTGAGCGAAAGGGTGTTATGTTCTGGGTTGTGTAATCATAATCATTGGGTATCTTCGGGTGGGGGTTCGGGGACCTAATGAGACACTATAGCTAGTCGTTCAGGGGATTGTGGGTTCACTTCTGACTGAGGTGTGAGGAACGTCCAAGTTCCAAACTCGCATCACCAACATCCTATTTCATTGTGCATAGTTCTGCATGGGGCTGTGCATAATCCAAGTAGTATGTACTATATCCTATCAAAAATAGTCAAATATCTGGTTGGGCATTTTGTTTGTGGTAATTGTCAAAGCCTCAAGATTAAGAAGCCTAGAAGAGGACAACCGAAAGGACTGGACTCAGTGGCTAGAGCTATTAGTATTGGTCAATCTGAGTTTTATACAAAACCGTACAATAAAGAGTGGCAATGCAAACTGGGCAAGCTTAGCGACAGACTAATATTAGTAGTACAGAGTACAGACATTCATAGCAGAGGCAGTTAGAACTTAGAGGCAGGGATAACCAGAATTTAGAAACAGATAGTCAAGTCAAAATCAAAGAATCTTTTGTAAAAAATAGAATTAGGGAGTGGAGCCAGAATGAATAGTTCTGAAAAAATAAGGTGCAGTAAAAGTTAGGGCAATATAATTGTTAATATTAACCACTGGAGGACTTACTGGGACCAGCAGCAGGGCCCTCGGTAGAGGAGCGGTCCTCTGGTGGTTGTCCCGCCGAATCTGACCCCGTCTTCTTGCCCCTGGGTGCTGCACATCAGTGATCATGTAAGATATAATAAAGAAAAAGAAAGACACAAACATTAATGATTGCTGTGAAACAAATAAATTATCTAAAAAAAACGCTCAAAAAACGTTTTAGGAAACAAAAATTGCAATAAAATTGACTTATCTAATCCGATCGACTACTGCCTTGCGGGATTCACGGACAGTCTACTTATTTGGGAACACTAATTCAGTGTTCCATTCTGATTGATTCAAATAAAATCCAGAACATTAACTAAGCCTAAGTACCACCTGACCTAGCCCACCTATTCCAGGCGGGCCAATTGTTCATTAAGCCTGCATTTCCATTTTTTATTGACATCAAAAATGCATAGATGAGAAGGAGGACACATGCATAAAGTGCATAATGCATACACCAAATTGTTGGTTGGTTGCGTCTGATGTTCTGCAGCTGACTGACACTGCTAAGCTAAGCTTACCAGTACCACTCACTAAACAAACTACAAAAGGTTCTAAGGACTGGGGTAAGCAGCACTCAGTGACAGAGGATGCGTCACGCAGACCGCTCAAAAATTATCAACTAATAGTAACTAAACCTAGTATCAAATGCATCCACCACTATTTGACAGGAGGACAAAGGAAGGACTACAGTCTCTCTAGCAATAGCATTATGAAATGAAGACACTACACGGGAATAAGGTAGGTGTCTAGTTTAATCCATCTGACGTCCTCCGGGTCCCGGCAGCAACTGCCTGCCTTAGAACTCCACATTACAGAATAGAATCCCCCCAGCGACACAAGCTCCTCACAAGCCTGAGACAGCGTTCCTCAGATCCCAACACACCCCCCCTTCCTTCACAATGAAAACAGAAAAGTAAGGTTTGACAAAGTTAAAAAAACAATAAGAAGAAGATAACAGGAAACAGGGTATACAGAAGAACAACATCACTACATTTTGTAATCTTGAAATCTTGCAGGAACAAATTTCAATCTGGTGGAAACAGCTCTGGAAGAAACATGATCGGAATGCACAGGTTCCCTCCCGTGGGTATTGGTGGGCACCAATGTTGGGGAAGAAACAACACCAAGTCTCTTGTTGACATAGACCAGCATTGACTCAGGCACAATGGAAATAGCAGACTTGTTCCAAACGTTCCCACTCTCCAACACCACCACGTGATTTCTTACAGCTGACACTCTTTTGGGAGCGGAGAACCGAGACTCCCCTTGCGAAGAAAACCCGGTCTCTTGACCCTCACCCAATCCCCCACCTTAACAGACAAAGGATAACGAACTCCAGGCCTGGTGTCGTACTTAGCCTGAACAGCAGCCCTGACGTCAGTTACAACAGACAATTTCTTAGTGTCCACCTCCCTCCTGGACATCCATTCCTTGTTTAATTTAGAACCAGCAACCCTTCCCCTAAGTAAGGTAAACGGGGCAATGCCGGTACTAACATGGGGAGTGGTCCTCACAGCCCAAAGCATGTTGCTGACCGCTTGCCGCCAATGCAACCCATTCACCAAAGCCAATTGCAGATGTTCCTTGATTACGCGGTTGAAGCGCTCAACCAGGCCATTGCTGCGGGGGTGATAAAGAGAAGTAAGAATGTGACTAACACCTATGTCCTTGAGGAATTTCTGCATCCTCGTCGCCACTGAAATGAAGACACTACACGGGAATAAGGTAGGTGTCTAGTTTAATCCATTTGACGTCCTCCGGGTCCCGGCAGCAACTGCCTGCCTTAGAACTCCACATTCCAGAATAGAATCCCCCCAGCGACACAAGCTCCTCACGAGCCTGAGACAGCGTTCCTCAGATCCCAACACATTACCTAACTGAAGTTCTCTAAAGTAAACTCTTACATAATGACAAGCGAGCGCAAAGTTGCAAAAAGTAAGAGTACCGCCCAGCACCTGTGTCCTACAATCACAGAAGATTTTGAAACGTAATTTACCTGCAATGTAAGCAGCAGTATTCTTGTTATTTGTAAAAAATATATACACAAATCACAATACTTATACTACTATATATATATTGGCTACTCACCAAGCCCCACGACCTCGACACCTAGCAGGTCCAACAGGTCCTGCTCCCGGTCAAGGATGTCTGACCACCGGTGGGCCAGCTGGTTATGGGTGCGCCGGACCTCGGAGCAGCGAAACACTGCCCGACGCACCTTCGCCCACCGGCGGTGACGCTCCTGGGTCGGGTACCCGGAGCCTGGCCTGCCGCCTGCTGCCAAGGTCAAGGGGAGGTGGCGCTGAATAAAAAAAACAAGGGCGGCCACCTCCGCCTCATTAAACAGCTGGCGGGCTTGCACCCCTGCAGGGCGCAGTCTGCCGCAAGGCAGGCGGCGATTGGGCGCACGCGCCTTGCCCTTTGAGCCGCTGCTGCTACCCTTCGCCATGGTTCTGGGGTGGGAGGAGGTGAAAAAGAAAAGTTAGAAGGGAAAAATAAAGTTAGGGGAAGAAGTAGGAAGTTATATAAAACAGTCGAAAAGTAAAAAAAACACAGTAAAAAGTAGAAAAAAATGCAAAATATATACTTAAGCAGAGAGTGAGATAGATAAGAAATAAAGAAAAATTGAAAAACAGTGTAAAAAACTAAGGATTGCAAAGATTGAGGGAGGATAGAAAAGCAGGCCCAGAACCATAGCATAGAGTGGTAAAACAAGATGGCCGCGCCCATCGCGACCGCGTGGGTAAGTTCGCGTGATATTTGTCCCCGAGCACACAAAAAACGTCGCGAACACGTACAACGCGTTCCCGAACAAGGAATGCGCAGCGCGAGCACGCTATACGCGACCCGGAACAGGAAATAAGGGATCGCGAACGGGCGGGACAAGTGAAAAACAAAATGGCCGCGCCCATAGGCGACCGCATGGGTAAGTTCGCGCCCCCGAGCACGCAAACAGCGTCCCGAGCAACCACAACGCGTTCCCGAGCAAGAAAAACGCATCGCGAACGGGCACGGCAAGCAGCTACGCATGCTCGCGAAGCTACGCGTAGCGCTCCGACGTCTTCGCGTAGATTCGCGTAGCGCGACTACGCGAACTACGCCCAGGCTTAGGAATATTACTTGTTTCTCTTTGTATTATATGAAAAAATATGTGTTCACCTGAAGATAGTAAGACAACAAGGAGGGACTAGGGGCCAATTGAGTAGGTCCAGCATACAGGCCCACGGAACCACAACAAGAAGAGGTATGCTGTTCCTAAAAGAGTCCTACAGGTCAATGGGTGAAAAGAGAGCATGTGAGTGCTCATAAAGATCGGAGCAAATCTTTTCTCCTTTCAGAAAAAGACCCTCACACACCCAGCCAGCTAGGTGTCATGCTTCATCACTGGGTCTGCTCCTTATCGGGTCGGCGCTGCAATACCCGATCGGCACCCGTGATGGGGCCTTCTTGGCGGAGATCTTTTTTCTTAGCCGTTAGGTGCGGTGCGTGTAAGGGCCCTAGTGAGTGTAGATGTGAAAATGTGTAGTGTGTGCAATCTAAAACAGGAGTTAGTGATCCATCCAAAACTATTTTAATGACAATGGTCACTATCCTGATTAAAAACCAGTAAGAGGCGCACGCGTCTGCTCAAGGATTGCAGGGTTGTGTGCTCAAACTCAGGCCAACATGTTTCTTGCCTACTGTTAAGTTAACGGCAATTCTTCAGGACCTATTCTTAATCATTCTACACTTTATGGTTGGTGGTCTGTTCATTACAAAGTTCAGTGACCACCCATACAGCACCCTATAAAGTGGTACCTGTCAATCAACAACAATGCCCAACTTGGGTCATTTCAATGCATCAAGGTGTCGCAGCAGGTGAAAACACTGCCAGATTCAGTGTCGTTTGTCGCTCCGTCCGATCGGGTCCGGCAGAGTGAGGGGTAGGCAGACTTGCAGGCATAAAACCACATTCTCACTCAGTCTCACTTACATTCACTAACTCACTCCTATTCATACTCACTCTAAATCATTTATTCCCAGTCACTTGCACATTCATTCTCTTCCCATTTGTACACTCATTTTTACTCCCACTCACTAATTTTCATTCAGACTCACTCACTCTTAAACTGAGCAGCTCATACTTTCTTGCACACTCGCACTCATTGCAGTCACTCCTACTCTTAGTCTCATAATCTAATTCAATCTCTCTTATTTGCACTCTGTCTCACTTATTCTCACTCACAGTTGCACTCACTCTCACTGATAATCCCTCTCTCCCTATCACTCCCTCACACCCATTCTTATTCATTCTCAATCACTTGAAGTCAGCCTTTCTCTCCCTCACTCATTCTGACTCACTTATTCTCATACTCTTACTTACTGACACTCAATCTCAAGTATTTTCACTCACTATTAAACATTCATATTCATAATCACACTCCAAAACACACTATCACCGGCATGCACACAACATACATTTAAAACGAGTTAATTTTACTTACCTCAGCAGTCAGCGATCGTCCCTGCCTGTTCCAGATCCTGGTGCTCCTTTTTTATTGCAAAAATAACAAATAATAGATTACTTTTCACTGATGGTGTAATACAAAATTAGTAGAAACAATGAAGGTGGAGCCCTAGTACCCATAAGGGATAGCGGCCTCTGTGATCTTGGCACTGATTTTCCCACATCTGAAGCTAGGAGTCACGGAAGCAGTGTGAGAGGGTGAAACAGGCAAGTCAGGGGTCACAGATGAGCAGTACTTTTTATGAATTTACCAAATTTCCTTCATTTGTTGTGAGAGGATCATACACAATGTTTGGGAATTGCCATTGGTGGAATTACCCCCTAGAACAACGGTGCCTGGGTAGCAGAACTAATACAAATAATTGGACTACACATGATCTCGGAAACATGAAAAAACTGCTTATACCTTGGAACATTCATGGCACAGGGTCTATGCCCCGGCCTTTGAAACAGTATGACAGTGACAAAATCTACAATATAAGCTCACAAAAGGGTCTTCTAGTTCTTAGTATAATGTGGAAAACATCATTTAGCTGCTATCTTTTCAATAAAGGCTACGCTTAGCACTCCGGGTCAAACTACAGCAAATGTCGACAAGAAATGCAAATGCAATCAATTTGCTGGTTTATTTTTTAATAAAACGGCAACGAACATAACAGGGTTAAATGCACACCAAAATAGTGCTGCTTTACTCCAACTTCTTCAGCTTTTCTCCAACTCATGAAGTCACGCCCAACAATTACGTTGTCACAACTTGTGGTCTTAAATAATAAGGTGGTTGAACAGGTTGTTTTAATAGTGGATGCTCAGGTTCCTCAGAAAATATGTCATCAGTTAAACGTGACAAAGATCTTCTCCTACAGTCACTGTCCCTCGAGAATTAAAATATTAATTACTGTCTTTTCGCTTTAGAAACCTTTGTTAGATCCTGATAATGTGGCTAATTATTGAATTATTTCTCAATTACCTTGCCTATTGAAAGCGCTGGAGACATTTTCCAGTTCCTGCCTTTTTCCCCTTCCACTTTAATGAGAGTTCCGTTGATTCCTATTCCTCCCTGCTTTGGTCCCCTCTCCTTCACACCATTATTTTGAGTCAGTTCCACTCCTGATCCAGTGAAGCTGTCCTTGGGGTCTCCTCTGACTGATTACGCTGACTTGCACTTGTGCCAGCTTACATCCCTTCTCCTATTACCATTTCTCTGTAGTTGTTGTTGGGGATAGAGATCAGCAGTGCATTTGAATCATGCATTTCTTTTGGAAAGACTCACATTGGGGGTGAATTACTAAGAACATACACTCACATTGTACTATATGGACATTTTACTCATTATACACCTTTTCTCATTTCATCCCTCTCTGTATCACTGCCAAGTGTTTCCCTGCACTAGAGGAGGACTCTTTGTTGTCATGTCTAATATACCTGGAAGCTGTGGTCCCTTAATGGAGTATGATGGTGGCTCATTGGACCTGCACATGAAGGTACATCTGTCTGAAGCATCCAGAACAGGACAATCTCTCATCCATTGAAAGGGGGATTATGCCCAGGCTGCAGCACTCAGATGGTAGTGGTTGCATGTGTGAATGAGCTGCATCTCTAAGGGCTCCCTTCCTGATGATATTGGAACGAACGCAGCATTTAACACCATTATCAAGCCTTAATTTCAGGTCTTGAGGAAATTGAGGTCCATGGTTCTGTAATGGCTGGGTTTGAAGGTTTTCTATTAAATACCACCAAGTGGATGTATCCCCTATCTTATGTTCATTATACCATCCCTGGATGCAGTGTCACCAAGGGCTCCATTCTATCACCTCTCTTCTCTATAGCAACACAAAAAGATTATGGATGAATTCCTGAACGATGTCAAACATTCACCCCCAGTCCCAGACTTGGTTAAATCCATTGTTTATTTGCTCACCATGCCACCCCAGATTGGACCCAGCCATATGCAAATCAGTCTTGACCCTGCTCCCCATGTCAACAGTCCAGCCCGAACTGCCAGGCTAGGTCCTCTGTGGTCCGGAAAACAAGCATCTTGGGCACAGTTTCGGGGTTTGCGATCTGTGACTGGGGATGAATGTTTGATTTGAGTCTGTAACTGGGGGGGGGTGAATGTTTGATTTGTTCAGTGTTCTGTCTATCATCTTTTCTTTTTGCATTTGCTGCCCTACGTGGGAAGGGTATGCCCAAATGTGGGTCCCATGCTCATTATGCCACCGGATTAAAGCTAGCCTGGCTGATGAGGGGTGATACCCCGAAACTGTACCCGGAATGCTTGTTTCCGGTCCAAGGAGGACCTGGCCTGGCAGTTCGGGCTGGACTTTTCCCAGCAGGGTCAAGTCTGATTTGTATATGGCTGGGTCCAGACTAGACTGGTGTGGCAAGCAAAAGAAAGATGGATTTAACCCAGATCTGTGACTGGGCGTGAATGTTTGATTTGTTCAGCATTCCGTCCATCATCTGTTCTTTTAGCATTTGTTGCCTCTCTTCTCTAGACACTTGTCCTATCAACTGCATAAGAGCAATAGCTAACAGCCTGTACCAAAACAGACTAAAATTGAACAGTGACAAAGCACAGGTACTATGCCTGGCAATTAATATATTGTCCTGGTGGGTACCTTTCTGGTCACATTGTTTGGGAGAATCCCCTTATGCTTACAGACTGAGTAAAATACCTTGGGTGAAACATGATAAAGGGATGGCTGTTTCCATAGATCAGTTATTTTGTTTGCTCTTATTTTTTCATCTGTTGAGAAGAATATTTCATTTTGTCTCCTATCATACAATTGTGATCGTGAATACTTTTATTGATTGTTGAATTGATTACTGCAATGGAGTTTACATGGATGTAGCCAAAGCTTCCCAACATAGGCTACAGCTGGTGCAAAATATGGCTGCCAGATTGGTCCTGAGGCTGTCAGTATTAGCCATGCTTTGTCTCTTTACACAGGGTACCCATGCAATATGGTTTATGTTTAGAGAAATGTTCCTTTTCCATTGGAATCATCACTTAGCAGACCTGTTTCTGCTGCAAGTATCTAAAACGAAGACAATAAAAATTAGAGACAGGGCATTTTCTATTGAGGATTAACACAATGGACCTGTTTCCCAAAGCCCTGTCATCAGGAGCCTAATCTGCTCAAATTTAGGAAAGCCCACAAGACTTGGCTCTTTCCCTTCTAGAGTACTGTCTCCTAGTTTGATCTGTGATCGGCTTTGTTGGTGCCACAATGCAGCCAGGTGTAGGCCAGTGCTTTATAAAAACCCCAAAGCAAAACACAAAATTCAAATAAAATGGTAATCTTGGGTTGACTTGTGAAAATATCTATGATGTCAGCATCACTGAATGAAATAGCAAACTTCCCGGTTAACATGCAAGTCGAGTGAGATCTGCAGATAATTCTGTGGATGGAAAAACAATGTTATGTTTACTTAGTATACTCATCGGCAAATCAGCAGCTACATACAGACTGTTATAGCCCCATATGCGAAGTGCAGTCCCATATGCAGTGATATAGATCAATATGCTTAACTTAAGGCCCATTTGTACAGTAAATCCTCATTTACTTCAGTGATGGACTTCTCATTTTCCATAATATAACTCCAGATATTTTTGACCCTGATGATATTCTTGGATTTTAACGCTAATCTTGGGGATTTACCTGTAGAGTTAGGTTCTCGGGGCTTAGTAGTTGAAGTAGCCCCAACTGATGTTAGAGGGAAGGAGCTGAGGAAATTTGTTGCCCTACACATACTTGAAGTTGTAATTAATCACTTCTGGTGTGAAGAGCCTAGTATTCCACCTATGGGGGAGGAGAGGAGCGTCCGTTATAGACTACATATTTGCCCCAGGCACCTTTTACAATGGTGCTCTAATGGCTCAACTCTAGAAACTTCATGGGGGAACCATAATGCCTTGTTCGTAGAAGGGATTCTCCCTGTGGGCAGAGATAAACCACCAAGAGCCTGTGTTGATACTTACCAGCACACAAGAGATGGGCTTAGATTAGTTTGGCATCTTAGAGACCGTAGTACCACGCTGGTATACTTCTTAAATGGCACCTTTTGCATTCATGGTGTGTAGAACAGGAATCTGGGGTTGCTTTATCCACTAGTTATCAACATCTCTGTTCCCATATGAGGAATTACCTATTGAAACCATACTGTCCTGCCCCAGACCACCCATGTTGCTTCAATGCAGACTGTTATGCGGCTAACCGCTCTTGAGGAAGGCTCTGACGGACTGACCGAGAGATGCTAGGGAGGTCAGGGAGGCAATACAGGACTATAAGCGGATACTCTTGGATGGGTAGAATCTCTTGAATAAAAAGGACTGGGAAGAGCTGGACCTAGCAGCTGCCCAGAATTGCAGCAAGGCATTCTGGGACATAGATAACAGGTTCCACCAGGGGGGTGCCCCTCCCAATCAACTCCTTATCTTTAACATCTCTGGTCAGGAGTGTGTTAAGCATTTTCCTATAATCTATCAGCTGCCCTCAGTTAAATTGTGTAAAGAAAGGCTGCATGTACAGTTAGCTCACTCCCCTGCCGTCCAGATCTCACTTCAGGGAGTGGAGGTAGCGATCAGACAGAGGAGTAGAGGTAAAGCCCCTGGGCCCAATGGGATCCCCACGGACCAACTTAAATGTAACCCTGACCTCTGGGGGCCCTGCTCACTAATGTGTTAAATAATTATTTGTGCAGCAGGGTCCCTAATTCCTGGGCTCCTCGCTATAATTGTACCAATATTTAAAAAGGGAGACAGAGGGTACCCCAAAGGTTCCAGGCCAAAATCCCTAATAGATAGTTCAGTGAAAATTCTAGGGAGAGTTATTTTTAATAGTCTGCAGTCTTAGGTTAGCGATAATAACATTCTGTACTCCTGTCAGTATGGTTTCTGTCTGGGGCTAGGTACGTTGGAGCAGTGCCTGAACTTGCATCTAATTGTGAGAAAATACACCAATTCCAGGTGCTGCCCGATGTACCTGGCCTTTATGGACCTTTCTTTCTTGTTTGACTGCGTGAACAGGGCTAAGCTATGGTTGATTCTCATAGATTTGAAGGTAGGAGCCAACTTGCTTACTTTTCTGTATTCCCTACATGAAAATGTGGGGGTCAGGGTGTGGTACAGTCGAGCTGGTTAAGTTTCTGATGATTTCCATTAGCGAGTGGGGTGCGTCAGCAAAGCGTTTTGGCACCCCTGCTATTTATTATTTATGAAAATAAACTAAGTGCCCACTTGTCTCTGTCTACAAAGGATGTACCGAAAATCATTAATACATTCATCCCAGCAAGTAAAGTTAACACACATGAAGCTGAGCAGGAGGGCGGTGTCCCTGTTTAGTTTCATACGGAGGGAAAGTAGGGGCACTATTTGCCCCTACATCTAGATCTTCACTCTTCAGCATGCCCCTACAGCTACTTACAGAGTGGGGGTTTGGGGGTACAATAATCTTTTCCCCATCCAGGCGGAGGCAAACAAATTCTAAGGCGGTTGCTCAATCTGCTGCCAGCTAGCCTCCATTTTGTTTAATACTCTGAGCTCAATCTAGAATATGTCTCTGGCAGAATTAAATTGGCGCCTCTCTTGCTCTGGGTACGAGTTTGGTCAAATACTGAAGCAGGCTTCAACAGAGAAGTTATTTTAAATTGCCTCAGCCTAGACAATGGTCTCTCCATCTCCTGGTTGAATTATGTTAGAAAGTGCTTCACTGATATTGGCCTCCCTGAGATGGTCACTGCCCCAAACATTTTTCGCAAACTCGACAAGGAGCAGGTCAAGTGTTGTCATACAGAGTTCCGTTTGTCCCGCAGACTGGAGGAGGTGTTGAATAAACACTCTGTGTGCAGCTACTTTATCACACTTGCCACAGGAAATATGCCATTTCATCTAACTATAGAACTCTCACAATAGGAGAGGTCCCTGCTTTTTAGATTTAGGATAGATACTGTGTGGCGCCTGTTATGCTTTTCTGACGGGGTGAATGTTTGGGTCGGTAATTTACGTCCAAGCCCCTGTGATGGGATGACAAAGCAATCTTTGTGTTTTTCTGCAAATTTTATCACTGCTCTTTTCAACTCTATCTTAAGCACATTCTGAAATCACTTGCTTTTACACACCTTCAGATGTTAGATAGCTCCCACATTTGTTTCAGTGTTTGCTTCTTTCTTAAAATGTCTATATATTTTAAAAGTTCCCTGATTCGTTTTCAGTCAAACTTTTTTGCCAAACTAATGCACTTTACTATAGCAGTTTATTTTATACTGAGGTTATAATTTTTTTTTAACATATTTGTTTCGATGTCCTAACCTGTGATTTGTGTTTTTATGATTTGTATTCAAAAATCGAATAAAGACTTTTGACTTGTCTTGATATTCTTTTTTATTTGCGTACCCCACTGACTGCCACGCTAGCTTGCAGGGCGGGACTGGCCTTTTATTCTATCTGGCATCTCCCCGGTGGGCTGGATCCATTGGAGGTCGGTTTTGAAAATCCAGGGCCGCTGCGGATCCCTCTGTCACTTTCCCCAGCTTCCTGAACTTAATTACAAGAGAAGGTACTTGGGGACTTCAAGATAGATAGAGGGATGGAATAGGAGATAAAGAGAAGGCGAGAGTGAGTGAGTGAATGAGAGAATGGATGGATTGAAGGAAGTGGCCGATTCTTGTCACTGGGGTCACTAATGACCACCTCTCAGCCTTCCATACCAAATGAAGAGTCGGTCAGACAGTAGAGAATACAAACCAATAACAGTTTATTCAAAATACACTCAGAGCGGAGTCCAGTCTGCCCAGTAGCTAGGAGTGCTGCAAAGGGACTGAAATTGACAAGCATAAAGATACATTATGTACATTTCGTAACTGGGCTAGAACACGCCCATAATGGAATTTTCTAGGCAGGTGCTGCAAAGCAATGGAAACGAGAGAAAAACAATCTCAGGGCTCATACCTCATACAAAATAGCAAAGTCTAAGGTTGCTACAGTCCGGCACGTCACCAGACAAGTGGGAGAAGGCCTCTATCTAGTGAGAAAGGTATGCGCTAATAAGAACAGTCTATTCATTAGTGAAGCAAAACCCAACCTTGGAGAAATGAAACTTAGCAGAGGCCTTTTCTCAGATATAGCAAAGGATTAGTTTCAATCATGATTTAAAATGGCGCCTAAATAGAAAATAGTGCTGCGAATGCTAACGTACAGAAAATAATGCGCAAGCAAAAACATTTCTATTCTAACAGACCCTCTTTTTAGCATGAGCTAAAACATGAAAAATATAAAAGCAGGCAAACAAAATACAATGAGCATAACTCCTCATGAACATTCCATATTCTCAGTATCGGGGAGGGAGACTGTAAGAAGGGAAGAAGTCTCAAAAATGCCCTTATCTATCTGCATTAAGTCATCTATCTCTTTCTGCACCATAATTGCAGCATTGGTATCATGAATCGATATTTTTCTCTTGGGAGTGAGAAAGGTGGTACAATAAGAGCAACAGAAGGAGAGGCACTGAATAAGGGCACAACAAAACACCAATATCACAATCAAATAAATCACCTTTTCAAGAATCCATCCCCATCCACCAAAAATAGACCAACTCCAATTTCCACTTTCCATTCCCTTGACATTCTCGAGGATGTCGAATATGTGTTTAGTAATGTTCTTTTCCATATTTTTGATCTCGACTACACACTGGTCGCCCACTACCACGCATACACCACTACTCTTGGCAAGAATAAAATCCACTGCGTATCTAGTCTGTTCAGAATATATTCGCATACTCTCCAACTGAGTAGTGATGTCATGCAAAGCAGCCACGGTAGTGTTAGATAATATTTGCAACTTGCACCCAAAATATTTTCTGGCTTTCTCACCCCGGGCCATAGAGATACCACCCAAAGTGAATATTAAAGAAAGGATGTATCCAAAAGTTATTTCATTACTATACTTATTCACCTCTATATCAGTCACTCCCTCACAGAATTCTTTGGTCAGAGTCCTCTTAACCCAACGGACATTTGGCTTAGCATATTTACAGGGCATGCCTAAAGGCAACACCATCCCAAGAGCTACATCGTCGGTAACATTAAGGGTGTTAGAATAGGTACTGTTAGACAAAAAATAAAACCCTGGGTGTGCATAAATCGGTCCTTCGTAATCTACTGCGGCATATTTAGTGTTCATTCCAAACGTACTTGGATCCTTCTCATTCACCAGGGGTATTTTATTTTTGTACAGCACTATTCCAGAACAATTAATATACAAAGATGTGTCTGTACTATTCATAATAGGGCAACAAGCAGGATAATAAGCAGCCTCCCGGGTGACTACTAATTCTTTGTAATGCCAACCCACCAACGTGACATTCTGCTCTTCCATGTGAAAGTTGTCGCAATATGTGTTATTATCACACCCTGGATAACCCATTCCCAGTGGCTTTCTATAATATAGACAAGGACCTGGATAGCCAAACCAAAAACTCCTTTCACGTCAGTAAATTGCTCTGGACGAGTGTAGGTATAGTTCACAAGAGATAATGGGTATGCAGTCCATAAACTAGTGACAGACTCAGTGGGGTAACAAGTGGTCCCTTCTCCGAAAAAGTTCTTATGTGTATCTAGAAACACATTACTCGGGCTGTTCTTTTCTTTCTTGGTCGGGAAATAATTTTAACATTGGTACGCAAAGACACATCTCGATCATTTTCCAAAACCCATGACACCCCACACAATATTATTAGCAATAAAACCGCAAGAGCAACACACATTATTTTCTTCTTGGGGGTCCACACCACATTATGCCTTCCTCAGCAACCAACCTACCAAAGGGATGCATAACGAATGATGAAATGGGGCAAAATGCAAAGGAAATATACAAGTTCCCAGTGTCCGTCAGAGCCTCACTGGTACAGGCTCCTATTGTCCATCAATACGTTGGCGCTCTTGAGCTCCGGTGGTGGAGCTTGCTCTGTCCTAAGCTCGTATCCCACATCGATCACGATGGTATACCTCCATGGTATACTTTGGTCTGCCCTATCTAATGTTCACACAACTAACTAAAATAAACAAAAGATCCTTCACCAATCTTTAATAAATCTCTGTTGGTACCATAACTCAGTACAGCCTATCTTACGCAGTCCACCCCTAATCTCTTTTCTCCTTGGATGCACTTTCCCTCAGCCGAGGGCGCAAATTGTACCTGGTAGCCCCAGGCACTGTAGGATCAGTGAACAACGGCTCTTGGATAGCTCGTATTTCTGGAGGAACAGCCGCATTCAACACATCATCATTTTCCTTATCCGTCTGAGTCCAAATTAGTTGGGCATCGCTGAATGGGACAAACCGAGGCACTTGCTCACACTCGGAGTCCCTGATGCCGTCCTTGACCCACTGATCATAGGGTAGAGGCAACGGAACCCTTCGACAATGGGTGGCATGCACCCAGTTCTTATGTACAGCAACCTTTACTTCAGTACATGTTACTAACAGGACCTGTTCAGGCCCCTTCCATCGTGGCTCAAAACTTTTCTTTCGCTGAAAGTTCCGGAGAAGCACAAAATCACCAGGCTGAATATCGTGGCCGGGTCCCTCTGGTGTAGAAAGCAGGGACTCCCACACCTGTTGGTGAATAGAACGTAAACTTTCTGTTAACTGGCCAAGATAATCAATCACTATAGGGTACTCAATGTCCGAAAACTTACAAGGACGTGGGACGCACCAGACATTTGCCGGGCGCCCAAACACAACCTCTTAAGGAGACAATACTGTCCTAGAATGTGCCGTCATTCTGGTTGACAAGAGGGCTAACGGTAAAGCATCTGGCCACTTTAACCCTGTAGTCTCCTGTATCTTTGCCAATTTCAGCTTGAGAGTACCATTGTACTTCTCAACCAAACCCGCTGACAGCGGATGATTGGCAGAATGAAATTTTTGCTTCACATGAAGACCCTCACAAATCAGTTGAATCACTTTTGCATTAAAATTACTTCGGTTATCACTCCAGATCACTCGGGGCAAGCCAAAACGAGGAAATAACTCCTTCAGGAGTACATTTGCAGTCGTAATGGCTGTATTGTCTTTAGTGGGGTAAGCCTCAACCCATTTGCTGAATGTAATGTAATGTAAGTTTGTATTTGTAAAGCGCTGACTGCCACTCCGAAAGGAGCATCCTGGCGCTGGTTGGTTGGAGGTGAGAGGGGGCCCCCGGGATGCTAAATGAGAGAAAGGCAAAATTCGTCAGGGGTGCTAAATACCCAAGTTTTCAAGGCCTTCCTGTATTGTGTTTCTGTTTTTAGAAATCTTAGATGAGTAGGTAGAAGGTTCCAGGCCTTGGTTCCCAAGGCGACCACTGTTTTTCCTCCTTTTGTTTTGCATCTGAAACTAGGTGGTTTAAGGAGGTTGGCTGAAGAGGACCTGAGCGTCCTGGTTGTGATGTAGGGAGTGAACCGTGCCGAGAGGTACTTAGGTCCCGATTTATGCATGGCTCTATAGGTGATTAAGAGGATTTTAAAGAGAATTCTCTTATGCAGCGGAAGCCAATGAAGGGCTTTTAGTGCCGCAGATGCCGAGGATCTTCGTGGGAGTTTTAGGACTAGTTGTGCCGCAGCGTGTTGGACCACTTGTAGTTTCTTTAGTGTTGATTTGTTGGCACCTGCCAAGAGGCTGTTGCAGTAGTCAAGGCGCGAGAGAATCAAGGCTACTGCCACTGATTTCCTTGCGGCAAGTGGAATTAATGAAAATATTTTTTTTTGTGATTTGATGAGGCTAAAGCAGGTCCCTGCTACAGCCGTGGCGTGTGGGAGGAAGGAAAGCGCAGTATCGAATTGTACTCCTAGATTTTTAGCTACCTTGACCATGTCAGGCGGGGGTGTTGTTCCTTCAGGCCACCATTTACAGGTCTGGAAAAATACATCTTTCCCTATGGGGAGGATTTCAGTTTTATCAGTGTTACATCTGAGGTGGTTGTCCCTCATCCACTGTATAACTTCAGATAGACAGCGTTTAAAATTAAGTTCGGCGTCTGTCGAATTATTGTCCAGAGAAAGGATCATTTGGGTATCGTCTGCGTAAGACGTGACTTCAATCCCAAAGGATCCTATCAAAGAGATGAGCGGGGTCATATAGATGTTGAACAACAGTGGGCTCAATGATGAGCCCTGTGGGACTCCTGTTGTTATGTTGCGTTCCACCGAGAGGAAAGTGCCAAGGGTAACCGCTTGTCTGCGGTTGGTGAGGAATGATTTTATCCAATCCAGAACGGTACCTGAGATGCCGCCGCGTTCGAGTCGCTTCAGCAGGATACTGTGCGAGATGGTATCGAACGCAGCAGACAAGTCGAGTAGGATCAGAACCGCTTTCCTGCCTTTGTCGGCTATAGTTTTTAGGGCGTCAGTTATTTCCAGGAGAGCCGATTCTGTGGAATGCTTGGGGCGAAAGCCAGATTGTTGAGGGTGGAGGATATTAGTGGCTTCAATGAATTTGGTTAGTTCTTTGTGCACAACTTTTTCTGTGATTTTGCCTAGCAGGGGAAGTAGGGAAATAGGGCGGAGGTTTGAGAGCACAGAGGTGTCGATGTTTTGTTTCTTTTTCACTGGTTTTACCAGAGCGAGCTTCCATTCATCTGGAACTATACCTGAGCTTAGAGAAGAATTGACTATCTGATTTATAATTAGATTAACCGTATCTATGATTTGGTGGAGGATCATGGGGGGGGCAGGCATCCAAGGGTGAGCCTGATTTGCATGCACCTATAGCCACACGAGTCTGTTCCAGTGAAACTGGTTCAAAAGTTCGGATACAGTAATTGGAGGCAACGGGGACTTCTTCGTGGGTGGCAATCTGGTCATGAAGAGGAACCGGTAAAAAGTCCTTTTGGATATTTTGAATTTTTTTTTTCGAAGAACACTGAGATATCATCACACAGTTTCTGCGACTGGGGTAATTCTTTCTGTACCGCTTTGGGGTTTGTAAAGGACTTTATGACCGAAAAGATGACTTTTTGGTCTTGGTTTGCCTCCTGTATTTTCTTTGAGTAGTACTCTTTTTTGGCGAATTTAATCTGAAGATGATAGAACTTTCTGCTATTTTTGTAAGCTATTTTTTCTCCGGCGTTGTACGATCTTCTCCACTTACGTTCGTGTTGCTTACATTGAAGATGTGTTCGTGCCAGGGCGGGCGTAAACCAAGGGACTTTCTGAATTTTTGGCTTCTTGTGCCTGTTAAGAATCTCTGGTGGGCTAAATTCATTGCATGCAGTGGTTAGCCAGGAGTGGAAGAGGCGTGAATCCAACCCTGTGTTCCCTGTAAGAACGGGGATTTGAGCTTGGGCAGCGGTTACTAGCCTAGGGTTATTAGCTAATTGTGCCCATTTGCGCCTATGTTGGGGGTAGGGGGGTGACTTATCAGGGCGGTTCTTCTGTGGGACCCTAAGTGTAATGGGGACATAAAGGTGGTCTGACCATATCTGAGGGGTGGGGGTGTCGACCGATAACGAGGCAAAGTTGGAACAGACCCCATCCAGAGTATGGCCCGCCCGGTGTGTTGGGGCCTCCACCAGTTGGTGGAATGCGAAAAGATCTGTAATTTGAAGAAAATCGTCTACTCCTGGCTCCGTTCTATCTTCTAGGTGGAGGTTAAAGTCTCCTAACAAAGTAAAATTGGCGTATCTGAGCAGGAGATTACTTAAGGAATCCCCGAGTGAGTCTGTGAAAGTGGCGCTCTGACCTGGTGGACGATAGATCAGAGCTCCTGCGAATGACATGGAGGCGTTTAGGGAGAGGCAAAAGCCAAGGCTTTCCGCTCCCTTGATTGTATCAAGGTTAAAGTTAGTACAGTGTAGCGTGTCACGTAGGATAATGGCCAGCCCACCTCCTCTGCCATCCCTTCTATCTTTCCTGTGAATCGTATAATTGGGTGGGAGAGCGACAGCAACGTCAGGGTTACACCAATCTTTCAGCCATGTCTCGGTAATAAATAGGAAATCAAGCTGTTGATCTATAATTAGGTCTCTGACATCTTGGCAGTGCTTGCTTAATGATCTAGCATTGATTAGTCCCCCTCTAAGTTGGACATAGTGAGTTGCTGTGATTGGGCTAAGGCTGTTGACTGAGATGGGATGCTCCGTGGGAAGATCAGTACTGCAGTGATAGCAGGAGCAGGCCTCCATTATTTTGTCAGGAGACATCAGACCCTTGCAGTATCCCCCACTGTTTAGGTGTTTCAGTGCCTCAGATGTATACGAAAATCCAGGGTGGATTTGAGCAGCATTTTCTGCCCTTGACACGGCCTTGGCGCAGACGGGCGCAGATGGGCTTGCCTTTGGCGCGCCTTCAGCACGCCGGCGGCGCGCGTGCGGCCCAGCATGAGATTAAATAGCTGGCCGGGCGCGTGAATGTCCTGAGCTCCGCCCTCCTCGCTGGAAGGTTACCAGACCGGAAGCCAGGTTGGCCTAGTAGGGGGGTGTGTCCGCTTCCCTCCAATCGAACGGCGAAACGCTGGCGTCGGACCGGGGAAGCGGAGACAAGCAGTGCAAAGGAAATACTGTGAGTACCCCTGAGAGGCGAAAAATCAAAGAATGTGCAAAATGCGGGATAAATACCAATTTAAAATACTAATTTAAAATGCAGGATAGATACACACTATTTAAAAATAAGAAAATTGCACATACAACCACCAAAACATACTTCAAATTATTACATCTCTCTAACTCAATGTAGTCCATTTGAAGGACTTCAAAAGGGAAGGTGGGTGGTGAGAAATTTCCAGGCGGTGTAGGGGAACCCTTCCCAGGATTCTGCATCATGCATACCATGCAGTACTTCACTAAGTGTGCAGCTGTCTTAGAGATACTGCCATTCTGCCATACGGGATCTAATAATTTACAAATGCCTTTAGCACTAATATGAGCTGGACCGTGGGCCATAGTAACCACAGGAAGAACATATGCATCTGGTAACATCCATCTCTATTTCCCTGATTTATCAATCCAACACCCTTCTTCATTCAACTGTGTTGTACTTTCCTGCCACACCGCTAATTCTACTATCGTGACTTCATTCTGTATCTCCTTTACAGTTTCAAGGGTATCTTCAAACATAACAACCTCAGGGACCCATCTAGCTGGACCTGCTACAAACATTCTTTTCATCTTTGTCCGGGCCGTTGCTTTAGCTGTCTGATCTGCAAAAGCATTTCCTCTGCCTATATCATCAGTGACCTTCCGGTGGGCGCTACACTTCACAATTGCCAATTTCTTGGGGAGTGTCAAAGCAGACAAAAGCCTCACTATGAGGTGTCCATATTGGATTTTGGTGCCAAGCGAAGTAAGGAACCCTCTCTCCGCCCAGAGTCACCCAAAATTATGTGCGACTCGGAAGGCATACTGGCTGTCAATATAGATATTGACAACCAGTCCCTCACTCAATTTACAAGCTCGAATAAGGGCAGCTAACTCAGCAGCTTGAGCCGACTGATAAGGAACACGTGATGTCTCTACTACCGTGCGCAGTGTGGTAATAGCATAGGCTGCAGTGGTGGTGCCATATGGTAATTTAAAACAAGAGCCATCGACATATAGTTCCCCTTGTGGGTCAGATAAGGGAACATTAGTCAAGTCTACCCGTCCTTTCGTCTCTTCCTCCGTTCGGAAGATGCAATCATGTTTGTCAACTTCATCACTCTCGGAAGGGAGGGGTAGTAACGTGACTAGGTTCAGAGTAGCACATCTTTTAATTGTGATATGTTAAGCAAACAATGTCAGTTCATAGCCAGTAAGACATGCACTGGTGAGGTGTTGTATCTTTGTCTTATTCAAAAGCGTGTCCACAGCATGGGGTATCATGACTGTGAGGTCAGTGTCAAGTACAAGTCCAGCCGATTGACTGATCGAAGCGGCCACAGCCGGGACCGCTCTTAGCCAACTCGGGAGGGCTCTCGCAACTGGATTAAGCACAGCAGAGAAATAAGCACACAGTTGTTGCTTATCCCCAATTTTTTGTGTTAAAACAGAAAGCGCACAGCCGGCCATCTCATGGATATATAACACAAATGGCTTACTGTAGTTAGGTGTGCCAACCACGGGAGCCGAACAAAGCGCAGCTTTCAATTGCTCAAAAGACTGCTGACATTCAGGCATCCAAGGCAAAGGCTCATGCACTTCTTTCGTTGTTCATGCAAGCAAGGGTTTGAATAGTAAGGAGTAGTTAGGTATCCACTGGCGACAGTAGGAAGTGATACCTATAAAAGCGTGCATTTCTTTCTGAGTTTGTGGAATGGGCATTCTAACAATGGTACTGATACTCTCCGGGGTCAACCTCCTACCCTCCTTTGACAGTAGCTGACCTAAATAGGTGACCTCCTGTCGACAATACTTAAATTTAGAAAGAGAAATTTTATGTCCATGATGAGCTAAATGCAGCAACAATTTAACCGTACTATCTCTACAACTTTGTTCTGTGTCAGAAGCGATGAGCAAGTCATCAACATACTGCACCAATACATTACCTGAGGGAAGCGAAAGGGAATCCAACTGATTCTTTAAAGCTTGACTATATATACTCGGACTCTCTGTATAGACTTGAGGAGCTCGACAGAACTTAAAGCTCCTGCCAGCTAGGGTGAACCCAAACAGATATCTACTATCTGGATGAATAGGAATACTGAAGAATGCATTTTTAAATTCAATAACAGAAAAGAATTTAGCAGTAGAAGGAATCATTGTCAAAAAGGTGGTAATATCAGGAACCACCGGAAACTGGGGGATCACAATCTTGTTAACTTCGCGCAAGTCAATCACAAAATAATAAACATCCTCATGATCATCAGAGGAACCTGAGGGTGTCCAATTAAGAATCGAAAGAATGGGCCTATTACAAATGTTGGCAGACGTCTCTTCAACTACATCCTTTTGTATCAATTCCTGACTAATCTGTAGAAGGGCTCGTTCTCCCGCCTGAGGTATCTTATACTGAGGAATACGAGGCAAAATAGCATTGTCTTTGACTTGTATCGAAACTGGCGGTATGTGCAACTGTCAAGAACCCTCTTTCATGTTCCAGTGCTTATTTGAAAAAGGCTTTGGAAAAGCAGTGTACAGTAAAATATCCGCATTGGAGATGGCTTAGCCCTAGCTGGAAGGCTTCCTTACGATCCATACTGTTCAAACTGAGGACTTCATGCAGTAGAGATAAGGATACGCTAGTGCTTGTTTCTTGCTTGGGTTCTCGGTCTAGTTGTTGTGACTCAAGACTTCCAAGTGACTACAATGCGCCTGCGCGAGCAACGCGCGGCGCACTTCAACTAAATTCTTCTGTGAAGAAGCTGCGTTCTCAAGCGCTCTTCTCAGAGATTTATTTAACGGCCAGTCTTGATTAAGTTTTGAAGTCTTTTTGAGTTTGTTGGCATGTAGAGTCAAGCGCCATGAGTGAAACCTCAATTCCGGTGTGAAAAGACAGTTTTTTTGTTTTCTTTCTCTCAGGAGCCGCTTTCAAGTTTTCCCGCGGTCCTGGGAGTTCAGTCAGCTGTTGAAGGTTCTTCGTTGTGGGAGCTCCAGTGTCAGAGTTGGAGAATGCTTCTGTGAATAGAAGCATTTTCCGAGTTTTCAAGTAATAGTGAAAAGGCTTGCAATCGCGCATATTAAAAGCGCAACAGTCGCGCAGAGACAATAATTTTATTTTTGGAGTTTGATTCGCCTTTTCTTTTGTATTAATAAGTAAGCGCTAAAGACTTGCTGATTATCCTGAATAAAAGCTCATCAACAATTTATCACCTTCTGGGTCTAATTAAAAGCGCTGTGACAATCTATATTTTTGAGGAGTTATTTCTAAAGGAAAAGACTGTAAAAGAAAGAACTAATTTTTGTGAGTGTGTTTAGTCAAAATACTCAAATACTGCTGAAAGACTCTTAATAGAAAGAATAAGAGTCATTTAATTTTTGAATCAAAATTGAATGCACGCTCTCATCACAAAGACTGTAAAAGGGCTGAGTGTGCTGACTGTACTACCAATCGATCATATTATTCAATAACACATAGAGAGAGGCTACACCCCAGTGTAGATGCAGGTAACAAGAATTAAATTCGGAATTCAATAGCTAGAGTATAGTGCTAGGGAGGATATAACTGTTTATGCGTATTTGCAGGTCCTAGAAGAATTACTGAAGAAGGACCAGAACCTGAGGCAGTCTCTCTTGTTTATCTTCGCATTCCCCTTTCCACCGGGCTGAAGTCTGTAACAGTGTGAGAAAGCCTGTCGCTGGCAGCGGTTTGAGGGAATTGGGGGCTTGTTCATCTGCTCCTGAGGAGATCGCAGAACTGAGTTTGACAGATTGAAGTGCCTTCCTCTTCATTGAGGAATACAGATCTCCTCCCGAGCAGTATGGCTGAGGGAATAGATTTAAAAACCTTGGCAACCATTTTAGAAGGGATGCAAAAATAATTAAATAGTGCAGTAGAAGAAAACAAGTCCTTGAGAGAGGAAGTCAGGAGGTCTAGTCAAGAGTCAATTCAAATCAAACAGAAATTAGATGAGTTCTTTGCAGGGGGAGCTTCTGGTACGGGTTTTAAAGACACCCAATTTTGCCAGGTAACCCATCTCCCACAGAAATTTCAACTCAAGTGATTCATGCTATCTCCCCAATAATTCCGCTGGCACCTCCTGAGAGATTTAGCGGAGATCCACAAAAAGCTCAGGTATTCTTGACTCAATGTTCGTTGCATTTTTTGGGTCGGCCAGTAATTTTTTCAGAGGATCAATCGAAAGTGGCATTCATGCTGTCTTATCTGACCGGCGATGCGGCCGCTTGGTCAATGTCTTTAGTAACTCGAAATGACCCTGTGTTATATAATTTTGAAAATTTCAAAATTGAATTCTTACGAATCTTTGACCGTCGATCCGCCTCCCAAGCCACGGATAATGAATTACTGGAGTTAAAACAAGGCAATAGAGATTTGGTAGGATACTTAGCTCACTTTTACAAATTAATAGTGGAGACAAATTGGCCGGAGTATAAAAGAGCCGCAATCTTCTATCGAGGGTTAAAAGATGAGCTTAAAGATGCTCTAGCTCAGATTCCAAGAAGACCAACAGAAGTTTCGGAATTGATTGACTTGGTTTTACAATTAGATCATCGGATGAGTGAGCGACGCAATGAAAGAAGAAGAGATGTTCGTCCGCTTCCTCCACGGTTCGATCGAATTAAGTCAGAAACTCACAGATCCTCAGAATCTGTAACTTCAGATGAACCTATGCACATAGGATCGATTCGAGGTCTTTTAACTAAGGAAGAAAAAGAAAGACGGAGAACAGGCCATTTATGTTTATACTGTGGGCTTGCAGGCCACTTTGTGAAGGATTGCCCGAAGAAGCCAAAGACTTCTCAACAGGGAAAAGATCGGCTTCACCTGTAAAAGGAGTTGCACAGGTGGAAGCGAATCTCAAGTCAACTCCAGTTTCTCAACAAATTGCAAATACCCTACAGTCTTCGGCACCGCATCTAGTATTTTCCTTCACTGTTAAAGTTCAAGGCATTGAAATAAGTGGAGTGTCTGTGATGATCGATTCTGGTGCGACAGGTAATTTCTGTGACATAAAATATGCTCAACGGGTCAGAATTAAGTTTGTAAAGAAAAGGATTTGGAAGCCGTTCGGGCAGTGGACGGAACAAACTTATCCTCTGGGCCCATCACCCATGAAACCGAGTTGATTCGATTGACAGGATTAAATGATAATACCGAATTAATCACTTTTAACCTCATTGATGCCCTACAATTCCAATTAATTCTAGGCCTATTTTGGCTTACCGAATACAATCCTCGGATTGACTGGAACAAGAGAACAGTTCTGATGGACTCACCATATTGCAAGGAAAATTGTTTCTGTGAACGAGCTGAAGGGTGCGAAGAGTCACCAGCCAAGAACTTAGCTGCTCATCCAGCCATAATTTGTTCTCTGGAGACAAAGGAAATTCCTTTGGAATATAGGGAATTGTCTTCAGTGTTTGACAAGAAAGAAGCTGAGAAATTACCCCCCCATCGCCCTTATGATTGTAAAATCGAGATTGAACCAGGGGCCATATTGCCTTGCAGTAGAATATACGCGTTGACTGAAACTGAAAATCAATATCTCAAGACATATCTGGATCAGTATCTAGTCAACGGTTTTATCCGCCCTTCCCAGTCCCCCGTTTTCTCCCCTTTATTTTTCATCCCTGAGAAGGATGGAGAGCTCCGAGCCTCTATTGATTATCGAGCCCTGAATCAAGTAACCATAAAAAATCGTTACCCCTTACCCTTAATTTCAGTTTTATTGGATCAGGTTAAAAATGCCAAAATTTACACCAAACTGGATTTGCGTGGAGCTTATCATTTGATCAGAATAACTCCAGGAAATGAATGGAAGACAGCTTTTCGAACCCGTTATGGCCTTTTTGAATATCAAGTGATGCCGTACGGGTTATGCAATGCCCCAGCGGCATTTCAACACTTTGTCAACGATGTTCTCAGAGAATATTTGGACAGAGTCGCAGTGGTCTACATAGACGACATATTGATATTCTCAAACAGTGTTGAAGAACAGTTTTCCCATGTGAAATCCATCTTGGCCAAACTACTTGAGAATCAACTTTACGTGAAATTGTCAAAGTGTGCCTTCCATGTTGAAAAGGTTGAATTCCTGGGTTTGGTCTTGTCCCCAGAAGGTGTTAGCATGGATACAGCAAAGGTTAAGGCAGTGCAAATTTGGCCATCTCCTAAGAACGTCAAAGAAATTCAGAGTTTCATCGGATTTTCACATTTCTACCGAAGGTTCATCTCTAATTTCTCCCTCAAGGTGAGTCCAATCACTCGCCTGTTAAAGAAAGGAGTCAAATTTGTTTGGACCACTGAAGCTGAAGAAGCCTTTCAATTTTTGAAAAAATCTTTCATTCAGGCTCCCATCTTGTTGCATTCAAGAACAGAAGAGCCATTTTTCGTCGAAGCAGACACTTCAGACATTGCCATTGGAGGAATATTATCCCAACGTCACAGTAATACTGGCCAGTTACATCCAGTGGCCTATTACTCCAGAAAGTTGACTCCCCCCGAATGTAATTACTCCATCGCAGACAAGGAACTATTAGCGGTAAAATGTGCCTTTTTGGAGTGGAGGCATTATTTGTTAGGTGCTAAACACAAAGTCACGGTTTATACCGATCATCGGAACTTACAATTTCTGAAATCAGCCCGCACCTTAACTGCAAGACAGTTACGATGGTCCTTGTTTTTCGCGGATTTCGACTTTGTAATTACCTTTAGGCCAGGAGTAAGTAACGCAAAGGCAGATGCACTTTCCAGAATAGATTCAAATTTCTCGGAAATCAATGAAGAGAAACAGACCATAATTGCTACTGAGAAGATCATAGTGACCGTCTCCAGTACAGATCTTACAACGGAAATCAAGAAGGTTTTGTCTGAAATAGAAATGAGTAATTGGACAACGGAGCATCCAGAAAGAGAAATTAAAGATGGACTTCCTTATCAGAACAATAGACTGTACCTACCCACTAAAGAACTTCAAGAAAAAGCTCTTAAGTCTTGTCATGATGAATTGCTAGCAGGACATAAAGGAGTTCAGAAGACCATGGAATTGGTAGAGAGGAATTTTTGGTGGCCTAAGATGAGATCACAGATAAGACAGTATGTTTCCACTTGCGAGAGATGCTTAGAGGAAAAATCAGATCGCTTAGCTCCTCAAGGGCTTTTATTGCCGATGCCCACTCCTCCCCATCCATGGCACACAGTCTCTATGGACTTAATTGTCGATCTTCCTCTAAGTCAAGGGTTTAACACCATTCTGGTCATGGTGGACACATTCTCTAAGATGGCGCATTTTGTTCCATTAAAAAATATACCTCGAGCCTCACAGTTAGCACAGTTGTTTAACCAACACATTGTAAGGTTGCATGGAACTCCCAAAGTCCTGGTGTCAGATCGTGGTTCACAATTTGTCTCTCACTTCTGGAGGGCGTTTACTAAGAGACTAGGAATTGACACTAGGTACTCCACCAGTTTCCATCCGGAAACTGATGGACAAACGGAGAGAGTCAACCAAGATCTGGAACAGTACCTATGACTCTATTTATTAGATCAAAAATAGGAATGGTCAGAGTTGGTGTGGGCAGCAGAGTTTGCCTATAATAACGCCAAACATTCTTCTACAGGTTACACCCCTTTCTACTTAAACTATGGTAGACATCCCAGTTTAATATTTGAAAAAGAGGATAAGTCAATTCCAGCTGTAGATGAGTTTGTAAAAGAAGTTCAGGATACCTTGTTACGAGCTAAAGAAAATATTGTTAAGGCCAGGAACTCTTACAAAACTCAGGCAGATAAGTGAAGGAGAGATAGTCCCATTTTTAAAACAGGAGATAAGGTTTGGTTGTCAACTAAAAATTTGAGATTAAAAGAGAACCGAAAGTTTCATCCTAGATTTATTGGTCCTTTTAAGGTAGATCGCATGATAAACCCAGTTACAGTCAAACTACACCTACCTTCTTATCTTAGAGTGCATCCAGTTTTTCACGTTTCATTGCTGAAGAAGAGTCCACCAGATTTACGTTCACATACTACACCCAAGTCAGTGTTGATAGATTCAGTTGAAGAGTTTGAAGTGAACAAAATTTTAGATTCTACACTCAGAAAAGGCAAATTGTATTATCTGATCGATTGGAAGAATTTCGGCCCAGAAGAAAGGTCGTGGGAGCCGTACTCTAATGTTCCTGATCCTAACGTCATACGAGCCTTTCATAAAGCCAATACAACAAAACCAACTTTGAAGGGACGCCCTTTGGAGGGGGGTACTGTCAAGAACCCTCTTTCATGTTCCAGTGCTTATTTGAAAAAGGCTTTGGAAAAGCAGTGTATAGTAAAATATCCGCGTTGGAGATGGCTTAGCCCTAGCTGGAAGGCTTCCTTATGATCCATACTGTTCAAACTGAGGACTTCATGCAGTAGAGATAAGGATACGCTAGTGCTTGTTTCCTGCTTGGGTTGTCGGTCTAGTTGTTGAGACTCGAGACTTCCAAGTGACTACAATGCGCCTGCGCGAGCAACGCGCGGCGCACTTCAACTGAATTCTTCTGTGAAGAAGCTGCGATTTCAAGTGCTCTTCTCAGAGATTTATTTAACGGCCAGTCTTGATTAAGTTTGGAAGTCTTTTTGAGTTTGTTGGCATGTAGAGTCAAGCGCCATGAGTGAAACCTCAATTCCGGTGTGAAAAGACAGTTTTTTCGTTTTCTTTCTCTCAGGAGCCGCTTGCAAGTTTTCCCGCGGTCCTGGGAGTTCAGTCAGCTGTTGAAGGTTCTTCGTCGTGGGAGCTCCAGTGTCAGAGTTGGAGAATGCTTCTGTGAAGAGAAGCATTTTCCGAGTTTTCAAATAAGAGTGAAAAGGCTTGCAATCGCGCATATTAAAAGCGCAACAGTCACGCAGAGCACTGCAGAGATTATTCGTAGCGCAGAGACAATAATTTTATTTTTGGAGTTTGATTCGCCTTTTCTTTTGCATTAATAAGTAAGCGCTAAAGACTTGCTGATTATCCTGAATAAAAGCGCATCAACAATTTATCACCTTCTGGGTCTAATTAAAAGCGCTGTGACGATCTATATTTTTGAGGAGTTATTTTCAAAGGAAAAGACTGTAAAAGAAAGAACTAATTTTTGTGAGTGTGTTTAGTCAAAATACTCAAATACTGCTGAAAGACTCTTAATAGAAAGAATAAGAGTCATTTTATTTTTTGAATCAAAATTGAATGCACGCTCTCATCACAAAGACTGTAAAAGCGCTGAGTGTGCTGACTGTACTACCAATCGATCAGATGATTCAATAACACATAGAGAGAGGCTACACCCCAGTGTAGCTACAGGTAACAAGAATTACATTGGGAATTCAATAGCTAGAGTATAGAGCTAGGGAGGATATAACTGTTAATGCTTATTTGCAGGTCCTAGAATTACTGAAGAAGGACCAGAACCTG
Organism: Calotriton arnoldi; assembly: GCA_963921515.1. Lineage (NCBI taxonomy): Eukaryota > Metazoa > Chordata > Amphibia > Caudata > Salamandridae > Calotriton > Calotriton arnoldi. The sequence goes on from CAWUFW010000839.1 coordinate 1,075,954, forward strand.
AGGCAGTCTCTCCTGTTTATCTTCCCATTCCCCTTTCCCCCGGGCTGAAGTCTGTGACAGTGTGAGAAAGCCTGTCGCTCGCAGCGGTTTGAGGGAATTGGGGGCTTGTTCATCTGCTCCTGAGGAGATCGCAGAGCTGAGTTTGACAGCAACAGTCCTACATCTGTATCACCTTTCGCCCATAGTGTAGGTCGCACATCAATGAATTCAACAAGAAGAGGTACATCGTGAGACAAACCCTGTTTAGCACTCACATCAGGGCCCATTGTCATGTAAACACCTGCCGGGGAACAATAAATAGTAGCATGCAATTTCCAAACCCATCAAATTTTCTCCACAATTTGAGGTCAACAAAAACGGAGAATCCACAGTAAAAGGACCAACAGTCAATGCAAGGGTTCGGGAAATGGGGCTTACAACGGATAAAACCTACCAAAACAATATTAAAGCCAGACAGAGCCGCCCCAGGGACCAAATGTCGAGAAACAGAGCTTTTTGTCGCACCTGTGTCCACCAAAAATTCCTTAGTCGAGCCTTGCAAATTCGCTGTGACATAAGGACCGCGCTGATCTACAAGTATCGGAACTGGTCCCCCACTCTGTCCCAGGCTATCTTAGCTGTAAGACATCCCTGTCACCTCATCCGTATCATAATCATCATGATAATACTGTCCATCACGAGGGTCATCAAAGTAATTGATATCAGAACGACAATGTGAGACCGCAGCACTCTGAGCTCTATCGGTCCCACGACCTCGTCCATGAGAACCTCGCCCTCTAGGAACTGCAGCTTTCTGCAAAAGCACAGGACACTCGCTACGCCAATGGCCCTCCTCTTTACAATACGCACACTGATTCGGCCCCAAAGGTGTTGTGGTCGGCTGTCTGCTGGTGTGCGGGAGCTGTCTAGAAGGACCACCGCTTCCTCTACCATTCCCCCTAAACGCTTGCTTTAACAACACCTTTATCTTCAGCTTCTTATGCTTTTTATCTGTCCTCTCTTTCTCCTCTTGGTCACGGTGTTTGTAATATTGAGCCATATTCAAAAAAACAGAAGGGGAAGAGGTGGACCAAGTACTCTCAGATGCCTGCAAACGAGATGCAGTTTTGGGAAGCAGATTAGAAACAACTCTGTCAACAAACAACCGAACTCCGCCCTTGATAGACATCCTGCCCACTATAATCCAAAAACGTATCTTCAAACCGACTGAAAAAATCACACACTTTCATCCTTCTTCTGTCGACAAGCCGTCAACTTATCCCAACTGACCCTCTTCGGCGGAATAAGAGAATGCATATATGTAATAATACAACCAGGCAAAGCAAGTATCTCAGCTCGAGGCTTATCGCCTGGCTTCCTTTCCTGATCCCATCCCTTAATCTGGTCCCAGGTGCCATCCAACTACGCAACATGATCCTGAGCATGAACCTGTCTACAAATATCACCCGGAACAAGAAGACCAAAGAACATTTCAATATCAGCAAGAGTCATTACAGCGGAATAGGCTGCCTCTGTCAGTTCTTTATGATAAGCAGTAGGATTTTTCCCAGGATAAGGCAAATGAGTCTTAAGGGATAAAACCTCACTTCTTTTCCACGGAGTATAAGCCCATTGTTCCTGAAAACGGGCCGCCACACGCGGTCTGGTGACAGTACCGTGCTGATCCGTTAACTGTGATATTTCTGGGTGATATATAGGATGACCCTCTTGCATCGGAAACTGAGACACCGGGGTAGGACTCTTCTCATGCAACCTACCCCTATAAGTAATTAACGTTGTAATATTCCCAAAAACTTGGCCGGGCACCAAACCACTAGCATACACACGATCTCTAATATCATATAGAATTTGCGGTGCATCATCCCCAAAGTGTTGCTGCCAAAGACTAATCAACGTGGCAGACATATGCTGAAGAGCATGCTGCTGTACAAAGGGCTCAAAATCTTGCATAACTGCCCAAACATCCTCCACACTATAAATGGGATTACGACCCCACTGCGCAGCCTGATTAGGTATTACTTGTTTTTCTTCATCCCCCAACACAGAGCGCACTAATGGGCCCATCCGCTCCTTAAATTTCATCCAATCTCTATCCTCAAATCCGCGTACTGGCGTCTCAACACTCAAAATTGTCGGGGATGAAGAACCATGGAAGGAGAAACAACAGAAGTGACAGGTACAATCGTTGCAGGTGCTTGTACCGGAGGAGAGAGAACAGAAGATACAGGAGTCAAGACAGCAGGTGTGCTAATAGTCATAGTTGCCAAAGATGGCAAGACAAAGAAGGAACAGAGGGTGCCGTGGCCAAAGCCGTTGAAACAACAGTTGTAGATATGGGAGCAGTTGGAGCAGATACGACAGGCTGCTACGACTGTTAGGGAACAGCGAGGCATATCCTCTGCAGAGCAGATGGAGGTGGGGGTCGAGTGTCTAGCAATTCCTAAAACAAAAGTATCTGTTTCCTCTTGGGCCAAATAAGATTTATCAATATGCAACCGAAACCTCCTATCTTCACATTCAACTCCTACCTCTTGCTTTTATCTATCATATGCTACAGCTTTTTGAGTCAGTGTTTGCATCTTCCCCTTCCGTGCATCTTTTTCCATCTTCAATCGTCTCTGTCTAGCTACTTTCTGCCATCTCCTGAGGGAATCAAACATAGACTGTCTACTTCGTCTTTTAAATAACTGTTCCTGTAAAAACCCAATCTTATGTTCATCAAAAGTGCCTGTCAATGGCCACTGTAACTCGGCATTGTCCCTCGCATATTTGTGCCATAATGTACTAAACATAATAAGGCCAAGGCCATGCTTCACATACATATCAAAATTAGGAGTGCCTTCTGGAGGCGCCGGCTGGGCTTCTTCCAATCAAGCATCTGCAGAACAACAACGACAACACAAAAAGAAAAACTTACTAAGTCCAGGCATTTTCAAAAAGAAAACAAATTTGTTATTTTTCTGCCTGGCAAAGCAATTGCAAGTGCTTTTATCAAAAACGGTCCTCAGACCGTACCAAACTCAAACCACACTGGTACCATATCCACAAAGAACCAAAACAAACTCACCTGATATGAGTAGCACAAAACAAACCAATTCTCCACTGCCAATTCTTCAGACCAAACGGTCAAATCCAAGGGTTTCGCCGTTCAGGACTCCAGTCGGGATGACCACTGGGCGAGGCACCGTCTGGCAGGATGGAAGGGGCAGCTGCGAGCAATCGATACTCCTCGTGCAGGGATCCCTGAACCGTCAGTCCGGCCCAACGATGGGCTTGACCTCCCCCCCGTCCGCGGAAGGGGATGGATCAATCACCCGAAGGAGTCCCTGTTCGGGTGCCAACTGAAGGAAGTGGCCCGATTCGGGTCACTCAGGTCACTAATGACCACCTCTCAGCCTTCCATACCAAATGAAGAGTAGGTCAGACAGTAGAGAATACGAACCAATAACTATTTATTCAAAATACACTCAGGGCGCAGCTCAGTCACTAGGAGTGCTGCAGAGGGACTGAAATCGACAAGCATAAAGATACATTATGTGCATTTCGTAACTGGGCTAGAACACGCCCATAATGGAATTTTCCAGGCAGGTGCTGCAAAGCAATGGAAATGAGAGAAAAACAATCTCATGGCTCATATCTCATACAAAATAGCAAAGTCCAAGGTTGTTCCAGTCGGGCCCATCACCAGACAAGTGGGATAAGGCCTCTATCTATTGAGAAAGGTATGCACTAATAAGAACAGTCTTTTCATTAGTGAAGCAAAACCCAACCTTGGAGAAATGAAACTTAGCAGAGGCCTTTTCTCAGAAATTGCAAAGGATTAGTTTTGATCATGATTTAAAATGCCACCTAAATAGAAAATAGTGCCGCGAATGCTAACTTACAGAAAATAATGCGCAAGCAAAAACATTTCTGTTCTAACAGGATGGAAGGAGAGAGCACGAGGAGAGGAAGGGAGTGGGACTAGTTTGAGCATTTTTACGCATTTGCTTTCGTTCCCCAGTCCGGCTCGGCTAGCTTGAGTCAAAAACATGGTTCCAGACAGGCATAGAAAGGTATAAAACATTAACAAGCTGTGCAATATTAAGCTTCAGGAGGGGTAAAGATTCCTTGTCAATTTGCATTGGACCAGTGTGAGGCTAGAGAGATATGAATGCTGTTAGAAATGGGGGTCTTTAGTTGGCAATGGTTTGCACCTTTGTCCAAGTAGGGACTCTTCTTCCTAGTCAGGGTATGGGGTACACATCTAAAATAACCCCTGCTCACCCCCTTGGTAGCTTGGCATGCGCAGACAGGCTTATCTCAGAGGCAGTCTGTAAAGCATTTGTGCATGCATACAGTAACACAGTGAACACACTACAAATGGACACCATACCAGTTTAGGAAAATAGGCAAAACTGTATCTAAACCAACAAGACAAAATACGACAAAAATCCAACATACAATACTGTAAAAATAGTTACTTTGCAAGATAACCTTGAAATTGTAAGGCTATCTGAAGAACACAGTTCTTGTGAGTAGGTAGCTCTGTCCGAGGCTATCGCGATATTGAAAACGACAGAGTCTAACAGTTCCAGCCAATAGCATCGGTACGGGCTAGCTAAAGTGTCGACAGACTCGTAAACAGTACCTTTCTTGTTGCGGCCAACACGTTGGTGCGGGCCGGTTGGGGCAACTGTCATGGTTGAAATGTGACTTGGATGTGGTGCAGCATGCGGTGTCCTCACAGTGCAGTGCAGGCAGCAGGTCGGTGACGGTCGTCCAACGGCGTTGGTGAGGCCAAGGCTTACGATGCGGAGTGAGGCGGTGCTCGGTGCGGTGCTGGCAGGTCACGGTACAGGTCGACGGAGCCTGTCGATGTTCAGGTCGGGCAGCAACGATGTTGGTGATGTCCGTGTAGAGTGAAGCAAGGCGGGTCAGAGTGCAGTGCCCACAGGACGCAGTGCAAGCAACGGCTCGGTGACGGTCACCCAACGGCATCAGTGAGCCCAAGGATGTGGTGCAAAGTGCGGCGGTGCCTTCTGCAGTGAATTCAGGACACGGAACCAGTGACGGATTTGGTGCCAGAGTCAGCTGCTCTTTTCTTCTGCAGCGGCTGAAACCAGCGGTTCCAGAGATGGTGCCCAGAAGGATGGTGAAGTCTTTGCTGTTCCTGAGACTTCTTGAACAGGGGGAAATTCTACCTCCAGCCCTTGGAGATACTTTGTCAAGCAGGACACACACACAGTTCCTCTCCTTGGCAGAAACAGCTACTGCAGGCCAACCTCAGACAGCACACAGCAAAGGGGCAGTACTCCTCCTCCAGCTTCTTCCAGCTCTTCTCCCTGGCACAGGTTCCTCTAGAGGTCAAAAAGTGATCTAAAGTTCAGGGGTCTGGGCCCCAACATTTATAGTCCATTTCTCTTTGTTCTCTGGTGTCAGAGAGGCTCAGTGCTTGGCCAAAACCAGTTCTATCCTCTCTGGTGCAGCTTCCAGGCAGGAGATGGAGACAGCATTGTCCAAGGCAGACCACGCCCATTCAGATATGAAAGAAATCTCCTCCCCCTACTCTAAATGCAGCCCAAGTCTATTCAGTCCAGCCCTGATTCACCCTGGAAAGGCAGGACACACCTCACCCCCCCAAGTGGTTGTCTGAACAGAATGCACATCTCCATCCCCCGTCACTCCAAAGCCAGACAGGCAATACACAAACCTAACAGGCACACTGCTTGGCTAAGCAAGAAAATGCCTACTTTCTAAAAGTGGTATTTTCAAACCCAGAATGTAAAAATCATCCTTACTAAAAGATGCATCGTTAGATTCTGAGTTCAGGTATACTAAACTCTATTTTTCGATCTTGTCCCCCATGGGCAGTTATACTTATAAAATGTTATGAGTAAACTCCCCATTCTATCCTATAGGACAGATAACCTTTCCATGGTGAAAAAACGAAATTGCAGTATTTCACTATGAGGACATGCCACACACATCAGGGCATGTCCTACCTTTCCCATACACTACACCCTGCTCACAGGGGTACCTTGGGCCTACCTTAGGGGTGACTCGCATGTAAGAAAAGGGAAGGTTAGGGCCTGGCAAGTGGGTGCACTTGCCAGGTCAACATGGCAGTACTGGACTTTACACAGACACTGCAATGGCAGGCCTGAGACTCTTTTGCAAGGCTGCTTGTGCGGGTGGCACAATCAGTGCTGCAAGCCTACTAACAGCATTTGGTTTACAGGCCCTGAGCTCACACAGTGCACTCTACCAGGAACTTAACAGTAAGCCAATTATGGAAACACTAATCCAACACAACAATTTACAGGGGAGGTACTTGCACTTTGGCACTGAATAGCAGAGGCAAAGTGCCCAAAGCATCTAGACCAGAAAAAACGAAGTCCAACATGCAGTAGAAACCCAGGAAAGTAGCTTTGCATGAACACATAGAGTCTAAGCGCGGTTTCACAAAAGATACAGGAGACAAAAACAAAATGAGGAACTCCATCTGGATAGCAGAGGATAAAAATCAAACAGATACGTCAGCCTATGCAATAGAAATATTTTAAAAGTGAAAGGAGTTAATGGGTTAGTGACATAGGTAAAAAAGAGACAAGAGATGGTTCTTTCTGACTTGATAAGTCTACAGTCATGGCAAACTGAAGATCGAGATTTTTATGTGGAGAGGTAGATTGCATGTGCCTGGGTTTGTGAAGAAAATGCCAATTTGCTCTCCTCGAGCACCTCCTCTACAGACTTGTGAATAACTGGTCATATGATCATAAAGGCAATTGGAATCTGAATGCATGAGGGCAACTTTATTCTGCTGGGTGAGAAGGCAAGCCATACAAAAGTATTGCACGGCTGCTGCTTGGGAAGGGATTACTCCCACTAGCACGCACTAGCCTATGAAGGGATTCTGAGTTGACTCAAGATTCCCAGGATACTGGGCATCCTGTACCAGCTATGTGAGGACCCAATTTCACCCTGGCTTGTTTCGAAAGAGGTAATACGCTGGTCATGGGAAAGCAGAGGCAAGCTGGAAGCATGATTGCCAGCTGGTGTGCTGATAGAAGCTATTTGATGGTTACAAGAAGAGAACAGTATTGTAAACTTTGGAGAGCAGTGCTGGTGCCTTGGGAACCAGTTCTGCAGTAATCTACAAGAATACTTGAAGGATCGGTTTGAACATATTCACACTGGAAGGCAGTTTACAACCACCAAGGACTCTCTCCTACAAGTCCAACTTTTGTGAGATGTGGGCTCTCTGACAGTCTCAGGTGAAAATGCTTAGTGTCCTGCTGACCTCCAATGGCTGCTTGAAGCTCAGATAACAAATGTGGGGAACGATACACTTGATGACGCCTGTTACCTTTCATGATTTACCTGTTTGGACATTGATGGTACTCAATTACTTTTTATTGCGAGATTTTGGATTCTCTCCCATGCACAAATTTCCGCAACTCACATGTTGAGTGCAGCCCCATATGATCCGTATGGCAAGTTTATAGCCCAATATACTCATATTAGTCCAGTGTTCTCAGTATATCTATAAGTCCAGCACAGCCCTGCCTGCTGTCATGGCCATGGCTCCCTTAGGTCAGTTGCACCAGAAGTGACAGACAGGCATGGGGTAGTGGCAGAATCATCCCTTCCTCTTGGTGGCTATGAGTGAGGGCCTGGAGGAATCCTCTGCAGAGTGTAGGGATGCCAGATCAGCGTTCCCTGATCTTGTTTTCACTGGACTAAGATCATGGGCCTGGAGTTCAGGGCTGGGGATGTGGAGATCCCACATTCTAGAGTGGTTCGGTCTGCAGAGATCTCGCAGTCCTGTGCGTCTGAGTCTGCGGTGCATTCGCAGTCCTTAGTAGCTGGGGATCAGAAGGTCTTATGAGAGTACTTCAGAAGTCGGTGGGCATTTTAAGCTTACAGCCATAAATAGAACACCCTCTTCTTGAGGCTGTTACTAGGCAATTAAGAATCCGTGGAGAGAGCATTACACAAGCTGATCGGCAGTCTTCGGAGGACACCACTTCACCAGGAGACAGCTTCAAGTGACATTTTCAGTTCCAGCTGAAGAAACCCACCAAGGGGTCAGTTAGATTAAAATTACAAAAAGAAAATTGAATATATATTGACATAGCAGGAACTTCATCACTGAAAGAACATTAAATCTAAAGATCTAAGATAACAAGGTAATTGTGACAAGGAAAACATTGAGCAACAACAGTGCACGAGTTGAAGAAGAAGCACTTAAATAGGGATTTGTGACACTGACTGACACTGAACTAGTAATGTCTGTGAATGGGTCAGACATTGCATTTGCATGGTGATTGTGATTAAGAGAGATATTGTGTCAGCACCTTTTGAAGTGACACTGTGCCAAATAGACATCTGAGAAATTTGCACAATTTGCATTGGCGTAATTACGTGAAATTTCAGCAAAATCACATGAAATTATGCAAATGTGTTATTTTGCACAATATTTTAGCATAAAATGCATACTTGTGTCAATGTTTGATGTGAGTATTGTTTGGTAGGTAGTCTTTATTGTTTTATTAATAAAAAGCATTACAGTCAGAGAAAAAACTATAAAACTGTGTACACATTAATTCATAAGAGAAAGAGTTAAAGAGGAATTATAAAAGCCAGTAAACAAGGTTCGTAGAACTTCAAAACGACTATACTTAAAATATTATGTGATAGTGTGATAACATGCCATACTGGATCATTGATATCGCATAAGGACATCATTAAAAGTCGCTTTCAGTTCTACTGATCACTTATCATATTGGGACTTTGTTAGAAATACATTTCATTGTTGAATAAAGGTATTTATACATGATTAGGTAAAACCATGGCATACAGCAAGAGAAGGAGGATTAATTTAAAAAGATTAAACATCAAACATATTTAATCAAGTATTATTTTAAAAAATGATAAAAAGAAGGAAGTTTTTAGAAGAAGATACACTATTTATAAAATGTGAACGGCGTTGCATATCAGAATGGAGATCATCTTTCTAGCTTTTTCTGATCCCTGGCGGTATTTTATAGCCCTAAAGTGCATATGTGCTGTGCTGTTTTAAAAGTGCAATGATATTAGCAATGTTATATACAGAAAAGACATGAGATTACAACAAATCAAAATATTCAGAATGAACTTTGCTTATTTTATACAATCTCGTGTGCCAGGCAAAGCTCAGCTGTATCTAATAGTTTTTTTCCTGCACTGTTTAAAAATTTCGTATAGCAACAATTGATCATTGGATCTATAGGTCTTAAACATGCAATACCAGCCTGCCTACAAGTGCGGATTCCCTGCTCAATAAAAAATGATTTCAGCATTTTTATTCATGTGTTTGTTAGTCCCGGGCATACATATGTAATGTGTATAATGTTCTCCTTCCCTTTTTTACATAGTCTGCAACGTGTTTTTGTAGATATTTTATTCAATTCATTTTCTTCACCTGGAATTCTGCCAAAACGAAAGTACATAAAATCAATTTTCAATTTTCTTGACCAACTAGTTTCTAGATATGGTTGAATTTTGAGAGTTTTATATTCACTGATCACCGAACAGGCATGTGCTCTGCTTGCAAATTTCTCTTTATCATTTAAAACAATGCATTTCACACAAAAAAGTTCAAAAATACAACAGCACCACAAACAACTGCTGCTCGTGTTCTGTTGTTCCCATGCATTAACAGTATATATTTCCTCTGGTTGGAGTGTTTGTTGTTAAGTTGTTTACCGCAAATGGTGTGCAATTTCATCAAGTGTCATAATGGCATAAATCCAGGAATTTCATGTAACAAGTGTAACACTAAATTTCCAAAATTACAGGAATTATGCAGTGTAACTTAAATTTTGCCCGGGCCAAAGGCAAACAAGCATCTTAGCATATATTGCGTTAAGATTTCAATGTGAGAAAAAGGGGACTCTGTACCAGATCTTTACCAGCTGTAGTGTTGAATTTGATGAAATAATTGGCATAGCTTCAAGAAAAACTAACTCCTACTGAAGGAACAGTTCAGTTGCATGTGTGAGTCAGAAATTAAAAGTCTACAAATAGAGAAACTGGAGAGTTTATTTTTGAATCGTTTAGGATATTGTGAAAATACATTTAGCAAGAAATGGACCCAAGCACTGCTTATAAATCTTTGACCTTGTTTCTTTGGTGTTGGTAGTCTAGTGGCACCAGACATCAGAGACCGGTGGACGGATTGTGAGATACCGGCAACATAAAATCCATCATTTTCTCTATCTTATCCCTATCGCCTTCCTTGTTTGGAAATTCATTGATACAACGTATGAACTAATGTCTATTTAGCATTCATTGTTAGCTATCATCTGCCACATCCCTCCTGCTTGACAGATGCATACAGTTACATGTTCTCCATGAAACCCAAAATGTTCATTGCATTACCTTAATCACGGACAAAGCTCACCATGCTGCCTGAAAGTCCAATGGCTCAGTGTAGCATTATATATGCCAGTGTTGTCCTGTATGGTCTGGGCAGTCCCAGTTGTTCAATACAGCTTTATTTTCCAAGTTCAGCTACTTATGTTCAAGTCAGTCTCATATCCACAGTATTCACATAGGCACAATGCAACCCTCTTATTTAAGGCTTCTCCAAAATGCCCCATAAGCCTATGTCTAGCTCCATGAGCTCTGTGACTACTTAGGCCAACATGTCCGATTTTGGGCCCTGCACTTACTTATGCCTACTACCCCCTCTGGGGTATAGGCCATCAACCAGGACTCTACAGCCATCTCTTTTCTGGGCTTTTCTTTCAATCTGACTCCAGGCATAACCCATCTCCTTGCAGTTAGCCTCGAAGGTCTTGGCACCAGACACTTCTTAACCTTCCTTTTTCCTTTTCCCTTGAGGGTTCCAGGTCACGGCTTACTTGACGTGGGCTTGCTGAGGGTGTGACCTATCCATCACCAGAGTATTTTCATGATTTCTTCATAAATAAGGAGTTGGAAAGTCTGCTGCCATAGATCGTTGTTGCTAATGGTGTTTGGCAAGCAGATTTGGAAGGTTTTCCTCAGACAGGTGCTGATGAAGGTCTGAACTTTGCTGGTGGTAGTCACTGTTGTCCTCCAAGTTCCTGCTCCATACAGAAGGACAGATTTTATGTTGGTGTTAAAAAGCCTGATCTTGGTTTGCAGGGTTCGGTCCTTGGAGCTCCAGATCTTATTTAGCTGAATGAAGGCAGCCCTTGCTTTGCTGATTCTTGCCTTGACACCGCCTGTGCCGCCCTGCTTGTCTATGGCACTTCCCAAGTATGTGAAGGCCTCAACCTCTTCGAGTTCATCGCCTGAAAGAGTAAGTGTCTTCAAGATCTTGGTGTTTCTCCTGTGGATGTTGAGGCCAAGATGTGCTGACATGGCTTGTATACTATGTTCCCACAGTGCACTCCGTGCAACCTTTTTTAATCAATCGTTTTAATGCTTCATATGATGTTTCTCCTGTGTGCGTCCTGTTCAGAAATCTTGCCCTCCTTGCCGGGCATTTCGGGTCATGGCCCCTTCTTCAGGAGCATCCAAATTGAAAATCTAAAACATTAAATTAATTCTTATGTCAGCTCAAGACAGCCCTTGCTAGTTCTGGTAAGACAATATGCCAGAAATAGTGACATGCAGTTTTGCGGTGTGACTAACACCCAGTGTGTGCGCAATGGTATGCTCTGAAAATTATAAGTTAAAATCCACCAGTTATATACAACGGAACACCTTTCAGTTAAACACCGGTATGTATCTTGAAAAAGAACTCTACTTGCATGCCAAAGTTCAGACAGACTCTAAAAAAACAACGTGCCATAATCTGCTGTGACCGTGCTCACTATTGTTCAAATGCATGCATGTCAGAAGCTGCATCTGCATAGTGCATTTAATCAAATCAAATGTGCACCCCAACTTATAGTGACACAATTACCAAGTGCTGACATGGCTGTCACATTGTTGGTCTTCTCTTGCATCTGCAGATGGGTATGGAAGAGTAGGACCAGGTCATCTGCATAATCCAGGTAATCAAACTGCGTCCAAGGTGTCCACTGGATCCCATTTCTTCTCCTTGCTGTGGATGTCTTCATGATCTAGTCTATGGCCAGCAGGAAGAGAAAAGGCAGGAGCAAACAACCCTGGTGAACTCCGGTCCTCACTTGGAAGGCTTCCATGAGTTGTCTCCATGGACTATCCTGCAGGTCATACCTTCATAGGAGTTCCAGATGATTCCGATAAAGTTTATCTGGCACACCGTAGTGGGGGAGGAGTTTCCATGCCGACGAATCCCTTCTCATAGTCAATGAAGTTGGCATATAGGGGGAGTTCCATTCCATCACCTTCTCAATGATGATGCACAGTGTTGCAATCTGGTCTGTGCAGGATCTATCCATGGAGAATATGCCAAAACCAACAAGGAAGCAAAGAGAAGCTTAAAAGCAGACAAGCAAAGATTCATCAATGGTCTTGCCACAGAAGCCCAGGAAGCAGCAAGCCATGGAAACTTGAAAGAATTCTAAGACATAACAAGGAAACACTCGGACAGATATAGGTAGACAGAAAGACCTGTTAAAGACAAAGCTGGGAAGACAATCATGCGTAATGAAGGCCAACAACAAAGATAGGTGGAGCACTTTGAACAACTGCTGAACCAACCCATGCCGCAGACTCCACCACACATATAGCCAGCTGACAAGGACTTGCCAATCGACTGCAGCAGACCAACCAAGGAAGAAGTACAGCAAGCCACCAAGCATCTGCGAAATGGGAAGGCAGCAGGACTTGATAACATTCCTTCAGAGGCACTGAAGGCAGACATTGAAACATCAGTAGACATGCTCTACCTTAGGTTTGGAAGGATTTCGGGTGAGGGAAAGCTGACATCAGATTGGAAGGAGGGATAGCTAATCAAGCTGCCCAAGAAAGGTGACCGGAATAACTGCACAAACTACAGAGGGATAACTCTTCTATCAACCTCAGGCAAAGTGTTAAACAGAGTCATCCTGAACAGAATGAAGGAACAAGTTGACGTTGAATTGCGAGACCAGCGAGCTGGCTTCTGCAAAGATCGATTTGGGCCCTGTAGTGAGAACTTAATGGAGACTGATAGCCTCCCTGGTGCAGTTTGCATAAAGTGGTGGTGGAAGGAGGAAGAGTGAGGGATTGACTTGCAAGAGGGTAGAAGCAGTAAATAAAAGGTCTCTTCTAAAATGGTTACCCAAGGTATCCCTCCTGTAAGGGAGATTGCGAGAGAATCACAGAGATGTCTCCCATTGTCCATGCTAGTTACACATCATGTTGGTTGCAGGTGTCCTTTGTTTCCTTTTTCTATTAAAACCCGAAGAGTAGGTTTTAACATGATTTACATAGACTCTCATGAGTAGTTCTGAGAATGGGAAAGCCTGCTTACATCTTTATTCTCTCACCTCTTCAGGTCTTCTAAAGCCTATCAATGTAATTGGATTATGGGTACAAACGTTTTTTTACTACACTGCTCAGGGCATGCCAGCGCAGTGGGGACTAGGGAAATTCAATGCTATTAGGAAATATCTTTGACACCTATCAGCATTCTGCATTACCTGAAAACACAGGCGATAGAAGTAGGGGTGCAGGGGATGCTGCAGCACCACCAAAATAAAAATGCTGGGGTTCAGAAGGTGAATGAGCAATAAAGTTACATTTAAATGTTGTGGTTATCTTGTCACATTTGCTTTGGGTTAAGAGGAAAGGTTCAAATGTCAGGTTATGTCTTCTGACAAATTACATGCTTACGGATTACTTGCTTGCAAATTTCTGCTTACTTGGAAACTGGGGATATGTTTATTTCTCTGACCCCAAAGTGAGTGGATTTTGTAAAAGTGGCAATCTGGCTGGGGAGAGGAAGTGACAGGAAATGATGCAGGATATCTGTTTTGTTTTCTAACACACAACATGTAAATACCTGTAAATGAAATATACACATATTTCAAAATATATTAACAATTAGGAAAGAAAAAATCAAGCAAATTTTGTTTTGTACTTCTGAAGTGTGATGGAAACAACAATTTTGATGGGATCAAAAGAAATCAAGGCATTTTACTTGGTGATCGAACACGATTTCCACACATCATCATTTGTAAGCTATATAGTTTTACCAGGAAAACTGCATGTCTATACAAATTTAGTGGCCATTTCAGCAGAAAATGTGCTGCCTGTAAATGAAAGTGCGCTACCACACCAGTGCTCCAAAATGCACCACCATCTACATACCAACCCTTACAGCTCTGCTGCTGAATGGACGTGGCACATTTGCTACAGTTGTTTTTTGTGTGATGCTTGGATTTTATACATTCCTTTTGACTTTAGTGACATAACATTAATGGCAGCACCCATAGTCTGAAAGTTGCTCCAATGCCACTGTATGCACCTACCCTCCATCAAGTCTGGACTGTCACAGGGGAATTGGATGTTTGCAAGAGCTCTTGCTGCATTCATCTGTGAATGAAAAATAGGGCAACAGGCACAGCTGATGTCTTATTTCCAAGTGCACATTTTGCACCTTAGAAAAGGCATAGGTGGTAATTGATTTGCATGAAGGCATCACATTTAACACGTGTGAAAATCTAAATTGTGTATTAAACATGCTTAAAATTAGTTTTTGTCCAGCTCTGCACTACCGCAGGTTAGGAGAAGATCTCAATGAATTCAGTCAAAAGTTTCTGCCCTGTGCTCAATTTGAAGTGGTGGTTTCAGGTGGAGCCCACTGGGATCCATTTTTGGGCAGCAGCACTTATTTTATTTCATCAGACTTTGATCAAGAGCAAAAGAGAGGAAAACAAAAGAGGGCAAAAGAAGGAAAAATAGACAGATGGAAAAACTAACAAAGGGAAAAGGCAGGTATGAAAAGCAACATGTAAGAGTGACTTAATGAAGCGGGGAACGTCATGTTGTGGAACAAAATAGTATGATGTGGAATCATGGTATTCGGCACACACAACCTTCGGCACAAACAACCTTCAATAGTGCATGCTGCGGGCTTCAGAACAAAACTTTGGACCCCAGCACTTATTATTTTATAAGTTAAGCACGCTTTCTGCGTAACAGTATGATGCACAAGTTGCTGTTTCATTCTTCACTACAAATATCAGGTCCTCTTTTCATATGAATCTGGGCATTGTACTGCCTGTCATTTGTCCAGATTTGGTTCCTCATGATGAGATTCATTGATGTGTTGCACGTGGCTGGAGGCCTTGGCTGTCATTTGGCTTGTATTGGTCTTTTTGTGTTATGTGCGGCCTGTGATAAGAAGGCTTCTGTAGCTATCCGCAGACACTGGGTGATGTTGGCTCATGTATGGACCACCAGTCTTCAGACCGCATCTTCCTCATCACGCTGCTTGCGTTCTATCCTCATGCTTCTTCTCTTCGACCATAAATGGTTAGTTTAAGGATTCAACATAAGGAGATGAGGGAAAGAAGATCGGGCCTTTCCATTTTGCAAACAGAGGAGGTCTGTTCCAGCGAATGAACAAGATGTGTTATTTTTTTGTATTTAGGGCCAGGAGGGTTACCTATCGCAAGAAAGAGAGTTCGCCTTCTTTTAGGCAGAACCTTGATCAGGAACAGGACTCAGGTTATTGGAGGTTACAAGGAAGCATTAATTAGTGCCAATCACCACCTCTAAACCTGAATGTCTCGCCGACTAGTCCAGATTGCAGAAGTAACAACATTATTTTAAAATGTGTAAAACCTAAAACAGACCCAAAATGTTCTGTCACATACACACCTCAGACAGATTTTAAAATCCATATCGTGCGGCAGTTTCGGATAAAAACATTATCAAAGAGAGGAGAGAATATATTTGTCTTACTCTCGGCGTCTGTGACAATATCAAACCTGTCATTATTTTGAATAATCCCATATGTTAGGCCTTTTCTCTTTCTGTGGCTGCAGGTGGTTAATGGGCAATATTCGTTGATTCATTTATCACGGGTATTCAAGGGCGTATTATTTATTTTAGAATTTGTGCATTTTCAAGGGTAGCGAAGGCTGGCAATGCCTAGTCACAGTTAAGGGTGCGAATGTTGTTTTTCACTAGGGAAATTTTACGAAGTTCCTGATGTTTATTCTTGGCAAAGTTTTCAAAGTTTCTCAGTTTAACTTGGTCTTTGCCCATACATTTATTTCTTTTCTCTGTAGCAAGATACAATCGCTGTTCGGCACAATCGTTTTCACGCAAAATGAACCCATCAAAGTTGGAAAATGTATGGATGATTACACATTTCGCTGAGCTGTTCTGTGGGGAATAGAACACCAACTATTTTTAGTGAAGTATATATTATG
Organism: Calotriton arnoldi; assembly: GCA_963921515.1. Taxonomy (NCBI): domain Eukaryota; kingdom Metazoa; phylum Chordata; class Amphibia; order Caudata; family Salamandridae; genus Calotriton; species Calotriton arnoldi. The sequence goes on from CAWUFW010000839.1 coordinate 1,092,261, forward strand.
AAGAACTACTTTGTAGGTGTTGAATAAGGATGTATGCAACATGGATTGACATAAATGTCAAGATTTTCATGAAGAAATGTTGAAGAGAAACATTTTGCTAACGTGGTTATGTGGAAATAATAAATTGCCTTTTGTAGTGGTCTGTACTGCACTCCCACCATTCCTAAGTGCCGTAAATAACATTTCTTATTATTTCTTAATTTAAAAGTGCTCAATTTACTGACCTCTGAAGGTTGGAAAGCTGAGTCGACCTTGCCAAGATTCAATTTCATGACCGCTTGTTGCATTGGCAATCGTCAAACTTATTGACGGTTCCAGTGAGACTATCATCTTCCAGAAGGATTACAAATGTACACGGTGGCACATTAACATAAGGCCATATTACTCCAGAGCCAGTGATGCACAGCATGCAGACGTTGACCCGATGGCTTGTCTGTCAAAGGGCTGTCAGGTTATAATTACAGCCATTCCACCTACTTATGAAGGAGAGACTCTCTCTTTTCCCTACATAGGACCGCCACACAAAGCATACAATGCATGGCGGTTTCAGGAAAGGGAAATGCACAATGGCCGGCAGATGCAGGGACAGAGTTTCCTGAGAAGTGCAGAGGCACTGCTGAAGGCAGAGAGATCCCCGCCTGACTGTCTGAGATCTCGAACTATGAAGGGTAGCACTCCACCAGGGGAGCGAAGGCCACAAGCTCCACTTACCTGATGGGCCAGAAGTCCTTTGCAAAGTGTGCAAGATGACCCAGAAAATAGGGTGAGCACACTATCCACATAAAAATACGATGTGAGCGCTGCCAGGACTCCAAGATCAAAATATGCTTGACATATGACCCCACCCATCTCATTCAACAAATCCTTTAGCCAGAGGAACAAAGTGCCCTTCTGCCATCTTGACATAGACAGTCCCAGCATTACCAGTAAATGGATGACCATTGCTCAGATAACCCGAAACACGTTCACACATCACTGTTATATTATTCGGACAACCAGATGGCAGACTACTGACATGCAGTTGGTTATACAGATGATCAGGATGTTGGAAGCAGATGAAAGGAAAATACATAAGGACGATTTACATCCATAGGGCATCTCATCTCAAGAAAACCAGCAGATTGCTGATAACTCCTATGCGGTATGCTTATTTTTTCAATAATAATAATAATAGGTCACTTTTTCACATGTACAACCCCCAATGTTTGGACAGATGCTGCTGGTGTATGGATTTTTTTTAACACTTGGACACTAATGCCTAGTGCCCAGTGTATGTGCTCTGACCCCTAAAACATTTAGAATTGCTTAATTACTGATCAGAATATTTAACTTACCTGTCAGTCCCTAGTCTATGGTACACAGTGTATCCAAGACCTGTAAGTTAAATGTCACAAGTGGACTGCAGCACCTATTATGCCACCACTAAAGTGATAGTATAAAGCATGGCTTCAGGCCAGCCCCGCAGCTTGAGGGTGCAGTTTTAAAAAGCAAATATGACCTGGCAGAATAAACCATTTGCCAGGCCTACACCTTCTTTTTTACTACTTATAAGTAACCGTGAGTTAGGCCTTAAATGCCCTTAGTATTTAAAAAGTAGGACATGTGTACTTACATTTTACATGTCCTGGCAGTGAAAAATCTCCAAAGTAATTTTTCACTGTGGTAAGGCTGCCTCTTCTGTAGAAAATCACTGGGTTCAAGTTTTAATTTTATTTTATTTTGCTCGACTAATTAAAGCCATTGCAAATTATATAAAACAGCATAATTAGATATAGTTTCAAAGTGTACCATTAAAAAGTAATTTGATAAGATTTTTAAAATATTGTTATAAATCCATATCACATATAAAAAGTGCTTACTTATGAAAAAAGTGCTGACCAGTGATTTTGGACAACAATGCCGAAAAGTAACAATATCTTGTAAATAGATTAATGGTGATACATTGCTGATTAAAACCACTAGCATTGCTATTGCACTCATTATAACAAAGATTAAAATAACTGTACATCAATTAAAATGTGCTCATTAGCATAGAGCAACATTTTTACACAAGCTCTGTATTGGCTAACATTTTCCAGTATACATTCAGATGTTTAAATATCAATTTTATACAGTGCAGCTGCACTTTGAACTTAAAAACAACCGGGGCTACAAAATATATTCAACCAGTGTTCAGCAAGGTAGCAGCTCTTAGCAGCTTATCTGTTTTATTTAAGAATTTGATTAAACCGCAAAGAGCTTGAGGATGTGCATCGTTAAACAAGAAGTCTACTGATGCCAGAACTGTTTGTGACCCTTGTTTAATCCATGTTTGGAGAAGAAGCTTCCTGCAATCATCGATTAGGGCTGGGCAAATGCAGAGAAGGTGAGATATATTCGTCTGAGTTTTAACACATAGCCGACATTCGGTTGATGCTGGACGTGTCAACCATGGTGGTAAAAGATCATATGATGTAAAGTTTCCCATTCTTATAAGGCAGTACTTAATTTTGTAGTGCAACGCAAAAGTATCTATAAGATATTTTTTAACCTTTCTTTCGTTATAACTTTTTAGTATGAGATAAGCATGCTTTCGGGTCTTAAGAGTCCGACAATCTTGTGCAAATGATGCAATTTGAGTTAGACGGTTTAGAGCTTTTTTGAAGGTCTGATGTTGTAGGTTTTGATTCCACAGAGTTGCGATTTTTTTAAGGGTCAGTGCTTCATGCAAAGTGACAGTCCATGAATTTTGGATGGTTGTGTAGTTTGTTGAGGCGACTTCCTTCCAAATTAATTTTTTCAGAGTCCCTTCGTTCGCAGCACAAGTAGCATGTAGATATTTAAGGGTGCAAGTTTTTTGAGCCAAGATTTGATCGCATAATACACATTTCAATCTAATTTGGGCTGCTGCAGAGTGATTTGGAAGTTTGAATAGGGTTCTGAACACTTGACTCTGGGATTTATTCTAGAAAGAGCCCAGTTTCCCAGGAAAAGCTTCAGAGCCATATGCCAGTATACGAATTTATTTGGCCTTCACTATTTTCAACAGAGGTTCTAAGGTGGGGTTCCTGGTGTATTTAAAAATAGATTGGAATGCAGAGCGTAGTGATTCACTTTTTGGTTTAAGAGAGTGCTCATGGATTAAGTGACCTCCCTTATTGTCCAGCCAGCTTTCGAGGTACTTATATCTGGAAGCGATAGATAGTTGGTGTTCATTGAAGTACCATATTCCGGGTTTGTTCTTTTTTTGTCCGAAAATCACAACATTTGTCTTCTCGAAGTTTACTGTCATACCATTTGCAATGCTATGTGTAGATAAAACATCAAGCAGCCTTTGTAATCATCTGGCTGTTTGGCTTTAAAGAACTACATCATCAGCGTAGAGAAGAGATGTGATGCATGATTGTCCCAATTTTGGAGCATCGCTGACCACAGCATCCAGGGAGGGAATCAGATCACTCATCAGTATACTGAAAAGGGTTGAGGCTAAGGCGCACCCTTGTTTTACTCCTTGTTCAATTCTAATCTTATTGGAGATTGATGATCAAGTTTGACTCGAGCCCAGTTATTGGAGTGAAGTAATTGAATGCCATATAGCAGCGAATCCGGGATGTTCCAGTTCTTAAGTTTTGACCAGAGAAGATCCCTGGCACGTGGTCAAAGGCCTTGCTATAATCTATAAAACAGCTATAAAGTAGTTGATTTTTCTGTATCTGTTTTGATACTAACATTCTCATAGCTACTAGGTTATCTGTTGTTCCCAACATGGATCTGAAGCCAGTTTGATTAAATGAAATAAGATGATTTGTAGAGGCCCATGCCTCTAGCTCTTCCAGTAATAAAGCGGCAAAATATTTGGCTTCCACATCTTGGAGAGCGATTAGACGATAGCTCTCAGGGTTCGTCACTGGGCCTTTTTTAAAAATCGGATGTAGGATTGAGCCTTGCCATGAGAGGGGAACAGTATCAGTGATAAGACATGTTCTAAATAAACTCTCCAGAAATTGCGAGTGAGACCAAAATTCAATGTCCAATTTATAAACTGAGGCAGGAATGCCATTCTGCCCAGGAGCACCGTCAGCTCTACTTTTTTTGATTAAGATGGCAATCCTATTAGCCGTGATGGTCTGTGCTAAAGCATAAGTTTGTTCTTTAACATCCTCCGGACTTTTTGAAACTTGATCCGAATCCAACATTAAAGGTTGGGTGGCAGGCACATTTGGATTGATTTTATACAGAGTGCTGATATAATGAGACCAGCTATCAGCCGTCACGTTATTTTCTTTTGATCGTGGAATGGTGTTTTCATTATTTAACCGATTTATTATAATCAAAAAGGCTTTAGAATTTTTTGTTTGACAAGCCAAAAATAACTCCAGCTGTAGTGATTCCTCATATTTCCTTTTAGCCTGCCAGATATAGCTTTTGTATGACCTTCGAAGGTTTCTAATCTCTTCCGAGGAGGCATTTTCTCGACTATTTGATAACCATCTGATCTTCTTATTTATGACTCTTTTTAACTTTTGAAGATCTTTTGTGAACCATGGATATGTTTGGGCGTATTTTGCTTGACCTGTACCCTGATCAGGGATCTGGGTAAGAACTAAGAGGAGTTGTTTAATTAAAGGTTCCCAATCTTCTATTGAGTCAAATCCTGACAATATCTGGGTGTGGAGAGATTTTTTCCACACCGCGTATTTCCCTTGCGTGTCAGATATCCATTTGATTTGTTTCCAGTTTTGATGTTGGCATTGCGACCCAATCGTTTCCAATATCGTAAAACATTTAATTTGATGGTCTAGAAGCAGCTGCTGTGGCATATGGTCACTTTCACACCGTACTTGAATTACAAAAGATTTTACATGAATTAACAAAGAGATTGAGCAAAACGTATAATCCAATATTGTCTGACTATGACTTGTATAATCTATGTAGTGGGCAGGCTGATCTTCAGAATAGCGTCCATTTAGGGTGCGCAGATACAAGTTCTCTAGGACTGCTAACCGCGCTTGGCCTGTAGGCTGAGTTCTTTGGGGCACCTTGATCTGTGAGGGGATCAGCCAATGAGAGTCCACAATAGCTGAAGAGGGGTTTTAAAAAGGGTTCTCTATTAGGTTTAAATTAAAATCACCTGTTAATAATAAATGATCTTTTGGAGGCGTTAATCTAATGTCTGTTATTAGCAGCTGAAATGCATTGATGTTTTTCTTCTTTTCCTGAATTGTTGGATGGATGTAGACATTTAGCAGTATTAAACTGGTTGGGCTAAGAGTTTGGCTCCAGTTTTTAATATTGACACATAAAAAGTTATGATGATTAGTTGGAATGATAGTTGCATCCAAGGACCAGCATAATGATAAATAGATGGATAAACCACCCATCGCGTGGCCTTTAGTACATCGTCTGGTGGCTGGATTGAAAAATTCTCAGTAGCCTTCAAGTGGGGTTTCTTCTTCATGCCATGATTCTTGTATACAAATGATGTTGTGTGATAATAAAAAGGATTTTGAGTCCTAATCTGTTAAAATGCTATCCAATCTGGCCACATTCCAGGATAATAGACGCATACGTTTGGGCTCATTTTTCGTTTTGCAAGATGACAGAACATGCTTTTTATACGTGAGTCATTTTAGTAGAGGACCAGCCAGAGTTGCTGCCAGCCAGCCCCAATCTTCTTGCTGATATTCCGATGTCGGTGGAGCGAGGGTGCAGATTCTTCAGCCTTGATTGTTGGTACAAATGGTCAGGCTTTGTTTGAGATTGGACTCTGCTTGGTGGTGAGAGCAGATTGCATTTCTGAGAAGCATTGTAGGGCACAGTCTTTCTTGCCGCTTATTACAGTTTGTATTGCTTCTTAGATTGGATGGGTCCTGTTTTAAAGACCTTTATAATTCTTGCTGCAAAAAGGCACGAGGATACCGGACCTTTGGGGGCAGTGTAATCATAATTCCCCAATCCTCTAAGAGAGTGCTATTTTCATGAACTATATTAGCTGCTGATAAAGTAGTCAGCGTCACGGCAGTTGCAACTTTATGAGGGTTGAGTGAATAAACTGGACGCTCTCAATATCAGCTGAAGTTAAATTTTGAAATTTCACGTGAGAAGCTAGGGGCTTGATTCACAGAACTAACTTAAGACAAAATCCTAAACTTACTACCATTTTGGTATTCACAGAAGGCACTTACTCATTTTGGTATTCACAGAAGGCACTTACTTACTCATTTTGTGTAACTTACTCATTTTGAGTAACTTACTCATTTGTGTAACTTACTCATTTTGGTATTCACAGAAGGCACTTACTCATTGATGAGTAAGTGCCTTCTGTGAATACTATAATGAACTACTTCATTTTGAGTAACTTACTCATTTTGTGTAACTTACTCATTTTGGTATTCACAGAAGGCACTTACTCATCATGAGTAAGTGCCTTCTGTGAATACCAAAATGAGTAAGTTACACAAATGAGTAAGTTACTCAAAATGAGTAAGTAAGTGCCTTCTGTGAATACCAAAATGAGTAAGTGCCTTCTGTGAATACCAAAATGGTAGTAAGTTTAGGATTTTGTCTTAAGTTAGTTCTGTGAATCGGACCCTAGGAGTTTAACTATGTTACTCCTGTTCAGAATATCGTTTGGACCTTGAGACATATATTCTCTGGATGCAGAATTATTGTTTGAGTGGTTGGCAATAGTTGAGAATTGTTATGGATGGGGACCTTAGCATCATTTGACATTGATTTGTCTGCAATTATTTGCTGAATGGTTACTAATTCGCCATTTTGTTGCTGTTTTATGGGTTGACGTAAGCCCTCAAGCTGCTGATTGATCCCATTTAAAGAATGCCTAAGTTCATTCTCTAATGGAGTAATACTGTTTGGTCTTTGTCTTAGTTTGTTTCTCAGGAAGCGAGTGGACAGAGGCTTTTTTGACGATTGGTCGTTGGTAGGCTCAAAATCCTGGGCCATAGGGTCTAGTCGGGTAGCGGAAGTTTGAGCAATTATCTATGTTGTGTCCAATAGATGTTTCTTTACAGGCACATCAGAAGTGTTCTCACTTGGGTGTGCAAGTGTTTTTTCACTGTTCGTTCTCATCAGAATCTCAGGGGTATCCTGCATGAAATTCGATTCCTTTTTTAACAGAGGGAAAAAACTCTTTATTTTGGCCGCATAGGCTGCTGCCTTATGTATTTTGTCCTGTTTTTTAGTTTGTTTTCTTTGTTGCTTTCTCTTTCGCTTGGTTACTTTATCAACGGGAGAGCCAGGGTCACTACTGGTTGTTTTTCCTCCTTGAACAATACAATTTGTTCCTGGAGTTGCTTGTCGACTTACATCAGAAATGTTTTGGTGTTCCTGTTTCTGATCGTTAATTGGGAAGTCACGGCACACAGGTGCCAAATGGACTTCTGCTTTAAACTCTATTGAATTCTTAGTCAGCCGCTTTATTTGAGTACACTGTGTAAATACCGGCTTTGAACTTTGCAGTGTTTGATGTGAATAAGCTTTTGATGTCGTAGGTAGTTTGTGGCTTAACCGAGCGGTTTCGTGCTTGTTGATCAATTTAACTTCTTGTAATAGGTCACTTACTATTACAGGGAGAGCAAGAAATTTGTCTATCAAGATCGTACATACACAGTCTTGAACATCTTGTTTATTGACTTGTGGTGTTGTATGTCTACCAGAATTGTCCCAATTTTGAGAATTTGTTAACAGGCTGCTGACTGTGGCATCTGAAAGAGACACGTTAGTGACAGATTCCTTACCTTAGAATATCCCCAGGCGTCAGGCTGGATCCGGAAAGTTTTGCGTAGCAGTACCCTTGCGCGTCGGTAGGCGGCGTCGTGCGGCTCCGCGTCTGTCGTCGGCGTCAAGATCGCCGGGATGACGTCGCGGCCAATACTTAGACGCCGCCCATGCGCGCTGACGTCAGTTCTTTCTTTTTCCGCGCCAGTAAGCGCAGATCCGGAGAGAGCAGTGCCCCAGTCATTTTTTGACTGAACTTTTTTGTGATTTTTTGTCACTGTTTTTCTCGAGTCGTTCGACTCCAACGGTGTCAGTAGGGATGCCCGGCTTCAAGCCATGCGATACCTGTGGTCGGATGATGTCGATCACGGACCCGCATCGAGACTGTCTCTACTGCCTCGGGCGCGACCACGACTCCAAGTCGTGCCCTGACTGTCGGGCCTTGCATCCGAAGGCTTTGCGAGAGCGGTCTCGAAAGCTCCTTGAGGTCCGGCAGTCGGCTCCGCGCCAATCCAAGCCCCGGTCACGAGAGAGGTCGAGGGGCCGGTCGCGGAGTCCTCATCGTTCTTCGGGGTCCAAGTCTTCGCACTCCTCCGGTAAGTCAAAGCACAAGATGTCGAAGAAGCGTCATCGCTCGACGACTTCCCCTCGCCGGTCGCGCGACTCGGCTGAGGGTCCCGTCGGCACCGTCCCCGCGGCTCCGGGAGTGCCTGTGGAGCCGCCGCCGCATTACCCGCCCTATCCAGGTTCGGCAGCGACTCCGGCCGAAATACAGGAGTTCCTGTCGGCCATGGCCCGCCTCTTCGGGCCTCAAGGTCCCACCGGTGCGCCTTCGGGCTCCGCGGGCCCTGATGGGGTTCCTACGGTGCCGCTGGCGACTCCGGTCCCGGCGCCGCCAGCGACACCAGCCTCGACCCCGGCCCCGGCTCCGGCCCCGGCCTTGGTCCCGGCTCCGGTGCTGCCACTACCCCTGTCGACGCCCGTTGACCTAACGACACCTCCACCGGCGTCGATTTCACCGGTGCCATTCTCGTCCCCAGGTTCTCTCCGGATCCGGACACGGCGCCGGACCGACGTCGATCGACGCCGGCTCCGGCGCCGATGAGACCTTGGGTCCCACATGTCCCTCCTCCTTACATTGACCCTGATTTGGAGGACGAAGAGAACTGGGAGGGGTCTGAGGACCCTCTCACTGCCCAATGTGAGTATGATCAGGACTGGGCTGAGGAACTTGGGGATGCCAGTGGTCTGGACACCTCTCCTGACATTGGCATGCTGTCTCCTCCTTCCGTGGCAACGGAGGAGGGAGCAAACTTTGCTACGGTGTTGCGTAGGGCAGCTGAGGCCTTACACCTCCAGTTGCCTACAGTGGCTGTCAGGACTAACATCCTGACGGAAGTGCTTCAGCCGGCGGCTACCTCCTCGGAGCCACTGCTGCCGTTCAACGAGGCGCTTTCGGACGTTCTTTTGGGCACCTGGTCCAAGCCCACCACAGGGGCTCCTGTGGATAGGAGCGTAGCCCGACGCCATAACCCTGCTCCGGGCGACCCCCTGTTCCTTTCCCAACACCCCACCCCTGAGAGCTTGGTTGTCCAAGCCTCTGCCTCTCAGAGCGCCTTCCCTACCGCTCCCCCGGATAGAGAATCCAAAAAACTGGATCAATTTGGGAAGAAGGTTTTTTCTTCCACCAGTGCTGGCTTGAGGTCTGTCAACACCACTTGCCTCTTGGGCCGATATACCCACTCCTTGTGGGATTCGGTGGCGCACGTTCTGCCCCAGTGTCCTGAGGAGGTCCAGGCACTGCTTTCCCGCGCCATTGCGGAAGGAAGAGATGCGGCAAAGTATACCATCCGATGTGGCCTAGATACCGCCGACTCGCTAGGCAGATCGCTTGCGATGACAGTGGCGCTGCGCCGTCACGCCTGGCTGAGGACCACTGGTTTCTCTGGCGATGTCCAAAACACTCTTATGGACATGCCCCTTTGATGGTGTCGGACTTTTCGGCAACAAAGCAGACCACGCGCTGGAGCGCTTTAAGGACTCGCGGGCTACAGCCAAGTCCCTGGGCCTTTCTGCTGTGCGCCCTCCGCAACAGTCTGCTTTTCGCCCCTTTCGTGGCCACGGAAGGGGCGCCCAGTCACGTCCGCTGCCCAGCCACCGGCCCGCGCAGCAAGCATCTTCGCGTGGCCGAGGACGTGGCTCCCGCCGAGGCGGGTCAGGTAACCAGCGTGTGGGTCAGGCCACCACCCCCGCCCCGTCCGCGGCCTCCAAGCCCTCCTAGTCCATCCTTTCAGGTCCACAGAACGCCAGTAGGGGGCAGGGTCCGCCATCACCTTCACCACTGGCGTGCCATCACCTCGGACAAGTGGGTCTTGGACATTGTCCGAAGGGGCTACTCCCTCCCCTTCGAGACCACCCCCCCAGCCATGCCACCTCAATGCCACTGCATGTCGGAGGATCACTTGGTGCTTCTTCAAAAGGAAGTTGCAGCCCTCTTGGCCAAGGGGACCATCGAGCACGTTTCGACCCCAGAAGTAGGGCGTGGTTGTTACTCCCACTACTTTCTGGTGCCCAAAAAGGACAAGGAGGACATGCGTCCTATCTTGGACCTCCGGAACGTCAATCGCTTCCTCCGGAAGGAGAAGTTCAAGATGCTCACCCTAGCTCAGGTCTTGACTGCCCTCGACCCTGGAGACTGGATGGTAGCGTTGGACTTGCAGGACGCATATTTTCACATCCCCGTCCTGCCGGCCCACCGGCGTTTCCTGCGGTTCACGGTAGGCCTCGTGCATTTTCAGTTCACCGTGCTTCCCTTTGGCCTTACCAGCGCCCCTCGGGTGTTCACGAATGTGATGGCGGTGGTCGCAGCTCATCTGCGCCGGGCAGGGGTTCCAGTCTTCCCCTACCTCGACGACTACCTGCTGAAGGCGGGCTCTTCCCAGGCAGTCATCTCCCACCTCCAGACTACGGCCGAACTCCTGCACTCGCTGGGGGTCTCCATCAACGTGCCGAAGTCGCACCTTATTCCTTCTCCACAGCTCCTTTTCATCGGAGCAGTTCTGGACACGACGCAGTTTCGGGCCTATCCTCCTGAACGGCGAGTCCGGGATATTCAGGCTATGATTCCGATCTTTCGGCCTCTATCCTGGGTTTCGGTACGGATGACCCTGAGGCTGCTGGGCCTCATGGCCTCCTGCATCCTGCTGGTCGATCATGCCAGATGGCATATGCGGGCTCTGCAGTGGGACCTGAAGTTCCAGTGGGCGCAGCATCAGGGCAACCTGTCCGATCACGTCCAGATCTCGGAGGGGACTGCAAAACAGTTGCAGTGGTGGCTCTCCAACCGGGAATGGGTCATGGGCAGATCCCTCTCCCTTCCCCAGCCAGAGCACACAGTTGTGACGGACACGTCTCTTCTGGGATGGGGCGGTCACATGGGAGAGGCGGAGATCAGAGGCCTCTGGTCTCCGGCGGAGTCCCGGCTCCATATCAACCCTCTGGAGCTCCGGGCGATCCGACTTGCACTCAAGGTATTCCTTCCCTCTGTCAAAGGGAAGGTAGTGCAGGTGTTCACAGACAACACCACCGCCATGTGGTACTGCAACAAACAAGGCGGGTGGGGTCGTGGACCCTATGTCAGGAGGCTCTGCGTCTCTGGACATGGCTGGAACATCAGGGCATATTCCTGATGGTTCAACACCTGGCAGGTTCCCTGAACGCCAGGGCGGACGAACTCAACCGCAGGTGCATGATGGATCACGAATGGGGTCTTCACTCGGAGGTGGCGCAAGGACTCTTTCTACAGTGGGGAGAGCCTTGGTTAGATCTATTCGCCACCGAAGAGAACGCGCAATGTCATCAGTTCTGCGCGTTGGAATTTCCAAGGCGGCACTCGCTCGGCGACGCTTTTCGTCGCGAGTGGAGTTGCGGTCTGTTGTACGCCTTTCCGCCTATACCACTTCTACCCAGAGTGTTGAAGAAGATTCGGCGCGACCGGGCCCAAGTCATTCTTGTGGCTCCGGACTGGGCTTGAAGAGTTTGGTATCCCGAGCTACTCAGTATGAGCGTCGATCCCCCGATCCGTCTGCCTCTTCGGAAGGATCTTCTGTCGCAGCAGGAGGGACGGTCCTCCACCCGAACCTGTCCAGTCTCCACCTCCTTGCGTGGAGATTGAGCGGCGGCAGTTGATTCCTTTCGACTTGCCTCCCGAAGTTTGTGATGTGATTCTGGCAGCCAGGCGTCCCTCCACTAAGGTGGTATACGCCTGCAGGTGGAACAAGTTTGTGGCATGGTGCACAGCAAAGGCTGTGAATCTCCTTTCTGCCCTTCTTTCTGAGGTTCTTCTGTTCCTTCTTTCTCTGGCCCAACAGGGTTCTGCCCTGGGTACCATCAAGGGCTATCTTTGTGCAATCTCGGCCTTCCTCAGGCTTCCTGATCAGCCCTCCTTTTCAAGTCCCCTGTTGTTAACAGGTTTCTTAAAGGCATTACACACCTCTTCCCTCCTGTTCCGTTTGTAATGCCTCAGTGGGACTTGAATTTGGTTCTTACCTTTTTAATGTGCGCTCCCTTTGAGCCTCTACATAACTGTTCTCTTCGTCTTCTCACTCTGAAGACAGCCTTTCTGGTGGCCATCACCTCTGCTCGGCGGGTGAGTGAGCTCCAGGCTCTTTCGTGCAAACCCCCCTTTCTGTCTGTCCATCCAGACAAGGTTGTTCTTAGGACGCGTCTGTCCTTCTTGCCAAAGGTGGTTACCGCCTTCCACATTGGGCAGACCATCACTTTGCCCACCTTCTTTCTGCCTCCGCATCCTTCCATAGAGGAAGAGAGGCTCCACCGTCTGGACCCAAAACGTGCGCTTTCCGTTTACCTCAACCGCACACAACAGTTCCGGGTGGATGACCAGCTCTTTGTTGGCTACGTGGGCGCCAAAAAAGGTTGGGCGGTACACAAGAGGATCATCTCCCGCTGGGTAATCTTGTGTATCAAAACCTGCTATTCTTTGGCTAAGAAGGAGCCCCCTGTTGGGCTACGTGCCCATTCTACCAGGGCAACAGCTGCTACCACGGCTTTAGGCCGCGGTGTTCCGCTACAGGATATATGTCAGGCAGCTACGTGGGCCTCGCTGCACACGTTTACCAAGCATTACTGCCTTGACAGCCAGGTCCGGAGGGACGGCTTCTTTGGCCGCTCTGTCCTCCGGGACTTCTCTTTGTCTGAATCTGTTCGCAGACCCACCACCGGGGTTGGTATTGCTGGGGTATCTATTCTAAGGTAAGGAATCTGATAACGTGATAACGCGATTAGTGATAACGTGTCTCTTTCAGATGCACAAGTTACTAACTTGTGTAACGATATATCTGTAAGAGACAGTAGTTAGTGACAGATTCCTTACCGCCCCACCCATCCTCCCCGTTCTGCGAACTGATTTCTAGGGTTAAGGACATCCCTTTCAGGGCCCTAGTATTTTTTCAGACACCAATGTCAGCTTCTTGCATGGCTCTGCGTTCCTGGCGCGGAAAGTCGTGTACAGAACTGACGTCAGCGCGCATGGGCGGCGTCTAAGTACTGGCCGCGACGTCATCCCGGCGATCTCGACGCCGACGACGGACGCGGAGCCGCACAACGCCGCCTACCGACGTGCAAGGGTACTGCTACGCAAAACTTTCCGGATCCAGCCTGACGCCTGGGGATATTCTAAGGTAAGGAATCTGTCACTAAGTACTGTCTCTTACAGATATATCGTTACACAAGTTAGTAACTTGTGCGTTTAGTCGCTCAAATCGCAAATCAATAGATGATGTATACTGGGCTAAAGCTTCTAGCAGAGAAATTTGGATATCAAATTTGTTAGATTGGTACTCCAGTGCCCTAACTGTAGAGTCTAAAGTATTTATCAATTGTTGCCAAGTTCTTAAATCGGGAGCTGGAATCGAGCTATCATTTTGGGTTGGTGATTCCATTCGGAAGCCGCTGATTAATGACAGTTCATATGAAAGGGAAGTTGGAGAAGCTGTGATAGGATCATTCTCGGCGGTTGGTATTGGCTCAGTATCAGATGGTATTTGATTTACTAACAGATCTGTTGTTTGAATTGAGCAAGTTCTCTCCATCAAACAGGGGGGCTCAATTGTTGAGGTGAAATCTTGTGTGCCCGAGTTATTGCAAATTATTTGATCCTCAGATGTTTTGAGAGGCATTGTGTCTTCGTTTGATTTCATGAATGGTTCGTCCGATTGTGCAAGTTGTGAAACTGTTTTTGCCAGCAACTGAAAGATTGAAAAGACAGAATTAGATTGAGGCCACTTTATTAGCTTTGGAGTAATTTGGTACAAGGTTTGTGATTCTATCACATGTGACACTAATGTAGTTCCTTGGATATTCTGCGGTGTTTCTTATGATATTTTGTTTATAGCTTGATTAACAGAATTTTCCGGAATGTCGAGTTGTGGAATCAGTGGCTGTTGGAGAATAGGAAGCACCTCTCTGATCTCCTCTACTGATATCTTTCTGAAGTATGGGCCATGAATCGAAGGTATTGGGCCCATGCCCTGTAAATGGTGACACCAGCTGATCTGTTTTTGGTGATAGAAGAGTAGTTGTTACACAAGGTTTGTTTTCCAGTTTTGATGTATTTGAAGCACAATTCGAATATCATTGGCTCTTCTTTTTACGTTGTACAAGGTGAGGAGTCCCTCTTGTTCTGCCCGACCTCATTTTTTCTTGCACAAAACCCAAGCTAATGGCTTGGAGTTAGATAGGCTTACAAACGTAGGGAGAAAAGATGGATGGTGAGCGAAGGAGTTGCCAAAGTAAGGAGCTAGCTGAAATGATGATTTGCTAACAATTGCTGGTTGAAAACATGAAAAACAGTGTCGTGTAGTTCTTATAGTACCCATGCAGGACCTGCGCCTTTGGATAACATAAACTGTGGGCTTGGTGACTGACTGGCTCTGTGCACCCCCACCGCGTATGTTAGCCGGATTTGCATTAGCTAGCTCACAGTGCCACTAGAATCTCCTCTTATCGGGGAGGGATTAGTTTATGGCAACCTTAGACCATGACAACCCAAATTCCTCAGAATCGTGGAAACAATGTACTACTTTTCGCTCAGTCACTCGTGCTAACTTATTCGGTTTGTCTCAGAGAGTTACACAGAATAAACAGTCTGGGCGTTTCAATAAATATTTATTGAACAGTTGTTATTCTAGTGTAAAATATATGTGCTGCAGTAACCAGCAGACAATAGCAGAGATATATTATCAGCAGTACGATAAAAGTGAAGGGGTAGAACAGTTCTACCATATTGCAATAATCATGAATACACACATAAATATAAAAAGCATTATGAAAAGTGCGCGTACTCCTACGATGCCTAACTAGATGTACCTGAATGTACCTAGCATATGTGTAGGACTAAAAGCCTAAGAGCCAAGAATCCTTCTAGGATTTAGTCGAACCCCCATACCTGAATAGAGAGAGTGTGGGACCCCATCCTGGTCTCGAGTTGGACACCCCGCAAGGGCTGTGTTAGACCGCTGTCAGCTGGAGCGACTGCATGCAGGAGCTTCAGCGTCTCCTGTCAGTGTGTCAGCATGGAAGTCTCTGTTCCCTCTGTCTTACCGGGGTAAGATGTGGTGTATTTATACCCTGAAGACTCTAGTTGCTTCGTATGGTTTGTATTGGCCCTTGTTAGACTTGAGGAAGACGTCAGGGGTGAACTTTGTACATACATATTATGCAGGTGGTGTATTCCTAGAGAGTCATGCATAATTGATGAGTACAGTGTGGGCCTGTGTTTGGGAAAAACCCTGCTGCATTCAAAACCACAGGCTAGATAACGTTCAGCCCTCAGAGCTCGTTGTGTACTAGCGAGGACCAATGTAGGTGAAAGATCATGCCTATATAAGGAATCATGACTATAATAGGACATGTACAGTTATGATGACTGTAATAGGGCATATGCAGCTTTGACCATAATAGGGCAAGTACGAATATGACCGTATTAGGGCAAATACGAATATGTCCATTTTAGGGCATGTATGAACGGGTCTACATTAGGGCCTCTATATGGGACATAACAACAGTCTTATAAAGTCGAATCCGCAACAAAGCGAGCTCACTTCAGTGCAGGCCACCTCCGCCCTGGAGAAGGAAGCCTCAAATCAGGCCTTACCTTAGCACCACCTCAGGAGCACTCTGCTACCGTATCTTACACACCGGTGGATACTGTAGCTCCAGCAGTGCGAGGAGATCAGGAAGACCAGGAGCAGGGAAAACGAAGGGGGATTTTGATTTACTTAGGCCCATTGTTTGACCCCTTTACTTTTCCCATGGTGCAGGCAATTTAGTGCTGGGGTTGGTACATCCCAAAGTCCGAATCCCCAACCTTCCTTCGTGGCTCCTACACAGTCCCCATGTTCGCTCTACAAACTCCTGCGACCCCCCCTACCGCCGCTACTGCACAATCACGCTCTTCCTGTCAGCTGAGTCAATCCTGCTGAAAAGGTGGCATTGGCAAGACGGTAAGAGTGTCTAATTTGTCTTTAGATTAGGCAGTGGTTGAATGGACATTCAGCGCCCCCCCACTCACTTGCCTGCTGCGCCTCGGCTCTGCTCACCAGCATCAGACACCTTCCGGAACAGGCAAACAGAGGATGGATAGGTGAGGTGAATCAAACAACAAAATGAGAAGCGAGCAACCGGGAGAAGTGAAGGGAGGGAAATGCTAAGGGAAAAAAACTAGTCCCATCAGAGTGTGAGCGGGGCACACCACAGGTTACCCACAAGCTGCACCCAGCGCTAGCCGGGCTGCCTCCACGGGTTCCTAGGGGCACACTCTTAGTGGCAGCTGAATACAGCTGCCGCACTTGCACTCAGCCCCTCCTCCCCCTATCCCTTGGCTCAGCAGCTCAAAGCTCAGCAACCACTGATAGGAGCGGTGAAGCTAGAGCAGCGTGAGCAGAGGCTGAAGGAGGTGAGGCAACTCCGGGGTGATGCAGGGACTGGAGTCTCACCGAAGTCTGAGGATGTCCGGGGCAGATGGAAAAACTGCCGAAAAAAGCTGAAAGGCTCAGCTTCAGCCTCCGCCATCGGGTCTAGCTCCATGGGTTGTTATACCGATGTGGTGCTCCACAGGCACACTGCAGGCCACGGTGGCTGGGACCCCCGTGCAAACACCTTGCCCAGCTCCACACCCAGCTCCGCTCTGCTCCGTACCACGTACAACGTGTGACATGGTCAGACTGCGCACAGTTTAGCCCAGAGTCCACTTTGCACTGGTCAGTATCTAATCACTGGGTTACATGATCACACCTTACAATGTATAACCAGTTTGGGAATAGCTAGAACCATGAATCAAGGACTCAAGCTAATATGAATTTAAAATCCAATCTGATTGTAAAGTCGGATTTTAAATTACTGTGTTGAAAGTTGGCATTTTCTTGCCTAAAGCTTTTAGTAGGCCTTTCTGAGATAATCCATCCCTGTCACCTGGCAGCCTGCTGGGAGACGTGAATTGCTCTCAGGAAAGGTAACAAAAGTGCCTGGCTGGTAGAAGGTGTGGCCTCTCCTTGGCAGGATCACCTAGGGAATGCGGCCAACAAGTGTACAAGTTCCAAAGGGGGAGTCCCTATCACAGGCAGATGTAACTCACATGTAGGTCTGCCCTTAACATTGTCCATGTAGCCACAGTGGCCCCAACCACAGTGGGGGGGGGGCTGTCCCATAACTGGTTTTTCAGGAGGAGTTCATCATTTCCCTAGTTACACCACAGGGTGTGTCTCGAGCTCTGACCAAGGGAATAAAGATTCTGCCATGTTGGACTTTGGCAGAACAGGGCACTGTGGGATTGTTTATGGCCAAATCCCCAGGAAATTATATCAAAGTGGGTGGGGTTGGCCAAGGGAACTTTTTTCCTTTGGTTATGGAGTCACCCTCACCCACAAGCTAGTGCCAGACATAAAGTGACACCCCTGAATAGATTCACCAGAACACTGCTGGACCTGAGGAAGAAAGAAGAAGGACTGCACCTGCTGAACCCTCATTTCGGAAAGAGGACTGTACCTACTGTAACCTGTGGAGAGAAATCCCAAGGGCTGGACTTCAAGGGCTAGTTGGCTAGCCTTCTGTTAAGCTATAGGGACACAAAAGCTGCGAGAAGACCACCTTACTGAAGAGCCCAGCTGACCAGTTCCAACTTGACTTGCACTGGGCTCTGATGGTGGTTTCCCCCTGAGTGAGTCCTGACCCGCCAAGTGGTATCCTTAATGTTCTGGGGCCCTTGGATGACTGTCAAAGTGTACTCCTCCTGCCTAACCAAAAGAGCAGTGACTTAGAAACTTCTGCAAGGATTCTTCGTCCAGTGGCTATCCGGTCTCATGTAACAAATCTCAGGCACAGCTGTCTTGCCCCACTGTGTACTTCTGACTTCCAAAAAACGCTTCTAAGTCAAGAAGGTAAAACTTTCAACCAGACTGAACCTGGTCCTCGTACCTGACCTGGGCTCCATCAGCCTTAACCTTTGACTTTGATTCGGTCTAGCGCAACCAGATACCTGTGGTTGACGGTTTGCACTTTTTTGCTCTAGAAACACTTAAAACTTTAAAAAATCATATCTCTGATTCTCTATATTTGATTAATGTCATTTTGGAGTCTATTTGATAATTAAATTATACTCTATTTTTATAAATTGGAGTGGAATTTTTATTGTGTTGTGTTTTCTACTTTTAAACTGTTTGGTACTGATGATTGCTTTACACATTTCTCCTAAGTTAAGCCTGTCTGCTAAGTGCTACAGCAACAAGGGGTGAATTTAGGATTAAATTACTGAGAGCTGACTGGACCTACTAAGAAATAGTGTCATTATTACTTGAGGACGACTACCGCCCACTTCAACCAAGAATCCACTTTCTCAGAATTAACTTTAAGGAATATGTTCAAGTCATGTATTCAGGATAGCTGTCATGTTCTTGGTGAACAGGGCTCACATTATGTCTGCTTGTAGGAATAAATTCCATTCCCTCGCAGTTTTCCCCAGATAAGACCCGAAAGATCAAACCTGCGGAAAAACTTTGGAGGGAAGCACCTAGAAAAAAGGCAAAGCTTCTGGAATTTGGTGTGTTAAATACTGATTCTGCACATTACACCTCATTTCCTAGTTGAGAGCTCAGTATAGGAGATATTTATCATACCCTGTAAATACCTCCCAGTACGATATTATTTACTGGGTGCGATAAATACACCACTCTATTCTGCACAGCTTGTAATATGAGCCATAGAACTTAACCTATTTATTTTTCCTATTGCTTTGTAGAACCTGTTATAGCAAGGGAATATCATGTGCAGAACATTTTGTATTGTCAGTAGGGTGACCACCCATACACAGCTGTCTTTTATTTAGAACAAATGTCCATTGCCTGTAGCTAAAAACTGGCCGCATTTGTCTGTAATTTGAAACATCCTGATAGACAGCGATTCATCATGAGCAGGCGCAGGCCCAGCTCCTTTCCTTCTTCCACAGGCTCCACAGTCCGAAGAAAGATTACTAAAAGGGCTCGGACAGATGATGCAGAAATTAATTGTCTCTGCATGTATATTCCAGATTAGAGGCTGTAACCAAGACCACCAAAGTGCAATAAATGTATTGACCTTGAAGTACATATTGGTTCACTGACAGAATATCGACACCTAAAATAGCCCCATACCACAATATCGAGTTATAAATATCGATGTGAAAAATATTGACATCCTCTATTTATAATGGTAAGTACAAAAATATCAACATAAAATATTGGTCATAAATATAGTTGTACAAAATATCGTTGTTTATATATATAAATAAAATAATAAAAATTAAATATATTAAATAATAGAATGTATTTTTTTTTAATTAATTAGATTTAATATAAAAAAATTTTTTTTTGTTTTTTTGTTTTGTTCCTCATTCACCTCAGACCACAGTGAGCATACTAGCCACCCGTACCATTCCACATTATTGGAGCAGCATAGGCTGGTGTACGGGAAAGCTAGCGGGACAAAGAAAATAAACACCTCCGCCTACCGGTACCTCAGTGGACTAGAACAACACTGACCAAAAAAAAGGGGCACGGTCACACTCCCATGTAGTCCAGGTTACCCTGGCAACTGTTAATGTTGGCAATGGAGGAAACGAGGATGCCCAACGCAGTCAGGAGAGATCCAAAGAGGCATAATCATAGGAACTATGATTTTAAAAAGAGAGTATCATCCAGACTCACCCGACTGGGCCTTAGACCATTTCAATAGAAGATCCCATACTGCTTTCTTCCTCCTACTCTGGGTACGGGTCAGGTCTAACTTTGACACTGAGATCACGGAGGACAAACACTCAGCATGCATAGAAGGTACGCTTTCTACCCATTTTTTACATATCTCCCTCCTGGCCAACAGTACAGCATAAAAGAGGAAAGACCTGGCCAAGCCTATAACCTCACTAGCTATTTCAAAAATGATCAAGGTCGAATTTATTTGGATTTGTAGGCCAAGAATATCTGAGGCAGTTTTACCTACTTTACCCCAGAAATCCACAATAGCTGGGCACTCCACAAACATATGTAAGTCCGAGGCTCTCTCCCAACCACATTTCTTGCAGCTGTCTGGGGGGACCGTCCGTCATCTTTGACAGTCTTAATGGTGTTAAATAGGCCCTATGTACCGTAAAAAGATGATTCCGTCTCAGCCATGCTGGTTTTACAGTGGCAAACAAAGTACAAAAGGATGTTTGCCACAGATGTTCCCAGGGTTCATTTGGTAGGCTGTCACCCCACAGTTCCTCGGCCAGTTTGAAATCCCCATCAATTGCGTCATTGATGCTCCAGTACCAAGTGGAGACCTCCTTTTTCCCTGTGGGTCTAATCACCAGCTGTTCCTCTAATGTGTTACCTATGCCAATGGGTATTTTCAAATTTTGGGCCCAGCTCTGTAGCTGGATGTATTTAAATTTAAATAAACCCCCTTCCATAATGTTTAGAAGTAATTGCCAAGATAAGAGGATGCCCTCTTGAGCCAGATCCCCCCACACCTTTAACCCGGCCGCTCTGAGTGGTAGTGCTAGTCTGTCCTTCAGGCACTCCGGCGCACCGGGAGAGTCCCACAGGGGGCTAGATTCGAGAAATAATTGAGACCCGTCAACCGTTTGATCTCAGCCCATGTTCTTGCCATTCCCTGTAGGACCTTTAGCTTGATCGTTTTAAAAAATTTGGGTTCTCCAAATTTAAACAAGAAGCCCTCCTGAGACAAGCTAGAGCCCTTTAACATAGCGGAGAACATTGCACCGACTCCAGCACTTTCCGGTGTCTTTAGGAGCATCCTAGAATGGGATAGTTGAAAGGCCCAGGCATAATATTGTAGGTCTGGCAACGAAAGCCCTCCCTTCTCCCTCCTGCGTCTCAGCTTCTTCCAGGCGATCCTGGTCCCCCTGTAAGCCCATACGAATGAATTAATGGCCTGCTGAAGCTTAACTATAAGTGGTTTATCAAAGTGTAGTGGGATGGTATTAAAAAGGAAGGTGATTTTAGGGAGTACCGCCATCTTGACCAAGCTCACCCTACCAAAGATGGAAAGAGGGAGGTGAACCCAGGACTTCATGAGCTTCTGACACTCCCTAGCTACATTAGACAAATTAGTCTCTGGAATCTTGTTGATGTCCTGAACTATTCTGGCCCCGAGGTACCTCATATCACGCTTGGTCTGATGCTGGCTCACCTCCAAATTCCATGCCAGGACCTCGGTCTTCTCTGCATTAATCTCATACCCAGAAATCTGACCAAAATCCTGCGCAAGCTCTATAACTGCCGGAAGGGCCGTAGAGAGATCGGAGGAGAGAACCAAGATATCATCGGCATAAAGGGCCACCTTCTTCTCCCACCCCTTATGCTTAAATGGCCGAATGTTCAGATCCTCCCTTAGCCGCTGGGAAAATGGCTCAATATACAGGTCGAAGAGCAGGGGAGATAGAGGACAACCCTGCCTGGTACCTCTCGTGATTTTAAAAGAACCGGTTAAGTTTCCATTTACCAACAGTTTAGCTGACGGATCTTGATATATCAGCTGAACGGCTCTACGGAGCTTCTTACCCAAATTAAATTTCTCCAAGACCGCCGACAGATACACCCAGTTGACTCTGTCGAAGGCCTTGGTGGCATCAAGGGTCAAAGCTGCGAGGGGAAGCGAGTAAGTTGTGGCCAGATCAATGGCACCTATGAAATCATATGTAAGATCGTGCAGATTCCTACCCTTGACAAAACCTTTTTGATCAGAGTGTAGCATATCTCCTGCTACCGATCCCAACCTGCTCACCAGGATCCCGGCAAAGATTTTATAATCTGCGTTCAACAGCGAGATGGGTCTATACGACCCACAACTCGCTGGATTCTTCCCCGCTTTCAATATCAGGGTGATGGATGCCTCTCCCCATGAACCTGGTAGCTCTGTTCCAGCACCCAGAATCTCATTAAAGAGCTGTGTCAAGATGGGAACCACCACTTCCCCCAGAGATTTGTAGAGCTCTATAGGGAGCCCATCTGGGCCAGCAGCTTTCCCCCCCTTGCGGGCTGAGATGGCCCTTTGAACTTCTTCTTGTGTGATATCCTGCTCAAGATCTTCCTGCTGTCTTAAATTCAGGGGGCTGAGCGTGCATCCCTTCAACCATTCCAAAGCCGCAGATCTATCTACCACCCTGTCTTCTCGGTATATGTTTTGGAAGAAATCGAAGAAGGCTCCCCCTATCTCCTCATCAGTAGACAGGACCGTAACCCCATCTGTATGATTGAGTTGTTTAATGAGGTTACGTGTCCTGTCTGCCTTGACCTTCCAGGCCAGCAGTTTGCCCGCACCCTCGCCATACTCAAAGTGGGCAAGCTTACTGGCCTCCCACCCTTGTATGACCCTAGTCTGAAGGATGGTATCTAGCTGCTCTTTTAGTGCTTTCAGCCTTTCAAGGTTTCCCTGCTGCTTCTCAGAATTCACCTCAGAATTTAAACTCAACTCTACAGCCTTCATCTCTGCCTCCTTATGTGCCACCTCTTCTCTGTATTGTTTATTTCGAAAACACACCCTGCTCTTGATCTCGCCCCTTAAGAAAGCTTTCAACGAGTCCCAAACAACATGGGTCGCAGCCGATCCTATGTTGTAACCCAGAAAACTCTCTGTCTCTTGAGATAGATGCTGCATCTCAGAGCTGTCAAGAAGCAGGGTGCGATCGAAAGTCCAAGCCCTGATGTTCTGCCTGCCACCCAGATCCAGGTCTATCCAGACCCCAGAATGGTCAGAAAGATGGGGTGTCAAATAACCAATGTCCTTGACTTTCCCCCTCAAACTATGGCTGACCAAAATATAATCAATCCTTGATTTGTGGCCCTATTTACTATTATAATATGAAACACCTAACTGAAGGCCAGATCTATCCCTCCATATATCACAGAGTCCTGTCTGCGCCATCATAGCATGGAGATATGTCCGAGATTTGGAAGGAGTCCTAGCTCTACTATTTGAAGACTTATCCAACGCAGGATTAAGAACAATATTAAAGTCCCCAGCCATAATTACTGGATCCGGATAATCCAGTAAGTTTGAAAAAATAGTTTTAAGAGGAGAAGGATCATCTTGGTTAGGACCATAATAGCCTACCAGAGTAAAAATAGAACCTGAGATATCCACCTTCAGGATAACCCACCTGCCACAGGGGTCAACCAAAGAATCTAAAATACGTGCTCTTACTTGTTTTTTAATTAGTATAGCGACACCCCTAATATTGGCGCTCTGATTGGAGCAAACAAAGTAGTCCAACCATTTGAATTTTTTTAATATCTCAGTTAACTCTTCCTTCAGGAGATGCGTTTCCTGGAGGATAATAACCTGCGCAGGAGAGTCTCTTATATATTGAAGAATCTTTGCCCTTCTAGATTTAATACGCAGACCATTCACGTTCCAGGACAATAACTGCAACATTCTCATGTAGGTTTGGAGTCTGAGACTCCGTGCCAATTGCTAAGCAGAAAATGCTAGCACCAGACCAAGTAGCAGAGGATTAACATCCCTAGGACAGTCAGAAGCGCACAAAAACAGTCTAAAGCGAATGAAGGAATTTTTTTTTCTTTATTTTATCCCTATGCTCCCCACCCAGTGCTCCTCCTCCCCCACTACAAACCCCTCCCAGGAGAACCCCTCCCCCCCCCAATTTTCCTGGACAGATGAAAGTCCAGACTTCTGCACCCCGGGGCGACTCGCCATGTCCCTTTGTATAGAAAAAAAGAAAAAAGAGAGGCCAAAGCTGAAGGACATCCCTTGACAGCCACTGAGTAGGTATAGTTATATAGGCAACATTGTAAATGTGCAGGTAATTGAATAATTATGTTTTAAAAGAATAGAACCAGATTGGTACTTAGTATCCTGCCCCCAGAGGCCTCCCACTGTATAAAATCACCCCAAAAGCAGGAGTAAACTAGCTGACTAAGCCTCACATTCCTTAAAACTTTCCAATAACTCCTCCGCCTCCCGTAACAATCTAACATTATGCATTTTATTCTTATGCATTATTTTCAAGGTTGCAGGGAATTTAGGTTGGGCCACTGCACCAACTTATTTTAAATCATCCAGCTTTCTACCCAGCTCCCATTGCCTATCGAGTGTGGCTCGGGCAAGATCAGAGCGTACTTCAAAGGAGAAATCCCTGGCCTTCAATGATTTAACCTTCAGGGCCATATTAAGGATTTTTTCCTTGAGGGAATAGGTATGAAAATTCAAGAGGATTTTTCTGGGCTTTGTTCTATTGGGATTTCTTCTGAAGGGATCTCTATGCGCCCTCTGTATATCCCTTCTCAGAACTTCCTCTGTTTCCTCTAGCTGCAGTGTCTCTTTTAGTAATGCAACAATGTAGGATTTGAAGTCGTCTCCTTCCCTTCCCTCGGGAATGTTCAATATACGGAGATTACTTCTTCGGGAAGAATTTTCTAAAGTCTCCAGCTTGTCCCGAAGAGCCTCATCCTCCCTCTTAAGAGCTAGTATTTCCGCTTTTGCTACACCAAGGTCATCTTTTAATTCTCCAACAGTGTTTTCCAAAGTGTCAGTTCTTGAGTTAAGGAGATCAATCTTCTTTTCCAAAGACTCGCAAAAGTTTCTAATATCACCTTGATTAGCCTCAGACACTGCAAACCCTTTCTTAATATCCTGTGAGAGAGTGGAGAAGAGGGCTTCAAGAGATGCTATCGAGGACCCCGTTGTGACTCTGTCGGCCTCCGGGGGGCAACTCCCACCCCCGGTCTGAGCCTGAGCTGTTAAGACCCTCTGACCATCATTTTTGCTCCCATTCACCGGGAGCCCAGCTTTGTCAGTCACTACTTCCTCATGGCCTTGTGTGGTGATATTGGATAGCAGTGACAGGGACCCCCCTGAGGCCTCCATTCCCTCTAGGCCAAGACCTGTAAGAGACAGAACCACATACCCCCTTCTAAGTGCTTCTCCCTGTTTGACCACATCCAACACTGTGGGTTGGACTTTGAAGTACGATCTTAGCGATGGGGTGATCCTTGAGGGAATAGGTATGAAAATTCAAGAGGATTTTTCTGGGCTTTGTTCTATTGGGATTTCTTCTGAAGGGATCTCTATGCGCCCTCTCTATATCCCTTCTCAGAACTTCCTCTGTTTCCTCTAGCTGCAGTGTCTCTTTTAGTAATGCAACAATGTAGGATTTGAAGTCGTCTCCTTCCCTTCCCTCAGGAATGTTCAATATACGGAGATTACTTCTTCGGGAAGAATTTTCTAAAGTCTCCAGCTTGTCCCGAAGAGCCTCATCCTCCCTCTTAAGAGCTAGTATTTCCGCTTTTGCTACACCAAGGTCATCTTTTAATTCTCCAACAGTGTTTTCCAAAGTGTCAGTTCTTGAGTTAAGGAGATCAATCTTCTTTTCCAAAGACTCGCAAACGTTTCTAATATCACCTTGATTAGCCTCAGACACTGAAAACCCTTTCTTAATATCCTGTGAGAGAGTGGAGAAGAGGGCTTCAAGAGATGCTATCGAGGACCCCGTTGTGACTCTGTCGGCCTCCGGGGGGCAACTCCCACCCCCGGTCTGAGCCTGAGCTGTTAAGACCCTCTGACCATCATTTTTGCTCCCATTCACCGGGAGCCCAGCTTTGTCAGTCACTACTTCCTCATGGCCTTGTGTGGTGATATTGGATAGCAGTGACAGGGACCCCCCTGAGGCCTCCATTCCCTCTAGGCCAAGACCTGTAGGAGACAGAACCACAGACCCCCTTCTAAGTGCTTCTCCCTGTTTGACCACATCCAACACTGTGGGTTGGACTTTGAAGTACGATCTTAGCGATGGGGTGATCCTAACCTTATGATCTAAAGGGTTAATCCTTGCTTTCACAGCTTTAACACTCCTGATTTTTACCTCACATCTCTGGAAAGCAGAGCAGTCTATGCCAGTACCTACTCCCTGACAGCCTGCCTGCAAGGGAGGAGGAGAACTCTTCCTGCCACCGCCAGCAGCATACCTCTCTTTCCTGGCAGCCTGTTTCCTCCCTCTTATAGCAGACCTAGAGATCCCAATTGGCCCCCCCCTTTGGCTCCCTTAGTTCCCTTTGCTGGGGGTCCAGTATCTAATTTCAGCTGTTCTGTTCTGGTGAATACTGGTGAACTCGCCTGTATCCAGATGGAAGAGGAAATCCTTGGGCAGGTGTCAGCGCTGGGTGCCTGTGCCTCTGTCTCCTCGACAGTGCTGACTTTCCTCGCAACCGAAGGAACCGAAGCAGCGTGGCAGGTGCTGTCACTGCCTACGCCGAACCGGAAGAGACCGCGAGCCGCTGCTCTGCGGCCCCTCCGGAGCTCCAGGGCGGCCGCATCCCACCAAGTGGAAACGGTGGAGGCGGCCGGCAAACGAGTCACAGCAGACGCCGATATCCCAAAACACATCCCCCGGCACTGGAATGCAAAGACAACACAAAAAGAATGAAGAATCCGTGCCCCCAAAGCGCGACGATCAAAGAGGTAAGGCGGGATTCTGCTTCGCCCTCTAATCCATGAAATGGGACATGAGTGCCTCCGGGGAGCAAGCGGGAGCTCACGTAGCGGCCGACATGTTCATTTTAACAAATATAACAAATAAACTTAATTTTAAAAAGTTAAACACATATATAACAATTAATATATATATTTACTTTAAAACAATTAATAAACTATTAATTTTAATGTATTTTATAATTTTAAAATGATATAAAAATTTAACAAATAAATATATATATATATACATATACATATAACATAAAATCTATTTTTAAAAAAACATTCTATTATAATTTAAAACATTAAACTATTGAAAAATCCTTAAACTTAAATTTCCCACTCCAGTGAGTGCAACAGTAGGGAAACTGTTGGATAGCGGAGGGGTAAAAATTACAATTCCCACTCCAGTGAGTGCAACAGTAGAAAAACTGTTGGATAGCAGAGGGGTAAAAATTACAATTCCCACTCCAGTGAGTGCAACAGTAGGGAAAGTGTTGGATAGCGGAGTGATAAAATGTACTATTCCCACTCCAGTTAGTGCAACAGTAGGGAAAGTGTTGTATAGCAGAGGGGTAAAATTACTATTCCCACTCCAATGAGTGCAACAGTAGGGAAAGTGTTGGATAGCAGAGGGGTAAAAATTACTATTCCCACTCCAATGAGTGCAACAGTAGGGAAAGTGTTGGATAGCAGAGGGGTAAAAATTACTATTCCCACTCCAGTGAGTACAACAGTAGGGAAAGTGTTGGATAGCGGAGTGATAAAATGTACTATTCCCACTCCAGTCAGTGCAACAGTAGGGAAAGTGTTGGATAGCGGAGGGGTAAAAGTAATTTTTCCCACTCCACTGAATGCAACAGTAGGATAAGTGTTGGATAGCGGAGGGGTAAACATTTTTATTCCCACTCCGGTGAGTGCAACAGTAGAGAAAGTGTTGGATAGCAAAGGGGTTAAAATTACTGTTCCCACTCCAGTGAGGGCAACAGTAGGGAAAGTGCTGGATAGCGGAAGGGTAAAAATTACTATTCCCACTCCAGTGAGTGCAACAGTAGGGAAAGTGTTAGCTAGCGGAGGGGTAAAAATTACTATTCCCACTCTAGTGATTGCAACAGTAGGGAAAGTGCTGGATAGCGAAGGGGTAAAAATTACTATTCCCACTACAAAGAGTGCAACATTAGGGAAAGTGTTGGATAGCAGAAGGGTAAAAATTACTATTCTCCCTCCAGTGAGCGCAACAGTAGGGAAAGAGTTGTATAGCGGAGGGATAAAATTTACTATTCCCAGTCCAGTCAATGTAACAGTAGGGAAAGTGTTGGATTGCGGAGGGGTAAAATGTACTATTCCCACTCCAGTCAGTTCAAAAATAAAAACAAACAAAATGGCAACAAAAAAATATTTAAAAAATATATGTTAAAAATTAAAATACAATATATTTAATATTAAAAATGTAATATTAAATACATATCACAACTATCTGCAAATATATTAAATAAAATAACAATAAAAATTTCAAACAAATAAATATTTTTATTTACAAATTATTTATGAACAAAAACATTAATTATTACATAAATTAATTGTATTTACTTCCTACCCTATAACACCACACAATTCACAACCCAAATCTAAATTTTAAAAAAAATTACTTCCATATTTAACATAATTATCAATTAAAGAAATATTAATTAAAAAACAAATTAAAACACTTCCCTCCCTTTACCCATATAATCCCCACAACCCACACCCCAACCCACACCTAAAATTAAACTGTAAAAAAATAAATTACACATTTAAAATTGTTTTTCAGTTAAAAAACTAATAGTATTTAACAACTAATTATAAAGTAAGTACAAATAATTTACTCCCTACCCTTTACACCTATAAAATAAAAAACCACACACAATTTGTTTTTAACAATTACCCTAATTAATTATTCATTAATTAATATTAATTATCAAGTAATTATTAATTAATTAAAAATAAATTACTTTCCAACTTTTACCCCTATAAACCCCACTAACCTGCACCTAAAATTAATTACATAATTTCCATATTTAATTTTCATTTATTTAATTAATATTAATTAACAACAAATTATTCATTAATTAAAAATAAATAACTTCCCACCTTTAACCTATATAAACCCAAAACCCACACCCCCAAAAATATAATTAAACAATTAACAAAATTAATTATCAATTATTTATTATTAATTATCAACTACTTATTACTTAATTAAAAATAAATTACTTCCCACCCTTTACCCCTATAAACCCCACATCCTGCATCTAAAATTACATAATTACCTTAATTAATTACCAATTAATTAATGAATATTTATTAAAAACCAATTCATAATTAATTAAAAATAAATTACTTCCCACCTTATAAACCCCACAACTCACACATAATTTGTTTTAAAAAAACACAATTAACACTATAAAATCTCAATTAAATAAATATTAATAAATAAAAAATAATCATTAATTTATTGTAATTACATTTCTTCCCACCCTATTCCCCTATAAACCCACAACCCACTACGGAACAAAAAAACGCAAAATTTAATTAAAATAACATTGATAACTACTAAAAATGTAACACATAGGGGCCGATTCTGATCTCGCTCGGAAGGGCACCGAACGGGATCCGTAGCGAGCGAGTCCGATTCGTAGCTCCAGTTTCCGTACGACTCGTACAGCTGTACGAGCGAGCAAGTACGATGCGAGGATAGCCTCGTGCTCCGACCGACTCGTACCCATCAGCGACGCCATCCGGACGACTCCGACTTCATCGATGCGCACCGCGCAATAGGTCCGATTTCCGAGCAACCAAGTACGATGCGCACGTCGAGCAGCCCGATCGAGTCCGAGCCGCCGACTCGAAAGAGCTCTGGGAAGCGTACTTCGGGTGTCCGTAGCGGGCCCACCTTCACCCGCAGCCCTACGACTCGATCACTCCCAAGGGTCCCCCCTACACATGCCTGCACGGTGCGGGCGGGACCGATGCGTCCCCGCGACAGGGGGCACCCTTGTCCGAGACGTCCATTTTTGGTCTATTGGAGCCCATGTACGCAACGTACACCAGGCTCCCATTGACTTCAATGGTGCTCCGAGCGACCTGAGTCCGTCAGCGCTGCAGCGCATTGTACTCTGTCGCTCGGAGCCCAAGTCGCACGGAAAGCTGTACGGGCGCCAGTCGGCCGTAGGGTTTTCCCAGCGAGATCGGAATCAGCCCCATAGATTAAAAATAATGATCAATACTTAGACAAAAAAATACATCACATACATTTAAAATATATACTAAAATACATAACACTAATTAAAAAATCCATATTTTAAACAACCATATTTTTGCAAACGATATTAATGACTTCTATATTTTTAAAAACAATATTTCTTACCTTAAATTCGATATTCTTGACAACAATATTCTTGGTGTCGATATTTCTGTGTCATGATATTTACAACTCGATATTTGTGTAGGTCAACATTTACAACTCGATATTTTGTCTGAATACCATACATATTATAAGATGCCCTCGTGAACAAGTGCAGATGCAAATGTTTCAGTCCAGCTCCATCTTGGATCAGTGAACATGTTTTATACAAGTACAGGAAACATAACTGGTTGTGCAAAATTTTGATTCTGCTGAACAGGATCTTTTATTTACAGAAAAATATACCATAAAAATTTTAAAGGGGAGTGATAACTTTTTGGTGACACATCAGGATATTTGTGTGCGTGTTTGTGTATGCGGTGTGTGCAATTAGTATGCGAATGTGTATGCAAATGTGCGTATGGTTGGTTTGGTGTTGTGTCCTTGTATCTCAAAAACAAATTCCTGGGACCCGGGGGGTCCCGGGCGGGTAGAGAGGTCCTCAGTCACGGGGATAGAAAGGACATGTCCTCCCTATTTTATATACTTTTAACCAAAAGAATGTCCTTTTTGCGGCTTAATTGTTATAACCTCCACAAAGAAACAACCAAAACTGGGTGGGGGTTCCTAAGTGTGTGATGGTAATTCTCTCAAAAGATTTTTGGGGAGGATTATATGTATGGCCAACCCGTTGTTACAGGTGGGAAGGGAAAGAGACCCTTTTCTTTTAAAAGCCATCACTCACTCTAATAGTGACATGCTTCATCATGGGGCTCACCCCAACTCCAAAAGGTCGGGGTGGGCTCAACCATATTTCAGGGAGCCCTTAAAGATATTGTGTATGGGGGCGTACCATTAAAGATAAAAATTCCTCACCCACTCCTAAAGAATTCTTTAATAGTGGAGTGGGAGGGAAGGTTAAAATATATACAAACGGGTACCAGGATGTGATGGTCCTATGACCCTAGATTCAGCACAAACATGTTTCAGCCCTTCTTATCTGGCCTAAATAAGTCCTGGGCTTTTGTCAGGGTGGGACGTAATGAGGTTACTTCCCCCAGAGACGTGAGTGCATATGTGCTATTTGTCTAGTGCACTTCTAAGGGCCCGATTCCGATGCCGCTCAGAAATCGTTCCGACCGACATGGACCGGGAATGTATCCCGACCGACACGTACGCGCGATGTACGAGTGGCGGAGTACGATGCAATGTCTGTCAAATAAAACCGACTCGCACGGAGCACAATACGGACGACCGACTCGTACGGAAATCAAGCCGTTTGAGTGAATCGGCCGGAAAAGAGCCCGACGCGACCGACTCGTACGCGAACGCTGCTACATAGCCTAGCATGAGCCCGACACGATCGACTCGTACGCGAACGCTGCTACATAGCTGAACGTGAATGTGACAGACTCGGACTACCCCGCAAATGCTGATAAAAGCATCCGTTGCGGTCAACTGAATGTCTCCATCATGCTCAACTAAACACAACAGAAACAGACAGTAAAAGACCAAACAAGCATTGTCAAAGGCAAAAAAAGAAGAAAAAAAATCAAATATGTAAGACACACCCACAACTCAACCTACATAAAGGGCCAAAATCCTTACCATGATCCTTTGCAAATTCCACAGACCTGCCAGCAGATAACACCACTACACTGCACTGAGACATACACTCACACCCCACCCACCACACAACCTGTACACCACTAGCACCTGTCAAATACCACACTCACAAACACCCAGCTTTACT
The DNA here is from genome assembly GCA_963921515.1 of Calotriton arnoldi. Taxonomy (NCBI): domain Eukaryota; kingdom Metazoa; phylum Chordata; class Amphibia; order Caudata; family Salamandridae; genus Calotriton; species Calotriton arnoldi. The sequence goes on from CAWUFW010000839.1 coordinate 1,124,150, forward strand.
CATACTCACTCACCCTCACTTTCACACTCACCCACAAATCCATCTCCACCACCACCCATCACCATGCCCCCAAAGAAGAATCCAAAGTTCACAGACAGTGAGTTGGAAGTCATGGTAGATGAAATTCTCAGAGTAGAGCCACAGTTATTTGGCACATTGGTCCAACAGACCCCCATGTCCCAGAAAACAAAGATGTGGGAGAGGATTGTCAACAAGGTGAACGCTCAAGCGCCTTGCCTGCGCACAACGGAAGATATCAGGAACAGGTACTATGATGAGCGAAGGAGGGTCAAGAAGCTGATTGCCAGAGACCATGCCCTGAGCCAGCGGACTGGTGGTGGCCCTCCTGCAAAACCTACGCACTTCACTTCCTGGGAGGAGAAGGTGCGGGCCATCCTTCCACTGGAGGGCATCCATGGATTATCAGGAATACCAGAGCCTGGTGAGTACATAACCAACTAGCCAATATTGTGAGCCAATACACACCCACAGACATCACTGTCAAGGGGACCAATCACTGTTTGCAAAGCCATATCAACACAAAGGAAATTATCCTGTGATGTGTATGCCAGTTAGACAAACAAAATACCTGCAATCTTAGAGTAACATGTACAAACTTACTAACAAACACAGCAAGGCTTTGGCCTCAAAACACCAACCACCACTGTCAGCCATCTTGCCAGCACTGTTACACTACCTCACAGGGAAGCTGAGTCACAGAAAGGAAGGTCGGGTTTGCTGGGAAGGTGTGTGTACCTAAAAGCATGATGGGAGTCGTAGGCACAGCTAACAATCCTCCTCCCTCATGGGCCATCAAGCCCACCTTGAACTATGCTAATCTCACAGGGAGTGGAAAAGTACTGACAAGATGACTGACACTGGGCTCTGCTGTGGGGAGTACAAGGCCCGTTGGGAGTTGTGCAGAAACAAACACCAGGCCCCACTGTCTGACATCTTGAACGTAAACTTTGACTCACTGTCATGGAAGCATGGTTCATGGTGGCCTATTTGGTCGGGGGGAAGAGGAGGGCTAGCACTCACTACATCTACCAGCAGGCCCTGTCACACATACACCCCTCCCACCAACACCAAACACCACACCTGGGACTATGCACAACCTGAGAGTCAAGGTAAATCCACTACCAAGATGCCTGACACTGGGCCCTGGTGTGAGTTGCACCAGTCCATGATGGGATATATGATCAAAATCAGATTGTAACCAACAACATACCAACAATGTAACAGCAAAGCACACCATGTACAAATAATTAATAACTTAGCACCAACTCACAGCATGGCAATGTGATCCAAACACCAGTCACATGCAGCAGACATCTTGTTTGCACACATTCACCCACAGGAAAGCAGAGTCACAGGAAGGGAGGTTGGGATTGCTGGGAAGGTGGGTGTAGCCAAAAGCATGATGGGAGTCGTAGTCACAGCTAGCAATCCTCCTCCCTCATGGCCCATCAAGCCCACCTTGAACTATGCTCATCTCACAGGGAGTGGAAAAGTACTGACAAGATGGCTGACACTGGGCTCTGCTGTGGGGAGTAAAAGGCCCTGTTGGGAGTTGTGCACAAACAAACACCAGGCCCCACTGTCTGACATTTTGAACGTAAACTTTGACTCACTGTCATGGAAGCATGGTTCATGGTGGCCTATCTGGGCTGTGGGGGAGGAGGAGGTTCCTCAATGGCTTAAACTACTATCAAGGCCTGCCCTACACACACCTTCTCATCCCGAACAAATAGCACTCTTGGGACTACTCAGTCCATGACAGTGAAAGGAAATGTACCGGTAAGATGGCTGGCACCTGGGCCTGATGTATGAATTGGCCACAAGTCACACTTAGGCTCAGGCCCTCTCACACACGTTCACACTCTCAGCCATCTTAACTGTACATTTCCACTCACTGTCTGGGGATGCATTGTCCCAGGTGTGCCCCCTTGGCTGGCTGTGAAGGTGTGTTGAGTACAGGACAAGTTGTGAGATGCAGACATAGCACACATCAATAAACACACACAAACGCCCATATACATCATTGACAAGGTATTCCTGACAGTGAATGGAATGGCCACAGAAAGATAGCTGACACTGTTGCATGGTGTCATTTACATAAAGTGCTGTTGTGAGCCGCATTCAACTCCTACATAATGCAGCATTGTCAGCATCCTTGGCACTACAGTCCCCTCACTGCCATTGACACTGTCAACACAAGGAGTAATCTGGACTGGGTGGGAGGAGGGGTACAACTTACATCAGCATAACCCAAGCACACAAACCTCTGGACCTCACAGTTATCACCATGGAAAAGCAAGAAAGCATCCTTGGTTAATTTATCTGTCAATGGAAGACAAGGACAATATAAATGATGTTATCACGCACAAAGCTCAGCAGCAACAACAGTTGCTACAGTAACACAATCACATGTGTGCAATCAGATGACAACTAGGAACACATATGACCAAATAGTATATCTCAAATGCACACATACATACAGGACTGTGACTATGTTGTTAGACACACCAATGTGACTCAAAAAGACATGCAAAAATGCCAGCACACATGCACAAAACATGCAACACATCGTAAGAGGAAGTGCATGTATGTCATTCAAAAAGCACAAATGTGTTAAAGAACAACACACCTGTGTAAGGCACAGGGTGCCACTTGAGTTTCAATGGCTATGTACAGTCAAAGAATCAATACATGAACTGTTCATGCACAAAGCTCCACCTGCTCAGCAAAACGCATCTAGTTAAGTTTACAATGTTCTTAACCAATATAGGCCTCTGTGTGTGACAATTGGGGACAATGCAATGTACATACAGTCATCATGATTACAATAGCAAATGTAATGTTTGAGGTCCCTTGAGCTGTGCAAAACCACAACATACATTGTGTTGTTCTGCTACCCACAGGGCCTGCTGGGGACACTGCAGGAACAGAACAAGAATCCCAGTCCCAGACTCTGGTTGACGCTGAGCTCTCCGGTGTGGATGTCTCTCAGTCCTCCTCGGACGACGATGAACGACTTGGCCCCTCCGGTGTGGATCAGCATGCAGCACCAGCAGCTGTAACTTCAACACCCCCTGCGACCACTCCCGCAACATCTGCCAACACCCAGATGACCTCTACCAACAAGGACAGACCAAGGCAAGAAAACACCGACGGCACAGCTACACAGGGCACTCTGGAGTTGGCGGACAACAACACCAGTGTCCACAATGAAGGAGGCTCAGTGTTGTCTGTGTCTGCAACTGCAGGTCCTGCTCGTGTGGGTAGGGGTGGTGTGAGGGTGCGCGGGGTGAGGTCACGTCCTGAAGATGGTGCTGCTGCGCAAGATGACCCACAGTTAGGACGCATCCTAAATGCATACCGAGAATGCACCGGAGACTTTGGCCAGGTTGTTGGGATCCTCAAGGACATGCAACATCAGCAGGCTGCCAATTATGCCAAAATGGACTCCCACATGTTCAGGATGGACTCCCACATGTCCAGGATGGAGACCCACATGTCCAGGATGGAGTCCAAAATGGAAAAAATGGATGACCTCACTGCGGTGCACAGGGACATACTCACATGCCTCCGCCAGATTGCTGACAACATGACCACACCTCCCTGTGTGCCTACCACATCTTTTGCCACTATATCTGCAACTGGCACAGGGAGGGATGAGGACTCTGGCGGAGAGACCCCTGCACCGCAGCAGCCTGCACCTGAGGGTACCCTTCAAAAGAAGAAGAGGGGTCATCCGAAGAAGGACAAATGAGAGACAGATGGCCATGCATACCCCCCAGGAAGTGAAAACCTGCTCCTGATATCCTCCATTGTATGGCAAGTGTTCACCTTGTTTACTGTCACTGTACTCTCCCACATGGAATGGAGGGTCTAAGTTGGAACAATGACTCAAATGACTGTGGACCTAGCTCTGAAAATTTCATCTACTAACACTAACAACTCCTCTGTGAACTTTGCATTTCTATCACTCTGTATAGCACTATCAATTATGTGTACTGTTTCCCACATGCATCTTAATTAAATCATATTCACACAATACTTGCCTCTGTTGTGAATTAAACAGTGTTTTGCATAGAGATGATGACCTGCTAAACAAATACCTTGCAGGAAAACAACTACAGCAATTGAAACACAGTCTTGTCAGTAATTGTGATGTGACACATCTGAGAGATACACACAACAAGGTCAACAAAACACAAAATTAACATGGCATACATACTCACTGCCTCCACTATTGTGAACTGAAAAGACACTTAAATGCACATACACTAAACTCATTCAGAGAAAGTGGAAATCAGGCCACAGGTACAGTATGCAAATGAAATTTGGAAGTGTGTATACAGACGAGGCACACCTCAATGTGGAGCACAGGTTTATTACACAGTCACAACATGTTGCCTCCACAACAGATGCAAGCGAACCACACCGTGACAATGAGCACAAAGTAACCAAGACTGTCCAAAATGTTAGTCATTGGGTGTGTGGCACCGCTTCCTGTTTCTACGAAAAGTTGCACTCTGTAACAGCATTGTGTGTTTTGGAGGTCACATGTCACCAGACAACAGCCAAAGGACCCTGTGAAGGACAGACATAGAACAGTCTTGAAATACCAAAATTTCTGCATACATCTCCAATAGACATTCCATACACAAGTCTTATGATTTGTGAACCAACCTAGGAGTCATGTCAACACTGTACTGGTGAACATACTAACTCAATGGACACATAACTACAAGGATCATATCAAGTAGCATGCACCCACACGTATGCATAGACCTTGCACTACATACACATCAGGCAAAAAAAAAGTTCCTCAATTCATCACTGTATACTCACAATAATGAGAAAAAGTTGTTGATGAGCTGTCTCCGAACATCCTCCTCCCCCTCATCATCACTGGCAACATGACCCAGGGCTGGATCCTCCCCTGCTGGAGGCTGCTGGTCATCGTCGTCTTGGATGAGAGGTAGCTCATTCCTCACTGCCCGGGTTGTGCAGCATGCAACACACAATGATGATCTTACACACCTTTTCTGGTGCATATTGGAGGGCCCCTTCTGTCCAGTCCAGGCAGCGAAATCTGCTTTTCAGTAGTCCAAATGTGCGCTCTATCACTCGCCTGGTCCGCCCATGTGCCTCAATAAAACGTTTCTCAGTAGGGGTGAAAGGGTTCCGGAGTGGTGTCAGCAACCACGGCATGTTGGGGTATCTGGAGTCACCTGCATTCAAACAAAAAAACATATCATGGGTCTGAAAAGAGGGTAAAACCCGACATACAAACAACACACAACATAAACAGACATTACACACCGACAAGCCAGGCACGCTGATTTTGCAGCTGTGACATCATCTGTGGGATCCTACTATTCCTCATGATGTACGCATCATGTGCGGATCCCGGGAAACGTGCACAGACATGTGAGATTGTCATGTCAGGCAGACATACCACGAGGGCATTGATGGAGTGAAAATGCTTCCGATTCCTGTATGTCTGTTCATTTGCTTGTGGTGGTACCAAAGCCACATGTGTACCATCTATGGAGCCAATGACATGTGGCATTCTTCCCAAAGCATAAAAGTCACTCTTGATGTCTGCAAATTGACGTGGTGTTAGGAATTTGATGTACCGGTTCAGCAAAAGCAACATTCCCTCCAAAAAACCACGAAGCACATGGCTAAACATTGTCTGTGACATCCCACCAGCAGTAGCCACAGTGTACTGGAAGGTTCCCGTTGCAAAGAAATGTAGGGCTGCCATCACCTTCACCTTGGGTGTCAGCGCAGATGGATATGGGCGTCCAGGTTGCAAATGTGGGGCCAACTGCTCTGCCAAATCCTCAATTAGTGGTCTGGTGAAGCGGTAACGTCGGATGCTGTCATGTTCAGCCATGGTTTCTAGGTCTGGGAAGGGTCTGTGGACAGCTGGTCTCCTGCGGTACATAGGTGACAAAGAAACATTATCATTTCCCTTTCAAATGTGGCAATGAACATGCTAAATATCACACGCAACATCAAAGCAAGACTCAATGAAGTCAGGTGTGTACTGTTGAGCATTGACACAGATGCTAGCTATGTGCCCCTCACAGAACATTTCATGTCCTGATGGTTGTACAACAAGTGCAATGCTGTGGTGTGAACAATCAAGGGGGTCTGTCACAGTACATCTGAACAAATATCACATACCAAACACACACCTCAGTAACTAGCAAAGAGAGATGTGTGGTCCAAATAACACATGTTTGAAAGCTCCACACACAGGGATCATGTAATGTCACATGGACAAGGTCATGAAGTAATGTCTGACGTACACATACCATCACACCAATGAAAAAGCCATGATGTGCTTCAAAATTTGTTTGCATGGCAAACAGGTATGTCTGTGACACACAGACAATACAGCAACTCACATGCCAAATACAGATGGATGTTTAAAGTGAATTACATCAACAACATAAGAAATGGATTGTGTGCGTTGCACAATATGCAAATACTGTGGATTCACCCCAAAATACTGTCTCAAAAGCACTTTGTAACACACAGTCCATTACAGCTGTTATTCAGGGTGTATGTGACATGTGATCACACAATGGGCCCCTGGAACTATGTCCAGGCCTAGGAGGGTGATCTGTAAAGTTGTCACTCACAGTTGTGATGTGCATCACACACAATGGATTTGGTCCCCATGAAACATGGCTCATCATGGGAGTGTGAGCTAGAAACAGCTCTGTCCAATATGACATGTGAAGCTATGTACCCACACATGTCATGAAGCAGGAAATGCGGTTTCCTAAACTGTGTGACAGGCTTATTGATTGGTGTAGGGCACCTGAGGCTCAGCCAAAATAGTGTGGATTGCATCCTTTGGCTGTTTACTGTAATGGGGACAGACGCGGGTGACTATTCAAAAGACGCGGCGTACACTTCAAGACCAAGCCGGACGCATACATTGGCTATTGGTCTTCAGGGGTACAGACGCGGGTGACTATTCAAAAGACGCGCGTACACTTCAAGACCAAGCCGGACGCAAACATTGGCTATTGGTCTTCAGGAGTACAGACGCGGGTGACTATTCAAAAGACGCAGCGTACACTTCAAGACCAAGCCGGACGCATACATTGGCTATTGGTCTTCAGGGATACAGACACGGGTGACTATTCAAAAGACGCAGCGTACACTTCAAGACCAAGCCGGACGCATACATTGGCTATTGGTTGTCATGGGGACAGACACGTTTTTGCAGCGTGTACGAATCGCGTGCAAACAAACTCGGTTGGACAACAACAATGTATCAAACTCAATAGTGTCATGATGCTGAATATTTGAACCACGTGGTAGGCGTGTCCGAGGCGTGCAATGTGATGGATTGGACAAATTTGGATAATGCGAACATCTCCGACCTATCTCTTTGGACCCATGGAACAGAATCCGCCTCTGCAGCACAGATATAAGGCTGTCTGTTCCCAAGAGACTTCACTTGCCTGCACTACATGCTACTTCCCTACATCTCAACCTACCACTGCTGCTGTCTCAGCATTCTCTGGGGTCTGCAATGGCACGTACTGTGGAGAGGGCACCAGCTTTCACAGAGGAGGAAAACCAGGCCCTGCTGGACAGCCTCCTTCCACAGTACAGCAAACTGTATGGGAAACCAGGGGAGCAGGTGAGTATTGATTGCACTGACTTCTCAGTACACCATGTTTCCTAACAGGCACTACTAGCATTCAGATCACCAAGGACATGCATGCACACATAGTCATTGTAATTCTCACAGTGTGTAGATTCATGCACTGGACAGGTACAGTGATGTAAAAGTGTATCCTGTGCAATTTCATTTCATGCACTGTACTCATGTTGTTGAAGCAGGCTTGCACACAGGACAACTGCCCCTGCTGGTACATGAACTTCCTTAATACATCTGCCCTACTACCAATGACCTATATGTCCACGTGTGTGATGAACAAACATGTAGCATGTGTAGTAATGGTGTGTCACTATGTCATCCTTACAGGTCGACGCCCATCAGAAGCAGGAAATTTGGCTGACCATCGTCCGGGCTGTGAGATCTGTGGGGGTCTTCAAACGCAGCATCCGCCACTGCCAGAAGAGGTGGCAGGACATCCGTGGCTGGACCCGGAGGATTGCAAGAGTCCACCTGAAGCTGTCACCTCCTCGCAAAAGGGTGGATGATGGACCCTGACCCTGACCCCCCACATGCTCCAGATACTGACGGTGGTCTTCCCTGACCTGGATGGGCAGTTGAAGGCCAGACAGCAGCAAGGAGGGGGTAAGTTTGTGCCATTTAGATGAACTATGTCTGACATGCATGTTGCACTCCCTCAGCCTGGTAACACTCTCACAGGTCCTGTGTCTGCTGAGACAACACTTGTGTGCCAAAATGTAAAGATGCTCCATTCTCATCTGATGCCCAGGTGTGTCCCTTTCCGTCTGTAACATGTGTCACTAGGCTACTGTGTATTTGCTGTAGTCCAAGGCCACTGTGTACAGCACCATGTACAACAGGTGCATTGTGTTGACCATCATGAGTGATGTGATTGTCTGACATGTGTCAGTAACTTGACAGGAATATGACCTGCACTCTGTGTGGTATATACCTAAATGTACTGATCTGGGTAAACACAGGTTTGTGAGATTAATACTACACACACGTGCAGCAGTTAAGACCAATGTTGATGCCTCAGACAAATGAACTGGATAAGCTTTAAAAAGGCATAGTAACCAGCCTCGTGCTCCCTCTAATCCCATGTGTCACATGGAGCAAGGACAGGTATGCCAAGACAGGCCATCAGAGACACTGTCACATCCTGTTTTTGTGTGTCAGGCAACACTGTAACCATTGCAAATGAATATTCATGTGTTTGACTCTGTGTCAGTGTGTACAGGACGAGCTATTTTGATTACACATGTGGCAAATGTATAGGAAATGGACAGACATCTCATGTATGGAAATTGGCTCAGATACACAGGACTAATCATGTGTGTGTTATCCCTTGACTGTGCATAATGGTGGCTTCAACATATATGTGTATGCTGCATTACTTTGTTCTTGGGATTTTGCTAAATGTTCCTGTATACAGATTTGATACTTCATATACTCCAATGTCTCAGTAGAACAACATGAGCTTGTCAAAGTGTTAGAATTGTATGTAGCACTTAGGGGACATGTATACTTGAGCACTACAGATGTTACTTAAACAGTGTATACATGAGTGTGACCTGGTGCTGACTGTTAAATCTTGATTCACTGCCCCGATTACAGAGTCAGTACAGACTGTTTAGGCAGACAGGCCTGTGGCATAGTGAACCACATGAAAAAGTATATGATGCAGTATTTGTAGTTGTCAGTTGTCCTGCATGCAGACCATTTTAGTATTGAAGTTCACAACATGAGCCCATAATGGTTACTGAGGATGGAAGTATGTCCCATCATGTAAACTTATGAATTTGTCCATCCCATTTGCGTGCCCACTTCCAGACTCCCTTGCATGAGATGGGACATGTTTGTGATAAGCCCTGACACTCAGGAGCATTACAGATCAGACAACAAGCAAGACAGTGCCCTGTTGGCCATGTATTTAGTTTAACTTGAGATACATATAACAGATGTTTCCATTGCCATCATGTGTTTGGTAACCATGATTCACTGGCAGACTGACAAGTGACATGTTTACATATGTGTGATGTAAAGGAATAGTGGCTTTGACATTATGCAAGGCCTTGCTCTGTGATGTGTTGTGAAAAGAAATTATGTGTCAAGTATATGCAGATGACTGATGTGAATCTGTTTCCCCTCCTTGTTCACAGCATCATCTACGCCAACTGGAGGAGACAGTTCCACGGACCAGGAGGAAGCGGCTAGCCAGACAGGGTCCACTGTGGAGGAGGATGAGGGACTCAGTGGCACAGAGGGTGAGGGGAGCCACACTAAGGGCCGCTCACAAACATCAACATCAGCTGATGAACCATCCAGCGCCAGTGATGACTCCCTTGTGGTGGTGGGTGTTACCAGAGCAGAGGCCGCACCCACAGAGTCTGTCCCCGCCACCACCACCACCACCTCCACCCTCCCAGCTGCTCCCATTCAAAAGGTCCGTGGACACTCCCGTGTGAGGGGGCATGTCTCCTTTGGTCCAGGCACTGTACCCCCTGCATCTGTCACCCCTGCTGCCCTGAGTGTGGAGTCTGTGGACTTGCTGAAACAGTTACATGTGGGGCAGACATCCATGCTGAGTGTCCTCCATGCACACACCAGTCTATTGACACAATTGGTGTCATACATGGAGGGCATATCATCAAACCTGTCTGCCCTACAGCGGACAAATCAGTCCATGGCCTCCTCACTGATGGCAGCAGTGTCCCTCCTACAACAGTCCCTCACCCCTCCTACCTCTGCCCCATCCACAGTCCACACTAACCTACCTGACCAAAGCACACTCACACAGGCACATGCACACACCCCAACAGACAGAAGCAGCACACAGCAAGCTAAGACAAAGTCCAAACAAACATGCACGCATACTCAGGGGACTGACATCACACACACAGGGGATACGGCAAAAAAAACACACACACCCATCCACAACCACTGCGCATTCCTCAGCTACCTCTCCCTCCAAAACCCCTACCCTTGACTCTCCTACAACCCCCCCTTCTCAGAGGGTCGTCCTCTCTGACCTTGGCTTCTTCCCCACTGATACATCAGACCAGACTCGCAAGGGGAAGAGGAGAGGAGATCCCCCACCGCACACACACCCTCCCCTAAGAGTAGGAACACTGAGGCCCCCACCTGTACATCCCCCAGGACAAAGAAAGGCAAAACCCACCACCATCCCACACTTTCCCCCGAAAGCTACATCCGCCATAGCCAAGACCACCCCTCCCAAAGTTCACACACCAAAAGCCATCCCAGGTTCACCCACGCACCATTACACCATCCCCAAGATGATAAGGCCCTCACCCCCTACCACAAGCACTCCCACAACACCACACCCTCAGTCACTTCCAGACACTGCAGTGGAGATCCTGGCTCCCCCATCTGACCTGTCCACGGCAGTGGAGCCCCCACCCCCTCAGTCCAACATGTCCACTGCAGTGGAGCCACAACCCCCTCAATCCGAATTGTCCACAGCAGTTGCTACGGACACTCCACTAGCCCCCATTCCTCCCATTACCCATCCTGGTACACCCTAATCCTGTCCCTGCAGTGCCTGGCCTGCCCCAGAAGATGCCCCTCCTTGGGGAGTTATCCCCTAGTAATGTCAGTGCAGGCAAACAATGGATGTAGACTCATCCTGTCTACCCCCTGAAGGACTCATTGACATGGACTGGCCATTGGCCTTATTTTTCTGGGAGAATATTGATTTCACATTTAAATGCTGAATAAAGCAATGTTTTGTTATTTTGTCTTTTTTCATTTGGTGTACATGATGTTGCTGATTAGTGTACTGAAATTGCTGTTGAAATATTGTTTTGTGACAAAACATGATAGAGTGATGTGATGGACTGCCTGAGGTCCATGGGATGTGTGTCCTATTACAGTACATAGCAGAGTCGTCGTTGTCTGAAATTGCTTATTGTCAGGATCCACATTGTTTTGGACAAGGAGTGTGACATTCTTTTCACAACCGCCCATCTTTGGCTTACACTTTAGCACATATGTCGGGCTGACATTTATACTCATTTTAAATGTTTATGATGGTATGCACCACTCCAATGGACATGCATATAAGCGCATTGATGATGAACAAGTCATCTGTCTCATCAGTGCCACTTGGTAAACATGGATTATGTCTACATGCCGCAGACTTGGGAGACACACATGTACGCAGGCTGATGGGACCAAAGTATTCTGCGTGTTGTAATAGTTTAGTCAATGTCCGAGGCTCATTCTGACAAGGCAGACCCATGCCAAGACCAAGCTTGACACAGCGGACCTTCCACAGTAGTGAAATCACCTCTTGACAGTGTGTTAATCTGTGACCTTTCCAAAGCCCATGGTATGTGTTCTGTGATCATGTATTTTTGGTGTTGACAGCCCTTTTTCTGCCAAGACTGTAGTCCCTGCAGATGGTCCTGTCTGCGAGGCTTGCCAAATTGTCCAGTGATTTGTCAGCCTATTTGACTGTGAGTGTCCGTGATGTGGGTGCATGTGACAAATAGAGTCAATATGGTGTCCGCCCTGGTTGGGTTGCTATAAGTGCCTGCACTGTGGGTAAACTCACATTAGACATAATTAGGATTCCACGAGTCACATCTGTGCTACCAACATTAGCGTGTTTTTTTATCTTTCATCTGTTTTCATGCGTTTGGCACTTGTATGTGTGTATGACTGCTCACACTCAGCAGATTCTTCCCTTCCCTTCCCTGTCACCTGATGTCAACGTGTCTTATTTATAAGTCTCCTTGAGTGTTTCATTGCTCTGGGACAGTGTTAAATTTCCCTATGTGTCTGATACATTTCACGTTATGCACATGTCATCTGTCCTAAGCAGAGTGACAAATTCCATCATGTGTGATGCCTAGCTATGTATTTTGTGTTTGTAAAACACAGATCCAACCACCACCCCTGGGATTGTCATGGGTGCATATGCAAGATCACCATTCAATGTAGGCTTAGCTGCTGCACATTGTGTGTGATCAAGGTGTGTGGTGTTTAGACTGGCCAAATGTGACTCGCCTCTTGACAAGGCCCCTACCTACATTGTGGCCTTACATTACAGGCCATGCCCTGTGAGTAATGTTTGGGTATGTGTAATGGAAGTTGTTCTGGCAAGACACGTGACACAGTGCACAAGAGTGAGTGTGCTCCAAAGTATGGTCCACATCATGATTTTGCATCACAGTGGGTCATCATACAGGATACTGTCACCACAGTGTAGTGGCCTTGACGATACCAGGGATGGAGCGTCAGTCTCCTGATGTATTGTTTGGAGTTCCACCAAGATTGTTCCACAGGTGACTGTTGTTGACCTGCACATCAAACAATGCCAAATTGCCAACATTCTGTAACACAATAATGGAGATGCATCTGGGTTGTACTCAGGACGCATATGTCTCAGTGGAGTTTAGACCACCATCGTGTGTGTGGGGGGAGCCTAGAGACACTTACACACACACACATGTTGTGTTTGTTCTGCAGTGTGTGGTTGGCTGGTTGTTTTAGTGCATCTTGACCCACGTATTTCTACTGGCTTCGTGAGCAGTGATTCGATGTTTGTTTTATTTTGTTTATGTACTGTCCCTGGGACTCCAACATCTTCAATCTGGCCTTTCATCATGTTCTTAATTTGCCATTGCTGCCACAGTGTGAAACAGGATCTTGTCTACACTTTTGTTTCTGGCGGATTTCCTTTGTATGTGTGTCTGTATGTGAACAAATGTGTGTTTATGCATTTTGATGGTCACTTCTTCCATTGTCCAATTGAACATTGCTGGCAGTGTTAGCCCACAATGGCAATGCTTGTCTCCACATGGCAGGGGTATTTTTTTGAAGGCCCAACGATGTTTGCCTCAACAGATATGTGTTTGTTTGGGACACAACCACTACTTTGTCACTACATTGCTGGTGGTTTTAGGCCTCAGAGAGTCATACATGATTGTCTGCACATGCTGGGAGTCAGAACCCCACACTCACCTTTTAGTCACTCCACTGATGTGGGGGTTCTGACCCATGTCCCCTATGTGCTTGGCAACGCTGGGGGTTTGAACCCTATGCTCATCTTTTGGGGACCACACTAATGTGAGTGTTATACCCCATCTCCCCTATGTGCATGACAATGCTGGGGGTTTGATCCCCCTATCACCTTATGGTGACAACAGTAATGGGGGGGGTTATACCCCATGTCCCCTATGTGCTAGGCAACGCTGGGGGTTTGAACCCCACGCTCATCTTTTGGGGACCACACTGATATGGGGGTTATACCCCATCTCCCATATGTGCTTGTCAATGCTAAGGGTATGTACCTCACAATCTGCTTTTGTTCACTACATTGATGGATGTGACTGGATTTGTTTGCTTAATGTGTCACTGATTCTGGATGTTTGCGCACAATACACAAGCTTGGCATGGGAGTAGGGGGGGAGGGTTTGCCCTCCACCCCCTGTAGGGTGGACTGTGCTGGGGGGATGGACATCCACCCCCTGTGGGGTGGACTGTGCTGGGGGATGGACAACAACCCCCTGTGGGGTGGACTGTGCTGGGGGGATGGACATCTACTCCCTGTGGGGTGGACTGTGCTGGGGGATGGGCATCCACCCCCTGTGGGGTGGACTGTGCTGGGGGATGGACAACAACCCCTGTGGGGTGGACTGTCCTGGGGGTGGACTGTGCTGGGGATGGACATCCACCCCCTGTGGGGTGGACTGTGCTGGGGGATGGACATCCTCCCGTGGGGTGGACTGTGCTGGGGGGATGGACATCCACCCCCTCTGGGGTGGACTGTGCTGGGGGGATGGACAACAACCCCCTGTGGGGTGGACTGTGCTGGCGGTATGGACATCCACCCCCTGTGGGGTGGACTGTGCTGGGGGATGGGCATCCACCCCCTGTGGGGTGGACTGTGCTTGAGGGATGGACATCCCCCCTGTGGGGTAGACAGGGGAATGGACATCCCCCCTGTGGGGTAGACTGTGCTGGGGGGATGGACATCCACCCCCTCTGGGGTGAACTGTGCTGGGGGGATGGACAACAAACCCCTGTGGGGTGGACTGTGCTGGGGGATGGACATCCACCCCCTCTGGGGTGGACCGTGCTGGGGGGATGGACATCCACCCCCTCTGGGGTGGACTGTGCTAGGGGGATGGACAACAACCCCGTGTGGGGTGGACTGTGCTGGGGGATGGGCATCCACCCCCTCTGGGGTGGACAGTGCTGGGGGATGGGCATCCACCCCCTCTGGGGTGGACTGTGCTGGGGGAATGGACATCCACCCCCTGTGGGGTGGCCTGTGCTGGGGGGATGGGCATCCACCCCCTATGAGTGTTTGGGCTTTCGGAGGATCGTGACGTATTAGTAGGTGGTAGGTGTCTGACTTACCGTCTGTGACGTATGCGTCGGTTCCGGTTGTTGATTCGGTCATAGGCGTACAGTATCGGGATGACATGCGCGATCGGATACATGGCAGCTTCGTCTCGTACGCGGTCTTCATGTTGTGGCACGATTCAGACCTGATGTACAGCTCTTCCGGATGCTGTGACGTGCTGGAGGTGGCGACCTGTTCGGTGCGGAGGAAGTACGCATCGTACTTGCCCGGCCGGAAACTGGTATGGTAATGGTTCTGGGCGAGTCCATTCAGCGTTTACGGAGCCGGCTCGTACGGGAAATGTTGCTTGATTCGGAGCCTGCGTGTCACTCGGGAAATGCACACATTCGCGCATCGTACTTCCTCGTTTGGACGAACCGGCTCCGGGAACGAGTTGGTCAGAAGGTAAGGCTACGGATTGCTCTGGGAGGGCCATCCGAGCGAGATCAGAATTGGCCCTAAGTGTTAAAAATTGGAACAAGCCTAATACTTGCCACCGGTCTGGATGAGGAATTACCTATGCAAAAAAAGGGAAGACATTCGTTATTATGTACAGTTATTGACATTGAATCACAATCCTCACACGGTCACCCCTGGAGCCATTGTTGTGATGGTGTTGGGGTTTCACCCAAACCCCAAAAAGTTTTGTTCAAACATCATGCTGCTGTGGTTAAATCATACGTATTTTGCGTTTTACCATGCCATGTGCACTCCTGTGGCTTTCACAAGTGCTATGGGTTGTGCATGCATGCATTATTTCATTCACAATAAACTTCAATCTTGCCATCGATTTATTTCACATTCACTCATCTCACAGATATGTATTTACGGTTTCAAGGCACTCATCCCAACAACTCAGGGCTAATGATTCCCTTGTCAACGATGTTTACATCCTTCGTGTGTTCTTATGTACTTGCGATGTGCTTTCCATAAAGGGCGAAAGTGTAACGAAATACTCGTGGCTCAGTTAGACACGCCCATTGGGCCGGGTTCTCGTTACTGGTTTGTTGTTATTAGGGGCTCGTCCAGCGTAGTGGCGGCAGCATCATGATGAACAAGTTCTGTCATGATAAATGCACCCCTCCCCGTGGATACCCGGTGGTGGATCGGCGCTGTTTTGAACGTCCCATGTATTAATGTGTCTAGGGCGATTTTTTCACAGTATGAATCTTACATATGTTTAGCACGCCTTAGACAGTAATGTGTCATGGTTTACCCTTTCCATATATGTTTACACCCCTTGTATATTCTTATAGTATTATAGTATCGTGATGTCATATCCATAGCGTTGGAGAGTGTAGAGGAGAGTGTAAAGGACTCGTATGTGTGGGGGACCCCTAATGGTGCGTGCTCAACGCGTGATATGTCATTTGTTTAGGGCATTTAGTTGGTTCCAAGGTATCTCATCATTGAGGCCCAGTAAATGAGTCTTAAGGTGGTGTACCCACCTTTGTTCTTTCAGTAACAGGGTTTTTTGGGTGCCATTTGTAGGCTTGACTTTTTCAATAATGTTCCATTGTAAATCAGTATTTGAGTGGTTTTTCTCAAGGTAGTGCGATGTCAATCTTGTTGTTACACGTTTACATCTTATTGTGCTTCTATGTTCGTTTATCCGGATCTTGATCTTACGGGTAGTCATCCCGATGATGGAGCAAGGACTCACAAATGAGACTTGCTCGAATACAATCACCTCACAGTATTAATTTATTAATCTTGTATTGTTTATACTAACGTTGCATACATTACACGAATAGCAAGGAAGCTTGCCTATGTGTTCTAACTAACAAGTAACGCTTGTCTTTTCTAAAATGGCCGCAAAAGAGCGGGAACCTTACTGCACATGTCTCATCCATATCACATGGTGTGACGTCTTTCTTTGCTTGGTGGGAAACTCCTGCTTCTGCGCAGTGTGCTTTAAAATGGCTGCTTGATGTTTTCACATGCTTCAGCTTGCTCTTGTGTTATTATTAAATTGTCGTTTTCTTAACGCTACTAATGCGGGATAGATTTATAAGTAAATGGGGATAGAGTAGAAAGCGTGGGTATACAGTGAAACATATTATTTGTGATTTTAATATTTTCTTCTTTGACTTTTATTAGTTCGTAAACTTGGGCCTGGGGTTGGTGATCTGAAACTCGAGAGACAATGATTCTGCGCATGTGTCCTGTTTGGCTGCCAAAGAATAAAAATGAAGTCAACCTGGACGTCATCCAAGGCCATGACCTGATGGCCGAAGCTGCTGTGCTCTTGCCTTTCCTGTTGAAAATTGAAACTTTGTATATGAAGAATATATAACATTTGTCGTGAGACGGGTGGGAAATAAAGCAAATGTATAAAATTGGATGGGCGGTAGTTTAAAGACAATGGCCTACAGAAAATGAACTAAAATCATATGGTGTGAGAATCAACCCCTGTCCCCGTCCAATCAGAAGTAGTGGTCCCATATTTTGGCAACATTAAGGGGAGGTACATGGGTGTAGAAGGGTATAATAGAATATAGCATTAGTTAATTAGGAAGAAGATCAGGCGTGCATGCTGACAAGTAGAGCTCCAGACCGTCAAGCTGATCGATTGCAGACAGAATCGCTGTCCAGAGAGGTCCTGAGGAGGGGGCGGTGGAGTCCATTAGAAGGAAGGCACGGGAGAATCGAGGAGAAGCCGAGTATCAGAGAGGGGAACGACGCAGGCGTCGTTGTAGAGAGGTCACCGGTCCTGTCCTGAACCTGGAGGAGGTCTTTGCTCTTCATCCTTCCTGGGTCCTATTCTTTCCAACTCCTTGGCCAAGGGGTTTGGTTCTCGCACTTAGGTAAATATAAATGCAACCTTTAGTTGCGCTGCTGTCTCTATCTTCTCCTTTCTGAGGGACCGTCATTAATCAATAATTATTATTCTATGCTTCACCCGTGATATGCGATTAAGTACCATGTGGTTATGTAATTTACTCTGCTAAAGTTTTAGATAAACATTTTAAAACTTCCTGACTAAGTGGTTATTTCAGGATTATGTTCTATAATGAATGTCACTCATTTTAAACTTCCCAATTAGCAAAGGATTCATTGGTAAGTCATTACTCTTCAATCGGAAGGTAATTGGTAGCAGGGATTTTGATAAAGAGTAACAACTGATAAAACCCAGCGTAATTATTAGCGTAGTATGAATGTATGGGCCCAAGTGAGTATCTAGTGTATGAATGCTGTTTGCTAATATCGCGCTGGATCAGTTTTCTGGTAATCAGAGGATGGTTACTCTTTGTTAATTGGGTAATGAGAATTTTATCAGTTTTATGAACTAACATCTGTGTATTCAAAGTTTGTTTTATGTTGTCTAGAATCCCCGGGGAAAATTGAATAGCAGATGGTAAGTGGAAGCCATACTGCAGTGAGGTTATCTGTCAGGCAGAAATAGTACTGTAAAGTTAAGCAGGACTATCAGTACTGGTTAGGGAATCTATGTGTGAGTAATAGCAAAAGAGTACGCTGGTGAAAATTTGATGTTATATCACCTAGAAAGGGTAACATTGAAGAAGTAACAGGTACTTCTGGAGCTTGTGTGAAGAGTAGACGGAAGGGTTTTACTCGTACAGTATGTTTAGTAAACGGAAAGGTTTTACTAAGTGTAAGAGAAAACTATCTTTTCTAATTTAGATAAACTGGCACGATAGCGAATGTTTTTTGTTGTTACTGAAATTTAATTAAGATGTATAGAGAAAATACGTTTGCGTAAGATTTTGTAAAGGGAGGGTCAGCTGCCGGAGAGGGAGCTGACGTCAGAAAACGCCGCGCTGGGATTGGTTGAAACAGCGAGGGACAGAGAAGCGCAGATTGTAAAGGAGGGGTTGACAGACACACGTCACCGAAAGGCCGCGTTAGGATTGGTTCAGAAATAAAAGTTAGCAGACACTTGATTGGTTGAGATTCTAGAAGCTAAAATCTTAGTGGATAGAGATTGCATGTTAAAACGCGATCCGACTTTAACAGGAACTCGTCCGGATAGGAGATTCCTAGGTTTTGCAGAATATAATTTTATACATCGAAATTTGCCCAAGATCTATGGAGAGAAGAGAAAAATTTCCTTTCTGCAAAAGATTAAGAATTATTTTAAAAAGGATAAACTAATCAAAACTAGGGAATGAATCATCATTCCACCAGCTAAAACGCCCGCTTCATTCATGATGATGGAGAGAGGTTATCATACTTGTGTATGGATAGAGAATTGGATAGAATATACCAAAAATGATGGAATATTAGCATTTCCCAAGAATGGTACCTTCAATGGAAGAATTCTTCAAAATTTGAGATTGAGGATGAATGACCTAGAACCCAGACCTAGATTAACTCAATACGAAGCCTTAGAGGAATAGGAAACTGAGGCATTTGAGCGTGACCGATCCAGAAGTAATAGGGGTTATCGAGGATTTTTCCCCAGATACCAACATGAGTCTAGGGACGGTCAGATGAAACAGTGGAGGAGAGCAATGCTTACAGAAGGATTATATCCAATATTTACGGAAGAAGAACTGTTAGGGAGGAAATGCACAGAAAAGACAAAACATTTAATGAGAAATGGAGATTCGAAAGATGAATTTATAGAAGAAATATTAAGGAACCCCCCCATATCAGGAAGGGACAAGTGGATGCACCCCAAGTGCCCCACTGTTAAAAACTCCATTAGTACCACAGGTAGTGCATGATTTCACCCCCAGTAGGATACTTCAAGACAAAGAAAAGGAAGCCCTAGAGAAAACAAGAGCAGAATTAATACAGAAGATAACACAGATAAAGGTACATCCTGATTCTTTGACCATACCTGTAACAATTGGTCCGGTAGTTCCATTATATGGTGGTCAGGGAAATTGTCCTCCACCGTTAGTTATGCCTGCTCCTGTGAATATTCCTAAACCTGAAGCAACAGTAATGGTTGAGGATCATTTTAGTGATTGTGAATCAACAATATCATTAATGGATTTACCAATTCGAGATTCTGTCAATAGTACTCCCAGAAGAACTACACCTGGGTGCTCGAAAGAGATAAACTTGATAACTTCATCAGGAGCAAAAAGTGTCACTGTAGTTAGTCCAGAAGACTTAGAAAGGTGGGCACAAGGATCAGAACAGCAGTGTACACCTCCAAAAATTTTGGATATTTATAAATTAAAAGTCGAATTAGAAGAAATAATAGCAGGAAATGTAGGGCTAGATCGCCTAAATGCTTAAAAAGATGAAGAAGAATTATTGTTCATATGCAGAAGTATCACCAGAAATGTAAAAATATTTCATGAAAAATTATCAGATTTGGCTCTGCAGATGGGAATTGAAATAGGGAGATCAAAGGTGTTGCAGAAACCCTATAGAGCAGATTTCTCAGACAAAGATTTAGAAAATATGAATGCCTCTGGAAGAAAGTTACAAGTAAAAGAGTTAATGACAGTCTTGCAAAAATGGGGAGACCTAGATAAATGGAGAGTTTGATGGGCAAAGAAGAAGGAAGAGGCACGATCCAGTAGAACAGCCTCTGAATATGTGATGAAAGAAACAGGGAAGACAGATCAAATGTACCCGATGCGAGAAGTTCCAGGAGGGGGCTATGTACATGTCCCATGGAGTAGACAGGATATTTTGTCATTTACGAACGATTTTCCAAAGTTGAGAGAAAAACCAATTGAATGGTACAAGCAGGTTGAGAGGTTTGTGAAGGTGTCAAAGGTATTGTTGAAAGATTTAGATGGGTTTTTTGACATAGTGGTACCTGCCGATTTGTGCACAGATTGTAAAATTACAGTTGATTGGCCAAGTGACGAGTATCCTAGAGATCCGAAAACAGGTGCCCCGTCAAATGATGTAATGAAAAAGTATCAGCAGGTGATAACTTACCTGAAAGGCAAAATACCACCGAAAGAAACAGATTGGGTGAAAATAGACCGAACCACCCAAGAAGCTAGTGAAACGGTACACGCCTATTATGAGCGTTTATTGCAGGTATTTAAGCAGTATAGTGGATTTGAGGACATTGGAGACAAGAACATGAGTCAGTTTGTGTATCGACTCGTTTATGGTCTGAAGCCAGAGATTTGTCAGATGATTAAACAACACATGTTGTGTTGGCAAGGGAACCCGATCAATGAAATTTTGAAATATGCAAAATATTGTGGAGACAATATTGAGGATAGGCACAAGAAATTGCAGGAAAAAGTGATGTGGGCACAGGTGAAAATGGCCGAGAAACAGGGAATTAATTTGGATAATCCGAGTGAAAATCAAGGAAAGGATTCTGGAACGAATGGCGATACTGGGAATGGTGGAAAAGTGAGAGGACGAATGAGTAGAGAAGAAGCTAAAAAGAAATTTCCTTGTCATGGATGTGGAAAATTGGGGCATTGGAAGGATGAATGTAAAAAGATTCAGAATAATAATGGCCCAAATCAAAATTTAAATCCACAGACGCAGAATGACTCACAGCAGGGTGTAAATCCTCAGAGTCAGTTGCCACCTGCACCTATTCAGGGTAATGTAAGCAGAGCAAACCACGGTACAGACGTCAGATATCAAGGAGGAAGTGGTAAGAATGATTATGTAACATCACAGTTTCTTTTACAGGACGATTTCTGTCAATACAGTTCATGACGGTGCCTAGGAGAGGGGGAGAAGGAGTGCTTACTTGGCGCATCCTTATCGGTAGATCAGTCAGGTCCATATGTTGAAGGGAATGTGAAGGGTAATGATATTACTTTTCTTTTGGACACTGGTGCTACCCGGTCTACTGTGAGAACAGCAGACATTCCAGACCTTCCTCTCTCTTGAGAAGCTATCCAAGTAGTGGGAGTTGCTAATAGAAAGATTAGAACACCTCTTACAGAACCAATGGAAGTTAAAATTGGAAATTTCAGAGAAATGCATCAATTTGTAGTGTGTGATTCTAGTCCAGTAAATTTATTAGGTCGTGATTTGTTGTGCAAAATGAACTGTACAATTTTCTGCACACCGGATGGTGTGGCAGTTCAGACCCCAGATGAAGATCATGTATATAAGTTTATGATTGCAAAACAAGGTACAGAAGTAGATGAGATGTTTTCTTTGATAACAAAAGATGAGTTGCCAGAAGAATTCAAAACTACAGTAAACCCCATAGTATGGGATTTCACAGGAAAAGAAGTAGGACTTATGGCCAAAATAGACCCAGTTAAAATTACTGTAAAAGAAGGTGCGATTTACCCAAATACCAGACAGTACAAAATGAGTGCAGAAGTAAAGACAGGAGTCATTGAAGAAATAAATCGAATGGTAGAACAAAACATACTAAGAGAAGTGATGAGTAGCCCATGTAATTCACCAATAATGGGTTTAAAGAAACCTAGCGGAAAATATAGGATTGTTCAGGACCTGCGCAAAATAAATAAGATTGTGGAACCTTGTTGTCCTATAGTACCCAATCCTGCAGTAATCCTATACCAGATTCCTTGGAGTGCAGGATGGTTCACAGTGATTGATTTATGCCAAGCGTTCTTTTCAATACCATTGCATCCAGACAGCCAGTATCTTTTCTCATTTAAATTTGAGAACAAGGTCTATGTATGGAATCGTGTTCCTCAGGGGTACACGGAAAGTCCTTCTATTTTCAATCAGTTATTGAAAAAGTGCTTAGAGAAACTAGTGATGCCAGGAAGCTCAGTCCTAGTGCAATATATCGACGACTTACTGGTGGCATCAAACACCAGAGAGGACTGTGTTGTTGATTCCATAGCACTATTAAATCATTTGGCTGAAGAAGGGCATAAAGTCTCACCAGAAAAATTGCAGTTCTGTACAACAGCTGTTAAATATCTGGGACACCAAATTGAGAGGGGAAAAAGAAGAATAACCTCGGAAAGAGTACAATTGATTAAGAAAATGCAAATGCCTGTAACCCAAAGAGAAGTGAGAATGTTCTTAGGAATAGTAGGTTACTGTCGACAATGGATACTAGGATTTTCCTTGTTAGCGAAGCCCCTAATTCAAATGACAAAAAAGAAAGCAAAGGACCCAGTTGAATGGGATGATGAGAGTGTAGGAGCTTTTGTAAAATTGAGAAATGCTTTGTGCTCAGCACCAGCCCTAGGCATGCCCGACTATAAGAGAAGCTTCGCATTGTTCTGTCATGAGAGAGAAAATTGTGCACTTTCAGTCCTAACCCAGAGACATGGTTTGGACAGACGTCCTATAGCATATTTTTCTGCTACATTGGATCCAGTGGCAGCCGCGTTGCCAGGCTGCTTAAAAGCAGTAGCGGCTACCTGTTTAAGCATTGAACAATGTGAGTCAATTGTAATGGGACACCCAGTAAAGGTGTTTGTTCCACATGCGGTTGTGATACTGTTGACAAGAACACGAACTCAGCATCTTACTCCTAGTCGGCTGACTAAATATGAGAGAATAATAATGGGTGCTGAAAATGTGAACAAAGTGAGGTGTACAATAGTAAATCCTGCAACCTTACTACCAGACCCAGTATCATGAGGAAATTAAAAATGACGAAGAAGAAGAACATGATTGTTTACAAGTCACAGAATTATGCACGAAACCACGTCCGGACATTGAAGAACAGCCCCTTAGAAAGCCAGACAGGGAGCTGTTTGTTGATGGTTCATGCCAGAGGCATGAAGATGGTAAACTGACTGCAGCATATGCAGTATGTGAATTAACTGGAATAGTCGAAGCATCCTATTTACCAGGAGTAAAATCTGCACAAGTAGCTGAATTGATTGCTTTGATAAAAGCGTGCAAAATTGGGAGGAATCAAAAAGTAACTATATTTACAGATAGCCAATATGGTTACGGTGTTGTGCATGATTTTGGCTAACTATGGATGCAGAGGGATTTCATGACTTCTTCAGGATCCCCCAGTAAAAATGGACAGTTTGTAAGGGAATTGCTGGAAGCAATACAATCACCAAAAGAATTGGCTGTGGTGAAATGTGCCGCACACCAGTCAGGAGATGACTGGGTGGTAGTCGGCAACAGATCAATAAAAGGGTGGAAAGAATGGGAATCAGCTGCCAACTTATGCTGTATATGCCACCTGAAACATGGAATGAGGTTAGAAGATTGCAAGATGGTGCTGATGAAAATGAGAAGAAAACATGGGTCAAAGTGGGTTGTTCCCAAAGGGGAGATGATGAAGTGTGGATTTGTGCTGATGGCAGACCAGTCATGCCTGACTGTCTGCTCTCTCAAATGGCCAGGATATATCATGGAGACACACACATAGGGAGAGATGCAATGATTAGGCTTTTCAGACAGAACTGGTACAATCCCAAGTTCAGGGCTGTAGCAGAGAGCCTTTGCCAGAGATGTTTGACTTGCCAGATGCATAATCCAGGGAGAAAGACAATAATCGGGTTTGGGAAGATTGGAAGGGCAGAGGGTCCATTTATAAGACTCCAGTTCGACTTTATACAGTTACCACCATGCAGAGGGTTGAAATATGTACTAGTCATAGTATGTCTGTTTTCAAAGTGGGTGGAGGCTTACCCTACCAGAAGGAGTGACAGCATCACAGTCGCAAAGCTGTTACTACGAGAACTCATTCCTAGGTTTGGTTTCCCAGTAACTTTGGAATCAGATAGAGGAAAACATTTTAACAGTGAAGTGATTCAAATAATTTGCGGAGCATTCCAAATTGAACAAAAATTGCACTGTGCATATCGTCCAGAGGCTTCTGGAGTGGTTGAACAATTGAATGGCACTATAAAATCCAGACTGGGAAAAATGTGTGCATCAACATCATTGGAGTGGCCAGATGCATTGCCACTTGTCTTAATGGGCCTAAGAAGCATTCCTGATAGAAATACGGGACTGAGTCCACACGAGATAATGATGGGAAGAGCAATGAGACAAGCACATGTTTCCATAAACAAACTGCTGAATATATCTGATGATATGGTTCTGGATTATTGCAAAGGATTGGCTGACCTAGTGCGTTCTCTCTCTCATCAGGTCGGAGAAGACGCAGTTTCAAGGCAGCCTGAACAAGAACATGATCTGAATCCTGGTGACTGGGTGGTAGTGAAGAATCACACCAGAGAGACGTGTCTATAACCTAGATGGGGAAAACCTTGTCAAGTCATACTGACTACCAACACAGCAGTGAAGTGTGCAGGATTTCCTAATTGGATTCATGTAAGCCACACCAAAAGAGTACCAGACCCTGAAGAAGAAAATCCTCAGTCAGCATCAATCACTGAGGAAGCTGAAGGTTGCCCAGCTGAAGAATCTCAGGCTCGAGATTCAGAAGAAGCTGCAGAAGAACAACCGAGCACAAGTCAGGACTGGATACCGGTGGTAGAAATTCCTGAAGTCTACTACAGAACAAGAAGTCAAACAAAATTGGAAGAAATCGAAGAAGATCAGATAGGCGAAGAAGAAGCAGCTCAGGGAAAAGAAGAGCATACAATAAAAGAGCCTGAGCAGGACCAGATAGGGAAAGGAAACTGGGCTCAAAATAACGAAGAACCAACAAGTTTTGAGCAAGAACAGACAGGTTTAGAAGAATCCGGTCAGGCTGCAGAAGTACAAAGTGCAATAAGCCCTGATCAGAACCAGTTAGATCAAGAAAATCACACAGAAGAAAAAGATCTCGAGAAAAATGAACATGAAGAAATTAATCAAGCACAAGGTCAATTATTGGAAACTCACAGTGGAGCTGCTGAAGAAAAACAAATCAGACCTGAAAAAGAGCAAGAAAGAAAAACAGTAATTGCAGAAAACGAAGAAGTGTCAGAAAGTGAAAATAAAGAGATTGCTGAAGACAAAAATAAAGAAACAGTACAAACAAAGAAAACAAGAAAAGGTGATCATTGGCCTAGTGTCATTAAAAGAATAAAATACCACATAGCAACCAGAAGTGAAGATCCAGATCAAGTAAATGAAGTAACAAGTCAAACCGAACAAGAAAACAGAACTAAGAAAAGAAGAAGCAAGAGACTGAAACTTGTGAATAACAAATTCAAGGGTCCTAATTGGACTTACATTATTCTTGAAGATTACGAAAGTTCAGAGTCAAGTGAAAGTGGTGACGAAGGAACGAGTGCAGAACTGACGTACGAGAAAGAAACAAGACCACCTTGACTACGAAAAAGAGTCACATAAAGAAAAGCGAAAAATAGATAAGAAGAGCAATCTTCCTTGTCGAAATGCCTGATGATAGAGTTGCTGGGAGACCAAAACAGAGATGTTGTAGAAGATGCTGTGCAATATGCATATGTAGTCTAGTAATGGTGCTTATAGTTTGGTTAGTCCTGATCGTAGCAGTTCCTTACCTTATGATAATGGATAAAAAGATTAATAACGAAACTAAAGGAAGGACAGCACACATGAAGGGAAATAGAGTAGAACTAATGGCAGACAATGAACCAGAATTTCATCATGAAATAACTGATAACGACACTAGTTTAAATGTTTTCACAAAGTTATTATTTCAATATGTAGATACCATGGAAGTTAGTAATTGTTATGTCTGTATGAAGTTACTCGAATCAGTAGCAGAAGGATTAACATATCATCACTTACCATTGACATATGGCATATCATGTAGTGTTTTATCTAGTTTATTTTATAGAACAGGGAGACTTCAATATTATTATTCAAACATAGATGTGATATTTTCAGAGGTTCCAATTCGAAAGAGTATGAACCCAGTGCTTAGTAGTCAAGACGCACAGTTTATGGGAGAATTTTTCTTAACAATGAAATCAATAGACATAACACATGCACATAGACACAATCTAACATGTTCTTTACAAGAAGAAGAAAAGATATTTTTGAATTTAGTAGAAAATAGAAGACAAGATTTTCAAAGGAAAGCTTCTGAGCATAAGGCTCATTTGCCACCTTGGGCTGAGAAAGAAGGGAGTTACACACCTGGCAAGGCTCAAGCTGCTATGGCTCAAGCTGCTATGGCTCTGGATTTTGTAAAGACGGGGAAACTTTGTCTACATAGGTTAAGGACTAATTATAACAATATTTTCATCGGTACCAGTGAATGTGAACACAATTTCTTAATTCTTGGAGGTTGGGGAATCAAAGGAGGAACAGATTCAGTTTTTCCTGGGATCTATTATGTATGCGGGAATAAGGCTTACTTTAGGCTTCCTGCACGGTGGTATGGAAGTTGCTATTTTGGAATAGTATTTCCAAAAATATATCACGTAAAAAGAAACACTGGGAGCAATGAAAATAATGGCGAAGTAACACGTAGTAAAAGAGCTAGTTTTTCTGAAATTGTAGGTGATATATTTGGTGCATTGATACCTTCGGTGGGAATAATTCTGAACTCAAGGAAAATATGTAAATTGTCTACAGTGGTTGATCGTTTATCAACGGATACTGCTGGAGGATTTCTAATGATTAATGCGGAAATGGTTGCGATTAGGTCTATGGTTATGCAAAATCGACTTGCTCTTGATATTATATTAGCAAAAGAGGGCGGAGTCTGTAAATTACTGAAGACGAAACATTGTTGCACTTACATTCCTGATAAAAGTGCAGAAATTGGAACGTATATACAGAATATAACTAAACTTGAGAAGGAACTTAAACCACTGGAAGTTGATAGTGTATGGGAAAGGTTGACAAATAGTATCTCGTCAATTGGTACCTGGTTTGCTAATGTAGGAAAAGGACTTATAGGTCAAATATTAGTACCCCTAGCAGGGTTAGCAATAGTAGTACTGACAATAATAATATGGTGCAAATGCTGTAGAAAGAATGAATCGTATAGTGTGACAGGAAGAGGAAAGAAGAGAAAGGTGGATGAAATTGAACTTGAGGAATTGAGAAGTGAATTATACAAGAAATTGAAAGGGGATGTTAAAAATAGAAAAAGTAAAAATGAGAATGAAACTATTTGCTAAAAGTTGGCATCTGATTGAGGGTAGTATTTTGATGGCTCTTAAACGCCATCAGAGAGGGGATTGATGGAGCAAGGACTCACAAATGAGACTTGCTCGAATACAATCACCTCACAGTATTAATTTATTAATCTTGTATTGTTTATACTAACGTTGTATACATTACACGAATAGCAAGGAAGCTTGCCTATGTGTTCTAACTAACAAGTAACGCTTGTCTTTTCTAAAATGGCCGCAAAAGGGAACCTTACTGCGCATGTCTCATCCATATCCCATGGTGTGACGTCTTTCTTTGCTTGGTGGGAAACTCCTGCTTCTGCGCAGTGTGCTTTAAAATGGCTGCTTGATGTTTTCACATGCTTCAGCTTGCTCTTGTGTTATTATTAAATTGTCGTTTTCTTAACGCTACTAATGCGGGATAGATTTATAAGTAAATGGGGATAGAGTAGAAAGAGTGGGTATACAGTGAAACATATTATTTGTGATTTTAAAATTTTCTTCTTTGACTTTTATTAGTTCGTAAACTTGGGCCTGGGGTTGGTGATCTGAAACTCGAGAGACAATGATTCTGCGCATGTGTCCTGTTTGGCTGCCAAAGAATAAAAAATGAAGTCAACCTGGAGTCATCCAAGGCCATTACCTGATGGCCGAAGCTGCTGTGCTCTTGCCTTTCCTGTTGAAAATTGAAACTTCGGGGGGCATATTAGCAAGACCGGCAATAAAATTATCGCCGTTTTAGCTGCAGGAAACTGCCGCTAAAACAGCGATAATGGGCTTGCTAATATGCGTTATAGAATTCCAATAGAAGCCCAGGTTAGATGTGCAGGACATCTAACCTGGGCTTCTATTGAATTCTATAACGCATATTAGCAAGCCCATTATCGCCGTTTTAGCGGCAGTTTCCTGCCGCTAAAACGGCGATAATTTTATCGCCGGTCTTGCTAATATGCCCCTGTATATGAAGAATATATAACATTTGTCGTGAGATGGGTGGGAAATAAAGCAAATGTATAAAATTGGATGGGCGGTAGTTTAAAGACAATGGCCTACAGAAAATGAACTAAAATCATATGGTGTGAGAATCAACCCCTGTCCCCGTCCAATCAGAAGTAGTGGTCCCATATTTTGGCAACATTAAGGGGAGGTACATGGGTGTAGAAGGGTATAATAGAATATAGCATTAGTTAATTAGGAAGAAGATCAGGCGTGCATGCTGACAAGAAGAGCTCCAGACCGTCAAGCTGATCTATTGCAGACAGAATCGCTGTCCAGAGAGGTCCTGAGGAGGGGGCGGTGAAGTCCATTAGAAGGAAGGCACGGGAGAATCGAGGAGAAGCCGAGTATCAGAGAGGGGAACGACGCAGGCGTCGTTGTAGAGAGGTCACCGGTCCTGTCCTGAACCTGGAGGAGGTCTTTGCTCTTCATCCTTCCTGGATCCTATTCTTTCCAACTCCTTGGCCAAGGGGTTTGATTCTCGCACTTAGGTAAATATAAATGCAACCTTTAGTTGCGCTGCTGTCTCTATCTTCTCCTTTCTGAGGGACCGTCATTAATCAATAATTATTATTCTATGCTTCACCCGTGATATGCGATTAAGTACCATGTGGTTATGTAATTTACTCTGCTAAATTTTTAGATAAACATTTTAAAACTTCCTGACTCAGTGGTTATTTCAGGATTATGTACTATAATGAATGTCACTCATTTTAAACTTCCCAATTAGCAAAGGATTCATTGGTAAGTCATTACTCTTCAATCGGAAGGTAATTGGTAGCAGGGATTTTGATAAAGAGTAACAACTGATAAAACCCAGCGTAAGTATTAGCGTAGTATGAATGTATGGGCCCAAGTGAGTATCTAGTGTATGAATGCTGTTTGCTAATATCGCGCTGGATCACCGATATATTTGAGGCCTCAGGGACATGTAATGGCATATACCACATTGGTAGTGTTACAATTTGTTTGGGATCTCTGCTCCCAGGGGGTTCTTATTCCAAGATCCAACGTGCTTGTATGGGATCTGAATGGGCATATAGAGCAATTCCCACATGGAAAATGTCCCTGGACTGGGGGTAGATTCCACAGTGTGCTCTGTCCCATAGCTGTACTTTTATTTGTGTTACTGTGAACCAGTCTGTCCCGGATACTACACTTTTTCCGAAATGAAAACATGGGTTTTTCAAAATCCAGTTTATTTGATGTAAGAATGCGACAGTGTTTATTAACACTGTCTGCTTGACAAAGTTTGAACCGGTATTGTAGGTTTATTTATTTATTTATTTATATAGCGCCTAAATCGACCCCCGAAGGGGTATCACTGCACTTCGGACGGGCAACAGGAAAGCTAAGCAGCTAGAACATAATCAGAGACAGAAAAGAATAGTCTTAAGATGTTTTCTGAATTGTAGGTGGTCGGGGCATTGTCTCAAATGCATGGGGAGCTTATTCCAGTAAAGAGGGCCCAGGTGGGAGAGTGCCTTCCCACCTAGCCTGGCTTTCCTAACTCGGGGGACCAGAAGAAGAGATTTAGATCCAGAACGAAGGGACCTAGAGGGCAGGTATGGCGTAAATTTCTCGGAAAGATAGGCGGGCTGAGATTGAATATAGCTTTATGAATAATGCAACAAACTTTAAACTTGACCCGTTCGCGTATTGGGAGCCAATGAAGCTGACAAAGAAGAGGGCGGGCAGCAGTCCTGGGAGGGGCATTGAGGACCAGTCGCGCCGCGGTGTTCTGGACCACCTGCAATCTACAGAGCGAGGACTCATTGGCTGAAACCAAGAGGCCATTGCAGTAATCCAGACGGCTTAGTATAAGTGCCTGAGTCAAGGTCTTCTGAGTTGAGTCAGGAAGCAAAGGAAAGACTCGGCATAGTAGGCCCAGCGTATGAAAGCAGGAGCCAGCTGTCTGAGCAGCGTGCTCCTTCAGAGTGAGAGCCTGGTCCAGGCGAATGCCTAGGTTCTTAACAAGGGACTTGGGGGCAGGGGGAGCACCAAGGTCCGCCGGCCACCATTCAGGGGTCCACAATAGGGGGGCATCTCCAAAGAGCAAGATCTCGGTCTTCCCAACATTAAATTGGAGGAAATTTCTTCTCATCCAATTTGAGATAGCCCTCATACCAGAAGAGGAGGCCGACTGTACAGATGGAGTAAATTTATCAAAAGGAAAGAGCAGCTGCGTATCGTTGGCGTAAGAGATGGGGATGAACCCACAGGTCCTAAGAAAGTTGGCCAAGGGAGCAACATAGATATTAAACAAAGTGGGGCTCAGGCAGGAGCCCTGAGGCACTCCCTTGGTCAGTTCCATAGACGCCGAACGATACGGGCCAAGATTGACGGTCTGGGAGCGAGAGGATAAAAAACTCGTCATCCACTGGAAGGCAGAGTCTCTAAGTCCAATCTTCTTCAATCTCCTGAGCAATATCTGATGTGAAACCATGTCGAACGCGGCAGAAAGGTCCAACAGCACCAGAATCGTAGATTGGCCCCTGTCTAAGGTCATCCTGATGTTATCTGTGACCACTAGCAGGGCTGATTCTGTGCTGTATTTGGGCCTAAAGCCTGACTGGGAAGGATCTAGGCTGCCAGTAAGTTCGACATGGTTGGACATATGTTTATTAATGTGCTTCTCTAATAATTTGCTCAGGAGGGGGAGTAGCGAGATGGGACGGAGATTGGAAAGATCCGTCAGAGGAGCCTTGGTGTTCTTGCGAATAGGCATAACCTGTGCTGCTTTCCATTCTAAAGGAACATGACCCTCTCTCAAAAAGAGATTGAGAAGAAACTCGATGGAAGGAGCTAGTTGACTAGACAGAGAGGCTACGACTTTGGCCGGGATAGCATCTAGGGGGGAGCCCGATTTTACGGTACAAAGCAATGTTTCTACATCTACCAAGGTCACAGGAGGGAAACTCTGTAGCACCTGGGGGGTTGCCTGTTCTGGCTGATCAAATGCTATAGCGACCGAAGGCTGGCACCCTGAGGAGACAATTTTATCGTAGATAAACTCTATTTTCTGCGAAAAATATTGTGCAATGTCATTACAAAGCGTTTGAGAGGGAGCCACTAAATTATCACAAGCCTTAGGGTTGATGAAAGACTAAAGGATTCGGTAAAGTATTTTGGGAGCGTTACCAGCCTGGGCTAACTGAGATGCGATGTGAGCTTTACATGCGGCCTTTATATTTTTATGGTAGCCAGACAGAGTAGCCATGAATCTATCTATAGGATGTGACTCATATGAGATTTTCCTTCTCTGGCCGGGTCTGTTTTCTCTAGGAGTGAGTCCCTTGGGATGTTGCGTACTCTCTTTTTGGCTTTGTTGACAATATGGGCAGGGTATCGTCGGGATTGTAGTTTGTTTGCCAGTTTGTCTGCTTCCCTTTTGTAATCGTCTAGTCTTGAACAGTTGCGACGTATGCGCATAAACTGTCCCACTGGGAGGTTCTCCCGGAGTGCTCTTGGGTGGGCACTCTCAAAATGTAACAAGCTATTTCGATCAGTAGGTTTTGTAAATAGGGATGTGTAGAGTTTGCCTTCTTCTGCCACGATGTTCACATCTAGAAATGAGACTCTACTCTTGTTGTAAGTCATGGCGAATTTCAAGTAAGGGTTTCTCTCATTTATCCATTCATTAAAGGATTCAGGGGAGATACTTGGGTCATTCCATCTGACCAGGATGTCGTCTATGTACCTGATCCATAACCGTATCTTATCGGAAAAGGGGTTGTTACTCCATATATTGTGGTTTTCAAACCATCCCATGTACAAGCATGCCACACTTCAGCCTTGTTCCTCCATATGGTTATGGAACTCCATGGTGACTTCCAATATCTGTATAATGTATGGCAGGGGGTACTTCGCCCTTATATAATCGGCGACTTGTGACACATTCTGCCGCTGATTATAAAGAAAAAACTTCAGAACTCAACTGTAATAAGGTATTATAGTTGAGTTCTGACGTCACCGTGCCTGCTGTCAGAGCCAGCTGCTGAGGTGAAAGGCAGGTCAGCTCATGGAGCAGCTGTTTAAAGCAACAAAAGTGAAAGGTTGCTTTTCTTTCTTCTGATCTATTTTTCTAGTTTACAGTGACTAACATAAAGAACATGTTTATTTTTTGCATTCCTTAGATCATTATAGAAAAGTTAGAATCTTTCTGAATGTTTCTACACATTCCCAACTACAACAGCTTTTTTCAAATTTAATTATCCTGTCTTGTATTGAACTGTTTCGAATATCTTTTTTCAACAAATATCTAACAGGTTTTTGATGTGCTAAAAATTTCACTAGAGGTTCTATTTTTATTCTTCAGGTCTGCAAACATGCTCTTTCTTTTAAATGAAAGAGCTACGCACCAAGGTTTTAAGTGTTTGTGGGAAAGATGATGGGGTAACCATGTATTATATGGGATAAAGTACCCCCTGCCGTACATGATAAGGATATTGCAAGTCACTGAGGAGTTCCATAACCTTATAAAGGAACTCAGCCTTCAGCTCATTCCTTTATATGGTTATGGAGCTCCTCAGTGACCTACAATATTCTTATAATGTACGGCAGGGGGTACTTTACCCCTTATATCATCAAAAGTAGAATGCAACTATCAAAAATCAGTGGTGTTTCCCACTATGATGGGAGAGCAATACACCACTCGCTGTTCTAAAAGCACCCTTAGATGACCATAAAGTGGCATGATTGGTACACATTGGAAATTGGACAAATATCCCATTTGTTCTAAATGCAATATGTTTTTGCATGGCTACTCATTTTCACAAGTTATAGCTGTTCACATCCCCAAAAAATTCAGTCAAGCAGATCCTTCATTGTGGGATGCCAAATTTTGATTTGCATCTTTAGGAACCTGTCCTACACCTGGCTAGTAGTTACACCTTTAGACCGCTTATTGAACTTGGATCTTGCCCCAGCCCTGCAACTAGCTGCAGGCACAAGGAGGTGCTTTTTCTAACTCTATATTTTGCATTGCTGTGCTCCTTTTAGGATGTACCACGCTGCAGTTCAGTAAAAATTACATCCAACAAGAAAAAAAGGCTATTTTTAAGGTCATTCACAGCTACGTGGTACAACAACCTTGCTTTAAGCCTTGCCTTAAATACACTACTAACTCCAAGTTCAGATGCACACCTAGACGGCTGTAAAGTGACATTTGTGGCACACATGGAAAGCAGGCAAATCTCACCTTTGTTCTAAGTGCAGTACGTTGTCGCATTTCTAACTCCCTGCGCATCCAAAATCTTTTTCGATTCTGCCCTTTTTAGGATATTTGACACTAACTTTCAGTCAATATAGCTTCTTGCTGCTCGAGTGCTCCGCATCCATTAAGACAAAATCAGTTTTTCTGACCTTTCACATCTATTAGGTTTTACCAAGTGGAGGTGGCACTACTTCACATTATGGCTTAACTTCCCTTCTGGTAATGCTGGCTGTTGACTCGTTTCCTATTGTTCTTTTGTGCGTATATTTCTCAGCATACACAGCGTGATTGACTAAAAAGCAAATCTGGTTGAAGGTCACAGTATGCCATGGGTCACTTTGCAGCTTTGATACCCACTGCCTTCTTATTATATTCTGCCCCACACTTTGCTTTTCAGATGTAAAATGCACTACTCTTCTTGGCTGAACACATCATGTAACATGTATTCCTGAATACAGGCGGTGGGGATGGTTTTGTCTTTGAAGAAACCAAGGTAAACAGTAAGGAGTGCTACCACTGTGGAAGCTTGAGAATCTAGCTGCAGCTCCTTTAATTATTCGGGAGTGCGTCTGTTACCTGATACTTCTGCTGTATTTTGACACATACTAACCAAAGGTCCTTAATGTCACCTTCCTCCTGTGCAAATATGCCATAAGTACTTTTTGTAGAAGCCAAAATGGATATATTCACTGCCTCATTCAATCGTTCATTTGCTTTCTCATTGAAATACTCATACATTAGTTTACTCACTTTCCCAAAAAGAGGAGCTCAAAGGGGAATAAAGATAATAAGATATAATATAAAATAAGATAATAAGAAAAAGAGATAATGAATGTCCTCCAGTCATGAAACTAACAGCAACAATAAACCCTTACACCCGCACGCCACGAAATTCACTGTAAATTTAGCCCTTCAATTATTTTAACCAGCAGCGGCCTGTGCAGGTTAGAGCGGTGAGGTGGTGGGACCGGGTGAGGGGGGATTTCGACAGACGATGATAAGGGAACATTAAATAAATAATTTATTTTCCCACGTCATCGTCCGTCGAAATCACCCCTCACCCAGCCCCACCGCTTTTACCTGCACAGGCCACGGCTGATTTTAACATAGGGGAAAAAAACCTGTGTACATCTAGGTTCAGGGCATCACTCTTTTTAGACCATACTGCTGTGAATACTGTAAAAAAAAAATAGGAGATACCTCACATAAGCAACCACTTGTTGCCAATTGGCTAACATTTCCAACTAGCAGGCTTTTCATCCTTGGCATACTCCTAGGTGTGCAGGGATGCTTTTCACGTCAATCAGTCATGCAGCTGGAAAACCTGGTGTGATATCTACATCTATCCCTACAGCATATTATGTCAGGCCCTCTGTATTGGAGTGTTGCTCTCCACTCACTGGGTCTCATGACCATCAAACTAAAAATGTGTCCAAGGGGCTGTGTTCATTTATGTTTCATTTATACAGAATCTGGTCACATGATTAAAACCAAATTTACATGCTAATACTACTGTGTTAAAGACAGTCAACATGTTTCATTGCCAGGAAAATGTGTGGCTAATTCATCAGGGCCAAGAGGACCTCAGAATAACCCATTGGTTCGCTGCACCCCCAACGAGAGAAAGAACAACACTCTAAGGTCGGGTCAAACAGCTGTACCAAAGATGACTGACAATGCACTGTGGAATTGCAAGAATGCTAGCCTCAAACAAAGAATGTTTACCACAAGTATACAGGATGGTTGCCTACCAGTGGACAATTGTAATAATTGCTGATATCAGTCGAATTTTTCATGATCACCTGTAAGAAATGTAGACACATTTGGTGCTTTGAATTACAGGTAACATGGAGAAGAGAAATCTAATATACCCATGCACTTTATCAGGCCAAAAAAGTGCTGCCAAATTGTCAAGTTGGAGCCCCACCAGCCCATCAAGAGTCACATTATGCATATATATGGTTCTGCTTGACGCTCATACAAACATACACCTTTTGTGGTATACACAAGAGCAATTCCACTACCAGGGAACTAATGTCCAACACATAAGCTGCCATCAGAAAGGAGTAGAAAATATGGCAGAGTTTAAAACAGTAAACCTGCAGTTGCAGCATTGCAAAACAGACTCCCCAGGAATAAACATGAGTCCTACTAAGACAGGGGGCACATACCAGAGTGAAAGTACTGGCTATTTCTTAGCTGTGCCAGTGGTAAGTCTTTCATATCATTCTTTTCCATTTTTTCTGGGATAGCATAGAACCTGATATTATCGCATCATGAGCGACCCTCTAAGTTGACCAGCTTTTGTTTAAGGTGCCATAGGTCCAAGCCCAATACCTTCACTCGCTCCAGCCTGTCCTCTGTCACAGTTAGTCGTTGGTCTATTCCTTTGACTTTTATGTGATATCCATTATTTTTGTCTCCAGTTTGGCCCCCAAAGAGTTGATTTCCTTAAGAATGGTGTCCAGCGATTTTTCTTGCAGTGCAGGAGTAGTCGCAGCCTTAGCTCCTACCACCATTTCTGTAAAGAGTAGTTGGAAAGAGGTTTTGTCTAATGCTGTTGCCTAATGTCTGTTGAGCTGCAATTAAGTAGAAGAAGGTAGAGGTGGTCATATAGGGCTTTTCCTCTGTTCCAGTGATTCACACCTGATTGCTCTCAGTAGAGTTTTAGGTGTCACTGGGGTTGCAGTAGAACGGGCCGCAAGTAATGTCTGTAGAATGACTGTCGTCTCACTCAGATGATGAGAAGGGTATCAGCACTAACCCCCATATATGATCTATTTTCTCCATGGGCCAAAGCAATGTGGGCTGGTATCACATGAGGGGGAGAAGAGGAGAACCTATCCAAAGCTCCTATCACCATGATAAGGGATAGTTCAACCTTTTGCCACAAAGAATATCCAGGTGAGACAAACATTATGAGTGGCATCTCTCTAGTTGATGGGGACGGAGGAAGGGCCTATCTGGTCTATATCGAAGGATTACAGACAGTCTGGTAACAGTCGGTAGGCCTCTTCCCTACCCCACACAGCATAGTGAGAACTGTGTTCCCAAGGCTATCTCAGAAACATATCTATCCTGTCTGCATCCCTCATGGGGGTATATCATTGGGTCGTGCACCAGTGCCTCCACCGGTCAGCAAAGACACATTGAATGGTGCTTGCATCTGATGAAAAATGCTCTTAGAAGGTTTGCAATATATTACGGCCGGTGATTTGTGTGGGGGCTCAGGGTATTTATAGGGCTTAATGGGTATTATGATTACATTGCTGATTCATGCTTATGTACTTCAGTGTGGACAGGGCTGATGAGCTGCAGATCCATCCCTGTTTTGGTGCTAGGAGGGTTTGAAAGCTAGCAAGAAATTACCTGGTGACTTAAACAGGGGCCTGGTTACCAATGCGACTATCGTCTTTGCTTTTTTAGCAGTAGATTAAGAGGTGGGACTTATCGTTTTCTATGGTATGTGCAGTGCTACAGGGCCTGATAAAGTGATTTGGAGTCACCTGTACTGTGGTTAATCCAGAGGCCTTTTCATCCACTTACCTCGTATGCTTGGTATGCAGTCTCAGTATTCACCTTTAAGACCCATTCCACGAGTGTGTTCACACCAGGAGGCCCGTAACAGTAAATGTGCCATCTGTGCCCTGAACGAGAATTGTTGTCTCTGTGTCATTCTCAGCTAGGTTTTTAGATGGATAGCAGTATCAGATACTAGTGACAGGATGGGAGCTATCCGTTCGCGGATGTAGTCATGGGTGCGTGATCGGGCTCTAGTCTGGGCCTCAGCATCGGCGGCAACCTGGCCTACCGAGACCTCCTTCAGCGTCATCCATGGGGGATAGTGAAAAGGAAGATGGGTGTGCATAGGCACCTAGAGTTGATGCTGTGTTTCTTCATGTGCCTTTAGAGAAATTCTCTTGACAACGATCACTTGTTAGTCCATCATGTGTGTGGAGCACTCTTCAGTCATCTGGAACCAATAGCTGTGGCAATTCCTATCAGTTCAGGCCATGAAACAACAAAAATTCAATCAGTAGAATTGGAGATATGCAATTTTAAATATTTAAATGAAAATAGCGCCAAAAATCACAAAGCGCCAGCTGTGGTTATCTGATTGCTCCGGACTTAGACAAAATCACAAGTTTAGGCTGACCGCCATGGAGCACGTGCTGGCTACAGGGACCCAGTTAGGCCCACTGAAGAAGAGTACCTTAAATCCTGGTTGTGGAGCATTGCGAGATCCCACATCGAGGATGTGTTGCACAGCCGGGGTGATGCGATGTTCTGGTTTGGAGATGCGTCATGCAGTGTTCCTTCCGGGAGGCTGCGCGCCTGCGATAGGAGGTACTGAGTCCTCAAGGATGCCGTCAATGAGGGGCTTGCGATGTGAAGTCCTGCATTGAGATGCATCACGCACCGGCTGATACAGAGGAAGATGCAGGGCTTGGAATATGGACTCCTGCGTCGTCATCAAGGATGCTGCCGACAAGGGTTTGAAATGCGAAAGCCTGCATCAAGGAAGCATTGTGCAAGGGCAGTTTCCTGAAAGGCTTGGTGCAGTGATGCGAAGTTCTGGGCCGGAGATGAACCACACAGCGGTCCTGATGCAGAGTTTAGTGAGGTGAAGTTTTGCGCAGTGGCTCTGATGCAGAGTTTCTGGTCGGTGATGCACCACATACGGCTCCGATGCATCGGTTCTGCTGGGACCAAAGATGGGGCTGGTAGAGCACCTTCAGGCCCACTTCCAAGGGTCCAGAACTACGGTGGCACCACTTAGGAACGTAGGATTCACAGCTGGCAGAGTCCAGGTGCTGGGTAGAAGATGGAGGAAGCCTGTTCTGTACCTGAGGCTTCTGATCAAGAGGCCAGCCAATTAGCCTTTGAAATCACTTTGGTGGTCCTTGGCTCAAGATGCAAGTCCAGTCCTTCTCACTCAGGTAGGAGGGCAGCAGGGCAGCAGGGCAGCAGGACAGCAGGACAGCAGGGCAGCAGAGAGGCAGTCCTTCTTCTGACTCTTCCATAGGTCCAGAAGTGTACTGAAGTGTTGGGGACTGAGGTCCAGTATTTATAGCTGGTGCCCACTTTGAAGTAGAAGGTTCTAGAGGATTCCACCCCCAGAGGTGCTTGGAATTTCCTGTCTCCGTGCCCTGGCCCCAGATTGTCTGGGGTCACAATATACTAATGTCAACCCCTTTTTTGAGAGTGCTCAGGAAGGGCCTTTGTGATGTGCAAGTGTGGTAGGTAATAGCTCCTTCCCCTCGTTAACTCAGAGTGGCCCATACCACCAACACCTAGCTTCCTTTTGTCTCACTGCCTTGGAACACTACACAAAGGCCAACTACACCTAGTCATGTGACCCAGA
This sequence comes from Calotriton arnoldi, assembly GCA_963921515.1. Classification (NCBI taxonomy): domain Eukaryota; kingdom Metazoa; phylum Chordata; class Amphibia; order Caudata; family Salamandridae; genus Calotriton; species Calotriton arnoldi. Next base: position 1,163,666 of record CAWUFW010000839.1, read on the forward strand.
ATACAGGCAGCAGACACTAAATGATTGGGTCAAGAAAATTCCAACTTTATAAAAGTGGCATTTTTAGAATTGTGACTAAAAATCCGGCTTTACCATTAAAGAGGGCTTTTAATGACAATTCTTTAGACACCAAACTTGTCCTGTCTACCTGCTCCCAATTGAAAGTTCTCACTTATTAAATGTAAAAAGGCAACCTAATGTTATCCTATGGGAGAGGTAGTCCTTGCAAAATTGAAAAACTAATTTAAGAGTTTTTCACTACCAAGACTTGTAAGGCTTAAAAGTGCGTCCCACATTTTAAATACACTGCACCCTGGCCCCCTGGGCTTTGTAGCCCCTACCTTAGGGGTGACGTATATGTATTAAAAAGGAAGGTTTGGGCCTGCAATACATTTATTCTGCCAGATTGAAAGGGCAGTTTAAAACTGCACACACAGGCTGCATTGGCGGGCCTGAGACATGTTTAGAAGGGCTACTTCAGTGGGTGGTACAATCAGTGCTGCGGGCCTACTGGTAGCTTTAATTCATAGGCCCTGGGTACATGTGATACTACTTTATTCGGTACTTACAAGTACATTGAATATGCCAGTTGGGTATAACCCAATTCTACCATGTTTAGGGGGGAGGGCACAAGCACTTTGGCACTGGTTAGCAGTTGTTATGTGCATAGAGTCTTAAGGCCAGCAAAAACAAGATCAGCAAAAATAGGAAAGGTGGAGGCAAAAAGTTTGGGGGAAGACCACAACGGTGAGTGAGGGGCTAGCACCTGAATTGGCAACGGAGATGGAAAAGGGAAACAGAGGGACCAGAGCTAGTACCCAGAATATAGGAAGGAGGGCTAGCAGCTTGAGGGGTTGGGAACTGTGATGAGGGGTTTGAAGGAGACAGTTTCCATGTAGGAAATCCAACTTTTCTGTGTTGTCATTCCCGATTTTTAAATTTTTGCTAGACTCTATTATATTGTTGCTTTTAGACTCTGCAACCAGGGCACTGCTGTCCAGTGCCCGTTGTATGCAACCTGACCCCCTAAAACATGAAGAAATTAGCTAATCCCTGATTGGTGTATTTACCTTTTCAATAAGATCTTAGTATATGGTGCAGAAATACACCCATGATATGAAAGGTTAATTGTCATCTGTGAACTGCAGCACTCATTGTGCCATCCACTAGTATGACTAAGGAAAGCATAGCTTCAGACCTACCATTGTAGTCTGACAGTTGCAGTGTAAAACCTACAATGTGACATGTTAAAATAACTTTTTGACAGGTAAAAGGTCCCTTATAAATATTGGTAAGTCACCGCTATGTAACCCTTGTCACTCAAATAGTAGGGTGCATGGTATTTAAAAGTAGGGCATGTAGAAAATTAATATTACCATGTCCCTACAGTGACAAGGCTCAAAAAGCTATTTTCACTGTGACAGGCCTAACTGTTCTAGGTAGAAAACTAGAGTTGATAATAAAATACTAATACTGTATCTCTGGAATTGGACAACTATTTCTAATAGTCATTAAAAATTCGATTCAATAGTGAATTATGGGCCAGATGTACAACGCGCAAAATAGCGCCTCGCAAATTGCGAGATTTTTGCGACTCGCAATTTGCAAGGTGCTATTTTGGATGTACAACAATGTGTATCACACTGTTTGCGATTCCCAATGGGGTGGCAAATTAAGAGGCTTATGAATATTAATGAGCCTCTCGCAATTTGCAACCACATTGGGAAGGGCAGGCCCTCCCAGGTATGGTGGCCTTCTGGGCTCAGCAGACCACCATGTCTGGGACTGCTTTTAAATAAAGCAGTTTTTTTTTTTTAAATGCAGCCCGTTTTCCTTAATGGAAAACGGGGTGCATTTAAAAAGAAAAATGAAACATTTTCGTTTCATTTTTTAAGGGCAGGTAGTGGTCCCTGGGACCACTGCCAGCCCTTAAAAAATATTTTCGCCTGCATTTGCAAAGGGGAAGGGCTTCCCTGGGGACCCCTTCCCTTTTGCGAGTGCATTACCACTCTCTTGAAGAGGGTGGTAATTTGCTAGTGTTTTGCCACCGCAATTGCGGTTGCAAAACATTCATACATGGGCTTGCGCTCGCTATTAGGAAGGGAACGCCCCTTCCTAATAGCGAATCGCAAAACCTATTTAGCGGGTCGCAAACAAATTGCGACTCGCTAAATGGGCTTTGTGCATGGCCCATGCTGTTTTTGCATGCGCAAACGGGTTCGCAAACCCGTTTGCGCATGCAAAAACGGTCGTACATCTGGCCCTATATTTTTTAATAAATTGTGAAGAAAAGTAACTTTTAGAAAGTAATATTTTACCTGCCTCAACTTTAAGAAGGCTAATTAGCATAAGCATCTGCCAGCTCACATCCTCCACTCAGCCTTGAATAGGTGTGAAAGAGGTGTAAAATGCCTCCCAGAACCAACCAAACAGTAGGCTGACATAATGGGCGGAGATGACTCCTCTGAACTTCACAGAATATTCAGAGTGAGTGCCATGAGCATCCTGTGACACCACACTGTTAAATTCTGCTTGACAGGTCTGTTGGGACACATGTAACACTTAGAGCACATTTGAAATGGAGAGAACAGAATGGCAAGAGGATTCTTGGGGATTCCCTGTCTGGTTGCAGGAGGACCCTACTTTTGTCCCACCAGACTTCTGTCTTTAGGTTTGTTCTGGTTACAGTGCCTGCCTCAAACTAGACTTTAGTTTTAGATATTGGAGCGTACTAGGATTACCATAGTACATTCCCTATACACACCCCCAGTCCTCAAAGCCCAAGTAAGTGTAGCTGATGATTTTACACCATTGCGTTGACTGTACCCTCCGCCTGCCAAATTATGAAATTACCGCTAAGCCCGTGGTCATTTCTTAAAGCACTCTATCACAGCAGTTTCTGTCAATGCTTTTTGCAGTTTGACAAGCAACTCAGTCAAGCATGATAGAGCCATACTACAACCTCCTTTCTTTTTCTTTTCAAAAAGAAAATCCCGAAGCCAGATTTCTTTTTGGGAAAAAAATACATGATCCCCTCACCATGGGAGTCCTCTCCCATGGTGACGGGAGCATTTTGTAGATTTCACTGACCCTCACCACCAGGGTTTTCCTGAAGGTGATGGGCATTAAAAACTGACCTTCAATTCTGACCACCTAAATTAGGTGAATGGAATTAGAGGTCAACCACCGATAGCCCGACAGAGTAAGGGTTTTAATCACCGCAGAGATGGAGTAGACTCCGCTGTGATTAAACCAATGGTCCGCTGTCCTATTTAAATACTATTATGAAGGAGTATCCATACTGCCAAGATATAAATCAGGCCCTAAGTCAGAAGGTAAAATCTTCAAGCAGGATGACCCTGGTTGGTGGATCTGATCCGTGCTCCATTGCGGTCGGCATTAAATTGGACCTAAGTCCCGGTCGACTGCAACCATTGACTATCATGAGCGCTTTATAGTTTGTGGCTCTATTTCTACTTAAACCTTTAAAAAAAATCATATCTCTCGTTCCCCTTATTGGATTTGTGTAATTTTGGTGTTTTTTGTTTATTAATATTAACTCTATTTTTCTAATTCGTTTTTTGCTTTTTGACTTTCTTACTGTAAATATTTTATCATTGGCTGTCAGCTCTGTGCCATAGTTACCTAGGGGAGAGCTAAGGTGCGTTTAGTGACTTTGGGGGTTCACCCTGACAAAGGTTCTGATTATTCCTTGAGATGGGTAGACACACATCCCAAATAATAATCTAATTTCTGACAGTCTATAAGTCAGATGAAGTTATTGAAGAATGGCAACAAGAGCCTGTCCCATGTTTGAATTCACCTCCAGAATGCCTCCTAGGGGAGTTATTTGTGACCAGATATCCACAAACATTTTCTAGGATCAGGTCTGCCTCAAGGTGCACACTTGTGACCTCCAGACCACTAGAAACATCTGTGTGTAGAGACCTTCAGGGTGCAAGTACCCTGAGCCTCTGATGTAGGCACAACCCCCGTCCGTGCACAGTCGTAGGCAACAAATTATTGCATGTGCAGAGATGGCAAGATGTTTCTCAAAGCTGCCATGTGATGTGCCAAATGTAAAAAAGCTCATGTAATTTATACTTTCTTTGCGAGGTAGCAATGCAGCAACTGAGAGGATTTTTCCTTACATGAAATATAGCTGAACTCATGCATGAAATAGGTGTGATGTCAAGCTTGGTAAAGCAGAACTGCAGATCCAGGTTACTATTAAACATTCATGCACAGATTTCTATTTGTTATTGCTACTTCTGAGATTTCCCAGCTCGAATAAAAAGTACACCTTCAAAGCCAAAAACTGGAACTAATAGCGCTACTGGCTGTGATTTCATGCTCAGCAACAGATTACTCCTTCTAGTACCAGGGTGGCTCCTCGGCTAAGGTGGAGGAGTGTTGCCCCACTGCTCTTTGAGCAGGAAAAATAAAATGATAATAACACAGTTATTATCATTTTATTTTTCGCAGATTCGGGGCTGGGTTACGGTCAGGGAGGGTGGGGCTGGAGGCACAGGGAGAGGAGTGGTTTGCAAACTCCAAGTGCGCATGACTGCTTGGCCAGCCGTCTTGGCCCAGCCAAACAGTCATGCGCACTTTGCATGTTCCCCACCAGGCTGCATTACACAGCCTGGTGGGGAACATGCCCAGGCCCCCAGTCCCCATCTGAAAGCTGATCCTCGGCGCTCAGACCAATAACAATGCTGCATTGCAGCATTGTCATTGGCTTATGAGAGCCAATCACAATGCTGCATTGAGGTATTGTGATTGGCTATGGGGAGCCTGGGTGCTTCCTGGTTCCCGGACTCTCGGAGAAGCGGAGGAGAGATGAAGCCGGCAAAAGAGGTAAGTGGTGTTTTTAAAAAAATCATTTTGTCCCTCCTCCACCCCACCCCTGCACCCCTCCACCCTCATTCCCTGCCAGCCACTATTGTCTGGTGCTAACACTCATGATAAGGAGGCAGAAACCTGTGAAAACTGCCACTTATGTCAGAGGTCAATTCTTGCTTAGTGTGCATCTTTGCTAGTTTTTAATTTTTAAGTCCAGTTACACATGAATGCTTGTTCAAAACTGCTATGTGTTATGCTAATCAATGAACTTAAACCTATTTTGACTTGTACTTGTTTAATTACTTTTATAATATTGTGTGCCTCCTCAAATATGTCTATAAAACTGACCAAAGCCCTGTATTTTTGTCCTGAATTGTGTCCCTTTTTCCTGAATATTTACAGTTATGTCCAGAATTTGCCTCCATACCTGGTGGTCACCCTAATTATGAGAATTATCAGAATGCATTGTATTTATTACATAACGGACCAATTGGTCTGAGTTTGAAAATTCCAGCACATTTAAGTAGTTTTCTCACTTTTAAAATGCAAGGAAATCAGCACCACGCCCTCGGTAAAAAAATATAAGAGCAGTAGCGGCTGGCATAGCTCGCGGGTGGGGGAGCGGGTGCTGGGTCACACAGGAATGGGGAGTCACGCAGGGAGGGGGGTCAATAATATTTTTTAAAAACCTACCTTTCTGCCGGCCAGGGACCCGCGCCTTCACTGCTCCTCCTGCTCTCCTGAAGCAGGCAGCCTCCCTCCCCTCCACTAAGCCAATCACAACGCTCCAGTGGAGCATTGTGATTGGTCGGGACGCCGCCCAGCCAGGGGGTGTAGGAGAGGGCATGTTCTCCATGTAGGCTGCAATGCAGCCTGCATGGAGAAGCACAGAGTGTGCATGGCTGGTTTCGGCGGCCCGAGAGGGCCGACCTAACCAGTCATGCGCATTCAGGAGTGCACAAACCACTCCTGCCCTGCCCGGGCAGCTCCGCCGACCCGCCCACCCGCATTGCAGAAAGAAACATAAAATGGTAATAACCAAAAGTTAATGGCATTTTATGTTCTGGCTTTCTTGCACTGCGAGAAGGCAGTGGGGCAATGCTCCACCGCCCTGGTGGAGGAGCCGCCCCTGCATAAGAGGTGGCTCATTTAAGAGCACCGGGAATTTGATAGTTAAATAAACAGCTAAAGTCATGAGAAAAATAAGAACTGGTTCTGGTGATTCGCGTCATTCATTCACAGCACCCCCATTAAATGTGTTCACCCTGATTCATATGTTTCTACATTTCTCAAATGTTAAATCACATCAATACTAGTTTTCAGTGACCTTTCAAAAACACGTCAGGCTATACGCATAAGCCTGCAGAGTGAACATTGAGTATGGGAGCAGCTCTCCCCCCACCCCACTCTTTTCTAAAGCAGAATACATTTGTAAATCTTGTCATATTTTTTATTTTGGAATGTGTTTCTGAGTGTTGTATAATGTTCTGTTTCTGAGAAATATGCTACGTGCCTTGTTTTCCCAGGCATGAGTGTACCTTCCAGCAACAAAATGTGTCACAACATATTATTCAACAATTTCTGCATAGCTTCAACCAAAATATTGTTTCTCATTTTCAGATGAAGTGATGAATTCTCATATTTGGGAATGCATGACTTGCACGAAGCTGTGTTGGACGTTTTATCATTAAAATAATGTACTGCATTTCATAATTTCAATGGGATGACATATGCAGTGTTTCGTGTTGGACTTGTGAATATGAGTTCAGTTTTTTGGTGCCCTTGGACTCTTTTCCAGAGCATTTTATTAATAAGTTTAATAAATCTATATTTATATGCACTCGCCATGCCTCACATTAGTGTATTCTCCAGAACAACTCGTGACAATGGAGCTTTTCAGATATTCAGTCTTTCAGAATAAATAACACTCCTTTTTCAGAAGGAAAATAGGAGGATTACATTTTCTGCAACATTGAATAAGTAAGGACGAACTAACTCCCACACAGACATTTTTCAGTGCAGTCGGGAAGGGAGAAACATTGCAAACAGCAGAGCACTGAATTGAAAAAAAGATGGGTGATGGCTGTGAAATGAGTAGGAGAATAGTGTGGTAACAAAATAGGCAGTACTTTATTATTTTCTTTCTTGTTTTTTTCCTTTCTTCTGTCTTGCCTATGAGAAGCAGGAGAGGCAGGCACAAATGTAATATATTATTTAAAAACAACTGTGTACTACAGACTACTTCAATCAGCCATAAGACCAAAATGGTGGAACACACACACACACACACACAATGGGAAATATCTGGCTACATGGGAGTAGACTCCTGGAGCCACCTGGACCCTATTAAACAACAGGCACATGCAGACAAAAAATAACCTCAATTTGGCATGAATACAAGGACATCCACAATCCCCTTGGATAAAAAAAAAAATCTGCAAAGAACTGAATAGAAATTTCTTTGTTTTTGAATAATGTAAAGATTCCGATTTCCAAGGGTGCAAAAATGCAGCAGAGATTGCAGAGTAAGTGATTGTGATGCTTTCCCTCCAAAATACATATCCAAAATGACCATGACCTGGACAAAGCAGAGGGAGGAGTCTTCAGGACACGAAGATGAAGTTTATATTGGAACTACATTAGCCTCACCCCTTAGGACACCTCCTCTGTAAACCAAAAATAAAAGATGCATTTCACACTCAAACTTTAACCGAACACACCCCTTGCTTAAAAATACTAACACAAAATGACTTTTTGCATTGTTATATCAGTGCCCACATTAAAGAAATTGTGCTTCTTTGTGGGTCAATTACTTTGCTGTAGTGCTTTGATTACTTTGTTCTAATGCTTGCATTAGAGGATTATTTTCCTAAATAGACATTTAATTCATGCGAGTAATTGCTTAATGAGTTAAACATAATTTTCACAGAACCAAATCCTCAAAAGTATGCCAAAGTATGTCAATGCAACGAAAATTACACCATGGCCTAGTTTTGTAAGTGTTCAGTGTTATTAATTGAGTCTATTGACATTATATTTTAGGGTTCAGGTTTGATTATTTAATTTTTGGGAGTGTGGGTACTCTTTTATTTCATTTTAAGAGATCAGAGTTTGGTTATAGGGAAGAGTTTTTGGAGTTGTAGTTGTCCTAGGACGATATTGTATTATTTATTGTGGATTATTTAGGGTTCAGCGTTATATGAGTTTGCAGTTAATTTAAATTAAAGTTTGTGGTTGAGTTTCAAACTTTTTGGGCTCTGGGTATTTTTTTTATTTTACTTTAATAGTCAGAGGAAGGCTCCACCTTATATCGTATGTGAGGATTGTAATGCGATGTTGTGTCCTATTAGGGATTCTGCATCTCAGTCCACACCCCAGCCTTTGTCTCTTGACTTGCTTAACAGTGAGCCGGCCCGCCGGGGGAAGCACCGGGTGCGGGGTGCACATCTGTTAATTTCCTCGTATGCGCTGGTCATTCTCTGGCGCTTTCAACGCCCTAAGAGCCAGGATTTACATTTTAGTCTGCTCCCCCATAAAACTTTGTCAAGGCTGGATATGTATTTTGGTCAGTAATATCTTAGTCTCCTCTTCTAGGATGGTACTTATCCAGCGGGATTTATCAGATCACAATTCAGTGTCGTTATTTATCCTAACTGGTGAGTCCACCCAGACACCAGGCTCCTGGGGCTGGACGTTTGAGCATAGACTACTTCTAGAATCTATTTTTTCCAGTGTAATGAATATCCATTTGAGGAAGTTTCTAGAATATAATATTGGATCAGCACCGCTTCTCGTGGTCTGGGATACCCTTAAGGCATCTTGTCGTGGACAGCCCCTTGAATTTGTTTCACATAAACAGAGGCTATTACTCGTGGAGGAGTCAGAGGCCTGACAGACTCTTAGATTATTGGAAATAGAGTTGGGACAAAGCATCATGTCTAACTGCGGGCCAGGGGGCCGAACAGCTCCTGGAACAGTCCATTCTTCTTAGAGCCTCCCTTAAAAAATAAATCTTGGATAGGGTGGTTAAAAACGGCAGGGCACGCCAGATTGCCTATTTTGAAAACACTGAAGAAATGGGGCAAATTCTCTCTTTTAAGAGATAAAACTAGTCATACTACTATCCAGCAGATCAGGGATGTGAACAGTCTTCTCACTACTGATCCAGCGCAATATGTGAGGTCTTTTGTCAATTCTATCAGGACCTTGATAGCGAGGACTGTTTCTCTTTCACTGAGGAGATTTCTCGATACATCACTCACTATTTTGACCAAAAGGTGATGGTTAGTCAGCAGTCAAAATTAGAAGTACCCATCACTCTTTCGGAAGTTGAAATTGCCATTGGCTTTCTGGCCAGTGGGAAGGCTTCTGGCCCTGAACAGATTCCGTTAGAGTTTTATTCCATCTTTTTGGAGATCTTGGCTCCGGTCTTAAGGGATCTGTTTAATCTTTTTAGTCTTCTGACGGGGTCCCGGAGTTATGGAAAGATACAAATATTGTTATTTTTCCAAAAAAGGGGAAAGACACCACACTCTATGGATCATATCGTCCAATCTCCTAAATCAACGCCAATGCTAAAATCTATACACGTGTTCTTGCGAATTGGCTATCGGTGATATTCTCGGTGTTGTTCGATATAAACCAGCATGCTTTCATCCCAGGCCAGGATAAAACATTGCATGTTAATAGAGGAATCTCAGCTCTGGACGCTGCTTCTTCAGGTGGGGGTAATATTGGCCTATTTGTTTGGATGCTGAGAAAGCATTTGACCGGGTCTCCTGGCCCTTCCTTGGGGAGTTATGGAGTTAGCAGGGTTAGGTTCAATCTTTGTCTTCAAAGTTAGGGGTCTGTATACTGGTCTCAAGTCAAGGATTTGCAGCGCGGGTCTAGTTTCAGATCCCATCAATATTCTTTGTTGTATCCGGCAGGGATGCCCTCTCTCCCCCCAGCTATTTGCACTATATATTGAGCCATTCATTCAATCTCTTAAGCAATCAAAGGGATACAGCCGTTGAAGCTGCATCACTATGAGGTTAAAATTCGGGCATATGCTGATGATGTGGCTGTTTTGACACCTGCTCCGATGAGTGGTTTAAGAGCAGTATTTTCAGCCGATCAGGCATTTGGGGAAGTTTCCAGTCACAAGTTGAATTCACACAAGACCCAGATCTTATCGAATGTTGTTCCATCAGAACAGCACATGAGGTGGGTCCAGTCACTGGTCTATCTGGGGGTTATCTTAACTATTATTATTTTGGAGATCCTTGAGAATAATTGTGGGAAGCAGGTTCAACACTCTGCTGATGTTTTTATGAAATGGAATCATCTCCATCTGGATCTCATTGGATGTTGTAAACTCATTAAGATGATTATCCTCCCTAGGTACCTGTATTTATTCGATTTAGCCCAAGTTTTCTTCCTTTGGCCTTCTTCACCAAAGTGGAGGCCTTATTGCAGAAGTTTATCTGTCGTTATCAGAAGCCTTGAGGTAAAACTCAGTTTTTACAACCACCTAAGGAAGATGGTGGGGTTTTACTCCCAATTCTTACGTTTTATTATCTAGCATCATTTTTTTCAGGGATGGGGATGGGGACTGTGGTATCAGAGGCATATGTTTTTTTTTTTTGTTTTTTTTTACGGAGTTTTATATAGCGCGAACTTGACCTGGTATCGGGTATCAGAGCGCTTTACATAGCACCAGTTGCGTTACATGAGGACACATTCATTTTTTGTTAGGCACAGGGAAATTAAGTGATTTGCCCAGAATCACAGGATGTTCAGCGTCATTGCCGAGACTCGAACCCGGTTCCCCAGATTCAAGGTCGACCGCCCTAGCCGTTAGGCCAACTCCTCTCCCCATGTTCCATGAGTTCTTACCTTTGGGCTATTCTATACCCCTGGAGTGAGGATAGAGGACACTGCATACTTTAAGAGAACCCACTTCAAGACTTTAGAAGTCTTTCATCTCATCTGGAACTCATAAAAGCAGATCTTTTCAGGTATCACTCTATTCAACCAGCTTACGTATCTGGGACACAATCCAAATTTCCCATATTGTGTTCATGAGGGCTTCAGAGAGGCCTGGGGAAGGGGGAACCTACCTATCTTGTAACAGACGCCTTCTCGTCATTTTGGAGCATACAGCAGCAGTTCTTTTTTCCATCTACTGTCTTCTTTAGGTGCCTGCAGATGAGGCATTTTATCTTTAGTCTTAAGGATGAAGATCTTTGCTGTATTGATAGAAACGGGTTGGACCTTATAAGGACTGCTCCTTTAAAGAGAAACATCGGGCAGGTCTATCAGGTGATCTATTGCGCATCAGAGAGTAACATGGTCGACTCATTCCAGTCGCGGGCAGATAAGTGGAGCTCTCTCCTCAACACTGAAGAAACAGCTGCGTACCTTAGGCGCAGCAATGTGCTGTTTCACTCAGCCTTGAATGTATCTCGTATCAAGGTACATCACCTGAAATGTGTTAATTGGTATTACACCCCTCATCGTTTTCTTGTAATGAAGCTACGGCCAGATGACCGGTGTTTCCGCTGTGGATCAGCAGGAACTAATGCGGTTCATGTTTTTTCATCTTGCTCTGCACTGCGTTTGTACTGGGAATTTGTCTTTGGTAAGCTCTATTCTTTTTCAAACTTAGAGGAGGCAGCGGATAGAAGTTAATTATGTTGGGCCATTCACCAGTTATTCCCCCCCTATCTATCAGGCTTATACGTTTTTCTATCTCGATAGCAAGACTGATTCTGGCACGATTTTGGCTTTCTAGTGATTCTCCTGATCCTTGGATCTAGTGGTGTGAATTCCTGAGTATAAGTAGACTGGAGATGGTATTAATTGAAAGTGATTATTGCAGAAGAAAGCTCATTTGGATTTGGGACCACGTTCAGGGCTAGCTGGCAAATGTAGCTGCTCAACAGGACATGTCCCATTAGGCACACTCTCTTTATTTCTTCCTTTCTTGTCTTGGCGCTCCCCTCCACCTACATATGATTATTTAGAAAAGGAAGAGTTTTTTTTCCTTTTTTTCTTTTATTTTTGGGATAAAATTTTTCGTTTTGGTTAGACAATTGGCCTCTTTTTGATTAAGTGTATTATGTTTTGTTTTGTCATTGACTCTGCTCTTATATTAATATTTTTGTATTTTTTTCTGTTAAAGCACTGTATGATTACATTTTCTAAAAAAAAATTACAATTACTTTGCTGTAGTGCTTTGATTACTTTATGCAAGTAATTGCTTAATGAGTAAAACATAATTTTCACAAAACCAAATCTTTGAAAGTATGCCAAATTATGTCAGTGCAACGACAATAAATTACACCAGGGCCTAGTTTTTCAAGTGTTCAGTGTTATTAATTGAGTTTATTGATATCATATTTTAGGGTTCAGGTTTGATTGTTTAATTTTTTTTGGAGTGTGAGTATTTTTTCATTTTATTTTAAGAGATCAGAGTTTGGTTTTAGGGAAGAGTTTTTGGAGTTGTAGGGGTCCTAGGTTGATGTTGTAATATTTAATGTGGATTATTTAGGGTTCAGCTTTATTTGAGTTTGCAGTTAATTTAATTGAGAGTTCATGGTTGAGTATCTAACTTTTTGGGCTGTGGGTATTTTTTTAAATTTTACTTTAACATTCAGAGTTAGGTTTTAGATATGGGTTGTTTGGGTTTTAGGAGCGCTTGGTGGGTAGTGTATTATTTTTGGTGTTTTTTAGCGTTCAGTCTTGGTTGGGTTATTTATTTTAGCGTTTAGCGGTCAGTTTTTTGGGGGTTGTTATTCTTTATTATATTTTATTATAGGGGTCAGAGGTAGGTTTTAGGTGCTGTTTCTTGGAATTGTAGGGGCCCTAGGTGGGCCATATATTTTGAGATTTCTTTCAGAGTCCTGTGTTGGTATTTTATTTTATTTTAGGGTTTATGAATATTTATTTTTGGAAATATTTTAGTTTAGGGATCAAGGTTAGGTATTTTATTTTCTGGGCTGTCAGTTTTTGTTTTTTTTCCTTTATGGTCATAGTAACATTTTAGGAACAGGTCTTTGGGTTTGTAGGGGCCCAGGGTGGGTGGTGAATTTCTTTAGGGTTCTCAGTTGTTATTAGAGTTATGTTTGTTTATTTTGGGGTTACTGATTTATGGGAGACTCATTTAATACGTAAAAAGAGAGTTTAGGCCTGTCATAAGGGTTTTATTGACAGGTAGAATTTGCACTTTGAACCTGCACAGCCAGTTACTGGTGGCAGGCCTGCTGTCATGCTTTGCATTGTCCCTTTAATGGTGGCACAGTATGTGCTGCAGTCTACTCGTGACATTTCATTTACAGGCCCTGGGTGTACTTTGTGCACTATACTAGGGACTTATAAGTTAAATATGCCAATATGTAACATAGCCAATTTCAACATGTTTTACGAGTCAGAGCATATACATTGGGGCCTGGTTAGCAGAGTCCGAGTGCACAGAGTTAAAAAACAGCAGCATCAGCTCAAACAAAATGGGGGCGATCATGCAAAAAGAGACACCTTCCAACAGTTAACATGGGGTTTGAAGGGCACCTACTGAGCCAAAAAGAAGAAACAATGACTTGCAACTTAAGCTGGTTCCTACAGTGTCAGGTCCTCTTGGAACATCTCTAGGGACGGATCACAGGCCAGGAGTATTGGTGCTGTTGACGATCTGAAAACCAGCACTGTCCATACAGGTGCTAGTCATGTCTCCCCAATTGCCCACACAATGTGACACCTTCTGCTTTGGTGGTAAGTGCTCACCCAACCAGACCTTTACAGAGTCTGGGACTCATTAGTCAGATACTAACTTCCCCCGCAACATCTCCAAATAGTAGAGACCTGAATGGGACTACATTTCCCAGATTTCCTGCACCGCAACCATATTGGGCGGGTCCTGGTAAAAAAAAGTGGTCTTGCCCAAGACGTGTTGCTCGCTATTCAAGTAGATTCGGTGGAGGCAGCTGCGGCAGCAGAGGATCGTAGTCTTCCATGTTGGCAGGAGAGAATTTCCATGATCTGCAAGTCAGCTCAAGGTGTTGTAATGAAATGAAAAAAACAAGGAAAACCCTATACGCACCGAGAACCAGGGTCAATACATATTACATAAACATTTGTCCTGATAAGAGAAAGGCCTATCTGAATAAACCGCATCCACGGACACCAGTGATTGACACCCTACCTAAAATACACAAAAACGTACTCAACCATCTGGGCTATCAAATTGTGTTGGAGTGTGGTTCAGTACTAGAACCTGTCTGTAGATTCATTGATTTGTATATTAAAGATGAAGTCCTGAAACTACAATCTTATGTACGTGACAGTATGTAATTCATTAATGACATAGAGGGATTGTTTGAAGCAGGTGAGGATGTATTAGTGATGTTGGATGTAGAATCTATCTGCACCAACATTCCACAGGACAAGATGATTGATATTATTCAAGAATGTGTGACACAGGAGGGCAGGGATGATGCACTCTGTGATCTCTTTATTGCACTAAAAGAAGTTGCACTCAAAAGAAACCACTTCATATTTAGGAATGACTTTTATGTACAGAAAAAAGGAATTGCTATGGGAACTTACTTTGCTCCAAATGTAGTGAATTTATTTGTGGGGGAATTAGAGAAAAGAGTGATATACAGTAACAAAGCCCCTTCCTCTCTAAGATCAGCAAACAAAAGCATTACATAGACAGTATTTTTATGATTTGACACAGCAGTGAGGAGGAACTTTGTGGCTTTGTTAGTTGCTTAAACAATCAGAGCCAATATTTACAGTTTACAGCCAACTATAGTGCCATAGAGATGAACTATCTTGACCTTTTGATAAAACACAATGATGGTTTCCTATATACTACTTCATACAAAAAAACAACGGACACCAACTCTCTGCTCAGATATAACAGTCACCACCCTCAGGCCCTGAGAGATAGCCTATCATATGGCCAATTTTGAAGGCTATGTAGGAGCTCTAAGTTTAGGGGTGACTTATTTCGAGAGGCGGAATTACTTAAACTTAAACTCTTAGATTAAGGTTACCCAAAGAAAATCATCACTAGAGCTATGAAAAGGGCTAGGTTCTGACCAAGGTAGAGTTTATCGACACCCACACAAGGGGAGACATCTAATGAAAGAACAGTGATGGTGAGCACCTTCTTACCAGCAAGCAATGAATTGAAAAAAGCCATCCCAAAAAACTGGCAGCTAGCACAAGACACACGTAAGGAGGTACTTCTATTTGCATATAAGAGGTATAAGAATAATAGGGACTATGTTGTAAGAGCAGATAAGGACACTCCACAAAAAAGTGTCATAAGAACCATATTGGGCCTTCCTGAAGTACTAGGTCACAACAAATGTAGTGGATGTACAGTTTCTAGATTTGTATCCAATACGAAAACACTTGAAACAAATGACAGTTTTTAACTTATGTTATTTTTCAAACTTGGAATGTTATATATATAATTTTATATATATATATATATATATAATGTTATATATATAATTGTAGGAAATTGTATGCAGGGTGAACAACGCAAAAGATGAAACAATGTATCACCCAACACAGAAGCAGAATTAAATGCAAAGTGGAAGGGGCCCGTTAGTGTGACACCTCACAGAATGTGGACAAACTGAGGATGAAATTTATTGGCTGGTTGCAGAAGTGGTTTCCTAGGACAGCAGAGGTGGCAACATAATGGAAAAGTTGGATGTACGAGAGTGTAAATGGACTGACCTCCTCAACAGTACTCAAAATAGTTTGATTGATATCCACGATCTGCGACGTCTCTCATTATTACAGCAATGAATAACTGTTCTGTGTATGCTATCCCCGGTATCTAAAGCTATTCATGACTAGTTATATTAGGTAGCCTGATACCTAAAACTTGTCCTGAGGGATGTTGCCATAGGTGTACTATCAGATAATGTACACTTAGGTCCCTCTGAGTAGGAATGTGGGTACTTTGTATAGAAAAGGTGGCTCTTTTATCTTAACCTATTGATTACACAACTGTATCATGTGGAGATATATTACACTCCTATGCAACACTCCTGGGCTTGTAACATACACAAGGATGTATATTCTGTTCACAGATTGCACCATATAGTTGTGAGTAAATAGACTGTAACACCTTAAGCCTGGTCAATTGACCCTCCTGATTACCCTGACTACCTTGACTTGTGCATCGGATGTGGGTTGATAAAGATTTCCCACCCATCACAAACCAGCCCCCTTTTCCGTTCTTCCCCCCATCCCCACTACCCTATCCTCCATTCCCTCCCCCCGAATTAGGATGACATGCCTTTCATCATTGGATAATGAATATAGGACATTTTATCTATGTGATTCTTCAACATAGTGGGGCTTTTTTCCCTCAATATGGCCACGAAGGGTTGGGGCGCTAGCCGCTCACTAGATAGAAGGAAGATAAATGAGCAGTATTTGCCACGTCTTCCCTTTTGCACACTAAAAAACCCATGGCAGTGGATTGGGGAGTGGATGTTTTCACCACTTGCGGTAAGGTTTTTGGGCCCTTTTATGTTCGCAGGTGATGCGCTCACACTATGTTGAGCAGTTTTAAGACTAATGATAGTATTTTTTTGCCAAGTAGGATAGGTATTTTCACGATCCACTGAGAATTTCAAACCCCTCAGATATAATATAAACTGCACAGAATCCTCTGGAAACAGGTGACTTGTCAATGATTGAGCATGCTCATGGTGGACCTTTGCATTTTCTTTTCAATTATAGATGAGAGGAAAAATTAACTAATTATCTCTGCTTGTGACATGATTGGCACCACTTTGGTAATAGTTTGGCTTGTGGTTGGTTCTCACTATTGGTGTTATTAATGGTTGATGAGATACGGTTTTTGATTGTGGCAGGTGACCAACACAAGCATGGTTGGATCATGAGTTACATTTATGTCTAATATGAGGCACCTTTGGGGCATGTTGTGAATTAGGATGATGTACACATAAGGTAAATTACTTTTTGATCTCATACCTCCTTAGGGTGTTTTATGAAGGTAAAGCAAATTCTGCAGATTACATTAGACATACATCCGGACTAAAACGTTGGTGAGTGGTGAAACGTATGGCTACATTGCATATTAGAGCTGTGTTGAACTCTGGAACCAAGGATTTCATCTGGTATCTGTCTCCATTGTATGCAGGTTCAGTTGTCGGATGATTTATCCTAAAAAGATCCTAACATACATACGGGGTCGAGACATCAACAAACCCCTGCTTCTCAGTTTACAAATAGAGTGATGTTCATAGGGACTGTGGACAATTTTTGCAGCACCCTACTATATATGATTATGAAACATGGAAAAAGCATTGGGAGTTGTACAGTGTCTGATGTCATATATTTTGTAAATATACATTCACCGTTTGAGCACTGCATCGTCTGCACTATTATCACTTGTTCCTATACCATTGCATACGAATTGCCAATATATGCATTTGACATAAACTATAAGCAGTCCATTGCTCTCTCTTTTAACATACATTAAATGATGAAGTAATTCAATGATGCATTAGATGGTGGATCCCTCAAAATTATGAAGAGGTGTCCAGGATTTGGAATTATTTATACGGGACAAATGTTTATGTAATATGAGGTGCTGCAAGGACACACTTGTGCCAGTGCAAAGAAAAAACTGTTTAACTTCTGAAAGAACTCAGGGGCATATTTACAAGCCCCTATTGCCACAGGAGCGTCACTTTTAATGACGTTCCTGTGGCAATAGGGGCTTCACCTTATTTACAATGTGGTGTTAAGCCACTTAACGTGGCTTAACGCAGCCTTGTAAATAAGGCATCCTTTCATGCTATACTTAACGTGAAAGGGGTGGGCAATGGGTGTTGTGGTGGGCATTCGGCCGCAACACTCATTGATTTTGGTGCTGCCCCCTTTTTACAAGGGTAGCGTAAATAGGAAGCAGCGCCAAAATTAAGACCAGGGAAAAGCTGGTCTTATTGTGGCCAAATGAGGAGAAATGCTTTATTTCTCCTCGTTTTTGCTGTTTCTATTTATGCTGCATTGTACAGCACACATAGAAACAGCAAAATGCCATGAATGATTGTTTATGTTCAGGAAGGTGTCACTTCCTGCACGTAAACAATCATTAAAAAATAACGATATGCAACTTCTATGTGTGCTGCACAATGCAGCACACATAAAAATTTCAAATTGTCATTTGTGATTGTTTATGTGCAGGAAGGGACACCTTCCTGCACATTATCAATCTTTTCCTCAATGTAGGCACCCTTGCACTATGGTGCAAGTGTGCCTGCATTGGCACTAGGCAGCTTAATTTAGGTCCAGCGCTAGGGAAAATGCAGGGATGTGCTGTATCTATGTAAATACGGCTCATCACTGCATTGTGGGAATGGCAGAGCGTGTCCTTAGCATTTTGTGCTTAATGCCATGCTCCACCATTCTCTTGTAAATATGCCGCTGAGTTTGATTAAACCATTGTGAAAAGACACACAATAGCCTAGACTAGAATAATGGGGGGTTTACCTCTTATCAGCAAAAGGGTCTTTGAGACAGGAAGCTTCAGTCTGTGTGTTTTTGAAACTGTTGTGTCTGTAACAGAAAAGACTATTGGAGAATTTGAGGACAATAAAGAGAGTAGCTCGCTTTACACCCAGGACACAAGAAGGAATATTGAGGAGCAACTTTAAAAAGGACTCTTTTTCTTTCACTGTGAGACTATTGCCTAGTAGCCCTCCTTGTGAAATAATAGGGAGAAATGCTATTACAACTGAAAAAAACAACCCGAAGACGTTTTTAGTGTGCCCACGTTGGAATCAAGGGAATAAAAGGTCTTGGAACATTAGCAACCATCCCTGAATTCTTGTATTTTGTTATTTAACTTTAACAGGGTGAGGAGAGAATCTTCTCCAGAACTGATTACTGCACCCCTGCTAAGCTGTCTGTTATAAAACTAGTGTTATTCATTATAACAAACTTTTAGCATGCAAAACTATCTAGAGGGGAGGATGTGGAGTGTTTTTGGTAAAGAATAGACTTAGGGGATATTCTCAAGAACGTGTGTTAACTATCTCCAAATTCGCTTAACGCAACTTCTCACATCGCAGTCTATTGCGGGAAAACAACACCGTGTTAACGCAGTATTCCCAACCCGGCAGCACCATGCGATAGTCACACGTCAACGCGACAAATGCCCGCGTTAAAATTAACGCTATGCCGAAAAAATGCGAAACACGAACGCCAAAAATGAAGCGAAGTCCCAAATCGCGAAACAAAAAGCAGCGCTAACCAGCGACATGGCCTGCGATTCCCACGCTACTTGCGGGAAAATGCACTATAAAAGCAGAGAAAAAAACAAGATAAAAAATGCAACTGCATAGCACCATGGACGCACCCGGACCGAGTGCAGAGGACAACGCGAACCCCACAAGTCCCACAGACGACCAGCCAGGACCCCCGGGGCCGGGGAAGGGCAAGAACAAGACCCCCCTCCGCCTCTCCACATCCAGCACGAGTGACCCCCACTCCAACACAGAACACCTCCACTTCCAGATCCAGACAAGCCCCAGGACTACGCTACGCAGCACCCTCATCTACAGACCGCCAGGACCTCGCACCCACCATGCAACTACCATCGCTGAACTCGCCGCACCCCACGCCATCACCTCCACGGACTACATCCTACTCGGCGACCGGAACTTCCACCTCGACAACGGCAACGACCCCGACTCCACTACTCTCCTCGACAACCTCCCCAACCTAGGATTGAAGCAGCTCGTCAACACGCCCACCCACAGAGCGGGTCACACCCTCGACCCCATCTTCGCGGGAGGAACAAACATCCGCTTCTGCCACACCACCCAGCCCCCCTGGACTGACCACCACTGCGTCCACTTCACCTTCAACACCACCACTGCACCCAAACCCGCCCCACGCCCGCCACGACGGAACTGGAACAAGGTCACAGAGGAGCACCTTAACACCACCCTCCGCCAATACCCCCCCCCCGTCGCCGCGACCGACCCCAACACAGCAGCCAGGGAATTTCACCGCTGGGTCTCCCACTGCACCGACAAGCGCGCACCCCTCCGCCCCCCCACCAAACAACGCCCGCTGAAAGCCACTTGGTTCACCACAGAACTTCAAGAAGCCAGACACTCCTGCATACGCCTAGAGAAAACCTGGCGAAACCTGAAAACCACGGAATGACCACAAGAGCGCCCTGAAGGAATACCACCAGCGCATAAGAGACACCAAACGGACCTTCATAAGAGACAAAGTCCAGACCAACGCGACCAACGCCAAGGAACTGTTCAACGTCATACAGCAGTTCGCAAAACCCACCTGCGAAGCCACAGACGTCACACCCTCCCAGGAACTCTGCAACAAGCTCAGCTCCTACTTCCATCTGAAGATCAAGGCCCTCTACGACAACTTCAGCGAACCAACGACGAGCACCAACCCCCCACCCACCGCCGCCGATAAGCCGACCGACGCGTCCTGGGATCCCGCTACCGTTGAACTCATCACAGCTACCATGAAGAAAACCCACTCAGGAGCCCCAACGAACCCTTGCCCACCGCACATCTTCCACAGGGCCGCCACCATCATCGCACCCGAACTTGAACGCACCATCAACGCCTCCCTCAGATCAGGCATCTGCCCGGACGACTGGAAACGGGCAGAGGTAAAACCCCACCTCAAGAAACCATCGGCCGACCCAATGGACCTGAAAAACTACCGGCCCATCTCTCTCCTCCCCTTTGCGGCCAAAGTCACCGAGAGACTCGTAAAAGCCCAGCTGACCGCCTTCATAGAAGAGAACTCCATCCTGGATGCCTCCCAGTCTGGATTCCGCAGCAACCACAGCACCGAGACCGCCCTCCTCGCCGCCACCGACGACATCCGCATGATACTCGACCAGGGACACACCGTGGCCCTCATCCTTCTAGACCTCTCTGCAGCCTTCGACACCGTTTCACATCGCACTCTCGCAGCCAGACTACACGATGCGGGAATACAAGGAGCCACCCTCGACTGGATCCAATCCTTCCTCTCCGGCAGAACCCAGAGGATCCGACTCCCTCCCTTCCTCTCCAAACCCACGGAAATCCACTGCAGAGTACCCCAGGGATCTTCACTCAGCCCCACGCTCTTCAACATCTACATTGCCCCCCTCACCGCCATCGTCAAACAGCATGGGCTCACCATCGTATCCTACGCCGACGACACCCAGCTAATCCTCTCGCTCACGAACAACCCCGAAGACACCAGACTCTGTTTCCAGGAAGGTATGAAGAACGTGCAGCCTGGATGAAGGACAGCTGCCTGAAGCTAAACTCAGAGAAGACAGAGGTCCTCATCCTCGGTCCCTGCACCTCCGCCTGGGACAACACCTGGTGGCCCTTCGCCCTCGGGAGCCCACCCACCCCTACAGACCACGCTCGGAACCTCTGCATCATCCTTGACTCCTCCCTCTCCATGAACCGCCAGATCAACGCCGTCACCTCCGCCAGTTTCAACTGCCTTCGCATCCTCCGTAAGACCTTCAAGTGGATCCCCCCGACTGCAGAAGGACCGTCACCCACGCACTCATTACCAGCAGACTGGAGTACGGCAACGCCCTCTACGCCGGAATCAACAGAACTCTTCTGCACAGACTCCAGACCATCCAGAACGCCGCAGCCAGACTCGTCCTCAGGACACCGTGCCATGAGCACATGACCCAACACCTACGAGGCCTCCACTGGCTTCCCGTCGAGAAGAGGGTCACCTTCAAACTCCTCACCCACGCCTACAAATCCCTCCACAACATCGAACCCAAATACCTCAACGAGAGAGTATCCTTCCACGCACCCAAGAGGAACCTCCACTCCGCCGATCTCGCCCTGGCAGAGGTCCCCCGCATCCACAGAAATAGAACCGGCGGGAGAGCTTTCTCCTACATCGCAGCCAAAACCTGGAACGAGCTCCCTGTGAACATCAGACGCTCTCCGACCCTGCGCACGTTCAGGAAGGACCTCAAGACCTGGCTTTTTGACTGACCCGGACCTGCCCCCCTAGGCCCCACCCACAGCACCTTGAGACCATCACGGGTGAGTAGCGTGCTATATAAACGCCTGATTGATTGATTGATTGAATGAGAAGAGGAAGAGGAAGATGGGGCAGTCCGTAGGACAACCAGATCATCGTCACGGAGGTGACAGGACACTACCAACAACTGTCCGTCACCTCCACTGTGTCCTCAGCCACACAAACAGAAATATGGCACCCCACCTTGAACAACGTGAATGCAGTCGGAGCGTCGAGGAGGACAATGGAAAAGGTCAAGAGGCACTGGAATGATGTGAAGGGCAAAACCAAGAAGAAACCCAATGCCAACATGAAAGCAGCAACGCAGATTGGAGGTGGGGACCAGCGGCACACCAGGAGCTGGATGACATTGAGAAAATGGTGGCCACAGTCATCAGTCGGGATACGGTGCCAGGAGTCGGGGATCGGGACACTGCTCAACATGACCTGACACAACATCAACAGGGTGAGTACCGAGCCAGGGACTGGGGGGACGGGGGTAGATGGGCACAATGGCACACATGCACAATTAAGTAGCACACACTGCACACCCACAATGACTCAGAATCATGTCCCTTATCCCCGTGCCACACTGCAGCACACATACAGAAACTCAGGGAATGTGTGTCGAAAAGAATTTATTTGCACATGCTGTGCCTTTGTGGTCAGTTTGTACTGTCTCATGATTGCTAAGGACTGCCACAATGTGACGTCCTCATGTGAAGAAATTGTCAATGATGGTGTTCCTACGGGCTATTCCTGCTGCAGCTGCAGTGGGGTGTGGTCCACCTGCCTCATCTTCCTCATCATCGTCCGGTGCATCTGGCACTCGTAACCATGGGGAATTGGTGCGTACACAATGTTGTGCAACACACAACATGCAACGATCATCTTGCACACGATGCCTGGGCTGTACAGGAGCCTCCCACCTGTGATGTCCAGGCACCTAAAACGTGACTTCAACATGCCAAATGTGCGTTTCACGGTGCCCCTGGTGCGTTTTTGGGCCGCATTGTACTGTAGTGTGGATTGTGGCCTCATTGTCTACATTGCTAAGTTAGCTTAGGCCTGGCTGCCATGATGCCTTTTTTGCACACGTTACTCTGTGACTTTGATTTTCCAGACTCTGCTTGTGCCCGGCTATATTAGAACTGTCTGCCTTTTTGCCTTTCACCTTTTCTCATGTTCCCTGTGGGTTTCGTCTGCACACCATGTACAAGGTCAAAAAACAACGTCCCTTGTTATTGCTGATCTGGTCAGCCCCTCGCACTTAGACATAACACGAAATACAGCTGCACTGGAGAAATTTGTGTGCTTTTAATATTGTGATCTCCCTGTTGGTGACACTTGGAGAAAAACCTTTCTAGGGAGAAGAGCTGTGCTTGTCCGATGATGTAAACCTTGCATCTAGATATTGAGGTATGGGGGTCCGCGCCCAGAGGTCTTCTATTTTTATAATAAACTAGCTACTAGCACAGGGAGGGTGATAAGGCAATTTAGCCCTATATCCACTGTCTTTATAAGATGCTGTCCCCGTTTGTATTCTATGGAATTGTAACCATGCTTATTATTTTATCGTTATGCATTATGCTGATAGTACTGGCACGTGTACTTTATCTTAGAGCACGATAGTTGAAATAAACATTTTAAACTATACTGTGTCTCTTATTACCCACGTTGTGGACAAGTATGAGTGAGTTATGAAAGAGTGTTCTTGCTCCCGCGATTCCTGAGAGAGTCCGTGTTCTGGGATGTCTAATCATTGGTAGCTTCGCTGTAGTACGGAGAACGAATGAGATGCTAAAGCTAGTCGGATTGGGATTGTGGGTACTAAGGTGCATGGTTGGTACACCACTATACACCGAGGTCCTATTTTCCTGTGCATAGCTCTGTATATGTGCAGAATCCCCGCAACATGGCGCCCAACGTGG
The DNA here is from genome assembly GCA_963921515.1 of Calotriton arnoldi. Taxonomy (NCBI): domain Eukaryota; kingdom Metazoa; phylum Chordata; class Amphibia; order Caudata; family Salamandridae; genus Calotriton; species Calotriton arnoldi. Next base: position 1,187,521 of record CAWUFW010000839.1, read on the forward strand.
TGGGCTTCTTATCTGCGAGACGCTTGAGTAGTGCTTGTGCTTGTCCACAATAACCTTCGCTTACGCTTCCGGAAATGTATGTGAGGGTGATACCTCCTATATTGATGTTTTTATAGGTTCTTTCAAGCTTGAAGTTATTAAAAGGTGTTTATGTTAACCCTATATTGCGCTGCCACACACTAGGTTGTTGATCATTCCTGGTCTTAATGGCCGCAAATGTGAATATCCCGGCACATAGCCGTGCTGCGCTCCGGGCACATTTACTGGCTTATGGAGTGCCTGACGCGGGTGTCGCTCTCATCTTTGTGGTGCAGGCTGATCCAGCTCACCACTTTGAGGTGTTTTACTCTTGGGTCACTTTTCCGGCGGTGGAGGGAGCTGACAATTTGTTTCATGTTTACGCTCCCACTGCCCTACCCAATGCTTATAGGCCTTATCAGGCTCTTGAAGTACCACTTACGGCATGGCAACACCGTATTTGGTTTAATGGCGCCCTCCCACATCCGGTCACCCCAGTTCGTTTAGGCCCCTTATCAATAGAGGGGGCCACTTGGCCAGTCTTGGCCGGGTATACCCCACATCCGTGTTATTTGACGCTTGCGGTTGATGAACTGCGCGCGTTGCATGCGTCTTTAATCCGCGTGCACAGAGCTTTGGTACAATATGTTACAGGCAACGTCCAGGGGGCCCCTCCTGGAGTTGCGGCACATCCAGCTGGACCGGGCGGTGTAACCATAAGTCCCGTCATGGTTAATTCGGTGATGGGCAAGCGCCCACAGAATAAGGATGATTTGCCTTATTGGCTTGCAGAAAAATTTGACCAGCTGGAGGCTGTTTTTCTGAATACTTCTCCTGTGGACAAACACAGGATTTTGACGATTAGTTTGCCGAAAGACTTAATTCCCGAGTTGACAGAATGCAACAACTGGGGCAAGGTATTCGCATTAGTGTATGCGAAGTGTTTCGGCACTCCTTCCATGACGGTTCTCCCCTCTGTAATTAAACGGATGCAGGATGAACATGGCCCTGAAGCGGCTGTGGAATTGGGGATGAGACTGGTGGGAGTGTTCGATGTGGTGGCTGATCTAATCCTTGCGAACGTCAAGGGTGACGCAGTCAACTTTCAAGTCGCTAATGCTTTGACTTTGGTCCCGGAGCCGGACAAGCCACGCGAATTACCAAAAATTATTGCACAGGCTTATAAAACCATTGGCCGCAATAGTTTGGGGGTTAAGCCTTTTGCTAAAACGCAAACTCAATCACAACCACAACAAAAAACTCAGTCTGAGAAAGAAGAGAAACCGTTCTTTTCTAAAAAGAACTGGAAGTTGAAGAACCAGGGTAAGCAACAATCAAAACCAGGGTCGTGTGCTGCATCCCCGGTTTCCGTATCTTCTGAACGCACTTATGATTTGCACGACAGAGCGAGAATTAAATCTCCAGATAGATTTCAAGTCCCTGACCTGCGTTCTCCTCGTTCTTCACAGGCACCATCGACCTCCCAGACTGGTGGAGGAGATCGCCAGGTTAGAGGCAGGGGTCGTGAGGCCCCACAGGGACGAGACCAACCTCGACAACCAGGCCGAGGGAAACCAGAAGAATTTCCACGTTCTCGCCCACAGTTTCAGAAGAAAAAGTTGCAGCTTTAACAGCGAGGTATGCCACAGACGGTGAGAACAAGACTCCTGAATTGGACGTGGGCAGTGACGCTGCTAGACAGCGCCGCGGAAGTTACCATAGTGCGGGAGGCACTGCGTCCTCATGTGGAGGCGACAGCAACTGATACTTTCATTACTGTCGAGATAGCTGACACCCGAGAGGCACCCCCTGACAGACTATTTAATATTGTCATTCAAATTGAAGGTGACATTGAGCGTGTTATTAAAGGGATTTTTGGGGAAAATCTGACCTCTTCTTACGACATTTTGTTGGCAGAAGCAGATTGGCCGCCCCATTCGTACTTGCAGCACCGAGAGGGGAGGAAGTAATCCTTCCGAGCTTTTCGCATCATGTCCCCAAGGACAAAGCGGAGGCGTTAGCGGCTGAATGGGCTGGGGCCCTGGCTCCGGCGCTATACCGTAACCACGTGGGCTGGGATGAGGATTCTCCCCCCCATGATATACCCTTGCGGTCTCTGCCACAGCCCCAACCCCAATATCCCCTCCGGCGGGAAGCTAAAGGTCCCGTTCTGACATTCTGACACAGTTAGAATATCAAGGAGTAATTGAAACATGCGTATCACCAATGAATAATCCCCTTTTTGCGGTTTCTAAACCCGATGGGTCGTACCGTTTAGTTTTGGATTACCGACATTTGAATTCTCATTGTCGGACCTTTGCGGTACAAAATAACCACAGTTCTGCGCTCGTAGACAGTCGTGTTCACAAAAAATATAAAACGACACTTGACCTATCCAATGGATTTTACACGCACAATTTGTCCCCGGAGTGTAGCCAATGGAGTGCTTTCACTTCCGGTGGAAAACACTTTAAATTTTGGCGTTTGCCCATGGGCTACAAGAACAGCCCGGGAGTCTTCGCCGCCCGTGTTGTCTCTTTGTTGGACGGCATAGACCCAGATGCGTATTCGTACGTCGACGATATCTATCTGACAGACGACAAATTATGGCTGCATCTTTCCCGTGTGGACCGCATTATTCTTGAATTTGTGATCTTAGGATACAAATTTAATTTTGCCAAATCACACATCACAGAATTCACTGTTTTGTTTTTGGGCTATGAGCTCAACAATGAAGGTAGGGGCTTAGCTCCCCATTTCTTGGAGAAGTGCGCACTTTTGCGACCTCCAACGACCCTGAAGAAACTTCAGTCATTACTGGGATTTTTAAACTTCGGGCGTTCTTATATTCCCGAATATGCCCAGCGTATCAAGTCTCTTTATGCCTTGATACAACCTAACTTTTCGAAGTCATGCTGGCTTCCTGAGCATTCCTCTATACTGCACTCTTTGCAGTCTGATCTACTTGAATCTAAGTTCTTGTTGACTCGTGATAACCACACGAACCTGGTGATTAGAATTGTGCCAGGGACAGTGGGTTTCACGTACTTGACAATTAACGAAGGTGACACAGTACCTATTGCCTACAAGTCGCATCTTTACACTTCAGCGGAGTTGCGCTTTTCCACTGTGGAGAAAGTTTTGACTGCAGTGCAAATGACGATTCTGAAGGAACGCGCACTGGCACAGGGAAAACGCATCTTGGTTGTCACACCCTATCCTGCCCTGGAGGCAGTGACAAAGGCAAGTGTACCAAACTCTAAGGTTTTGCACCCCCGTTGGATACAATGGGCTACATCTCTGACGTCCCCGGATGTCACTTTTATTTTTGATTCCTCTCTTCAGACACAGGAGTTCTTGCAGTATGAATGTATTCATCCTCCTCCTCTGTCTTTGCTGCCGCTTGAGGAGTACAAATGTATCATTTACACCGATGGTTCGGCGCAACCGGCCACTGGTTCTAAGCATGCTTATTCCGCTGCATGTGCTATTGTTGCAGGTACTATGGTGAACGGTGAGTTCAAATCGAGTGTGGTGCACACGCAGGCACTAGGAGACAATACTGCACAATTGGCCGAGCTGCGTGCTTTGGTGCTCGCACTTGAGTTCGCAATCCAGACGTGACGACTCTTATTGTATGCGATTTTTACTACTGTGTTCAATCCTTTAATGACAACTTATTCTTTTGGTCTCAAAACGACTATAGAGATGCTAAAGGCAGCATAATTAAGCATAAAATGCTTTGGGTTCGAGTGGCAGATCTTAAACAACGTCTGCCTCTCACACAGGTGATTCACACTCTTGGCCTATGGACTGACCAGGGGAGGGTGTAGTGTGGATTGTGGCCTCATTGTCTACATTGCTAAGTTAGCTTAGGCCTGGCTGCCATGATGCCTTTTTTGCACACATTACTCTGTGACTTTGTTTTTCCAGTCTCTGCTTGTGACCGGCTATATTAGAACTGTCTGCCTTTTTGCCTTTCACCTTTTCTCATGTTCCCTGTGGGTTTCGTCTGCACACCATGTACAAGGTCGAAAAACAACGTCCCTTGTTATTGCTGATCTGGTCAGCCCCTCGCACTTAGACATAACACGAAATACAGCTGCACTGGAGAAATTCGTGTGCTTTTAATATTGTGATCTCCCTGTTGGTGACACTTGGAGAAAAACCTTTCCAGGGAGAAGAGCTGTGCTTGTCCGATGATGTAAACCTTGCATCTAGATATTGAGGTATGGGGGTTCACCTGACAAAGCCCAGAGGTCTTCTATTTTTATAATAAACTAGCTACTAGCACGGGGAGGGTGATAAGGCAATTTAGCCCTATATCCACTGTCTTTATAAAATGCTGTCCCCGTTTGTATTCTATGGAATTGTAACCATGCTTATTATTTTATCGTTATGCCTTATGCTGATAGTACTGGCACGTGTACTTTATCTTAGAGCACGATAGTTGAAATAAACATTTTAAACTACACAGTAGCGGTCGGTGGTGGGAGTGCCGTCGGACGCTGACGTGGGGCGGGGGTAGTAAACTACGGATTACGGCCGATTACAGGTAAGTACACATATAAATAAATAAAATGAATTTCGTTGCGCGCACTGCATCGCATTTGGCGATGCAGCGCAAGAAACGAAATTGCTTTATTTATTTATATGTGTACTTATCTGTAATCGGGCGTAATCTGTAGTTTACTACCCCCACCCTGCCCCTCCCCGCCCCACGTCACCGCCCGGCGGCACTCCCACCACCGACCGCTACTGAAACTATACTGTGTCTCTTATTACGCACGTTGTGGACAAGTATGAGTGAGTTATGAAAGTGTTCTTGCTCCCGCGATTCCTGAGAGAGTCCGTGTTCTGGGATGTCTAATCATTGGTAGCTTCGCTGTAGTACGGAGAACGAATGAGATGCTAAAGCTAGTCGGATTGGGATTGTGGGTACTAAGGTGCATGATTGGTACACCACTATACACCGAGGTCCTTTTTTCCTGTGCATAGCTCTGTATATGTGCAGAATCCCCGCAACAGTACTGCATCTGGGCCTGTGTGTTCGTGGCTCGGAGGGGTGTCATCATCCAAGGGCAGAGTGCATATCCTTGATCACCTGTGACAGTGCAGAGAGACATGAGTCAACAGTTGGTTCTGCATGATGTGTAGGCAGGTTCACTAGTTCATTGGCGTGTGATATGTGTGTCATAGTGATTACTGCCTGACATGTACTGCTTGTAGCAAATGAGCGCCATCAATGTGTACAACGTAGCCTCACTGCTGCTCCTCCCTCCCCCCGAGCCCATTTACTTGTGTGCGCTGCGCAGTTGCATCACTTGCACTCCCACGGCACACCATCGTCATGCCTGTCTGCGCATGTCCACAAGCCTGACAACGACACTGTGATGTTGTGCGTTGAAGGTGGGCGGCCACGTGTGTGTAGGCCTATGGTAAGGATAGGGCAGACACAGATGTAGAGTTCATGGCTGGCTGAACTCGCGATGCGGTCGAGGCAATACCTTTGGCCTATGCTGCGGTAATAGCGACACACACACAACAGTTGGCATGTATGATCCCGGACCTCGAGCGGGCTTGTGCTCATCCATTAATCCCTTCGGCCGAGCACGCACTCCGGGGGCATGCCACTTCGCAACATTGTCCATTGCTGGACGGGTGGCGCCGACACTACAACAGAGACACACGCCTTAGGTACTTCATTGGCAAGCCCAACACTTAACCACGCCCAGAGCCCCGGGGTGATTATCCACACCCCTATGCTGGACTGTCGTACACCAGCCCACTCCTGCAACGCCCACAGGGGGGTGCGACACAGCTACATGTCCCAGGTCTCCCCCACTGCCTGAGGTGACATGGTTGCGTCCACTGTACACAGCACAATGCAATGTGGTAGGGCCCGGGTCCCTCATGCATACACAATGACCACACAGACACACTTAGATAGTTTGTGGAACTGGCTACGGGCATGTGCGCCCGGCCCCTTTTATTGCCAGGGTCACATGTCCAGTGATGCCTGTGCTGGATGGGTGTGGGGTGAGTGTGAGCCAGCCCTCAATGAGTGGTTGGTGCTAACAACAACCACAACAGTGATCAGACAATCAGAAGTTCACAATTCAAACAGCAAGGGTCCATGACTTGAGCTGCACGGAGTTAGTGGCCCCGGATGCACAGCGGCTGGCACATGGAACACCGCCACGGGACGGTGACTACCGGTGCACTGAGGTAGGGGCATGAGAGCTGAGCAGGTCCCGTCGATGCCCAAGGTGAATGTCGCCGGGGGGTTTTGGGGGACAGTGGAAGGTGTTCTTCCAGGGCATGATACAGAGGGCAGTACCAAGCAGACACAGGCAATATGGAGGAGATGAATGCTACAGACTCATTATTGTCACCAAGTCAGTATCAGCTACATGATGATGAAGACAACCCCCAGGCCCTAGACTCAGACGCCACCACAGTTCAACCAGAGGGTGTCCATGAATTTCGGGGCACAGAGTTAGTGGCACCAGAGCTGAAAGGGGATGCAGTCTGCGATGAGGCCTGTACAATGGTATGAACTCTGCCATAAATAAATCAAGGCTCAGTTCCAAATGTGTAACCCACTTGACCGTAGAGTGGGCCGGAGGCAGCGGTCAGCAGGGGCCCCCAGCAACGTGTCCTTGGCTTGCGATGCACAGAGCCAGTGGCACCAGGGCAGTTGTTGGTTGTGTTCGGTCACCTCCGTAATGAGGATCCTGTTTATCATCCGGACTGAATCGCGTCTTCCTCTTACTCCTCTCCTAGCGTGCAATGATACGGACTCTGCCATTGTAAAATCAAGACTCAGTTCCAAATGTGTGACCTACTTGACCGCAGTGTAGATCGGAGGCAGCGGTCAGCGCGGGCCAACCGCTGGTCAGGCAGCTCCTCCTGGTACTCTCACACACGACGTTGGATTGCCATGTGGCGATGATTTGTGGTTGACGGAGGTAGTAGCACCAGAGTTGAGCGTGTGTGCAGCCTGCGACGATGCCGTGTCCTGCCTGGTACAGATTGTATTGGATTGGTGTGAGGCCTGCTGGACCGCAGTGTAGACAGTACACAGGTGACCCCGCGGTGCTGGGCCGCAGTGTAGGCCGAAGGCAGTAGTCAGCAAGGGCCCACAGACACGTGTCATTGGAATGCTATGCACAGAGTCGGTGGCACCACATCGTAGGGAGTACGGTGATATAAAATCTGCATTAAACGTATGTACTCTGCCATTGCATAATCAAGACTCAGTTCCAAATGTGTGACCTACTGGACCGCAGTGTAGGCCGGAGGCAGGGGTGGAGTACGTCAATGAGAAAGGAGTAATGGGGCCTGTGTCGCGGAGGTCGTGATGGTCTGGGGAGGCTGCCATGGTCGCAGGCCTCGGGCTTGGAGCTTGCACCGGCATGTGGTGGGCCCTCTTTGACACACACCAGATGTGGCAGGTGAGCAGTGAGGCCTGGGTGCGCTGGGGTGGGCAAGACAGGTCCTGGGACCAGCGGCCTGGGGTGCAGCAGGCGCACATGATCTCAGGCACCCCCGCTCAAGGCGTCGGCCTCGTGGCGGGGTGAGAGGCGCCGCCCTGGCAGACACGTTGGCCATTCCGGAAGAGAACCACGCCCAGAGTAACGGGCTTTTTCTTCACACCCCTACGCTGGCCTGGCGTACGCCGGGCCAGCCCACTCCGCTCACGCTTACAGGGGGGGACGTAACAAGCTACATTTCCGCATTCTTCCCCACTGGCTGTGATTACATGGTTGCGTCCAGTACACTGCAGACACCAGCACTGTATGTCGACATGGAAGTGTCTGTGGTCTGCATACTCAAGTCTGTCCAGCACATCCACGCCACACTTGGCATTGTGCACATTCACATTCATGGGTCACTTGCCTCCTTCGCACATGCCGGGTTCCCACCTCTCCCCACATTCTGATATTGTATGGCTGAGGTGCCATGCCGTTGATGGCTTGTGTAGATGGCTAGCCCAGGTTGCCACAGTAAGTTGTGTTGTCGTGTCTGGAATGTGGGGATGTTGGTTGTCATGTTGTATGTGATTTTGTGACGTGTGCATTCCCAGAGTTGTGAGTTGTCTGATTGTGGTGTTGAGGTGTGTGGTGTGTTCCGTTGGTACTTACCGACGACCAGTGCATTTCCATAGGTGCCATCCTGGAAGCGCTGGTTGATGATGGACTGTCGGAAGATGAAGGAATCATGCACACTGCCTGGGTAGTTGGCGACGACATTGGTGAAGAGTCCCCGGTGGTCCACTATTGCCTGCATATTGATGGAATGCGTGTGTTTCCTGTTGCGGTAATTGTGTGCAGTGGCGGCAGGGGCCACGAGGAGTACATGTGTACAGTCAATTGCCCCCAACACGTGCGGGAAGCCAGCTATGGCGTAGAAGCCTTGCTTGATCTCCAACTGTTCCTGCGCAGTGTGTGGGAAGTAAAGTTGCTGGGGTACCAAGCTGATGATGGCATCCAAGACAGGTGTGAGGAACTTTGACAGGGCTGGCTGTGAGACTCCTCCGACTATGGCAGTTGTTGGTTGGAAGGTCCCAGAGGCCAACAGGTGCAGCACGGCCAGCAGCTTTGTCTGCGGAGGGATGTTGGTTCTCTGCTGTGTTGGTGCCGTCAGACTGTGGGCAATGAGGGTCAGGATGCGGAGGATGGTTGTCCTTTTGAGCCTGTAGTGGGAAATGACTTCCTCTGGCGTTAAGTCTCCGAGGCTGGTGCGTTTTCGGAAGGTCCGGTGTCTTTGTCTGCGCTGCCTCTGTGGTAGTCCGGGGGGTTCCTGGGGGGGGTGGGGGTCTTGGCGGTGGTGGCGGTGGGTGTTGTGGCCCTCTTGGGGCTCCGAGCATGATCAGTAGCTCCATGGCATCTGTTGTTCTTCTGGTGTGGCTGTGGGCTGGGCTCCCTTTTATGGTGCAGGTTGTCGGCCGACTTAGCACCAGGTAGGAGCAGGTGTTAAATCCCTGCTGCTAATGCGCCTTATCGCATGTTTTTGAATCTTATCGCCGATCTGGCTGGTCGTTGGAAATGTTGCGGAGTGGTGTTTTTTGCAGCTTTTTGCACTGGAACGCCTACTCTGCATCTCATTAGCGTTAGTTGCCGGTGTCATCCGTGGCGATGTTTTTTGCGGCTGCTATCGCAGGGCAACTGGTGATATCGGCTGTTAGCACCAGCTTGTGAATGGTGCAATTAATTTATCGCCACTTTGGCTGCGATAAAGTGCCGCTAACTCGGCGATAAGTCCTTGAGAATATGCCCCTAAGTTTTATTTCATGCCTTGCATTTCACTGTCGATAAGCTCCTGAGACGACCCTACGACAGGAGAATGATTAGTTCTTAAGTCAAGGTTAATATCACATGTAAAAGCTACTAGATATTAGTTCAGGCTACAACACTAAGGGCCAGAGAGTCTGAGCATAATATTCATTTGATCTTTCCTCATTTTCCATGTCTCCTTCCCTGCAGTACCTATCCCCAAACCCTATCACTTGTTCGATCGCTCTAACCTTCTGTGCTGTAACAGCAATCAGAACTGAAGCTGCTGTGAGTGGGACCCACCAGAACAGTGGTCCTTAACCTGTGGTTCAGGGACCCCTGGGGGTCTGGGAAGCATCCTCAGGGTTTCCACAACTGCTTACAAAATGAATTAACCCGAACAGATTAATAAAGTGTATATAAATAAAGATGTAAAATGTAAAATTGATTAATGTAAAACCTTCTGTAATTGTGAAGGAGTTTTAAACTGGAGGCTAAAAATGTAATTAGTATCCTCAGATTGGTTTGCGGGGGCAGTGCAATTGCATCAAACAGAATTTACTATGGATGATGAGTGGCCTCAATTGAATTTAGAAAAGCTCCAACCTTCCTATTAAAATTAACACTTTGAATTTTTTATATTTGTTTGCAAATTAAATAAAAATGTTTATTATTTGTGCATTTGTTTGCTAATTGCTTGTTTCTATATTTTTTGTCTGTTGTTTTGTGGTTCAAATCATCGAAATGTTTAGTAGGGGGTCTCCGTCTTCCAGTAATGACTCAGTGAGGTTCCCCGGGTTCCAATAATGATTCAGTGGGGGTCCCCCAGTTCAGTAATGAATCAGTGGGGGTCCAAAGAAGTGAAAAGGTTAAGGACCACTGCACTAGAGAGTCTGAGGATTCATCTGGCTGACATTCAGTGGATCATCCTAGGTACCATTACCATTGTTTTGATTAAGATAGGATAGGGTGAACTACGTGTTTCGACCCCATCATCTAATTGACCACTAACCTTTTTGTGCAAGGCTGTGATGTTGCTGCCTTTACTAGAATGTCCTTTCTGTATATAGCTCTACAAATTCTCAATCATTAGACTTTCCAAACTGCTTGTATTGTAGAGAGGCACATTATTGGAAACCCATCAATTTAAATTATGAATGAAGCAATGACTTCTAGTTTTGACTTTCAAGTGCTTTTGCACAAATTAAAAATATATTGTCACATACCCTAGAGACCATGTAGCTCATTTGTTTTAGCACCATGCTTTCATAAGGACCATAAACATCAATGATTAAGCCACAAATGGTATGGGCATGTGTTATGACCTTCGCCGTTTAGAATACCGGGAATTTCACTGCTTTTTAGGTTTTGCATGTTAACCATAACATCTCTTTAATTGCATTTTTAATTGAATTTCTAATGTTTATATAAACAAATAGTGGTTTGTTATGAGCAAAAGTAACCATGGCTTATCTTCAACAAAAGATTATCAGTGTATTTTTTTAAACTATGGATTGATTCCACTAGGCATAGAAATTGATTTTTTTTAACCTTTAATTTTGGTGCTATTTGCTGAAACTATCCTTACATTTAACCCAATCCTGGAGATTTACATCAAAATTTGTTACATGGGGGCAATGGTTATAGGTAGGTCTCCAATAGTGCTATACCTCTTGTTAATTCCAGTAGGGGAACACCTTTGGCACCTACATTAAAAAAAAGCTAGCTGGATGATTCTTGTCCAGGTTGTGGTTCTTGGTTGGTTAAGTGATAATACATTCAGCGTTTTTTGCCCCTGGATCACATAATGTTGATCTCTCCACTTGTTTCTTTAAGAATAGTGGAGTTTCCAGTGGAACACCGTCACTCAACTGGTGGATGCCATAGGTTCTTGTTAAGAGTAGCCATTGTGATGCCAACTTTTCATTATTTTCCCTCCTGTCTCTTGCTTCCACATACCATTATTGTCTGGTTTGTTGTAATGGACCCTAACTCCAGTCTTTTGAACTTTAATCTACTTTAAGTAGGCACACACTGTTTTAAAATCATCAAACCATCAATCTCTCCAAGAATTCCACTAGAAATTACAAAGATACACTATTTAAAAATTTGGATAAAACTCTTATTTCAATCCACTATTCCTGCTCCTGCAGAGTTTGCCCAAAAGATAGGCATCATGCACTTCACAATTCACATTCTCTGTAGACAGAGTCTCAAACTCTCTAAGGATCAACAGCAAATTCCATGTCCCTTACAGATTTAAGCTATGGCTGTTAGCTGTGGCAGGATTATGCTGTACTGCTGCGAAAGTTGCAAAAATAGCCTGGTTCAACTCCTGCTTTGCAAGGTGGTTTGTCCAGGAGAACCTAATAGGGAGGGGGAGCTCACCTGGCCCGCAAGCTGCACCCGGACCTAACCGGGTCGCTTCTGGAGGCACGGGACTCAACCTCACACGGCTGCTCTAGTAGTGCTGCACTATCTGGGCAGAAGGGTCCAGTATGCTGAGGAAGAAGAAGGAGAGGTGCAAAAGAGGGGGGGTTTGCCTATGTAGTGCAGCTGCGCAGTGATGTGCACTACGGCCGCTCGTCCACCCCTATGTCCCAATGGCCTGCCCTTGGTTGGCAATATGTCAGTCTCATAGCAGAAACAGTAGCAAGGCCAGTGGTGGGCAGAGTGGGTGTAGATGGGCTTTCAGTAATGCTGAGGAAGACAGGCAGCAGGAACCGGCTTATGAGAAGAGCGCAAACCACCTCCCTCTGAGGTTGCGCAGCACCACTCTCCTGTCCATCAGCCCGTCTGCTCGATATCCTACCTAGGGCATTAGGGAGCCCCAGGAATACGTGGCATAGGTCATATGGCTCAGCTCAGCGCTGCTCTGTACTACGTCCATCTCCTCCTGCTGGTGCGTGATTTTCCGATTGCCCAATCCACCTAATCCGATCATCTCTGCGTTGCAATGCCATTCCAGAACTGAAAGTGGTCAGTGAGACAAACAAGAAAAGCATAAGCTTCATCTTGGCACACATGTATTAAATGAATGCAAATACCTAGGGTTTTTGTTGGATGACAGGGTTTTGGCTGCCGCACAGCTTCGAACCACTACAAATAAGTGCAATGCACTCATCACTGCCTTTTCCACTGTGAGTAAGAAGCTGTAAGGCCCTACCTTCGACCCACTGCTGAA